>CM035622.1:11182500-12382500 GCA_020496765.1 Gossypium stocksii
AGTAGATTCAATACAATTAAGCAGAGTTGATCGTAATCCTAGACATAGGACGACGAAAATTTGCCAGATTAGAGTCAAATCAAATAGGGAAGTCCATAAATCAAGTTAATGCAACACTAGAGGTTTTAATTAGAAAGAAATTTCAATTAATCAACCTAGGGTTAGTTGTTTTTAGTCTTGAAAGAGATAATAACATAAATTAGGGATTTCTATGGATTAAGTCAAGTGAATAAATCGTCTAGTTCAGAGTCAAATAACAAGAGAAGTCTAGGTGGATTCTTCCTTAGGTATTACCTTAATCAATCAGTCTTCCAAAAGTATTTTCCCCAATTCATTCCTTGTCACGTCTTAGTAAATTAATTAGTTTAGTTTAATTGGTTTAAAACAAATCCCCTTTATTTTTAGGCTAGATAATAAAAAGAAAGTTAATACTTGTACTTTTAGTCCCTGTGGGTTCGACATCCCGGTCTTGCCATAAGCTATACTACTGTTCGATAGGTGCGCTTGCCTTTATCGTGATAATAGTTTAGTGTTATAGGTTCAACCATCATTATAAATATCACTATCAATACTTATAAGGATTGCTTAGCCAATTTAGCCAAGGTACTAAGGCGATGCGAAGAAACAAACCTAGTACTCAACTGGGAAAGGTGCCATTTCATGATATGAGAAGGTATTGTTCTAGGGCATCGGATAACGAGACATGGGATCGAGGTAGATAAAGCAAAGGTAGATGTTATTGAGAAACTTCCACCTCCAATGTCTGTAAAGGGTGTTAGGAGCTTTTTGAGCCACGCTGATTTCTATCAAAGATTTATCAAAGACTTCCCCAAAATTGCTAAACCCTTATACAAATTATTGGAGAAGGACACGACGTTCAAATTTGACATGGAGTGCTTAAGAGCTTTCAACAATGTGAAGAGTCAGTTAGTGTCAAAACCCATAATAGTCACACCAGACTGGGATTTTCCATTTGACTTGATGTGTGATGTAAGTGACTTCATGATCGAAGCTGTCATGGGTCAGTGAAGGAACAAAGTTTTTCATTCCATCTACTATACAAGTCAGACTCTAATAGGAGCTCAACTGAATTATACATTAACGAAAAAAGAGTTACTTGCTGTTGTGTTTGCTTTCGACAAGTTTCGATCTTATCTTCTAAGTACCAAAGTGACTGTCTAAACGGACCACTCAGCAATTAAATATTTACTTGCCAAGAAAGACGCTAAGCCAAGACTGATCCGATGGGTACTTCTACTTCAAGAGTTCGATCTAGAAACTCAAGATCGAAAAGAAGTAGAAAATCAAGTAGCAAATCACTTGTCCAGATTGGAACCGCAAGAAGGGAATTCTCCATTTGTATCGATTTGGGAGACATTTCCAAATGAACACATACTGAAGGTAAATCATGTCGATAATACCCCTTGGTTTGCTGATATTGCTAAATTTTTAGCTTGTGGTTCGATGCCGATTGATAAGGTGTATCATCAAAAGAAAAAGTTTCTTCACGATGTGAAGTACTACTTTTGGGAAGAGCCATATTTGTTTAAAAAGTGTACAGATCAAATGATCAAGAGATGCGTGGCAGAAGATGAAGTACATAAGATGCTATACCACTGTCACTCAGCTCTGAGTGGGGAACACTTTGGAGGTTCTCGTATTGCGGTTAAAGGATTGCAAGCTAGATTCATTTGGCCAATACTATTCAATGATACATATGCTTACGTAAAGAGTTGTGATTGATGTCAGAGGGTTGGAAATGTCACCAACAGAAATGAGATGCCTTGAACGAACATTATTGAAGGAGAATTATTCGATTTTTAGGGTATTGACTTTCTCGGTCCTTTCCCTCCGTCTTTTGGTCACAAGTACATATTGGTAGTAGTGGACTATGTGTCCAAGTAGGTTGAGGCTGAAGCATATCTGACAAACGATGTTAAGGTTGTGATGAAGTTTTTACAGAAACACGTACCCATAAGGTTTGGAACCCCAAGAGCCATCATCAGTGATGAAGGGTCCCATTTTGTGAATAAGTGGTTGAAATGATTATTAGATAAACATGGAAAGAAACATAAGGTTGCTACAGCTTACCACCCGCAGATGAATGGGAAAGCTGAACTGGCAAATAAGGAAATAAAAGGCAAACTTGAGAAGGTAGTTTGCCCAAATCGAGGAGATTGGTCCAAAAGACTGGATGATGCTTTATAGGCTTATAGGATAGCAAACAAGACACATTTAGGGATGTCACCCTATAGGTTGGTATTTGGAAAAGCCTGTCATCTGCCTTTGGAGTTAGAGCACAAAGCTTATTGGGCTCTTCGACAACTCAACTTGGATCTTAAGCTTGCTAAAGAGAAACAGATGCTTCAACTCAATGAGCTATAAGAATTTCAAATGTTTTTGTACGAAAATGCCAAATTACTTAAGGAGAGACTTAAGAACTGGCATGACAAGCACATTCGAGTTAGAGAATTTGAAGCAGGTCAGCAAGTCTTGTTATTTAATTCTAGATTAAAGTTTTTTTTCCAGGTAAGTCAAAATCATGTTGGTCCGGTCCATTTACAATTCATCGCGTCTACCCATATGGAGTTGTTGAACTCCAAGGTAAGGGAGGTAATTTTCAAGTTAATGCTTAGCGTCTAAAACATTACTGGGGAGATAAAATTGAACGGAATCAAATTTCGTTCATTTTATCGGATGTTTAAATTTTCTTGTTTTCCTTTTTAATAAATGATTTAGGGTATATTTTCGAGATTAGTATGTTTAAATAAATTTTGTCTAGGAAATTGAAACTTAAGCGGGACCGCTTGTGACCCCTCCAATCTCTCCTGGAAGTTGATTTTAACATAATTTTCTGAGAAATTATTCCGTAAACGGCAAAATAAATTTTTTGTTTTTCAAATAAAAGGGTCAACTTTGATCCAAGTTTTAAATTGCAACTCAATTTCTAATTTTCATTAAGTCAAAGGACTTAATTGTATTATTTTAAAAATTTGGTTGCTCTTTTCGTAAATAATAAAAAGTAGGTGCCTCTTTTTGTAAATATTTTCAAAAGGCATCTAGAATAAATGTTTTTAAAAAAAAATTACAAATAATAATAATATGATAAACTTTAATATATAATTATATCTGTTATAATTTATATATTAATTTTTATCAACTTAGCATAGAATTAGGATTTGTTTAACTTTAACCATATTTTATTTTTGTTTTAATAAATTAATAGAAATGATAATTTAATATGCATATATTTAATTATTAAATGTTGTTAACTTTGAGTAGAATTAGAATTAGAATATTTTAATTATTAAATTACTCTAAGAATTCTACTCTACTTCTTACTCCTTTCATTATAAATTCCACCCATCTATTCTTATTTTCATTCATTCACATTCCCTCCAAAAATGCCCAAACCCTTAAGTGTCAAAACCTCCTAGCTGAACAGCTAGTAGTAGTATTGCCCAGCTGATCGGCCAGCACACACCCAGCAACCCCAGTTCCAATGCACGTCGCACGCCCAAGCGCCTAGCAGCCTTCGCACACAGGCGCACTAGTGGCCTCTCCGTGCTACTACACTTGATGCTTTAGCCCAGCTGCCCAAGCCGTGTCTCGCACCAGCACCCAGTGCCTGCGCTCTCACACTAGGCCTGCTCGACGAGGCTCCACACATTGCTGCTTGCTCCTAGCCTAGCTTGCGCATTGCTCCACATGCACCAAACCCGCACGCCCTAGCTGCCTTGCACATCCCAACGACACACATTTACCCATACTTAGCCAAACCCTCCAACCTACCTTAAATTGACCTTTTTTGCTTTTTAATTATTTTTTTAGGAGTTCTTAAAGGTGGTAAGACCGAATTTTCTCTTAAATTTTAATTTTATTCAATTATTTAATTTTTTAATTTACTGAAATATTAATAAATTTTATTCATTAAATTTTTGAGAAAATAAATTTTCTCATCTTAGGTTCAGGTTAATCATGCCTCGTAAGAGACCTCCTGCCTCCACTCAAATCGACGAAACATGAAACAAATTCCACTGTGAAGAAGCCAAAGTGAGATACGAAAGTGTCTTCAAAAATCAACAGATGCATCTAAAGAAAGGCTTTACATTGAAAAAAAGCAACTACAAAGACTTTATGGCATGTATTCGTTAAGTTGCTGAAGCCCTCAATTGGGAATTGTTTTGTGAGAAGAGACCTAGTTTGGATGAGGAACTAGTTTGTGAATTCTATTCGAATTTAATCTCAAGCGAGTTGATCGAAGTTCTAGTTCACAGAATCAAGGTACCAATAAATTCAAATGCTATTAATAAGTTCTTTGAATTACCTGATTTTAAAAACGATGAATATTCTTCTTTAATGACCAATATCAAGCATGAAAATTTGCAAGAAATTCTCGAGGAACTTACAGTTCCAAGTTCTAAGTGGATTGTGTTAAAGCAAGGAATCCACAGTTGTCGAAGGGAATATTTGACACCAATCGCAAAGGTATGGTTCTATTTCATTTGTTTTAGCCTTATGCCTAGTTAGCATAGGACTACAATTTCATTAGAGCGAATGGTCATATTATACTCGATTTTAACTGGAAAGACTATTGATGTGGGAAAAATCATCTTGAGAGAAATGTAGAATTGTGCCGTTAGATGTTCTGCCCAGCTTACTTTCCCTTTACGATAATAATTCTATGCTTGAAAGCTAAAATTCTTGCAAACGTAAAGAAGACAGGGTATAGCCAGGGCACAATCACCGATTAAGACCTCTACCGAGTAGCTGGAGATTCTATTTTACCGTAGCAAGTTGAAGAAACTGAGGATCCCGAAGAAGAGAAAGAAGATCCCTTAGAGTTCGAGCCAGAGTAATCAGCTGAAGTCCCTAATAAGGTGGAACCAATAGAGCCAGAAGCCAAAGCTAATATCAAAACTTCAATGTTTAGATCTCAATCGCCTAGCCTAGATCTTCGAGATGAGCTGTCAAAGTTGATGGACATAATGCAACTTATGCAATGGCAGCAATAAGCTTACTAGAGATACTAAAAAATAAGGGACGACTCAATGAGAAGTGCCCTTAAGAAAATTTACAATGACCCATTTATTTTTGTGCCTGAGTTTCTAGATTTCATATTTGAACCATGGAGTCCATTACCGAAGAAGGAGAGAAGCGATTCATGCAAAGGCAATAATAATGGAGCAAAAGATGAGTCGAATTCGGAAGGATCTGGAAATAAATAAAAGGGGAAGATCTCGACTTTATTTTTTTTCTGTTCTTTGGCTATTTAGGATTAAGTTAATTAGGGATTTTTATTTTTTTCATAATAAAATAAGAGAGGAAAATCATTAATAAAATTTGAACAAGTCACAAAGTATAAAGTGTGGCAATAGACCTATACATGTCTAGGATTGGATTTAGAGAGAGCTTGGTACTTAAGTAGTCAAATTGACTCACCTCATATTTTCTAAAATACTAGGTATATAGTATCTATTAACTTTAAACAATAAGGACATTGTTCATTTTAAGTAGGGGGACCAAAAAATTAAAATTATTTCCACTTAGAGTAAAATTTTCTTTTAATTATGATTAGGATATCTTTTGTTCAATAATTTGAAATTTTGTTAAGTATGCTAAATTTCAATATTAATAAAGTTCTATTATTTCAATAAATTATTATGTTAGTTAATAATGATATGAATGTATTTTTAATAAAGCATGCAAATCGTACCAAAAATTTTTCGTTCATTACGATAGTTAGGCATGCATGAAAGTTTAAGTCTTTAGAATTGACTTAGTAGTTTCTTTAGGCGAAATCCTAGGAAGCATGGAATGTTGAAAATGATTTAGGCAACTGTTGTTTGGACCATTTGAGCCTTTTAAGCCAACCATGATAAATTGTATCCTTTGAAGCCCAACTTTGAGACTATATGGCCTAATTTTACTTGGACCTTTACAATATTTAGCCATCACTTTTCTCTTAATTATCTCTAAATTATCCCAAACACTAGACTCAGTACTATTCAAAATATTCTTTGAAAATAAGTTTGGAGGATTTGAAAAGAAATCAAATGCTCAAAAATTATAGTACATGAAGCAAGTGCTCGTGTTAAAACAAACACATGTACTTGAAAGAAAATAGATGTACAAAATAGCATGTGAAAATTAAGTAAGTTGGTGTATCAAACGTAAAAATTCTGAAGGTCTGATTAATGCTGAGTCTAGGGTTTTAAGCCTAAAATTATCCATCTTTTACCTACCCTTAGCCTAGCCACGTTACAACCTTAATAAAGACCTATTGATTCAAGTTTCTATGCTACCTACATTAGTGGAGAGAAATTGCAATGATCAACATATGAAGACATAAGTTAAACTTAATGATTGCAGCTTAGTTTTGAATAAGGGAATAAAAATCAAATTGGTAAAGGGTTACCATGTCTTTGTTAAGGAAGCATTTAGTCTAATTTTTCTATTGTAATAGTTGTTGAGATTAATTTGAACGATATGTATACTTAAGTAGCATAACTATCAAATTTCTTGTTTTTGAGCATAAGTATATTAAATTCATAATTTTGGGAAGAATGTTGTTCTGAAGGAGTTTTTCAAAGGTGTTTTCGAGAAATTCTTTTCAAAATTTGTGCATTACTCGGGACGAGTAATGAATTAAGTTTGGGTGTGTAGAAACACAAAAATTTACACACTTTTTCATGCCTTTTTTAACTTAAAATCATGCAAATTCGGTTAAACTCTTGTCGAAAAATAATTAATTTAGATTGTACTTAAATTATGAACATGCTGAATTTTAATTAATTTTATAAGTATTTTTGATTAATTTTGACTATTTTCGACAGAATTGTACAAAGAGCGAAAAATAGCTCGGCAGACACTGCTAGAAGCACAAAACCGAGAAGCACTTTGAAGTTTCAAGGCAAATTAATTTCCAGCTAAGACGGTCCAAATATGCGTATTAATTCATAATATAATTAATTTTAATTTATACCCAATTTAATTTTTGGGTTAAATAAATTATTATTAATTAATTATGAAAGAGTGGTCTAGTTGAACCGAACTAGCAAAGAATTGGGCAGCCCAAAACCGTCCATATGCTGACCTAAATCATCTTAATAGCTGATTATTTAAGCTTGCAAAGAGGCCCTTGAAGACTTGTTCAAATTACTATTAAACCCCTCCACAATTGGTGGCTTTGTAGATTTGCCCCAAGCATATTTAGCAAAGTTGAAGCCATCAACTTTGCCACATGGGTGGCCGGCCAAGGGGTGGCTCTTTGGCTGCTATTTCTAGCAAATTTCAGCTGCCACATTTAGCTATAAAAACCCCCTTGGCTGATTATTCAACACATCCCTTCATTTACATCTCTTCTCTCACAACTTTCCTCTATTCTCTCAATTTCTTTTCTCATTTTCCCATTCAAAGTTCCTTGCTCTTTTTGCCGATTTCTCCTCTTGGGAAAGGGGTCTTCTTCAGCCATTTTGGACTAGTAATTGAGTGTTCATAGCAGCCTTGATTGGCAAGGACAACAAAGAAGGAAGAATGGAGCAACCTAGTCAAGCCACGGAAAATCATCGGATTTGATTCTTGCTCCCTATCTCTTTAATTTTTGTTGTTTTTATGATGAACATATTTATGAATATTTATGTTGTTGGAATGATTAATTTAATCAGCTTAGCTTGAATTTAATTTGTGTTGGGTTGATTGCATTTTGTCCTCTTAAATTATTAAAATTGTGTTTATGTTGTTATAGGCCTCGATAAAATGCTTGATTAAGTAAAATCATGCCTAAGTTATTCTTGCATTATAATTGTGAGGTAACTAATGAATTAATTATTTAAACGGATTGAAATTGTAATTGATTGACACAATACTTAATCAGTGCATGTTTATTCTTCTAAGGTAGCTGAAGGTTAAATTAGCATTGTATCTGGCGATAAATTTGCCTTGCATAACTTACAAGATTATTGTGATTAAACTGTTTCAAGGTAAGGATACCTTGTTACCTCACGTAGTCTTTTATATGCTTATTAGATTTAATTAATCGTTTGAATTGACTTAGGAATATGCAAAAGATTATTGCAATTTAATAAGTATGCATATGCAATAACATGTTTGCTTATTGAAATCTGTATAATCGATTGAATTGACATAGGATATGTCAAGAGATGAAAGGATTTTTGTAGGTGAGTATGTTCATAAGTTAGCAAATTACCAAGTTGCCGTTAATTTATTCGTAACAACATAAGCATGAGCTTAATAATTCTAAGTTAAAGAAATGTAACTATTCCAACATAATTATGTCATCTTGATTAAATTGTATTTTGAAATCATGCATTAGAACTTTTATTTCCTACTTATTTATTTTACTTAGTCTAAAATCGTAGTTTTTAATCACCCTCTTTAAAACAAAATATTTTTCCCATCAAAGTGTTTTAAATAACATTCATAAATAATTCTTTTCACAGTCCCTGTGGGTACGATAACTTGACATTTACTTGTCACTTTATTATTTGTTGCGATTGTGTACACTTGCACATTTTTGACGTTCCAAGTACCTTTACTAAAGCTATGCTTTTATTTTTCAACTTTTTGATCTCTTGGGCTAAAATTCTTATTGGTTCTTCATTATACGACAAATCAGGTTGAATCTCAACCTCCGAAGGAGAAATTATATGCAAAGAGTTTGATCGATGTAGTCGTAGCATAGATACTTGAAACACATTATGAATCTTTTCAAGTTTTGATGGTAAAGTTAGCCGATATGCCATTGGCCCAATCCTCTCAATTATCTCATATGGCCCAATGAATCACGAACTTAACTTCTCTTTGCAGCTAAATTTAAGAATTTTCTTCCAATGCGATACTTTTAGCAACACTCTATCGCCGATCTAAAATTCAATGTTTTTATGTTTCAAATCCGCATATGATTTCTGTTGATCTAAAGCTACTTTCAAACTGTCTTGAATCACTTTTACTTTCTTTTCGATCTCTCTAATCAAATCAACCCCGTAAATCTTTTTCTCACTAAGTTCATTCCAATACACTGGAGTTCGGCATTTACGACTATATAAAGCTTCAGATGGTGCCATCTTTATGCTCGACTGAAAGTTATTGTTATACACGAACTCAACCAACAGTAAATATTTTTCTCAGATGCCTTCAAACTCTAAAACACAGAAACAAAGCATATCTTCAAGAATTTAAATCACTCTCTCTCTCAGACTAACCATCGGTTTGAGGATGAAATGCATTGCCAAAATGCAACTGTGTACCCAAAGCCTCTTGCAGTTTCTTTCAAAATTGTGGTGTAAATCGCAGATCCCTGTCCGAAATAATAGAGACTAGTACCCCGTGCAATCTGACAATCTCTGATATGTATAACTCAGCCAATCTGTCAAGTGAAAAGTTTGTATGTATCAGAATAAAATGTGCAGATTTCATTAAATGATTAACAATAACCCAGATAGCATCTTTCTTTTTCGGAGATAGGGATAATCTCGATACGAAGTCCATCGTAACTCTATCCCACTTCCACTCAGGTATCATCACTGGCTGTAACAGTCCTGAAGGTACTTGGTGTTCAGCTTTAACTTGCTGACAAATCAAACATTTAGACACAAAGTCAGAAATGTCACGTTTCATACCCGATCACCAGTATAACTGTCTCAAATCATTGTACATTTTATTACTCCCCGGATGAACAGACAAGCTACTACTATGAGCTTCGTGCAAAATTTTTTGTATAAGCTCTAGATTTCTCGGCACACAAACTCTACCTCGGAACAACAAACAATCATTGATTCCAATCTGAAACTCTGAATTAGGAGTCGACTCACATTGCACTCGTTTAGCTTTCAATCCATTGTCACATTTCTGATCTTCGCAAATTTGCTAAAAAAACATCGGTTTAGCTTTTAACTTAGATAAAATCGAACCATCATCAGAAAAAGTCAATTGTATATTCATCGCTCTCAACATAAACAAGGATTTTCTACTCAAAGCATCTGCAACAACATTTGCTTTCCTCGGGTGATAATCAATAACTAATTCATAATCTTTTAATAGTTCGAGCCATCTACGCTGTCTCAAATTCATATCTTTTTGTGACATCAAATACTTCAAACTCTTGTGATTAGTAAATATGTGACATTTTTCACCGAATAATTAGTGTTGCCAAATTTTTAATGCAAAAACAATAGCAACCAATTCTAAATCGTGTGTCAGATAATTCTTCTCATACAACTTTAATTGTCTAGAAGCATAAGCTATCACTTTGCCTTCTTGCATTAAAACACATCCCAAACCGTTTAATGATGCATCATTGAAAATCACAAAATTCTTTATCCGGATTAGGTTGAACTAAAACTGGTGCTTCGGTTAACAGTGATTTCAATCGGTTAAAACTCTGTTGGCATTTCTCAGACCAATGAAATTTCACATCTTTCTATAACAACCGAGTCATCAATATAGCTATCATCGAGAACCCTTTTACAGATCTTCAGTAATATCCAACTAATCCTAGAAAACTTCTAACTTTGGATATATTTCTTGGCGGTTTCCAGTCAATAATTGCTGAAATCTTACTTGGATCAACTCTGATGCCTTCCACTGAAACAATGTGTCCTAAAAATCCAACTTCTCAAAGCCAAAACTCGCATTTGTTGAATTTAGCAAACATTTGTTCATCTCTCAGAGTTTGTAACATAATTCTCAAATGCTCAGCATGCTCGACTCATCTCGTGAATATATCAGGATATCATTAATGAATACACAATGAATCTATCTAAATACGGTTTGAAAATCCTATTCATCAAATCCATAAAGATTGCAAAAGCGTTATTTAATACAAATGGCATAACAAGAAATTCGTAGTGTCCGTACCTGGTTCTAAATGCAGTTTTTGGCACATCTGAATCTTTAACCCACAATTGATAATAACTAGATTGTAAATCAATCTTTGAAAATATTGTTGCACCTTTCAGCTGATCAAACAAATCATCGATTCGCGACAATGGATACTTGTTCTTGATTGTAACCTTGTTGAGCTGTCGATGTTGATACACAATCTCCTTGATCCATCTTTCTTATTTACAAACAAAACTGGTGCACCTTAGGGCGAGAAACTAGGTTGTGAAAAACCTCGATCTATTAACTCTTACAACTGAACTTTCAACTCTTTCAATTCTTTAGGAGCCATTTTGTATGAAGCTATCTATATTGATGATGTTCCTGGTATTAACTTAATAGCAAATTCAACCTCTCTAACTAGTGGCAACCCAGGTAACTCTTCTGGAAACACATCTTGATATTCACAAACCACTGGCACTAATTCAATCTTCGACTCAGGCACTTTTGTATCCAGCAAATATGCAAGGTAAGCATTAGAACCCTTTCTTACATATTTCTGAGCTAGCATAGACGATATCACAATAGGCAATCCACTCAAATCATCGGATTCAATACGAAAAATCTCACTATTTTGACATTTCAACTCAATAGTCTGTCATCTATAGTTTATAACATCATCATGCAGAGTCAACCAATCCATACCCAAAATTACATCAAATTCATCAAACGGTAAAAACATCAAATCAGGAGGAAAATAGTAACCCTGTGTCATCAAAGGACAATTCTTGCAAACTTTATCAATTAAGACATACTGGCATAAGGGGTTCGATACTTTAATCATGAATTCAGTGGACTCAATAAGCAAACTCTTACTAGACACTAAATTTGTACAAACATATGAATAGGTCAATCCAGGATCAATCAAAGCAGTTTCAACAGTGTTATAGAGAGAAAAAGTACCAATGATAATATCTGATGATGATGCATATTCACGAGTGCGAATAACATAAGCTTTGGCTGGCGCCCATGCCTCAAATTTAATTGTAGAATCTCTCGTAACACCTCGACTACCACTCATATTTCTAGTGTTTTGGGATGGTCTCCCTCTGGCAACTGTATTATTTGGCCTCGCGGTTTCAACTTTTTCTTTCTTAGACTTATTAGGACAATCTCTAAGATAATGGTTTAAAGAATCGCATCTGAAATATGCTCCACTTTTCACTTGACATTCACCATAATATGGCCTATTGTAATGTTTGCACTTGGGTCTTGCATTTCTAACACTACCGACACTTGCTACAGATGTAGCCTACGGTTTAGAACCGGAGTGTCTCACATCTCTATCTCTATTAGAATGCCCTGTTGAAATAGTAGAATGATAGTAATGTTCTTTAAATTTCTTAGATGCTGACTTATGAGACTTTCCCGTAAATCTCTTCCTCGAATCTCTAGCTTCAAATTTAGTTTTTCTCGACTAAGCTCTTCGGCCTTGTGTGCTCTGTCAACTAACACAACAAATTTTTTCAGTTCAAGTATCCCGACTAAAAGTTTGATGTTTTCATTCAACCCATCTTCAAAACATTTGCACATAATCTCCTCAGTTGTAATGCACTCTCAGGCTTACTTGTTCAGTCTCACGAATTCTTTTCCATATTAAGATATGGTCATACAACCCTATTTCAGCTCTAAAAATTATTTGCGCTTTTGATCAAGAAACCGCTGACTTATATATTTCTTTTTGAATTCAGTTTGAAAGAATTCCCATGTAACCTAATCTCTCGGCACTACAAATATCAAAGGGTTCCAACATTAGTATGCTGCATCTTTCAAAAGAGATACCGCACATTTAACACATTTTGGCGGTGTGCAAGATAGCTCATTAAAAATTCAAATCGTATTCTCAAGCCAAAACTCAGCTCTCTCAGGATCATCAGTAACTGTAGCTCTAAACTCTTCGGCCCCATATTTGCGAATCTTATCAACAAGCGGCTTACTCATGTGCCAAGGTTCCAAACTTTGAGGAGCTACGAGTATCAGTTGGGGAATAGGTGGGGGTGGAGGTTGCTGAGCAGCCGGATTTGTTCGGACAAACTCAATGAATCACTCATTCATCATTTGGAAAAAAGCTTATTTAGCCTCTCCTCATTAACCCTCAGATACGAGTTTCAATTCAGACGGTGCTGCTTCATGAATGGAGGCTGGCACATTAATTTCTACATCATCGGAGTCAGCTCGGTTGGAATCCATTACTATATGAAAACATGATTTAAAAATCATCAGGAGATATCACACTATCATAGGTTAAAATGGCATATATAGCTGACTCATATACAGTACGTTAGTTTGATAATCGACTAAATCGTAACTATGATACCAATAAATTGTAACACCTTTAACCAGTAACCATCGCTGAAATAGGGTTACAAAGTATTACCAGACTTATCACTTAAACAATCATACAATTTCATGTTCACTTCTCATATCTAAGCAATAGTCATTCAAATTCAATCATATAGTCCCTAACATGAGTCCTTGAGGCCCAAAACAAGCATTGAAAACAATTCGAGAACTCAAGGAAATTTTGGAAAAACATTGAAAATTTTCATAGTATAGGGGACACACGCCCGTGTGGCTAGGCCGTGTGTCTCACATTGCCAAGAGACATGCCCATTGATGAACGATAAATTATACATATTTTTACCTCATGTTTAGCCTAATTTCTGGATGAATTATTATTAATTTTGTGAGAGTTGGTGCTTTTAGCCCTTCTATTTCATGTTATATACTCAGGAGAGCATAGGGAAGAGAAAAGAACGAAAAACAGACTGGAAACGAAGAAAATGGGCCAAAGTGTGAAAATGACACGGCCTAAGAAGTCACCACACGGTCGTGGCACACGACCGTGCCACATAAGGTCCAACACAGCCCAGCCCCGACAAGCACGGCCAGGCCATACGGTCATGCCACCTCAACAGGCCTGACACGACCCTTATCGAAACCACATGGGCGTGGCACACGGGCGTGTCCCTGTCGTGAAGAAGTGCAATTTCACTCGGATTTGGATACTTAGAGACTAAGAAAGGCATCCCAAAGCTCTATATAAAGACCTTAGGAGGCAACTCTAAGGGTGTACTCTTTTCTCCCAAAAAGGCGCGCCATATTTCTGCCAACACAAGGAGTGAAAGCAAGGAATTATTCCAAGGGAAGCTGATTGATTCATCCCAGAAGCCAGAATTCTACATCAAGACAGAGGATCTCCCTAAATTTCTTTAGGGGTTTTTGGGTTCTTTATGTTTTGTTATCCTATTTCTTTTGAGATGTTTCCTTTATTAATTATGAACTAAACCTCTCAAATACTTGACGGGGATGAAACCTAAGACAGATCTTGTTATTATTCATTCTTGAATTATATGATAAATACTTGAATTGTTCTTAATTATGTGTTCTTCATTCTTGATTTAATAATCCTAGGTATTACTTCAAGAAACTAATGTGTTTAGGCAGAGGAGCAAAAGTCCCTGTTTTAAGAGTAGATCTACCATAATTAAGCGGAGTTGCATGCAACCTTAGACATAGGGCGACATAACTCTACCAGATTAGGGTCAAACCTACTAGGGGGATCCATAGATCGAATTAATACAACCTAGGGGTCTTAATTAATAAAGAAACTTTAGTTAACCACCTAGGATTAGTTGTTCTTATCCTCGACGGAGGTATTAACATAGGTTAGGGATCTCTACAGATCAAATCAAGTGAAGAAATCGTCTAGTTCAAGAAGTTAATAACAAGTGAAGTCTAGGTGGATTATCCCTTGAGTATTGCTCATATCAATCAGCTTTTCCCGAAAGTTCTCCCCAATTAACTTTTTGTGCACTTTTAGTTAGTTTTAGAATTATTTTCATACAACCTTCTTTTATTTTTAGGCTAGATAATAGAAAGGAAGTAAGTAGTAGTACTTTTGGTTCCCTTGGGTACGATAACTCGGTCTTACCGCTAAACTATACTACTGTTTGATAGGTGCGCTTGCCTTTAAAATCGTGATATTAGTTAGCTTTTGGTGTGATCAGATTTTATAAATTTTATTACTTAATATCGCGAGTATCAAGTTTTTGGCGCCGTTGCCGGGGATACTAAAATATTACGAAAACTCGATTTCTATTACTTTAGGCATTACTATATTTATTTATTTTCAGTTTTTATTTATTTTTATTTTTATTTTTATTTTATTCTATTTTAATTTTCTTTGCTTTTTGCTTCTAGGTATTTCTAGTTTATGACTAGAAACAACCCAGTAGGACCATTGCTTTTTGACAAAGATTTAGAAGTGACAGTTCGCAGAACTCATAGAGAGATAAAAAGAAGCCTACATTATCCAGAACAAGGACAAGAACAAGGGCCAAAACCTACAGAAGAGATGGAAGCAAACCAAAACATTCCACCACCTCCCGTAATAGCCGCGCAACCAGTGAATCAAGATGAAGCTCCTCGCACTATGTATGATTATGCTAAACCTAGTTTGGCTGGTACTCAAACTAGTATTATTAGACCTGTCATTGCTGCTAATAATTTTGAACTAAAACCTAACACTATTCAGATGATACAGAAATTGGTGCAGTTTGATAGTTTACAGGATAAAGATCCAAATTCACACATAGCTAATTTTTTGGAACGTTGTGATACTTTTAAAATTAATGGCGTTTCTGATGATGCCATTCGTTTAAGGCTATTTCTATTCTCTTTGAGAAATAAAGCCAAACAGTGGTTAAATTCTTTACCACGAGGCTCAATCACTACATGGGAGCAGATGACCAAAAAATTTTTACTTAAATATTTTCCTCCAGCTAAAACAGCTAAATTACGAAACAATATCTCTTCTTTTGCGCAGATGGATTTAGAAACACTTTACGATGCCTAGGAGAGATACAAAGATCTTTTGAGAAGGTGCCCTCATCATGGATTACCTTTGGCTACAAGTTCAAACCTTTCACAACGGTCTGAATCCTTCAATAAGGCAAATGATCGATGCAGCCGCAGGAGGAACAATCAATAATAAAACACCCGAAGCAGCTTATGAATTTATTGAAGAGATATCATTGAATAACTATCAGTGGCAAGTCATGAGGACAAAACCGACAAAAGCTGCAGGAGTTTATAATATTGATACTGTCACTATGCTTACTAACCAAGTAGAACTTTTAAATAAAAAGTTTGATAATTTTGTTGGTTCTACGCAGGCACAACCAGTGATGCAGTGCGACATAACCCCAGGAAATATGTTCAATCCGGACTATTCATCTTATGGACACAGCATGGAAACTGAGCAAGCCAACTATATAGGTAACAATCTAGACCTCAACATAACCCTTATAGTAATACTTACAATGCAGGTTGGAGAAATCACCCCAATTTTTCATGGGGAGGACAAGGAAATCAAAGACAACAGCCTCCTCTGGATTTCAGCAGCCACCACCATAAGAGAAAAAGCTGAATCTTGAATAGATGTCCACCAAATTTATGGCCGCATCAGAAACCAGTTTTCAAAACACTGAAACGACACTAAAAAACCAACAAGCATCAATTCAAGGGCTTGAGAATCAAATCGGTCAACTTGCAAAATTAATTTCAAAGAGACCACAAGGTGGATTACCAAGTAATACTGAGCCAAATCCTAGAGAACATGTCAAAGCAATTACTTTAAGAGATGGGAAAGTACTAGCTGAACCAGAAAAGAAGTCTATTCCAGAATCTTCAGGAGACAAGGTAGAGGAACCCAAGGAAAACACTCCACCAACACTCAAAATATACAAACCGCCTATTCCATATATGGCAAAGTTGAAGAAAGACCGTACAGACGCTCAATTCGGTAAATTTCTTGAACTTTTTAAACAACTACACATTAACCACAGTGGAAGTTCTGACAAATAAAAAGAAGTTGGAAGAATTACCCATAGTGGAACTGAACGAAGAATGCTCAACTATTCTCCAAAATAAACTACCGGTAAAACTGAAAGATCCAGGGAGTTTTACTATTCCTTGTTTAATTGGTAATTTGCTTATAGATAAAGCCTTAGCTGATTTAGGTGCTAGCATTAATCTCATGCCTTACAAAATGTTCAAGAAACTAGGTCTAGGAGAACCAAAGCCCACTAGGATGAGTATTCAACTAGCTGATAGATCTGTTAAATATCCTAGGGGAATCATAGAAGATGTGTTGGTAAAGGTAGATAAATTTATATTCCCTGTTGATTTTGTTGTGCTTAATATGGATGAGGATATTGAGGTGCCTTTAACTTTGGGACGTTCATTATTAGCCACTGCCAGAGCTGTTATTGATGTAGGGGATGGTAAATTAGTACTTAGAGTTGGTGAGGAGGAAGTCGTTTTTAAAATCTATGATGCTATGAAATTTTCTCAAGAACAAGATGATTCCTGCTATTTTGTTTTTATTATTGATTACTTTGTTCAAGATAATTTTTAGGAACTTTCTTTCACGGACACATTGGAACTGTATCTTGTTCAAGGTGGGGGGAAGATGAAGCCACTACTGAAATTGAAGAACTAAGAAAGGAGTTAGATTCTAATGAAATTATCAAGAGACACATAAGTTATGAAAGTATAAAGATGAATGACAAATTAAGACAGAAACCTTCCATTGATGAACCCCCTAAATTAGAGTTAAAGCAACTGCCAGATCATTTAGAATATGCCTTTTTAGGGGAAGATTCAACTTTACCAGTAATTAAAGCATCAGATTTAAGCATTGCAGAAAAAGAAGAATTACTCCACGTGTTAAGGAAGCACAAGTAGGCTATAGCTTGGAAAATTTCAGATATTAAGGGAATTAATCCTTCTTTTTGCACCCACAAAATTTTAATAGAAGATGAATATAAACCATCGGTGCAAGCTCAGAGACGATTGAATCCCAACATGAAGGAAGTCGTAAAAGCCAAGGTAATTAAACTCCTAGATGCAAGCATTATTTATCCTATTTCTGACAGTTCTTGGGTAAGTCCTGTGCAGGTTGTTCCTAAAAAGGGAGGCTTGACCGTGGTGTCTAATGACAAAAAAGAGTCAATACCTACAAGAACAGTCACTGGATGGAGAGTTTGCATTGATTATAAAAAGCTGAATGATGCAACTCGAAAAGATCACTTTCCCTTACCTTTTATTGAGTAGATGTTGAAAAGATTATCAGGTCACATGTATTATTGTTTCCTAGATGGCCTCTCTGGTTACTTCCAAATCCCGATAGCTCTAGAAGATCAGGAGAAAATGACGTTCACATGTCCATGCGGTACGTTTGCTTATCGTAGAATGCCTTTTGGTTTATGTAACGCTCTTGCTACTTTTCAGCGATGCATGCTAGCTATCTTCAATGAATTCGTGGAAGACATCATGGAGGTATTTATGGATGATTTTTCAATTTTCGGTGATTCTTTCCAACTTTGTCTTAACAATCTAAAACGTGTTTTGATAAGATGTGAAGAGACAAATTTAGTGTTAAACTGGGAAAAATGCCACTTTATGGTTCAAGAGGGTATTGTATTAGGACATAAAATTTCTAGTAAACGGATAGAGGTAGATAAAGCAAAAATTGAAACCATTGAAAAATTACCTCTCCCTAATTCAGTTAAGGCTATAAGAAGCTTTTTAGGGCATGCCGGTTTTTATCGCAGGTTTATTAAAGATTTTTCTAAAATAGCTAAGCCTTTAACAAAGTTGCTAGAAAAATACGTGCTTTTCAACTTTGACCAAGAATGTTTAGAATCTTTTAACACTCTTAAGGAAAAGTTAGTCAATGCCCCGATTATGATTTCACCTGATTGGAATCTACCTTTTGAACTAATGTGCGATGCAAGTGATTTTGTAGTAGGTGCAGTTTTGGGACAACGAAGAGACAAGCACTTTCAACCGATCTATTATGCTAGCAAAACTTTGACAGCTGCTCAAGCAAATTATACTACCACAGAAAAAGAATTACTAGCCGTTATTTTTGCATTTGAAAAATTCAGATCTTATTTGATTTTGTCAGAAGTCATTGTTTATACTGACCATTCTGCTCTTCGCTACCTTTTAACTAAAACTGATGCAAAACCTTGATTAATAAGATGAATTCTATTGTTATAGGAATTCGATTTAGACATAAAGGACAAGAAAGGAGCTAAAAACTTGGCAGCAGATCACCTTTCAAGATTAGAAAATACACAACCAAAGTACCTTGATAAAATAAACGACTTGTTTCCTGAAGAACAACTCCTAGCCTTAGCAGATGCAGCAGTTCCTTGGTTTGCTAATTTTGCAAATTATTTAGCAGCTAACATAACCCCAAAAGGGCTGACCTATCAGCAAAAGAAGCGATTCTTCGCTGATATGAAAAACTACTTTTGGGAGGATCCTTTTCTTTTTCGAATTTGTGTAGATCAGGTTATTTGAAGATACGTTGCTGAAACAGAAGCATACCAGATTTTAAATCACTGCCATTCAGGACCCACAGGAGGACATCACAATGGAGTTAGAACTGCTCATAAGGTACTCGAATCAGGCTTTTACTGGCCTACACTTTCCAGGGATGCCAACAAGTATGTAACCTCTTGTGATAAATGCCAGAGAACAGGTAATATTTCTCAACATAATGAAATGCCTTAGCTATATACTTTCATGCGAAATATTTGATGTATGGGGTATTGATTTCATGGGTCCATTCCCTACTTCATTCAGGAATAAGTACATCCTAGTAGCAGTAGATTATATGTCAAAATGGGTGGAAGCCCAAGCCTTACCTACTAATGATGCTAGTATGGTAGTATGATTTTTGAAGAAACTTTTCTCTCGATTTAGAACACCTAGGATAATTATTAGTGATAGGGGCACCCATTTTTGCAATGCCCAATTTGAAAAGGTTTTAAAAAGGTATGGGGTACACCATAGAACAGCTACCCCTTATCATCCACAAACCAGTGGCCAAGTCGAAGTGACAAATAGGGAACTAAATGCATCTTAGAGAAAACAATAGAAACAAATAGAAAAGATTGGTCAAGGAAGATAGCCGATGCTTTATGGGCCTATAGAACTACTTTTAAAACACCCATAGGTACATCTCCCTATAAACTTGTCTACAGAAAAAGTTGTCATCTGCCATTTGAACTTGAACATAAAGCATTTTGGGCTATCAAAATTTTAAACCTTGATTTTAAGCTTGCAGGTGAGAAAAGATTAATGCAGTTAAATGAACTAGATGAATGGCGTTGCAATGCCTACGAGAGCTCACGACTATATAAGGAAGCCATGAAGCGACGTCATGACAAACGACTGAAATAACCTAAACAATTCAAAACAGGTGATCTTGTCTTACTCTACAACTCAAGGCTAAGACTATTTCCTGGAAAACTCAAGTCAAGGTGGTCAGGTCCATTCACTGTTCAAACTATCTTTCCATATGGCACAATTGATGTAACTCACCTCAACCATGGTACGTTCAAGGTAAACGGACATAGGCTTAAACACTATAGAGGTGAGAATTTTAAAGATAACAAGGAGGAGCTTCAGCCCCACGAAATCCCTCCGTGATACATCCAGGTAGAATTGAGCTTAGACTCTAAATAAGCACTACTCAGGAGGTAACCCGAGCACTAACTTAGTAACTTTTCCTTTATTTTTGATTTTAGTATTTTTATGCATCAACTAACCCTTTTTAAATGCAAAAATTTAGGACCACACGGCCATGCCCACAGGTGTGTCCAAAGCCGTGTGAACACTTAAAGTAGAAACACGGTCATGCACCCAGGCTGTGTGTAAATAGAGCATAATTTTCCCAAAAACACGGGCTACCGACAAATTGACACGGCCGTGCGACATGGCCGTAGAAACCTTTCAACTTAGACATGGGCTTACACAAAGCCACACGCCCGTGTCCCCAAACTGTGGCCAACACTGTCAATTTAGACACGGCCGTGTGACGACCTACATGACCATGTGATTAACGAAGAATCGATCACAAACGGCCGTGTGACTGCTTACACGACCGTGTGAAAAGCGAACACGATCACAAACGGCCGTGCGAGATGGCGAACACGGGCATGTGCTTCGAACCAGGCGTGCCAAAACCAACAACTTTCGAATCACACGGGCAAAACCCGAGTCACACGGGCGTGTTCCATGCCTATGACAACACCCCTAACCAAGCCCCATTACAACCATTGAAAGACCTTTTGATCGATGTATCATATCAATCTACAGTGGTGGAGATCTGATTTTCTAGCAAGCCTATGGTAATAACTTTTCAGGTTGACTAGAGAGTATTAAATTCTTGAACCCAAAACACCTTGAGTGGATAGAGTGAATCTTTAGTGAGGATGTCAACTCCTGTTAATTAAGATGGAGAGATAATTACTTAGGAGAAGGGAGAAAACTTATGTTTCAATGATAAAATTCTCAACTTAGAGTAATTGAATCCTTAATGTTCTTCTGATTGAATTGTTATTGTATGATTACCTATGGATTTGTTTGAAACATTATTAAAAAAGATTGTAAGTTAAGAGGAATGATTCTTAATTAGGGATTGAGATTTTTCTTGAGGACAAGCAAAGGCTTAAGTGTGGGGGTATTTGATAAACGATAAATTATACATATTTTTACCTCATGTTTAGCCTAATTTCTGGATGAATTATTATTAATTTTGTGAGAATTGGTGCTCTTAACCCTTCTATTTCATGTTGTATACTCAGGAGAGCATAGGGAAGAGAAAAGAACAAAAAACGGACCGGAAACGAAGAAAATAGGCCAAAGTGTGAAATCGACACGGCCCAGCCCTGACAAATACGGCCAAGCCACACAGCCGTGCCACCTCAACATGCCCGAACACGGCCCTTATCGAAACCACACGGGCGTGGCACACAGGCGTGGCACACGGACGTGTCCCTGTCGTGAGGAAGTGCAATTTCACTCGGATTTGGATACTTAGAGGCTAAGAAAGGCATCCCAAAGCTCTATATAAAGACCTTAGGAGGCAACTCTAAGGGTGTACTCTCTTCTCCCAAAAAGAAGCGCCATATTTCTGCTAACACAAGGAGTGAAAGTAAGGAATTACTCCAAGGGAAGCCGATTGATTCATCCCAGAAGCTAGAATTCTACATCAAGACAGAGGATCTCCCTAAATTCCTTTAGGGGTTTTTGGGTTCTTTATGTTTTGTTATCCTATTTCTTTTGAGATGTTTCCTTTATAAATTATGAACTAAACCTCTCAAATACTTAAGGGGGATGAAACCTAAGACAGATCTTGTTATTATTCATTCTTGAATTATATGATAAATACTTGAATTGTTCTTAATTATGTGTTCTTCATTCTTGATTTAATAATCCTAGGTATTACTTCAAGAAACTGATGTGCTTAGGTGGAGGAGCAAAAGTCCCTGTTTTAAGAGTAGATCTACCATAATTAAGCGGAGTTGCATGCAACCCTAGACATAGGGCAACATAAATCTGCCGGATTAGGGTCAAACCTAATAAGGGAAGCCATAAATCGAATTAATGCAACCTAGGGGTGTTAATTAATAAAGAAACTTTAGTTAACCACCTAGGATTAGTTGTTCTTATCCTCGACGGAGGTATTAACATAGGTTAGGGATCTCTACGGATCAAGTCAAGTGAAGAAATCGTCTAGTTCAAGAAGTTAATAACAAGTGAAGTCTAGGTGGATTCTCCCTTGAGTATTGTTCATATCAATCAACTTTTCCCGAAAGTTCTCCCTAATTTACTTTTTGTGCACTTTTAGTTAGTTTTAGAATTATTTTCATACAACTTTCTTTTATTTTTAGGCTAGATAATAGAAAGGAAGTAAGTACTAGTACTTTTGGTTCCGTTGGGTACGATAACTCGGTCTTACCGCTAAACTATACTACTATTCGATAGGTGCGCTTGCCTTTAAAATCGTGATATTAGTTAGTTTTTGGTGTGATCAGTTTTTATAAATTTTATTACTTAATATCGCGAGTATCACCCTTGTCTCAAGCCGTGTGAGCATTCGAAATGGGATCACATGGCCGTGTCCCGGCCAGTGTCCGACCACGAGTAATTTACTAACTTGGGTCATACAGCTAACCACACGCTCGTGTGACTAACTCTTGTAACTCACTGACTTGTTTTCTAAAGAGGTATCAGGGGACACACGGCCGTGCCACCTGGTCGTGTGTCACATATGGTTGAGACACACGCCCGTGTCTCTGCCCGTGTAGACAAAAATAGGCTATGTTCCAAGCCATATTTCTCACCCAAATTTGCATCATCCTAAACACTTCAATTGGCATATAACCACAACATAAATAGGCATTCAAACTAACGAAAATCAAACCTAAAACATATAATTTCATTATCAACAATCATAAGCTCTTAGGCATCACAAAGGATCAATTTAAACATGCAAAAATCATTTCCAAAAGCTGCTTAATTGGTCATTTGCATATATGCACCATAATCCTAAAGCATAATATGTATACCATTCCTCCAATTCATTTAATAGGTACCAAACTACAAACTCACAAACAAGGCATTCCCAAGGTAATCATAGAACATATAAAATGAGGCTAATTACACTTATATATACAAACCAACATATGCCAAAAAAAGCCAAATCAAATAGTTATTTACATGACCAAAACACATAAGCTTTTATTAGCCAAATGACCTATACATGCCATATAACCAAGATACAATAAGTCCAAAAGTACCAAAATAGCCTATAGATAGTGTGATGAGATCTCTAACGACTTCTAATCCGAATAAGCTTCTGAAGCACTATAAGACATGGGAAAATAAACAAAGTAGGCAATTAAGCTTAGTAAGTTCATATACATAGAATTTAACTTACCATTTAATCATAATTTAAATAAACAAACATAGTATATCCAACACAATTTGGTCAAATGCCTAAGCACATATATTCACCAATAGGTTAGTCATGTAAAGCACATATAACAATCAAATAATATGGATGAACACAACAATCAAGCAAACTTCATATACATATATCTTCCATTTCATTCTTTAATATATCATAAAATGTTATTTTCATATAAATCATGTATCATTTGTGCTAATTCATATCGTACTCATACTATCTGTAACAAAACTGTGCCTGTTGAACCACTTAGAATATCGTTAGATACACGGGTAGTACACACGAGGTGTACTGAATGGTAATCTGTCAATTCCTACACATGAATACACTTTCGAGCTATAAATGGTAAGTTCTTCCAAGCTAAAAGGATCACAAACTCTTACGAGCTGAGAATCGGTAAGCTCTTACGAGCTTCAAATCAGTAAGCTCATACAAGTTTTGGTGAGTCTGCAACACATGCAGGATCTCAACCAAATCGGTAACCTTAATGACATGTCATTTGTATCCTACGAATTCCTAAGGTTTACACGGGACTCGGTATTCTTTATCCTTCATTGATTAGGCATTCAATAATCATATATCTTAATGATATCATCCATATACAAACATTTCAATTAAAGTATATATATATACAAATACTCAATTTTAATAACACGAATTTACCTCAAACTCGAACGACAAAAATTGATCGATTAGTCGATAACTTTGTCTTTTCCCTGATCTAGTTTCGTACTTCGTTCTTCTTGATCTATATAATAAAATTTAACTCATTTAATTTACATTCTACTCAATTCAGTTCAAAATTCTTATTATGGAAAAATTACTATTTTGCCCCTAGACTTTTGACTTCTTTACAATTTAATCCCTAACTCATAAAAATGCAAATTCATGCAAATTAGTCCACACCAGTGCTATCCAAATTCTATATAGACCGATATTAGCCATACATTTCATGTATTTACACATTTCACCATGGATTTTACACATTTATCAATTTAACCCCTAATTTGCAATTTCATTTAAAATCACTTAACAAAAGTTGTTTATCTAACAACAACCATTCATTCTCTACCATCAAACATCAAAATAAATTCATATTCATTAATGGTAAAACCCTAATACTTTAATAGTTACATAAATTAGTCCCTAGGCTAGCTAGATTAAGCTACAACGACCTCAAAAACATAAAAATCATTAAAAATGGATAAAAAATACGTACCAATTGTAATACCCCAAATTTCTTATTATTATTTTTGTGAATTTGTGACACAAATATTTGTTTGCTTCAGTGGTTAAGTGTTCTGGGTATGTATGTGAGGTCCCAAGTTCAAGCCTTATCTTGGGAAAATTTTGGTATTTTTCTGAATCAAGCCCTATCTCTGGCTAGTAGGCTTTTATTTAATTGTTTGTAAGTTTACACCAGAATGGACCTACTGGTCTGGTGGTTAAGTGGAGTGTTAATTTGCTGAAGGTTAGGTGTTCGAATCCCTGCATGAGCAAGATGAATATATTTTTACTCGATTATCTGATGGAGTTTGAGTGGCGTTAAAAGGCTGAAAGGTTGTGATTTAGGGGGATAGTGGGAGGAAATTTAGGGATTTGTTGGCATTTGAGTTATCTCTCTTTTGTTTTCAAAATTTTATTTTTCCCAAAATTTTGGACATCCACTTTTCTTCTTCTCTCCTCTAGTTTTTCTTCTTTTCTCTTTTGTTTCTTGCATTAGAAATTCTGTCAAAATTCTACCTCTTAATTTCATTTTCTAGTTCTTTAGGGTTTTTCTGCAGTCTACGACGAATCGGGAAGAACGAGACTGTTCATTCATAGAATCGAAATCGAAGTGTACAAGGAGTTAGGTCTTGGAGTGCTTAGTGATCGATTTATCATCAATCGAAACCAGGTGTGTACCCAAAAAGGTAGAAAGCAGGATTCAATGAAAGCTAAAATTGTAAACTGTCGATGCCACACGGGCGTGTGGTCACCCGTGTGGTAGGCTGTGTGCAAATGACACGGCCATGTGTGTGACTAAGGCCAGGTCGTGCACTAGACATGGTTGTGTAATGGCGAGGTAGGCCGTGTACGACACACGGACTAGACCAGTTTGGGCTGTGTGGGCCACACTAGCATATGGGTCTACACGTGTAGTCTACAAAGGTGTGTGGAATTTTTGGCCAGGCCATGTGATCCACACAGGCCAAGGCCAATTTAGGCGTGTAGGCCACACGGACGTATGGGCCACACGGACGTGTAGGCCGTACGGGCCACACGGACGTGTAGGCCGTACGGGCTAGCTACATAGGTATGTGGGCCCATGTATATGAAATGAATCTTAGGGTTGCACGGGTCGTCCAAATCGACTGTGAACCTACTGTAGGGTCGGTAAGAGCTATTTAGACCCTGAATTGTATGATTTGCATATTTGATGTATGTATCGAGCATGATTGATATACGTATGCTTACTGATCTATATATGTATGACTGATAGTTGCATAAAAGCATGTTATTCTATATGTTGCATCTGCATTGTGGTGGGATGATGATTATTAGAGGAAGTGTACTGAAAGGCTCTTATGCCTATTATTTGGCAGCTTAGCTGCAATATACTGGTATGTGCTGCATTTGGTACAACTTGGTGTATAGGGCTAGGTGGGTGTTTTAAACGCCACATGATGTGTTGAGATGGTCGGAGATGGTGTGTAGAGGTTGGTGGGTAAGATACTGATTTCTTTTACTGTATGCATATTGTATCTGAGATGGACTAAGGCCCTAATTTATATCTGAAACTGTATCTAAATGGGCTAAGGCTTAAACTGTATCTGGATCTGTAATGAGCTTAGACCCCAGACTACTTTTGACTGATAACTATTGTTTGACTGTATGCATGTCTTCTATAGAGATTACACACTGAGTTTACGTAAACTCACCCCTTTCTATTTTTCTGTACGGGTAATCCCCAGACTTAGATGGATCGGTACGGCGGAGGACTCAATGGTGACCACATGTCTATTAAACTGCTTTAATTTCATTCATGCTTATTATTTCTCATTTTTGGAGTATTTCTGATGTAATTTGGGACTTTTGGACTGTTTGCTTATATTTTGGATTTTAACTGTTTTTTATGGAATACTAAACTGTAAAACTCAGTTTAATTAAAAACAACATTTTTCCTAAACGCAAACGGTTTTCCTCAAATATCACAGTTTCTAAAAGCTTCCGCTACAGAATGTATTTTTAAATGAATTAAGTTAATGAGAAAGTGATTTTGAAATTGACAAGAGATAAATAAAAGATGATAAATGGAAACAGTTTTAACTTGACAAATTTGATTTCAGATCCCATTCCATGTGACATCTCCAGATTTGGCCATAACGTCTAGGCCGGGTTTGGGGTGTTACACCAATCTAGCAAGAATTAGTTGTCGAATTCTCAAGCTGAATAATGGCTTCTCAAGCCCTAGCTTTCGGTTCTCCAATGAAGAAAATAAAGATGATACTTGCTTTTGTTTTATTTAATTATCATTTATTTACTAATTTACCTTTATAACCATTTAAATTATTACAAATTTCAACAATACCAAGCCATCATATTTGACTATCAATATTTATGGGCTAGTTACCATATAAGGACCTTCACTTTAAAGCTCTATAGCTATTAGACACCTTTAGCTATTAGAACCCAACATTTGCATTTTACGCGATTTAGTCCTTTTTATCAAATTGAGCATACAAACGGTAAAATATCTTAACAAAAAATTTACGCCATCATACTATCATGCTGTAGACCTCAAAATAATATAAAAAAATAAATTTTTTGATCTCGGATTTGTGGTTCCAAAACCACTGTTCCAGTTTCACTGAAAAACGGGCTGTTACATGATTCACTCGTATATAAGTTAATGATTCACCTATGATTTGGTTATCAATGCCAGGATTATGATTTATGACATTTCTATATTATGTATTGATTAATTTTATTTAGTAACTTAATTGTTTAATTCGTGGAACTTACTAAGCTTAAGTAAGCTTACTTGTGTTTCTTTTATTTTTATTGCTTTCTTGTAGAGTTATTTTTGAGGCTTCAGACAATCAGATTGACTTCAAGAATCACACTATCTAGATGTCTATCGATAGTTTTTTTTAATGTTCGTTTTAAGCTATATGGCATGTAATAGGTAAAATGAACTTATGGTAGTAAGTGTGAAGTTAATAGTTGGATGATGCTTGTTTGTGATGGATTTTGATTACATGTAAATATGTTTTGATTTGGTATATGTATTAGTCAGAAATTGTTTAGTATTTTAGTGTAAGACTTATTGAATGTGTGAATATTGCATGGTGAATTAAGAATTGAAAAGAGTGGTGTTTTGGTATGATATGATAAAGATGTTTGAGAGTACTTTGAATGCGTAATTAGTTTTGTTTTGAAAAACATTATTTTAGTTTGGATATTGAATTGTGGTGTCAATGAGGACACATTGGTTAGTATTGCAGGTGTTTGAATAGGTGAATTTTGGCATGAATTGAACTTTTAAAGATGAGATTTTACCATTTTAGAAACAAGTATCGATACTTTGGCATTTGATATTGATACATGACTATATGAATAGTTTTAGAACAAATAGAATGCCAAAATGGTATCGATTTTTATTTGAGTATTGATACTTTTTCATAAAATATTGATACCCTAAAATAGATATCGATACCATTATTTTATAAAGAAAACAATATTTAATTTTGGTATCAATTTTCAGAAACGTATCATTTTAGTATCGATACCAACTATGAATTTTCAATATTTTCATTAAAACTTTAGAAATTTTATAAACCTATCCTATTCTATGCTTGGATTATACAATTAGGTACTTTTGGAGTTTTAAAACTTATTATGCTTGAAATTTAGAATATCAATTATCACTAAGTAATTATTGTTTAGTAAATGGTTATTGGTTGTGGAATGTTATTGTAGTATCTCTTTACTCTGGTCTGGTGATTGGGCGAGGTATGGGGTGTTACAAAGATTCCTTTAGTTTTTCAGCTTTTCTTTCTTCTTGACAATAAGCAACATAATCTTGGTCCTAATTGTTTCTATCATGGTTAGAATAGGTTTCCCCTTACTTCCAATATCACCTTCCAGTAAACAACATAAAGGATTAGTGAACTCCATGTCATTAATGATTAGTACGTAACATAAAAAATAGGGGTTTACCTTGTTAAAGCATTTAAAAAGATTATTCACCAACATGTTAGACTGGCTCCTAATTGAGAAGTGGGGCCTTGACCTTTGAGTAGGTTTTTTTTTCCTTCAACCAATCATAAGCATGTTGATTGGTATTCTTCAGTTCAGCCATGACATCCTCAAAATCCCTTAGAGTGCTTGCTTTGGTAGCTTTCTAAAGAAAATCTTTCAATTCCTTTGTTCGGAAACCAGCTTTCTTAAAATTGGCATGTAAGTGTCTAACACAGTGTCTTGTTTCTACATTAGGAAACAACATATATATTGCTTCTAAAAGTCCCTACAAATAGAACAAAAATAGTTTAATTCCTTAACATACCATAAACCCTAAACAGAAACAACATAAAACAAAATAGACAAATGGAGTTTTACCTTTTGTTTGTAAGAAATGAAAGATATTTGATATGAGCTCACAATTTTCAAGTCTAATGCGAGAAACTCCAAAAACCAGAGCCATGATGCTTGGTTTTCACTTTCGACAGCAACATATACAATAGAATAGATGACATTATTTGCATCTATCCAAATAGTTTCCAGTAGATAGCCACCAAAGAATCCCTTCAAGAAACATTCATCTAAACCTATTATCCTCCTACAACCAACCTTATAGCCATCTTTACATGCCTGCAGACAGACATACATCCTTTGAAACAACTTATTATCCAGATAATAGATTGTTGTTGTTCCCTCATTTTGGGTCCTAACCTCCAACAAATACTCATAAATCTTCTCATATTGAGCCTTATGATCTCCTTCAATTAATTTCAATGCATTAAGTTTAGCCATTCTACATTTGGTTAGTGAGACAAGGCAAAGGAAATCTTTTTTTACATCTTGTTGCAATGATGTCAAAGAATAATCACGATCAATAATGAACTTTTCTTTATAATGTTGACCTATCCAAGATGAGGTTACATTCTTATTTTTATAGACTTTAGAACAAGTATGGTTAGGGTTTGAACTCTTAATTTGCCAATTCTGGTTAGTAGGGTCATTAGGGTTTAATTTAAAGGCCTATATGTACCAAGAACATTTTGAATTATAAATTGTCTTTAACCTCTTTGGATCATTTTTTGAGAACTTAATAAATAACTATTTAGCCTACCATACTGCTTGGTAGCTTCTTTTAGATTGTCTTTGGACTTAAATAACATTCCAACCTAAAGTTTAGGATTACTCATGTCATTTTCTAGGTTGAACTCAGACCAGTTTTGGCCATCTGAGTCAGATTCATGCGCACTATTTAACCTCTCAGAATCATCACTATTACACAATTCCCTTACTTCTATATCATTCATGTTTAAAAATCATCGAGATTAACCTTAATCCTATTAGACACATCACTATCAGATACATCACTATCAGACACATCAAAATCAGACATTTCTTCTTCACTTTCATTAAAATTATCATAAATTGAACCTACCAAACAAATTTAACATCAATAACAACAAACAACAACAAAAAAATTTAATAAAACATGATAGACAATAACCAATACAAAAATAATTTAATACAAAAACACTTATATTTCTGTCATGCATATGACAAGACAATAACCAAAATCTTTAACCCTAAACCTAGGTAATGGTAAACAATAACCAATACAATATAGAAGCTAAAGAACAAATTTAATCCAATTGATATTTGAAGCTAGGAAAAAATTTGTCTCTTTATAGCCAAACAATAACCAAACTTGATACTGTTAGTCAAAACAATAGGAACAAATTTGTCTCTTTAATAAACCAATTAATATGCAAATGGCAGACATATTTGAATACACAGTATTTCAATAAACATATTTAAAATACTCATAAATCATATTTGAATAGTTAAATCAGTTTGATACAAACAATAAACATGACATACACAGTATCATGCACATGGCAGACAATATAAAGTATATGCCATTCACTTTAATAACTAGACCCTAAACCCCATGTGAATAACAAATGAATCAAAATTTGTCAGGCATGTTAATAACAAATGAAACCGAAATCTAGCATAAACCCCATGTGAATACAACATTTTTCAAAACTTAAATTTAGACAATCCTAAACCAAAATAACCTTAAATCCAAAAAATCCAAAACTAAATACAGAAACTTACCTGTTACAGTAGATGTAACAACATTAGCAGCTTCCCTGCTATTGACCATTGTCGTTGAAAACCAAAAACACTGATAGTTTCCCTTTTTGTCTTCTTTTCTCCCCAAACAAAAAATATTAATCGATTTCTAACCTTAAACCCTATTAATCAATTTTTGAATCAATTTTCTAACCCTAAACCAACCTTGTTAATCGATTCCTAAATCAATTTCTAACCCAAACCGTATTAATTTTTTTCTCAATCGATTTTCTTTTCCTCTTCCCCTTAATCATAATTAGTTTCTATTTTTTACCCTAAACCAACCCACTTATTCAAAATTTTTCCCTTAACCTGTGTCAAACCTTGACCCATCCACTGCTTCACTAACATGGCAAGTTAATTGGCCACATCAGCTAGTTAACTTGCCACGTTAGTGGCCCCTGTAATGCCCCAAATTTTGGGCCTAGAAGAATTGGGCCTCGGGCATGGGTGTGTTTAAAATTTTAGAGAGTAAGATAGCGGCTCAGATTACATGTTTGGCATTATTAGAGTATTAATTTTAAGATATTACAAGGGTTATTTGAAGTCTCAAGGATAGGGAAGACCATAGGGAAAATTTTAATTTTTGCCTTAAAAAACCCTAGACTCAGGTATTGGGCCTCTTAAGCAAATTAAGGGGAAAAAAAGACACAAATGGGCCTGTGGCCTAGTGGCAAGGTAGTGCCATCTTAGGGAGTAGAGGCACATGTGGAGTAGGGAGGTCCAAGGTTCAAGGAACGGCTTTGGCATTAGAAGTATTATTTTTGCACTCATGCTGTGCAAGTAGTGGTGATGACTTAAAACTCTTTTGGATAGATATTGAAGAGAGAATTTAGGTGGATAATAAGGAGAAATAATAGAGAAAAGATAGGAGATTGAGGTGTGGATGTGATGGAGCCGATTGGGACTATAGGAGGAGCTAGTTTGGGCTTTTGGCTATTTAAGGGAGGTGCCGAATGCTCTTGAGGGGTTCTTTTGTTTTGCCAAAACATTCCATTGCCGAATTCTCTTCTCCCTCTCATTCTAGTGCCGAATAACCCACCATCTTTTTGCTGAAATTTCCATTAGTGTGTGTTCTTCTTTCTCTAAAAAGCCGAATACCTATATCCCCATTGCCGATTTCTTTTGCTTTTCTCCATCACAAATTTTCTTTTGTCACTTACAACCCTTAATCAAATTGTAAAAGCCGATCGCACACTTAGTAGCTATCTAGGCCGCAAGATTAGAAACTAGTTTCGGTAAGTACTTAGTTAACCATTTTTAGTGCATTTTGGTAAAAACTGAAGGGGCTATCTAATCTTTTTCTTGTCATTAGCCCTGTATTAACAAGGGATGGGGTTCAAAGATTTCAAGCGTGGTAAGGATCTCTAGCAAGTGGTAAGTGTACTTGTTCCCAATTTCGGATTCGTAGGTGGCCGATTATAAATGTGGTTTATAGGGGTAACTCGTGTGGAATATGAGTCACTTGATGTTGATAGTATGTGTGTTGATGTAGATCTAAGGATAATCGGGAATAATAGCTAAGGAGGGGTGATTAGAACTGGTGGCACACGTTAAGGTTACGGTAAGGCCTCGGGATTTGGTAAAATTGTAGTTAAGTATGGAATTGATTCGAGGTTGGTATTGATTGTAGGTTGAGGTTGAGGATAGTGTAGTACGAATCATCAACCAGGTGTGTACATACACTACACACACGACAAATCAGCAAAAGCCAAAATGCCAAAAAGTCAGAATGGGGAAAAGTTAAAAAGTCGAAAGGTTGGCACCGATAACCACACGAGCGTACGAACATTCGTGTGGGAACACCGATATGATTATCGGGGCGAAGAGAGCGATCTCATGGTCTTGGGCCACTGTTTGGCCAATCAGGCCAGACGGGGCTAAATGGGCCTGCCAAGCTCGTGGGCCCAAATCGGTAAAAGTTGATATGTGAAATTGAATGTTGGAGTGATATGGATGGTTGAATGATTTGATGATGATCGTGCCTAATGTGCTACATAAACATGATTGGGTTTAATGGGCTATATGGATAGGATTAGGCTCAGTGGGCGTTATGGGATTTTAGAAATGCATGCTAGGTTTTTTATGGACTCTAGGCCTAGTTCTGATGAATTCTTAAATAGCATAAAACTTAATTAAATAATCAAACATGTCTGTGGACAAGTCGCTAGGTTAGGGTGTGGCAATGGATGTCTGCATGTCTAGGATTGGATCTAGGAAGAGCTTGGTACTTAAGTGGTCCTAGTGACCCACCTCCTCTTCTCTGGTATCCTACCTGATGCATAGTGTTCGTTCACCTTATCCGCGAGGACTTGTTGATAAGCCAAAGTTCATATCTAAAACCCGAAATATAGAAATTACGAAAATGCCCATATAGGGTAGAATTACGAAAATGCCCCTCTAGGGTAGAATTACTAAAATGCCCTCGTAGGGTAGAATTACCGAGACACCCTTGTAGGGTAGAAATTACCAAGATACCCCTGGGTAGTGAAATGACTAAAATACCCCTAAATGCTTAATGTGTGGAAAAACTTGTATGTTGCATTCATGAAATGTACGTTGCATTTGGGTGGGATTAATGGTATGGAAGAAGATATGTGAGGATCGCATAGTCGCTTGACGACCGTGGATCCACCAGTGGCTTTAAGCCCAATATGTGAATAGCAGCTTTGCTGCAACGTTTGAGTAGTGCCACTGTTGGTGCTACCTTTGAAGTGTGGGGATGGGTGGGTTGATATTTATATCCCCACAGGAGTGTAGGGTTGGAAGGGAAATGGAGTGCAGGGTTGGAATTGGGATGGGTGCATTGCATTCATGTGAAACTGATGTGATTTGAGGTCAATTTGGGCTAAGGCCCAAGACCACCGATATTGTTAGGGCTTAGGCCCAATGTGATATGTGTATATTGAATTGATTTGACTGCCAAGGGTCGTACACACCGAGTTGCGAAACTCACACCCTTTATTTATGTTTCAAGTGACCCTCAGTAGACGGCTCGACGTGGGAGAGGACTCGAAGATGGCCACACTGCAAGCTACTTGAAAGCTTTAAAATAGATCCAAATTACTTTATTTAAATTATTTTATTTTTCATTGGGATGTAATAAGGCCTTGTATCTCCGATTTGACTTTTCATTTGGGTTTATTATTGTTACAATTGCCGAATCATCAAACTTAAATAAATTTTTAAAGTTAAACGTGGTTTTCCAAACAACTTTAATGTATGGACGTTTTCTTTAAACATGAGCTTTCATTGTAACTTAACAAGTTACAAGGATTTTGAATTTCTAAATCACAAATTTAAGTTTTTAACCAAGTAAATTTTCTTCTGAAAATGATTTTAATTATACCAAGTCGTTTCGGAAACAACCCCTTTAACGTGACATCGTCAGATTCGGCCACAGTGTCTGGGCCGGGTCTGGGGTGTTACAGCCCCGTTAAGACAATATTGGAAAAAAAGTTCATAAGTGGCTGATTTGTCACTTTTTTATAACGTTAGTGACTGTTTTGTTATTTTTCGAAAATTGAGTGACTGAACTGAAACCTGAGCAAATGTTTTATCAGTTACCCCAAACTTGAGTGATTGTTTGTGTAATACACCATTAAAATAAATCAAATTATTTAGAAAATATAGAAAGAATAGTACATGTAGGGAACATGCTCAAATTGAATGAAAAAGAAATCATTATTTCAATGATTTTAACTAGGGATGGAGCTTAAATATTTTTTTTAGCTGGAATAAAGGTGTATAGTTTTATATGTGCTATAGTTATATTTTTATAATATTTTAAAGGATTAAATTAAAATTTTATCTTTGAGAGGTAAAATGTAATTTTAATATGTAAAAATATAAAATTTTATAAATTTTAAAGAATTAAATATTAAAATTTCATTTTTAGGGGGATAAGGAACCTACTAGTCCCTTGTTGTTGCACATAATTTTAACAGAAAAATTTAATGAATGTTAAAAACTTAATTGAGATTTACAAACCTGTGAAGTAAAAAGATTAAATTTATCAAAATTAAAGTAAAATATAAGGTTTAATTATAAAATTTGACCAATTTTTACAAATCCAATCACTTAAGTTTTCTTAAAACAATTATTTATCCAAACAAAATAATTATAATTGCTAACATTTTAAAATAATAAAATTTAAAATTATTTCATTTTAAAAATATCTAAAAGTGTGTTTAGATTAATGTAAAATTTTTGAGATTTTTAAAATGATAGCATTTTAGAATTTGTAAATTCAAAATGTTAGGATTTACAATTGTTTTGTTTAAATAAATAATTGATTAAAAAATAGGTTAATGAAATTTTATAAATTAGAAATAATTATAAAAGAAATTAATTGCATTAAAAATAAATATATAAAAAAATTCAATATGGATATCCTTGTTATAAAATAAAAGATAGAGAGTAAAAAATAAAGAGAACAGGAGAGCAAAAGAGAGAGTATATTTTTATTGATCAATCAAAATCCCATACAATGCTTCTCCAAAGTCTATATTTATAGACATAAAAAGTATAAATGAAATAGAACTCTACTTCTAATTACTATTAGAGTTTTAAGTATATCAAAACTTATCTTAATTTAGATGGACATCCACTTAATAATAAAGTATTCATAACAGTCCTTATATTTGTAAGAATTTAGAAATGGTTTTCATAAAATAAAAATTAAAAATATATTTCATAATTAAATAAAAATAATTTTTCAAGTTTAAATTATTATCTTATAGTGAGAGCATGTGTATTAAATCAAATAAAGTTTAAGTTTTGATAAATAATTGATTTAGAAGAAAAATAGGTTAATATAATTTTATGAATTAAAGAATAATTATAAAATAAAAATAATTACATTAAATATATATATATATATATATATATATATTCAAAATAGATATCATTATATTTGTAAAATTTTATAAATAGTTTTAATAAAATAAAATTTAAGAATATATTTTATAATTAAATAAACTAAAATTTCAAGCTTAAGTTTTTATCTTATAATAGGGTCATTTGTATTAAATCAAATAAAATTAAGAGGAATTTTGAAAAATCACTTGAAATTTGAAAAAAAAATGAGCTATTAAAATTCCCTCTTAAAAATTTGAAATTCTTTCATATAGTTACCTAAACAAGTAAATTCAATTTTAGAATTTTGAAAGCATTGATACAAAAGAAATTCTTCTTACAAATTTCTTACTTAAACGCACTTTAAATTTTCAAAGTTCTTCATCCATACATACTCTCAAAGATAAATATTCTATATGAAGAATTTAATATCTCGTAAGCAAGACAAGACTTTAAAATATTTTTCTTTGGTTAATATTATTTTGGCAATTACAAAAATATAAGTGACTGATTTCCATATTTTCTAGTCATGGATAGATAGAAGTTTTTATTTTACTAGGATGTTGGGATCCAAGTGTTCTTTTACTTTTCTTATTCAATTGGTATCTAGTCATTCCTCATTTTATGAGATTAGGTTTTTATCATCTCTTATTATTATTGTTTCAAGTTAAATTCATTTTCTGTATTTAAGATAGTGAATAGTTAATTAGAATAATTAAATTCATAATTGTTATAAACAAAGAGAATTATAGAGTGGATATAAAATTAAAAGAAGTATAGAATGAACAAGAGAGAAGAACAGAAGATGAAAGGATGTTCAACGAAAATGTGCATTGTTAAAACCTTATTAGGAAAAACCCTGTGGGATAAAAACATAATGAAGAAAAAAGAGTACACAATCTCCTATTACAAGTTGCCTCGTTAAAAAACCTTTACTAGGAAAACCCAGTGGGGAAAAACCTTGGTTAAAGGAAACGAGTGCAATGTGTTTTTTACTCTCTCTAATGGCAACGTCACATTACATCTTTCAGTTGACGCATTCCAATCTTGTGTGGTAACCTTTCAAATGTTGAAGTTTGCAATGCCTTGGTAAAAAGATCTACTAAATTATCACTAGGACGAATTTCTTGAACTTCTATAGCACCTTTCTTCTCCAGATCATTAGTGAAGAGTAATTTTGGTGAAATATGTTTTGTTCTATCACCTTTGATGTAACCACCCTTCAATTGAGCTATACATGCTGCATTATCTTCGTATAAGATAACTGACATCTTTTCTTGTAAAGGCAAATTACATATCTTATGGATATGTTAGGTTAATAACCTTAGCCAAACACACTCTCAGCTTGTCTGATGCATTGCAATTATTTCAAAATGATTTGAAGAGGCAGAAGCTAATGTCTGTTTTGTTGAACACCATGATATGGCAGTACCTCCACATGTAATAAATACCCTATTTGAGATAGACTTTTATGTGGATCCGATAAATATCCAGTATTAGCATAGTCGACTAATAAGGATTTTGAATCATTTGAATAAAATAATCTTATATTAATGGTCATTCTGAGATATCCAAATACATGTTTAACTCCATTCCAATGTCTACATGTGGAGAAGAACTAAATCTTGCTAACAAGTTTACAATGAAAGCTATATTAGGTCTTATATTGTTTGCAAGATACACCAATGCCCCTATGACACTTAGATATGGCAGTTCAAGACCAAGAAACTTGTCATCATTTTTGCAAGGAGGAAATTGATATTTATTCACATCTAATGATCGTACAACCATCAAGGTACTCAATGGATGTGCTTTATCCATGTAAAATTTCTTTAAGATCTTTTCCATACAAGTTGACTGATGGACATGAATTCCATCTTTTAAATGCTTAATTTGTAGGCCAAGGCAAAACTTTGTTTTTCCAAGATCTTTCATCTTAAATTCTTTCTTTACATGATTTACTGCATTTTGAAGCTCTTTAGGAGTTCCAATAATATTTAGATCATCAACATATATAGCAATTATTTCAAAGTCTAATCTTGACCTTTTTATAAAAACACATGGACAGATTGAATCGTTGTTATAACCTTCTTTTAACAAATATTCACAAAGACAATTGTACCACATACGTCCAGATTGTTTTAATCCATATGAACTTTTCTTTAATTCGATTGAGCTATTTTCCCGAGAAACTCTATATCTTTTAGGGATTTTAAATCCTTCAAGGAATTTCATATAAATTTTTGTAACGACCCAAAAGTCAGTAGAGTCAGAAATGATGGTTTTGAAATGTTGTTTTCCAATGATAGAATTTGTGAATATTATTTATTAATATTTATGAGCATGTTAAAATATTATATTGAGGTTTGGTCTAATCATTTTAATTATTTGGAAAGTTAGACAAGGTACAAGTGTATCGATTCTAAAGTCGGTGGTTTTTAAAATTGAGGTATCAGGACCTCATTTCCGTAAACTGGACTTGTAAATATTTTTATTAAATATTTAAAGAGTTATATTAGAGACGAATTAAATTTAGGTAAGTAATTATCATGAAATTAGGAGTTATTAAGGTACAGGAACTAAATCGCGTAGGTGTTGAAAGTTGATATATAGATTGAAGTAAATATAAGGGACTAAGGAAGCAAATAAACCATTTATTAAATGGTGAGTGGTGGGCGGTTATGTAACACCCCAAAGCTGGCCTAGACGTTATGGCTGAATCTAACGATGTCACATGAAAGTATTTTTGAAAATGCCTTGACAAGTTAAAAATCATTCCAGTTATTATCTTTACTTAGGTCTTAAAATTGCGAACTAACCTATTTGCTTAAACCCTTCTCTTTTACGCGGAAGCTCTTAATTTATTTTGGAAAACAATGTTTCGTGATGTTGCAGTTTATAAACCATAAAATAGTCCAAAATCCCAAGTTAAACCAAAACAGTCCCAAAGTCCACATTACGTATTCCTAGAAACAAATCAGCAATAAATAAAGCAGAATATAAACTGTAAAATCGTAAAATCAAAATGTATCTAGTAGTGGTCATCGTCGAGCCCTCCGTTGCACCGATCCATCTACTGCCAGGGATTACCTGACAGATAACAAATAAATGGGTGAGTTTTCGCAAACTCAGTGTGTACATCTCCACAATATAGCATGCATACAATCAGATAACGGATCACAGTCACAATTCGGGCCTAAGCCCTTAACAGAAATAGTGTGAGCCTTAGCCCACTCAGAGCATATCAGATATAATTGGGCTTTAGCCCATACAGATATCACATGCATATCAGATCAAAACAGAAACATGCCCACCAAACTTACACACCATCTTCGTCCAACCCTACACACCATGTGGGGATAAAATCAACCCACCCAGCCTTGCACACCAAGTATGAAGATAAAATCAACCCATCTAACCCTGCACACCATCTTCATCCAACCCTACACACCATGTGGGGATAAAATCAACTCACCCAGCCTTGCACACTAAGTATGAGGATAAAATCAACCCATCCAACCTTGCACACCATAAAGTATTGTAGACGACACATAACAGATATATGCAGCATATCTGCCAGATAACAGGCTAAAAGGCTTTCAGACACTTCCTTCTCTTCATCAATAATCCCACCCCAATCAATGCAACATAATGTAACACCCCAAACCCGGCCTAGATGTTATAGTCGAATCTAGTGGCGTCACATGAGAGTGCTTTTGGAAAAGCTTAAGCAAGTTGAAAATCATTTCGGTTATTATCTTTACTTAAGTCAGAAAACCGATAATCAAGTTATTTGTTAAAACCCATTTCATTTACACGGAAGCTCTTAGTAAATTTTAGAAAAATAAAGTCTATGTGTCATTTTGCAGTTATAGAAATAAATCCATAAATAACAGCCTAAAACCCAAGATAAGGTCAAAAACAGTCCAAGTCCTAATTTACATAAAATAGCTCCAATAGAATAAAACAATAAAAACATTAAAGTCATAAACCGTAGCAAAATGCCTCGATGGTCACCGACGAGCCTTCCGCAGCACCAATCCATCTACTGTTGGGGATTACCTAACAGACAAATAAAATAAAGGGGTGAGTTTTTGCAAACTCAGTGTGTACATCCCGACAGTAAAGCATGCATATAAGTAATTATCAGTCAATCAGTCTTAATCGAGCCTAAGCTCTTAACAGAATCAATGTAGGCCTTAGCCCACTCAGAACAGTATGTAATACATTCGAGCCTTAGCCTGATCGTGATGAGATGAAGTAATAAAATCGATCGTACCTGGAAACTAACTATTATCATGATAAAAAGGCAAGCGCACCTATCGAATAGTAGTATAGCTAGTGGTAAGACCGAAATATCGAATCCAAGGAACTAAAAGTACTAGTAATAACTTCCTTCCCATTATCTAGCCTAAAAATAAAGAGGTGGTTTTTGTAAACTAATTAACTCCAAATTAAACTGAAGAAACGACAAAGAATAAAATGGGAGATTGCTTTTGGGAAAAACTGATTGATGAGGGCAATACCTAAGGAAGAATCCACCTAGACTTCACTTGTTACCTAACTCTGAACTAGACGATTTCTTCATTTGACTTGATCCATAGAGATCCCTAAATTATGTTAATACCTCTGTCGAGGATAAGAACAACTAATCCTAGGTTGATTAATTGAAATCTCTTTCTAATTAAAACCCCTAGTCTTGCATTAACTCAATCTATGGCTCCCCATATTAGATTTGACTCTAATTTGGCAGATTTTCATCGTCCTATGTCTAGGATTGCGATCAACTCCACTTAATTGTGTTGGATCTACTCCTATACAGGGACTTTTACTCTTCTGTATAAGCACATTCGACTTAAATCAATATCCCGAAAATATCAATTCAAGAGTTAAAAACACAATTAAGAACAAATCAAATATTTATCATATAGTTCAGATAACAATAACAATATTCATCTTAGGTTTCATCCCCCTTAGATATTTGGGGTTTAGTTCATGTTTATAAAAAGAAACATCTCAGAATAAAGAAAATAGCAAAACATAAGAAAAACCAAAACTCCTGAAAGGATAAAAGGGAGATCATCTGTCTTGATGTAGATCCTAGCTTCTGAAATGGATCAATCAGCTTTCCTTCGAGTGATTCCCTGCCTTTAACTTCCTGTCTTAGAGGGAATAATATGCTCAGCACTCTCCTCTGCTGTCCACCCTTGTAGTTGCCTCCTAGGGTCTTTATATAGAGTTTAGACTATCTTTCTTAGCCCCTAAGTAGCCTTTCTTGAGTGAAATTCAACTTCCTCATGACAGGGACATACCCGTGTGCCACGCCCGTGTGTGTCAACTTTGGACCGTGCTCGAGCCTGTTAATATGGCACGACCGTGTGACATGCCTATGTGGTGAACCTCCAGGCCGTGTTGTTTTCACACCTTGGCCCATTTTCTTCGTTTTCGACCCGTTTCTTGTTCTTTTCACTCTCTTATGCTCTGTTAAGTATAAAACATGAAATTAAAGGATTAGGAGCATCAAATTCCACAAATTCAATGATAATTCATCCATAAATATGCTAAATGTGGGATAGAAAATATGTATAATTTACTGTTTATCAAATACCCCCACACTTAAGCCTTTGCTTGTCCTCAAGCAAAATCTCAACTCACAATTAAAAATCATTCTTCTCTACTTATAATCCTTATCAATAATGTTTCAAACTAATCCACAAGTAATCATACAATGAAAATTCAACCAGAAGAAAATTAAAGTCTTAAATACTGTAAGTTGAGAATTTTATCATAGAAATATAGGGTTTCTCCCTTCTCCTCAGTAGTTACCTTTTAATTCAAAATCAACAAGAGTTGACATCCTCACTAAAGATTCACTCCATCCACTCAAAGTGTTTAGGGTTCAAAAATTTAAGCACTCATTAGTCAATATGAAAAGCTATTACCATAAGCTTTCAAGAAAATCAAATCTCCTCCACTATGTATTGTTATGACACATTGATCAAAAGGTCTTTAAATGGTTGCAATGGGGCTTTGGTTAGGGGTGTGGTCATAAGCTAAAAAAGAGGGTTAGAATCGAGATTGAACTAAAAAATTATCTAGCTAGAAAAATCTCTATCACTGAAACATATTCCTAGAGCTAAGCATCTTCTTTCATTGTTTTGGATCCGGAAGCTTATAATAGAAATATGAAAAAAATATTGAATTACAACTGAATTAACTTTATATGCATTTTTTTAAGAACAAATCAAATAAAAACAAATTGAATATTTATAAACTTTACAAACTGAAAAAGAGAACAAAGCTAGACAATTATTCAACTCAAATCTCGACAAAAATAGGGATCAAAATAATTGAAGGGAATTCAACAAAAAATTGGCTATAGGTTAATATTAAGGGTAAATCAATGAATGAGTTGTTAGGCTCAATGGGGTTCATTAGGGGTTAATTTATGACGGTAGCCTTTTATGGAGTAAGTAGCTTAAACCTAGTTGCCTTTATCATTTTGATATATCAAATCAATGATGTGGTCTCGACATGTATAATCAAAGCAAGTTCTAGAATAACAAATTAGTATTGACTCACTCAAAGCAATAATAAAAGTGAGCACGAAAGAATGTATGCTCAAAAGGCTTAAAAATCTCACCAGAATTATGGCTTTTGATGTCAATCCTACGAATTTCAAATCTCAAGATAACACTCAAAATTAGGGAAAACAACCTAGAAAAATTGTAAATTCTCAAAAATTTCAACGTATCATGCTTGATTCCTAATGTCTTAAGGTTTGAATAATCAAAGCATAAGTATCTATGTCTTAATTCTCAACATATCAATAAAAATCATAAATCAATTAGAATTCATCTTAATAGGGGATTGAAGATAATTCAGGGAATTAAGAATGATATAAAGAGTGAAAGTGAGTTCCCCCTACACTTAAGATGTACATTTCCCTCAATGTACAAAGATAAGTTGACAGCATATATAAATCTCAAGTTAGGGATAGAATTTAAAACTCCCTGAATATTGGCTGAAACCCTTTAATTGGAGGTGTGGAAACTTGTAGGAAAGGATGTCGATCCATGGACTCTGGTTCAGAAAAATTATTTCTGTCATAGTGGTTATGGTGCTGGTAGTGGAGGTTAGGACGACTATGACCACATGGGACCCAGTAGTTGTGGCAGAGTTTCCCATTAGAGTTGGATTTGAGCTATAAAGCTCCTTTGAAACTGCGATAGCATAAACAAGACTTTAGGGATTTAAGTTAAGCATGATTTTCTCGTTAGGGAATAGCTGATATGAAATATTTAAAATGAAATAAAATAAGGTCTTAAAGTACTAAAATTCAAATAATGAAAGAGATGAGATTAAATGAAATAAAAGGAAAAATAAAAATAAAAAGGAAAATAAAAAAGAAAATAAAGAAGAAGATAAGGGGACTCGTGAGCCCTAATCTTCGGATGGCTCGTGAGGTGGGGATGGTGGCGCGAGATGAAGATGCTAACAAATCTGAGCTAAGGTTGTATCAATGTGATCGAATCGTTGAAAACATTATTGTTGGAATTGGACGAACTGCTCAGTAGTGACCTAGCCTATAGCTGCTACATGAACTGGGCGGCGAATAGGTGGTGGCTCAGTTGGTGCCTCCTCTTGTGGTGGGACATTATCAGTAATGTCCTTGGGGTCCTCCTGCTTGGTGGATAGAGCTAACTGGTACTGAGGAGGGTTGCTCCCACTTCAACGCTGAATTATCCTCATGTGAAGCATGCTCTCGATGCCCTGTGGGGACATTTAGCCAATGAGGGTGTAAGAGGATGTCTGGGCCACTGTGTTGAAGAGGCCATAGTAGCGGGCCAATCGAGTGATGTATGGGCCGATAGAGATCACACCTCTTCGATGCCTCTCGGTCTGATGCTGGATGGTATGGGCGATGAAATAAGCAAGGTCGATCACGTTTATGTATGCTATGCTCCACAAAAAGTAGGCGGCGTCGTGGGTGTTGATGACTCTGGTGCTCTCTCGCCTGCCTGTCAATGTATGTGCGAGTAAGGCGTGAATGTACCTCAGTGAAGGGGTAAAAGTTGTCACCTTGGAATGACTGGGGTCATAAGTGGTCGAAACTGGGACTAAAGCCTGCCAACATTTGACTGGAGAAAAGTGAACATGGCAGTGGAGCTCACACAGGTCCTCCTCTTCTAAAAATTGTTTGGTGTATAGGCCTAATGCTGTACCAAACTTCAGTACATTGAGTTGTCAGACAAGGCCTCCTAGACAGAATTGGATCGTCCCTGGATCATCGTGTCGATTCATGAGCGTCTAGAGATAGAACGTGGAGCAGAATTTTAGGGTGGGCCCGAGGTAAGTGGGCTCCACGATTTGGAAGAATTTGACCCATGGATCCGTCATCAACAAGGCCCGAACTGCGTCTGCTAGCTGGACTTGCTCTAAAGCGGCCCAATCGATGCATCTTCTCGTTTTGAGTGGTCTCGCTCGTAGAATTTGAAACAGTTCCTCTTAAGAACTTTGTGGAAATTAAAGGAAAGGATGTTGAATTTTAGCAGTGGGTCTGGAAGAGGAACCACCGGGTCCCTTTCGCTTTTTGGAAGCGGGGATAGCAGCTTTCTTCCCTTGTGAAGACGACATTTTACCTGAAACAAAACAAAACAGAAAAGAATAAAAATGGGCATGTGTTGTCATTATGTGTAACTAAGTGAGGGTTAATGATAATCAAAATTATTCAATCAAAGACTTAATACCTAATCCAATGTAGAAGTTAGTATTAAGAAAACAGTTTGATTTATCTAAGCATGAAGTTTGGACAGAATGTGAGTGTTTAAATAGCAAAGTGTACTAAAAATTAATTGCCTAAGATAACTAGAGAAGGCAGCAAGAAAATAGATCATGGATATTGCATGGATATCAAGTGAATAATTGAAAAATAAATTGAACGAGTAAAACCTATATAAATCAATAAAAATAGAACTAATTGAAAATAAAAATAAAGAGTAAGAGAAAAGGGAAAGGGGAACCGAATGGGTAGTTGTAGGGGCAGAGCAAGGTCGTGGGGACGTTTGCACTGGCATGGTGGCGTGGCTGAGGTCAGTGGCGGCGCTAGAGAGGGCTGGTATGGGTTTTGGGTGGAGGGATTTTTTAGGGTTTTAGTGGATAAGAAGATGAATAGTGAGGGTTTTATATTGGATTTGGGGCACACGGGCGTCTGACACGCCCGTGTGACTTAGGGTTAGCCCATGTGGTTCAAAATTTAAGTATTTTGGCACGCCTAGTTTGTAACACACGCCCATGTTCCTAAGGCGTGTTGGGGCACACAGCCGTGTCGCACGGCCGTGTCCTTTGATGTTCGCTTCTCCCACGGCCGTGTAGGGGGTCACACGGCCATGTCTGAAATGGCACGTTCGACCACGACTTTGGGACACAGACATGTCGCATGCCCGTGTTGAATTGTCAGGATTGGCCACGGCCACCTTGCACGGTCATGGCTAGTTGTTGTAGTCTGTGTGTTGGGGAAATCTTACCCTGCTCATATACGGCCATATCGCACGGCCGTGTCTTTACCCATGGGGTCCACACGGCCTTAGGCACGCCCGTGGGCATGGCCGTTTGGTTTGAAAAACCTGCATTCAAAGGGTTAGTTGATGTATTAGAGAGCCTAAATAAGAGAATTTTACTACGTCAGTGCTCGGGTTGCCTCCCGAGAAGTGCTTGTTTATAGTCTGAGCTCGACTTTCCTCAAGCTTTCATGGTCACGATGGTTTGAAGAGTTGAAACTCTTCTATCCTGCTTTCAATTTCATTATCAACATAAGGTTTGAGTCAAGTATGATTTACCTTGAAAGTGTCGAGTGTCTTGTGTGTTATCTTGACTGTACCGTAGGGAAAGATTTTCATTACCGCGAAGGAAGGTGTGTCACTTGTATGAAGTTTTGCATTCAAAATTTGGGGATCTTCCTCCCCTAAGAATACCTTATCCCCTACCTTAAATTGATTCGTTTTTACCTTAGGGTCATCTTGGTGATACTCTGGGTTGGTGTGGCATATTTTGGGTTTTTCTTGTTGATAGTTCAGCCACTCATCTAGTTCCTTAATCTGTAGCATTTGTTTTTCATGTACGTTTCCCTTGGATGGACTCGTCTGTGGTTGGGTCACCCTTATGTGAAGTGTATCCTGCAAAGAAGGTTGGATGGTGAGATCATTCTTATTACAAGGACGCATAATAATATTTTTATCATCAATAATCTTATTCGAGATTTAGGCTTGTAAAGTGACTTTGTCATCACCTACACGAAGTGTAAGCTCGCCTGTGCCTACATCAATTATGATTCTAGCAATTGCTAAAAAGGGTCTCCCTAGAATTAGGGGTACATTGCTATCCTCATCAATGTCTAGAACAATAAAGTCGACTGGGAATATAAATTTATCAATTTTTACAAGCACATCTTCAATTATGCCCTTCGAAAATCTAATGGTTTTATTAGCCAATTGAATGCTCATCCTAGTTTGTTTAGGTTTCCCAAGACCTAGTTGTTTAAACAATTTATAAGGCATTACATTAATACTAGCCCTTAAATCAGCTAAAGCATTTTTGACGTCTGAACTACTAAGTAAACAAGGAATTGTAAAACTCCCTGGATCTTTTAGTTTGTTGGGTAGCTTATTCTGTAAAATAGCTGAGCACACTGCATTCAGTTCCACATGAGATGTCTCATCTAGCTTTCGTTTATCCGTCAGTAGCTCTCTTAAAAACTTAACAGCATTTGGCATCTGCGAAAGAGCTTCAATAAACGGTAAGTTAATATGTAATTTCTGTAAAAGTTTAAGGAATTTACCGAATTGTTTATCTGTGCTGTCTTTTTATAGTGCATTTGGGTATGGGATACGAGGCTTATACTCTTTGATAATTGCTTCTTTGGAACTTACCTCATCTTTACCTTTACTTACCACAGTCTCCTTGCATGGCTCTGGGTTGGATTTGGTTAACCCTTCCTCATCTATTGTATCCACGGCATTAAGTTGTTCCTTAGGGTTAGTCTCGGTGTTGCTGGGTAACCCACTTTGTGGTCTTTCAGAAATTAGGTTAAGCTGGCCTATTTGAGTTTCGAGTCCTTGAATGGATGCTTGCTAGTTTTTTAGTGCCATTTCGGTATTCTGGAAATAGGTTTTTCACACGACGATAAATTTTGTGAGCAGCTCTTCAAGGTTTCACTTTTTCTCTTACGGATAAGGCGGTTGTTGAAATCCCGGAGGGGGTGGTTGCCTTTGATTTCCTTGTCCTCCTCATGAGAAATTTGGGTGGTTCCTCCAACCTGCATTGTAAGTGTTACTATAAGGGTTATTTTGGGATCTAGAATTATTACCCATATAGTTAACTTGCTCAGTTTCCATGCCATGTCCATAGTTGGGATTTTCAGAATAGCTTATGTTTCCTTGAATTGAATCACACTGCATCACTGGGTGTACCTGTGTAGAACCAACAAAATTATCAATCTTTTTATTAAGAAGTTCTACCTGATTAGAAAGCATGGTGATTGCATCAATATTAAAAACTCCGGCAACTTTTTGTGGCTTTGTTCTCATGACTTGCCACTAATAGTTATTCAGTTACATCTCTTCTATAAACTCGTAAGTTGCTTCTAGTGTTTTGTTGTTGATTGTTCCACCGGCGGCTGCCTCAATCATTTGTCTTGTTGAAGGATTCAAACCGTTGTGAAAGGTTTGAACTTGTAACCATAGAGGTAGCCCATGGTGAGGGCACCTTCTCAATAAGTCCTTGTATCTCTCCTAAGCATCATAAAGTGTTTCTAAATCCATCTACACAAAAGAAGAGATATCATTCCTTAATTTAGCCGTTTTAACCGGCAGAAAATATTTCAGCAAAAATTTTTCGGTCATTTGTTCCCATGTAGTGATAGACCCTCGTGGTAAAGAATTTAACCACTGTTTAGCTTTATTTCTCAAGGAGAATGAGAATAACCGAAGACGAATGGCATCATCAAAAATGCCATTTATTTTAAATGTGTCGCAGAATTCCAAGAAATTGGCTAAATGAGCGTTAGGATCTTCATCCTGCGAGCCATCAAACTGAACAAACTGTTGTATCATCTAAATAGTGTTAGGTTTCAGTTTAAAATTATTTGCAGTAATAGTAGGCCTAACAATATTAGATTTAGTACCAGCCAAATTAAGTTCAGCATAATCATACATAGTACGCGGAGCAGGATTTTGCTCAACAGGATTTGCGGCTACTACAGGAGGTAGTTGATTATCGTGATTTGCCTCCATCTCTTAAGCAGGGTCAGGTTCTTCTTCTTGACTTTGTTCTGGATATTGCAAGCTTCTTCTTATTTCTCTGCAAGTTCGACGGACTGTAGCTTCTAAATTGTCGTCAAACAATAATGGTCCTCTTGGGTTCTTTCTAGTCATAAACTAGAGGCACCTAGAAGGGAAAAAAAAGAAAAAGAAAATTTTAGTAAATAAAACCTAAAATAAAAATAGGAAATAAATTGCAATAAAAATAAAAAATGGCTAAAGTAATAGGAATCGAGTGTTCCTAATATTTAAGTTCCCTAGCAACGGCGCCAAAAACTTGATCGTGATGAGATGAAGTAATAAAATCGATCGTACCTGGAAACTAACTATTATCACGATAAAAAGGCAATCACACCTACCGAATGGTAGTATAGCTAGTGGCAAGACCGGAATATCAAATCCAAGGAACTAAAAGTACTAGTAATAACTTCCTTCCTATTATCTAGCCTAAAAACAAAGAGGTGGTTTTTGTAAACTAATTAACTCCAAATTAAACTGAAGAAACGACAAAGAATAAAATGGGAGATTGCTTTTGGGAAAAACTGATTGATGAGGGCAATACCTAAGGAAGAATCCACCTAGACTTCACTTGTTACCTAACTCTGAACTAGACGATTTCTTCATTTGACTTGATCCATAGAGATCCCTAAATTATGTTAATACCTCTGTCGAGGATAAGAACAACTAATCCTAGGTTGATTAATTGAAATCTCTTTCTAATTAAAACCCCTAGTCTTGCATTAACTCAATCTATGGCTCCCCATATTAGATTTGACTCTAATCCGGTAGATTTTCGTCATCCTATGTCTAGGATTGCAATCAACTCCGCTTAATTGTGTTGGATCTACTCCTATACAAGGACTTTTACTCCTCTGTATAAGCACATTCGACTTAAATCAATATCCCAAAAATATCAATTCAAGAGTTAAAAACACAATTAAGAACAAATCAAATATTTATCATATAGTTCAAATAACATTAATAAGATTCATCTTAGGTTTCATCCCCCTTAGTTATTTGGGGTTTAGCTCATGTTTATAAAAAGAAACATCTCAGAATAAAGAAAATAGCAAAACATAAGAAAACCCAAAACTCCTGAAAGGATAGAAGGGAGATCCTCTGTCTTGTTGTAGATCCTGGCTTTTGAGATGGATCAATCAGCTTTCCTTCGAGTAATTCCCTGCCTTTAACTTCCCGTCTTGGCGGGAATAATGTGCTCAGCACTCTTCTCTGCTGTCCACCCTTGTAGTTGCCTCCTAGGGTCTTTATATAGAGTTTAGACTGTCTTTCTTAGCCCCTAAGTAGCCTTTCCCGAGTGAAATTAAACTTCCTCATGACAGGGACATGCCATTGTGCCACGCCCGTGTGAGTCGACTTTAGGTTGTGCTCGAGTCTGTTAATGTGGCACGGCTGTGTAACACGCCCGTGTGGTAAACCTCCAAGCCGTGTTGTTTTTACACCTTGGCCCATTTTCTCTGTTTTCGGCCCGTTTCTTGTTCTTTTCACTCTCCTATGCTCTTCTAAGTATAAAATATGAAATTAAAGGATTAGGAGCCTCAAATTCCATAAATTCAATGATAATTCATCCATAAATGTGCTAAATATGGGATAGAAAATATGTATAATTTATAGTTTATCATAGACCATATAGACATACATGCATATCAAACAGTACGGTACATGCCCACCAACCCTGCATACCATCTTCGTCCACCTTACACACCATGTGGGGATAAAATCGACCCACCCAGCTTTACACACCAAGTATGGGGATAAAATTGACCCATCCAACCCTACACACCATGAGGTACAGCAAAACAGCACATATCAAATAAATGCAGCTCAGCTGCTAGATAAACAGCTAAAGTCTTCCTTCTCTTCACATAATAAATTCCACCCCAATGCAATGGAACATAATAACATGGCATGCTTAAATGTAAGAAACAATCATAAAGATATAGCAGTACAGATACAGTCCACATGCTAAACATAACATGTCATCACATACATTTACTTAATCACATTCTAGAACAGGGGTCTCAGTATCGCTTACCGACCCTTTAACAGGACACAGTCGACTAGGGCGACCCATGTAACCTTTCAGAACAGTTCAGATTAATGAGCTCACACGCCCATGTGGCCTGCCCGTGTCGTTTCACCCGTATGGACCCACACACTTGTGTGGCCTACAAGGCCCAATTGGCCTAGCCCGTGCCTCGCACACGGCCTAGCCAACCTCACACGCCCGTGTCTATCGCACTCGTGTAGCGTGCGCATAGCCTGGTTCATCGACCATATGGCCGTGTCTCGCACACGGCCTCCATACAAGCAGTTTGCACGCCCGTGTGGCGTCGACAATCTCATTTTTGGCTTTCACTGAATAACGTTTTCAGTGCGTTTAGAGTACACACCTAGGTCATTTTTGAAGTTAACGCTATTTTGAACACTCCAGAACCTATAATCGTTAATAGAAAATCTGAATTCAGTCACTTAAAACGAGTTTACTTAGAATAAACAAATCTTGAAACATGAGAATCACTTACCACTACTCAAATGTCCACTACCCTGTTTCAGTCTCCTGATTGTCACCTATACTGTAATCAAACCCACATTAAACTCTTATTCAACTTTGATGACACCAAGAGCAAAAGATCACTTACCGAATGTGCATCTCAACGAAAGTCACTAAAGCAATCGAAGAGGAAATAGAGGAAGAAAGGGAAACAAAAAAATTTAGACAATAGAGAGGAGGAAAGGAGATGGAATTCGGCGGCACAAGAGTGGAAGGAAGAGGGGGAAAATTGACAAAAGTTTGAAAGAGTGAAAGTGTAAAACTAAACTTTGGTAACCTAGGGTATCTTGATAATTCAAAATCCTTATTTTTTTCCCACAATTCAGAAACCTTAGCAATCCAAACTCTTATAAAACCAAAAAGCCAAAAAATAAAGTCCCAGTAACGACTCAAACACAAGACCTCTTGCAATACAAGACCTCACTTAACCACTAGACCAGCAGGCCCATTCTACTATATTTTACCCATCTTTTACTTAAAAGCCTGGTTACCAAGAGTTAGGCCTAATTCAATAAAAACCCAAAATTTTGCCAAAGATAAGGTTTGAACCCGAGACTTCTTAGGCAATCCCGGGACACATAGCCATTCAAGCAGTCAGTTATTTTTGTCAAAATAATGCAAACACAACCCCAACAAATCACAGAAGCCAAATTTTGGGGTGTTACAACTCTACCCCCTTAAAGAAAATTTCGTCATCGAAATTTTACCTGATTAAAAGAGATGAGGATACTGCTGACGCATCGAATCTTCTAGCTTCCAAGTAGCCTCCTCTGTGCTATGATTCTGCCACAACACCTTCACCAAGGGTATAGATTTCCTACGTAGGACCTTCATATCGCGATCTAAAATCTATACTGGCTCCTCCTCAAATGTCAGATCTGATCTAACCTCAATATCCTCCACAGGAATGATGTGCGTGGGATCCAAGCGATAACGTCTCAACATCAAGAGATGAATACATCGTGAATATGATCTAACTCTGGAGGTAGCTCCAACTGATACGCAACTGGCCCTACTCGTCTCAGGATCTGGTACGGCCCAATAAACCGAGGATTCAGCTTACCCTTACGACCAAACCTCAGAACTTTCTTCCATGGCGAGACCTTAAGAAAAGCCATATCCCCCACAAAATACTGAATGTCCTTCCTTCTCAGATCAGCATAGGACTTCTATATATCAGAAGCCGCCTTCAGACGCTCCTGAATCAGTCGAACTTTTTCCTTCGTTTCTGATACCAACTTTAGACCCTGTACACATCGCTCACCCAACTCAGTTTAGCACAAGGGAGTGCGACACTTATGACCGTACAGTGCCTCGTAAGGTGCCATTTGAATGCTGGACTGGTAACTGTTATTGTAGGCAAACTTTGCTAGTGGTAAGAACTCCTCCCAACTACCTCAAAAATTGATGATGCACCCTCTCAACATGTCCTCTAATATCTGAATCACCCTCTCCCACTGTCCATCTGTTTAAGGATGAAAAGTAGTACTAAAGTCAAGTCATGAACCCAAAGCCTCGTGAAGCTTCTGCCAGAATCGAGAAGTATACCGAGGATCCCTATTAGAGATGATCGACACAGGAACCCCATGCAGTCTTATTATCTTAGAGATGTATAACTTAGCCAGTTTCTGAAGGGAGTAGTCCGTCCTGACTGGAATGAAGTGAGCAGTCTTGGTCAATCAATCCATAATAACCCATACAAAATCCTTCTTAGTGGGTGTTAGGGGTAACCCACAAACGAAGTCCATCGTCACTCACTCCTATTTCCACATCTGTATCTGAACTGGCTATAGCAAGCCCGAAGGCAACTAATGCTCAACCTTTACCTGCTAACATGCTAAATAATAAGCCACGAAATCGATCACCTCATGCTTCAAATCCGGCCACTAGTACAACTCTTAGAGATCCTTATACATCCTGCTCCTATCGGGATGCATAGCATAGGGGCTACTATGCGGTTCCTTCAAAATTGACTGTCTCAAGTTCTTGTCACTCGGTACACAAATCTGACCTCAAAAACACAGAACCCCATCGTCATTAACTGAAAAATTAAAAGTAACCCAAGTCTCAAGCTAATGAAACCGTAACTCTAGAGACTTATCCCCCATCTGCTTATCCTTAATCTGCCCAATCCACATCGGTTTCACCTGGAGCTCCGCCAACAAGCTCCCATCATCATAAAGACTCAGTCGAGCAAACAACGCTCTCAGATCAGTCACAGCCCTACGACTTAGCGCATCAGCCACCACATTAGCCTTACCAGAATGGTACTCAATGCTGCAATCATAATCCTTAAGTAGCTCAACCTATCGACGCTACCTAAGATTTAACTACTTCTGAGTGAGAAGATACTTGAGGCTCTTGTGATTAGTATAGATGGTACACTTCTCACTATACAAGTAATGCCTCCAAATCTTAAGGGCAAAAACCACTGCAGCTAACTCCAAGTCATACGTCAGATAATTTACCTCATGAGTCTTGAGTTGTGGAGACACATAAGCCACAACCTTTCTGTTTTGCATCAGAATACAGCCTAAACCCATATGTCATGCATTACTGTATACCACAAAGCCCTTACCAGGCTCAGGCTGTATCAACATTGGAACCTGTGTCAAAACCGTCTTAAGCTTCTCAAAGCTCTCCTGCTGTACACCAGTCCAAACAAAAAGAACTCCCTTACGCAACAGCTTAGTTAATGGTGCTGTGATCAACGAGAACCCTTCAACGAACTGACGGTAGTATCCTGCCAATCCCAAAAAGCTACGAATCTATGATACCATATTCGGCTGTCTCCAATCCAACATAGCCTCAATCTTACGAGGATCCACACGAATCCCCTCAACAGACACCACATGCCCTAAGAAAGTAACCTCTTGAAGCCAGAACTCACACTTGAAGAACTTCACATACAGTTGTCTCTCTCGAAGAGTCTGCAGAACAACCCTGAGATGCTCATCGTGCTTATCCTCTGTCTTAGAATAAACCAAAATATCATCGATGAACACAACCACAAATCGGTCCAAGTAGGGTTGGAACACTCGGTTCATCAGATCCATAAACGCTGCTGGTGCATTAGTCAATCCAAATGGCATAACCAAGAACTTGTATAGTCCATACCAAGTCCTAAATGTCGTCTCATGCACATCGACCTCCTTTACTCTCAACTGATGATACCCTAACTGCAGATCAATCTTTGAGAACATTGAAGCCCCTCTGAACTGGTCGAATAAATCATCTATCCTTGGAAGTAGGTACTTATTCTTTATCGTTAACTTATTCAACTGACGGTAATCGATACACATCCTCATTGTACCGTCATTTTTCTTTACAAATAGAACTGGTGCTCCCCATAGAGACATACTGGGATGAATAAACCCACGATCCAATAGCTTCTGAATCTGAGCCTTAATTTCTGTCAACTCCTTCAGTGCCATACGATAAGGGGCGATAGACACTGGAGTCGTACCAGGAATCAAGTTGATCCTAGATTCCACCTCTCGACTCGAAGGTAAACTCGGTAGTTCCTCTGGAAACACATCTGGAAAGTCTCTCACTGTGCGGATGTCCTTAACCAAAGAGTCCTCAGAATCCAAAACACTGATGTAGGCTAAGAATGTCTCACATCCCTTTCTCACCAACTTCTTTGCAACCAACGCAGAGATCACATTACTCAGATAATTTCGTCGTTCCCCAATCACGACTATCTCCTTACCCTTCTCGGTCCTCAGAACAACCTTCTTTTCTACACAATCAGACTCATATGGTGCTTCACCAACTAGTCCATGCCCAGAATTAAGTTGAACTCCCCAAATAGAAGTTCTATCAAATCTGCCAGAAATACCATCCCTTAAACCTCCAACGAAATGTCTCTAAATAGTTTACTAACCTAGTAGACCGTCCCAACAGACTTATCACAGAAATCTCGTTAGATGTACTCTCATATGCAATGCCCAAAGTCTCAGATATAGTGCATGAAACATAGGAGTGTGTAGAACCTATGTCTATCAGTGCAACATAAGGTACATTAAAAATCAGGAACATACCCGTAATGACGTCCAGAACATCTCCATCCTCACGGTGATGTGCAGCATAAACTAGTGCAGGCTACCTCGCCTCAGTCAGCCCAGCACCTCTACCAGGTGCTCTCTGACCTCGACCCAAACCGTTACCATCCCTAGCCTGTCCTCAGCCCCTAGGTGGCTGCTGTACCTCTCTCGGCTGTTGTGCAGTCTCAACAACTGGTGCCTGTGTCTGATTACCCCTCAGTGGGAAGTCCTTATCTCAATGCTTAGTAGACCCGCACCTCAAATAGGTTCCCGTAACCCTCCAACACTCGCCTGGACGACTCCTATTACAGTGCTAGCAGATAGCCACCCAAGCAGAAATAACCATAATAGGCCCAACTCTAACGGGTCCGTCTGTCTTGGCCTTTTTCTTAGGCCTCGCAACAGAATTAGAAGGCTCTGTATCCCTCTTAGCCTTCCCTCTATCATGATTCTGGTGCTCAGTACGCTTCACCTCCTTGGCTATCTTGGCCTTCTCAACCAAGGCTGAGAAATCACGCTCCTTCTATGGAGCTATCAGAATACGCAAGCTATCGTGGAGACTATCCTCAAATCGCACAGCACGCTCATACTCAGTTGCCACCATGCCCTTCGCATAACAGCTCAGTCTCAAAAATTCAGCCTCATATTCAGCTACAGAACGATCCCCCTGTGTAAGATTTAGGAGCTTACATCGCCTATTATCAGTGTAGTTGGCTTCCACATACTTACTCTGATATGTGGTCTTAAACAAATTCCAAGTCAACTGATCAGGCTGGGTGCCCTCCTTAACCGTCAACCACTATTGATACACCTCATCCCGAAGCAATGACATACCCCCTTGAACTTCTGCTCATTAGTGAATTCCAAATCATCCATTATACGCTCTATAGCCTCTATCTAATACTCAGCCACACTCAGAGCAACCACAGCGATGCCTCTAAATACCTCAGCCACATTGGACCAAAGTTGCTCCGTAACTGACCCATGACCCCCAGATCCAGTGTTGGGTCCAGCGACCTTCTCTAGAATATGAAGCATGGCTTGGGATAGTGCATAGTCCCCAGCCGTACGATCATACGGTCCTGCCCTACTATCAATTGTAGGCGATATCGGTGTCTCACTAGCATCCACCATTGGTATAGTATCAGAAGCAAGGGACTCAACTCAAGCCCCTTTACGGCCTCTACCATGGCCCCTAGTACTCCATCTACGAGTACACGTGTGCTCATTGTATCTATCAAATTAATCTATATTAAAGTTTTATACATATCACTTTACAGTTTTAGTATATTACTAGAAGATATTTTATGCAGTATATTTATCAGAGTATTCAGTATCAGTTATCACGAGAAAGTCGTCTCACTACAGTTTCAGTTTACTTTGTCTAGAGTGTTTCAGTAAAGTACTACCTAAGTAGTCTCAGAATACAATTTCAGTAGAGTTCTACCTAGGAGGTCCCAAGTATACAAATAGTATTTTCCAGTCGATAAAATAATATCTCTAAGCATGCTTTCAATCAGTACAATAGCAGAGATTTCGTAACTTATTGGATCGACGCTGGAAGCTCAGTGTACCACTTACTCAGTATCAAAATCACTTCAAAATTAGTTTCAAATCATTTCTCAAAACCATTTTAAAACCCAAAAACCACAGCCAAATTTTGCAACTTGGCTCTGATACCACTAAATGTAACACCACAAACCCGGCCTAGACGTTATGGCCAAATTTGGCGGCGTCTCATGAGAGTGCTTTTGGAAAAGCTTAAGCAAGTTGAAAATTATTCTGGTTATTATCTTTACTTAAGTCAGAAAACCGATAATCAAGTTATTTGTTAAAAACCCATTTCATTTACGCAGAAGCTCTTAGTAAATTTTAGAAAAACAAAGTCTATGCGTCGTTTTGCAGTTATAGAAATAAATTCATAAATAACAGTCTAAAACCTAAGATAAGGTTAAAAACAGTCCAAGTTCCAATTTACATAAAATAGCTCCAATAGAATAAAAACAGTAAAAACATTAAAGTCATAAACCATAGCAAAATGCCTCAGTGATCACCGACGAGCCCTCCGCAGCACCAATCCATCTACTGGTGGGGATTACCTGACAGAAAAATAAAATAAATGGGTGAGTTTTCACAAATTCAGTATGTATATCCCTACAGTAAAGCATGCATATAAGTAATTATCAGTCAATCAGTCATAATCGAGCCTGAGCTCTTAACAGAATCAATGTAGGCCTTAGCCCACTTAGAACAGTATCTAATGCATTCGGGCCTTAGCCCATATAGACATACATGCATATCAAACAGTACAGTACATGCCCTCTAACCCTGCACACCATCTTCATCCACCTTACGCACCATGTGGGGATAAAATCGACCCACCCAGCCCTACACACCAAGTATGGGGATAAAATCGACCCATCTAGCCCTACACACCATGAGGTATCGTAAAACGACACATATCAAATAAATGCAGCTCAGCTGCCAGATAAACAGCTAAAAACCTTGCAGTCTTCCTTCTCTTCACACAATAAATCTCACCCCAATGCAATGCAACATAATAACATGGCATGCTTAAATGCAGAAAATAGTCATACAGATATAGTAGTACAGATACAGTCCACATGCTAAACATAACATGTCATCACATACATTTACTTAATCACATTCCAGAACAAGGGTCTCAGTATCGCTTACCGACCCTTTAACAGGTCACAGTCGACTAGGGCGACCTGTGCAACCTTTCAAAACAGTTCAGATTAATGAGCTCACATGCCCATGTGGCCTACCTTATGGTTTCACCCATGTGGAGCCACATGCCTATGTGGCCCACACGGCCCAATTGGCCTAGCCCGTACCTTGCACACGGCCTAGCCAGCCTTACACGCCTGTGTCTGTCACGCCCGTGTCGCGTACGCACGGCCTGGTTCATCGGCCACACGGTTGTGTCTCACGCACGGCCTCCATATAGGTAGTCCACACGCCCGTGTGGCGTCGACAGTCTCATTTTTTACTTTTGTCGAATTGTATTTTCAGTGCGTTTGGAGTACACACTTGGTTCGTTTTTGAAGTTAACGCTATTCTGAGCACTCCAGAACCTATAATCCTTAACAAAAAGCCAGAATCTAGTCACTTAAAATGAATTTACTAAGAATAAACAAATCCCGAAACGTGAAAATTGCTTACCGCTACTCGAATGTCCACTACCCCATTTCAGTTCAACGAAGCGTTGATTTCGGTCTCCTGATCATCACCTATACTGTAATCAAACCCATATTAAACTCTTATTCAACTTTGATGACACCAAGAGCAAAAGATCACTTACCGAATGTGCGTCTCAACAAAAGTCACTAAAGTAATCGAAGGGGAAATAGAGGAAGAAAGGGAAACAAAGAAATTTCGGCAATAGAGAGGATAAGAGGAGATCGAATTTAGTGGCACAAGAGTGGCAAGAAGAAGGGGAAAATCGGCAAAAGTTTGAAAGAGTTAAAGTGTAAAATTAAACTTTGGTAACCTAGGGTATCTTGACAACTCAAAATCCTTATTTTTTCCCACAACTCAGAAACTTCACCAATGTAAACTCTTGTAAAACCAAAAAGCAAAAAAATAAAGTCCTAGTAACGACTCGAACACAAGACCTCTTGCAACACAACACCTCACTTAACCACCAGACTAGCAGGCCCATTCTGCTATATTTTACCCATCTTTTACTTAAAAGCCTGATTACCAAGAGTTAGGCTTAATTCAATAAAAACCCAAAATTTTGCCAAAGCCAAAGTTTGAACCCAAGACTTCTCAGACACTCTCGGGACACACAGCCATTCAAGCAGTCAGTTATTTTTGTCAAAATAACGCAAACACAACCCCAACAAATCATAAAAGCCAAAATTTTGGGGTGTTACACATAACATCATGGCATGCAATAATATAGATAAACAGATCATAAAATTATATCTAGAATAGTATCAGTACATGTGTTATGTATAACATGCTATCACATATATCTTGTAACACCCCTTACCCATATCCAATGTTAGAATGGAGTACGAGGTATTACCTAACTAAAACTCATGCAAAATAATCAATTTTAAACAACCAAAATACGTTCCAAATTTGAAACTTTTTCGAACAATGACCTAAAGGCCTCAAGAAGGGTCTATGAGGTCTAACTCATGGTTTAAAAATAGTTCATGGCTATTTCGTGCACTTAGGAATCTTTTAAGAAAAATCCACTATAATTAGGGCATACGCCCATGTGGAAGGGCAACATGCCCGTATGACCTCTAGACATGGCCGTGTTGATAGCTCGTGTACATCACACGACCTGAACTATCGAGGGCCACACCCGTGGCCCTCACCCGTGTAGATTTAATTTCTATTATAAACCTACAGGGGTTTTCACACGGCCTGGTGCACGCCTATGTGCCCAACCAGTGTCCTTCACTCCGCCATGACACGCCCGTGTCGTGGCCCGTGTGCAAAAACCTAGATATTCTATTTTTGACGTCATTATTCCTACGGCCGTGGCACACGCCCTTGTGTTGGCCATGTCCTCCACATGGTTGAGACACACTATCGTGTCTCATGACCATGTGAGAACCTGATGGCATTTAATGTTATCCATGCAATGTGCAAGGGACACACGATCGAGCCACACGCCTGTGTGCAGCTCGTGTGTCTCATACGGCCTAGATACGATCAAAGAGAACCCTTCCACGAATCATCTATAGTATCCTACTAGCCCCAGGAAGCTTCGAATTTTAGACACGTTCTTCTACTTTTTCCAATCCAACACAGCTTCAATCTTACGAGGATCCACACGAATCCCCTCAACAAACTCCATATGCCCCAATAAGGTAAGCTTCGAAGCTAGAATTCACACTTAGAGAACTTTGCATACAACTATTTCTCGCGCAGAGTCTGCAGAAGAACCTTGAGATGCTCATCATACTCATCCTCTGACTTAGAATACACCAGAATATTGTCGATGCACACTACTACGAATTGATCCAAATAGGGTTGGAATACACGATTCATCAAGTCCATAAACACCGCTGGTGCATTAGTCAACCCAAAAGGCATAACTAGGAACTTGTAATGTCCATAACGAGTCCTAAATGTCATCTTATAGACATCGGCCTCCTTAACTCTTAACTGATGATACCCTGATCGTAGATCAATCTTGAAGAACACAGAAGCCTTTCTGAACTGGTCGAACAAATCATCTATCCTCGGTAGTGGATACCTAATCTTGGTCGTTAACTTATTCAGCTGGCGGTAATAAATGCACATTCTCATCGTCCCATCTTTCTTCTTAACAAACAAAATAGGTGCTCCCCACGGAGACACACTAGGACGAATGAACCCACGATCCAACAGCTTTTGTATTTAGGCCTTAAGTTCTGTCAACTCTTTTGGTGCCATTTGGTAAGGGGCGATAGACCCCGGAGCTGTACCAGGAATAAACTCAATCCCAAATTCTACTCTCAACTCGGAGGTAAACCCAGTAGTTCCTCTGGAAATACACCTGGAGAATCCCTCACAGTTCAGATGTCCTTAACCGAAGAGTCCATAGAATCCAAAACACTGATGTAGGCCAAGAATGCCTCACATCTTTTTTTTTACCAAATTTTTTGCCACCAATGCAGATATCACATTAGTCAGATAATTTCGTCGTTCCCCAATCACGACTATCTCATTATCCTCATTGATTCTCAGAACAACCCTCTTTTCAGTACAATCTAGACTCACACGATATTTCACCAACCAGTCCACGCCCAGAACTAAGTTGAACTCCCCAAATGGAAGCTCTATCAAATCAGCTAGAAATACCGTCCTTTGGACCTCCAACGGAACGTCTCTAAATAGTTTACTAACTCTAATAGACTGCCCTAATGGACTCACCACTAATATCTCACTAGAAGTGCTCTCATACGGGATCCCCAAAGTCTCAGACATAGTGCTAGCTACGAAAGAATGTGTAGAGCCTATGTCTATCAATGCATAGTAAGGTACATTAAAGATTAAGAACGTATCTGTGATGACATCCAGAGCATCTCCATCCTCACAGCGACGTATAGTATAAACCAGTGCAGACTACCTCGCCTCAGTCAGTCCAGTACCTCTGCTCGGTGCTCTCTACCCTCGGTCCATACCATTACCACCCTAGCTTGACCTCGACCCCTAGGTGGCTATTGAACTACCCTCAGCAGCTATGCAGTCTCATTAATCGAAACTTGCATCTCATTATCCCTCAATGGACAGTCTTTCACACGATGCTCAGTCAATCCGCATCTAAGACAAGCCCTAGTAGCTCTCCAACATTCGCCCAAATGGCGTCTATTACAGTGCTAACACATCACCACCCCAGAAGATGCAACAGTAGGCCCAACTATCACGGGCCCAGCAATCCTAGCCTTTTTCTTATGTCTCATCCCAATGTTCGAAGGCTCAAAATCCTTCTTAGCCTTCCCTCTATCACGGTTCTAGCACTCAGTGCACTTTACCTCTTCGGCAATCTTTGCCTTTTCCACTAGAGCTGAGAAATCACGCTCCCTCTGAGGAGTTATCAGAACCCGCAAGCTGTCACGGAGACTATCCTCAAACTAGATACAATGGTCATACTCAGTCACCACCATGCCTCGCAGATAACGATTCAATCTCAGAAATTTAGCCTCATACTCGGGCACTGTACGGTCTCCCTGGGTGAGATTAAGGAACTCACGCCTCCCAGTATCAGTATAACTGGCCCCTACATATTTACTCTGAAAGGCCGTCTTAAACAGATCTCATGCCAAACGTTCGGGCTAAATGCCCTCCTTAACCGTGAGCCACTATTAATATGCCTCATCGCGAAGCAGTGATACGACCCCCTTAAATTTCTGCTCAGCGATGAAATCCAGATCATCCATAATACGCTCCGTGGCCTCCATCCAATATCAAAATTTTTAGGGTCTGTTTCGTAAGAAAAAGAATAGTCTCACTAAAGTTTTCAGTCTACACTATCTAGAGTGTTTCAATAGAGTCCTACCTAGGTAGTCTCATAACATACTATCAGTGTTTTTTAGATAGATCAAATAATATTTCAGTATATACTAAGCATGCTTTCAAACAGGTACATATTAAAATTTCAGAAAACTTACAAGATCGACGCCAGAGACTCAGTGTACCACTTACTCATTTCAAAACATAAGTCAAATCATTTACAAGTTATTTGTTAAAACCAAATTTAAAGCCCAAACCACAGGTGAGTTTTGCAATCGGCCTCTGATACCACTAAATGTAACACCCCAAATCCGGCCTAGATGTTATGGCCAAATCTGGCAACGTCACATGAAAGTGTTTTTGAAAATGCCTCCACAAGTTAAAAATCATTCCAGTTATTATCTTTACTTAGGTCTTAAAATCGCGAACTAACATATTTGCTTAAACCCTTTTCTTTTACGCGAAAGCTCTTAATTAATTTTGGAAAATAATGTTTCGTGGTGTTACAATTTATAAACCATAAAATAATCCAAAATTCTAAGTTAAACCAAAACAGTTGCAAAGTCCACATTACATAAAAATTTCCAGAAACAAATCAGCAATAAATAAAGCAGAATGTAAACTGTAAAACCGTGAAATCAAAATGTATCTAGTAGTGGCCACTATCTAGCCTCCGCTGCACTAATCCATCTACTATTAGGGATTACCTAATAGATAAACAAATAAAGGGGTGAGTTTTCGCAAACTCAGTGTGTACATCCCCACAGTATAGCATGCATACAATCAAATAACAGATAACAATCATAATTCGGGCCTGCGCCCTTAGTAGAAATAATGTGAGCCTTAGCCCACTAAGAATATATCAGATATAATCGGGCTTTAGCCCATACAGATATCACATGCATATCAGATCAGAACAAAAACATGCCCACCAACCCTGCACACCATTCCGTCCAACCCTACATACCATGTGGGGATTAAATCAACCCACCTAGCCCTGCACACCAAGTATGGAGATAAAATCAACCCATCCAACCCTGCACACCATAAGGTATCGTAGACGACACATAACAGATATATGCAGCATAGATGTCAGATAACAGGCTAAAAGCCTTTCAGACACTTCCTTCTTTTCATCAATAATCCCACCCCAATGCAATGCAACATAATATCATGGCATTCGATAATGCAGATAAATAGATCATATAGTTATATCTAGAACAGTATCAGTACACATGCTAAGTATAATATGCTATCACATACATCTCAATATCGTGGCACAGAATAAGGCTTACCGACCCTATGATAGGCCACAGTCGACTTGGGTGACCCGTGTAACCTTAAAGAATATTTCAAAAAATTTGGCTTACACGCCCATATGGCTTGCCCGTGTGGGTCCACACGGCCCAAATTGGCCTTGGCTGTGTGGATCACATAGCCTGGCCCAAAATTTCACACGCCCGTGTGGTTCACCCGTGTGGATCCACATGCCCGTGTGGCCCATACAGCCCAATTGGCCAAGCCATGCCTCGCACACGGCTTCTCCAGCCTCACACGATCGTGTCTATCGCGCTCGTGTCGAGTGCGCACTGCCTAGCTCATCGATCACACAGCCATGTCTTGCCACACGCCCTCCACACGGGTAGTCCACATGCCCGTATGATGTCTACAGCAACCTTTTTAGCTTTTACTGAAATGCGATTTCAGTGCAATTGGAGTACACACCTGGTTTATTTTCGACACCTAAGCACTCCTGAGCACTTCCAGAACCTAAAATCAGAATAGTTGGCCTTTAGAAACCCTAAAATTGAGTCTCAACACTTAATCTTGAAATCGTAAAATTGACTTACCACAACCGAAAACGAGCAGGGCTCTGTTTCAAACCAGCAAAACGTTAGTAATAGCCCCTCGGACAACTCCTAAACAGCAACCAACCCTATTTAATCACTTAAAAAAATCAAGATTCCAAAATACCAAAACCACTTACCCAACAGTCATGAATCAAACGGGGTTCGTAAGGAGACGGAATGGAAGGGAAAATGTGAAGAAAAGAAGGAGAGGGAACATAAAATTTCAAAAGTAGGTTAGGGAATTTTCAACAATAGTCAAGTAAAAAGAAAACGATAAAAAGGAGGATAGCAGATAATTTTTGGCAGAAGGATAATAAAACATGATAACTCCCAATTTCCCTAAAATTCTCCCCATAACTGTCCACTTTCCCCCACAAGCATCAGGATTTCAATAGTACTCAACCTCCTACCTACTAATAGCAGCAAAAATTATTGCCCAAGCATAGACTCGAACACAAGACCTCCCTTACTCCCATACTCCTCTTAACCACCAGACCAGCAGGCTCATTCTAATATGCTTTTACCAATAAATTCTTATAAACCTAAAACACAAAGATGATGTTTTACTTAATAAAAAACCCAAAATTTAGCCCAAGTTTTGACTTGAGCTCGGGACCTCCCCAACACACACAAAGCACATAACCACTAAAGCAGACATAAAATTGTGTCAAATTATTACAGAAACACATTCAGAAAATTTTCATACCACAATTTCACAAAAGCCGGAAATAAGGAAATTTGGGGCATTAGAGGTTAAGCTTAATGGAATTGCATGTGTATATTATCGATATATATATATATATATATCATATATTAAAGTTAACTAATAATAATAATTTTAATAATTATAATGAAATAAATCAAATGAAAACAAATTAAACGAAAGAAAGTAGAAGTAGATAGAAAGAATGGATGCAAATTAAAACAAAGAAAATAAAAGAAAGAAAGAAAGAAAGAAAGAAAGAAGAAAGGAGATGCACGGCTAGGGACATTAAGGTTCAAACTCAAAATTGGTTAGTGCAATTTAGTTATTTTCTTGTAATTTTTATGTTTTTGGAATCCCAGTACTTATAGCTCCCTAACCCATGCCATAATTTTTAGTATTTTTTAAGATTTTAGATATTGTCATTGTTGAATAGTTTAAGTACTCGGGGTTAAATTGATAGATTTTTAAGTTAAAAGTGGAAAAGGACTTGTAACAACCCATTTTCGGTCAGATCGGAACAGTGGTTTCAGAACTACAAATCTGTCAAAATATTTATTTTATTATTTTAATAAGGTTTAAAGCATGATAGAATTATTATGTGAAAATTTTGTAAAGAAATTTTACCGTTTGATTGATTAATTAGGTAAAAAAGACTAAATCACATAAAGCATAAAAGTTGAGATCTATTAGCTAAATGCACTAAATTACCATGAAATTGATAAGTGGAGGTCCTATTGTTGTAATTAGACCATAGTTATTAATAGTGGACATTAATGGAAATCCATTATATGAATTTTAATGTTTAATAATAAGGTTATTTTGGTAAATTATAAATTAAAGTTAAATTAAATTAAACCAACAATTGCATCATCTTTTTACTCCGTCTTTTGCCACCGAATATTGAGAGAAGAGAAGGCATTTTTGAGATTTTAGGTTTCGGCAACTTCAATCCTTGATTAAGGTACGATTTTAGCTCGATTTTTGATGATTTTTATGTTTTTGAGCTCGTTGCAGCTTAATCTAGCTCGTACCTTCGATTTTGAAATTGTTATAGATTTTGAATGATGCTATTGTTGAATGCTTGAGTTTTTAAATGTTTAAGGATAGATTTTGAAGGTTTAATAATAGATATACAAGTTTTTTTAAGTGATTTTTGATAAAAATATCAATTAGGGATGAAATTGAGAAATATTAAAAAGTTGTTGTTAAAAGTGTGAATAAAGAGAAATTATGGGCTGCTAATAGTGTGTAATAAATTCGGCTCGGTTTGGGTCTCCTTAAAATTAAATGAATTTCATTTTATGAGCCTAGGGACTAAATTTCAAAAAAAATGTGAAATAATACGGCCAAAAGCATAAATTTTCTAAAATGTGTATAATGTGTCAAATTGAATAGTTTGAAATGTTAATATACTGAATTTGATATTATATAGATCAAGATAAACAAATACAGGAACTAGATCGGGGGAAACGAAAAGTAGCCGAGTAGACGACAGTTTATCTGAGCTATACGAAGTAAGTTCGTATAATTAAAATTGAGTATTTAAATGCTTGTATTTAATTGAATTGAATGTATGTGAATTAGGAAATTGAAATATTGATCATTGAATGCCGAATGATGGAGTTGAATAATACCGAGCCCTGTTTGAACTTTAGAAAAATCGTAGGATACGAGTGACATGTCATTGGGGTTAGCGTTTTGGTTAAGATCTTGCATTGGTTGCGGACTCACCACAGTTTGTATGAGCTTACCGATATATCAGCTCTTATGAGCTTACCATTTCAGCTCAATAGATCTTACCGTTTATCAGCTCAGGAGGAGCTTACCAATCATGGCTCGGAAGATAATGAATTAACGAATTACCGATTAATACACTTAGTGTGTACCACCCGAGTATCCCTCGATATTTCATTAGGTTCAATGGGCATTATACTATTACCAATTATATGATAAAGTACAGAAATGAGATATAATTTATATGAAATGTACATGTATATGAGATTGATTGTTAAACGAATTCCTTATGGTTGGTTTGTTGGCTATGTGCAAATTCAAGTTACTAACCTATGAATGTATCTATGTGATAGGCATTTAAACTATTTGAGTTGGATTAATTGAGTTTAATTGCTTGTATTATGATTTATAGTAAGTTTAATTCTATATTATACGGGCTTACTAAGCTATAAAGCTTACTCCATTTCCTTTCCGTGTTTTATAAATTTTGAAAGCTCACTTGATTTGGACGAAGTCAGAGATAAGCATCACACTATCCAGACGACTTTTCGGTACTTTTGAACTCAAGGAAAATATGTGAATTTGGTATGTATAGGCTAGTTAATAGGATGATGTTTTGAGTACTCTAGCTTATAAAGCATATATGTGTTTGATATGTTTTAAGCCATGAGATTTGGCTTAGTTAACAAAGAAAGGTTGAATGTATATAAGTTGTTATGTTTTAGGCAAGTTTATGAATGAAAGACTTAATGCATATGTTCATATTGATAAGAGATGAATAAGTGAATTGAAATTGCTTGAGTGATAGTGTAACGCCCTAATTTTCGGGTTTTTCTTAGATTGTTCTTTATCTGATATAATGTTTAAACTCTAGTATTTGGGTGTGTAATGCATGTTTGGGGTGTGTTAATGGGCCTATGGAAGGCCCATGTGTTGGTTAGAAGCTCGGCAAAATTTTGTATTTTTGACTTAGGAGATAGGGGACCATTGAAAGTAAGGGTCTTAAGAAATTGTGTGCAAAATGTAGCACAAATGGGTTAGTGGTAAAGTGGCAAGGGAGATGCCACTAGACTCCTTAAAAGGTGGCACCTAAGTGAGCTTAGAGGTCAAGGGTTCAAGCACTAGAGGTTGCAAAGGTAGTGTTTTATTTTTGAGCTTGAACAGGTAAGAGTTTGAAGCAGAATTGAACTCTGCTTGGGAGAATTTGAATCAGTCAAGGGAGCAAATTGTGGAGGAGGTTGAGGAGCAAATCAAGGAACTTCGAATTTTGAAAAGAAGTAGCCGATTTTGGGACTTTGCAAGTGCAATTCGGCTAGGGGGATTAGTGCTTGCATTTTCGGCAATTAGGCTCTAGTGGATGCCGAATTCTCTTCAGTTCTCTAGGAGTTTTGTGCCGGTTTTCCCTAAGTATGGAAGCTCCCCTCTTCTGTCAATCTCGCATAGCCTATTAGGTATCCTTTTTGCCACTTCGTTCCTCTCATTAAACCTTGTAGCCGAACCCTATTTCCCCTTGTTGCCGAATCTTCAGTCGACTAAAGAGCTTCCTTTTTGTTTTCTTTTCTATTCTCATCTATTTGCTTCTCTTCTTCTCTTCTTCTCAAACCATAAACCGACTCCATACCCTCATTCTCTTGCTAGCCGAATCTATTCTCACCCTGTCAATTTAACTCTTCTTCTTCATCTCACTTTCATTGCCGATTCTTATAGTGACCGAAACCCCTCTGCACCGTACCGATTTCTCAATAGCCATATACCTCTCTTCACCCTATTCCCTTATCGATATTTTTCCATAATCCCTTGGCCGAATCCTTGCACCACCACTCTCTCTTCTATTCTTCCATTTCTTAAAGCCTCTTGTTTCTTATTGAGCCGAATACTTTGAGGACCAAAACCGTATTTCTTCTTTTGGGAACCGAAAGCCTCCATACCTTGTGGTGTTTTAAACTGAATTCTAAGTCATCTTTTATCTCTTTTGGCGGTGGCAAGTGGAGCTGTTGTAGATCGTAGTTAGATTGGTAAGTACCTTAAGACTTATTTCGTTAGTTCTTCAGGATTTAAAGCTGTAAGCCGAAATCCCTTATGGGGAGGCTAACGTTAGTGACTAAGGGCTTGTTGGCCGCTCTCTTTTGGTTTGATTTTGTTAGTGCGATCAAGAGGCTGTCCAACTAAGGACTCGGAAGGCTAAACGCTACGGGACAGTAGGATCTGGTCCACTTTCGACAAGAAGGTAAAGGTTTTTAAGGGCTAAGGCCATGCGAGCCGATTAGGATAATGAGATTTTGGTTTTATGGTTGTAGATTATTTAACTAACACTGAGGTGATTAACAATAGGTTTCGTTCGTGGATTTCTTCAACAGTTTCGACAGCTAACAGGTGTGTAACGTATCTCCATCATAGACTAGGATGGCTAAAGGCCGTAATAACCGAAAACTGTGCTAAAGTGACCGATCGAAAGTGACCGAAAATCAGTCTTGGAGGGATCTAAGAGTAGCCGAATACTCTATTGTGGTCACATTGGGAATTGACGGTGGCGAAATTGTAGAAGGTGCAATTTCGAGCGTTTTGGTAAGTTGGGCTGCGATGGGCCAAGATGGGCCCAATGGGCTTCCGAGCCCAAATTGAAAAATGATCGTTAAAGACTTTCTGGTAACTTGAATAGTAAAAACATGGTTAAGTTGGTAAACCAAACCTAAAAATTGGGTTTAACGGGCTCGAGACGACATTGGACATAGTAAGGCCCATTAGGGGTTTTAGGCTAAAAGGGCAAAACTGGAAATTTGGCTTAAATGGACTTCCGTGGTTATATGAGGACTGATAATTTATTGAACTTGCATAAAAACACTAAAAATATGATAAAGGACTAAAATACCCCTGAATCTGGAAAATTACCAAAATACCCCTAGGTGCGAAAAGACTATTATACCCCTAGGGTCAAATCTGTATGAAATGTATAATTTTATGTATAAGCATGACTTATCTATTAGTATGAATATATCTGATACATGAGATGCTATATGTTGCATGCTAGTATGATTACATCTGTTGCATGGGGTATGGGTTTATGATGGAGGAAGCGTTCTGGCAGCCTCGCTGCAATCTGGTGACTTTGTCACATTATTATCTGGCAGCCTCGCTGCAATCTGGTGACTTTGTCACATTATTATCTGGCAGCCTCGCTGCAATCTGGTGGCCTCGCCACAATATCTGTATCTGGTGACCTCGTCACAATATCTGGCAGCCTCGCTGCAAATTATATCTGGCAGCCTCGCTGTAATTATCTGTGGTGTGTAGCGGTTGGGTGGGTCGAGTAGTCTCCCCACATGGTGTAAGGCTGGTACGGGGGTGTTATGGATGGATCTGGGTTGGGTTTCTGTTTGCATATTATATCTGATCAGTATCTGTTATGGGCCTATGGGCTTAACCTGATTTCTGTAATGGGCTAAGGCCCAACTAATCTGATTCTGAGGCTTAATCTGTTTTGGCCTATGGTTGAGATAATGTTGCACACTGAGTTGTCAAACTCACCTCCTTTTTATTTAATCTTTGCAGGTAACACTCAACCATAGTGGGCTTGGAGCTGCGAGAGATTCGGAGTGGCCACAGCATCTGCAGAACTGGTTTTCATTTTGTTTAAAGTATTTTATTATTAAGTTATTTTTTTGGGTTTTATTTTGTAATAAGGCCGCTATCTAAGTTTTAATTTGGTTTAATTTTTCTTTGATAATTAAATTACATTTTATAGAATCGCTAGTTTAGGCTGCGCTGGTTTCAAAATCTAAAGAACGTTTTCAAAACTCAACGAGTGAATAATATGGATAACTTAAAGGGTTAATAAACTGGTTTTAACAAACTTACTCTTTTGATTCAAACCTCACTTAAGACACAACAAGACTAAAAGGGTCGTAAACCTAGTTTTAGGATCGTGTGACACACCAGATCTGGTCGTAACATCTAGGCCGGGTTTGGGGTGTTACATTTAGTGGTATCAGAGCCAAGTTACAACAACTCGGCTGTGGAACGGGTCTAAAATGGAAGTTTGCAAACAAACCAAAACAAAGATTTTCGAAAGATCATGTTTTTAACATTGTTTTCAAAACTAATTGGAACTTATTTTGATGAACTTCTTTTCAAACAATTATTTTCAAAGAAAAAAATTATTAATTTTTCTTATGAAATTTTTTCGAAAGAGTGGCACACCGAATCTCCGGCCCAAGCCCGTAAGTTTTCTGAACTTTTCTGATTGTTTCTGAAAATTCTGAATATATGCCTGACTAAAGACTCTATTATGATACTTTAGCTAGGGTATTACTGAAACTGTAGAGACTCTGATAGGTAGACTGAGACTGTAGTTAGGCTACCATGAAAGAAGATAAACTCTGAAACTCTGCTTATTCATAAAACATCTGTAATAAACACTGGAATAGTAATCTGACTCATAAAATTTCTAAAATAGAAAAATACGAAATGAGTACGCGAGCAGCTCGTGGTAGGGGCCGTGGACGTGGCCGAGGTAGTGCACGAGCTGAAACTTCATCTTCGGGTCATGCGCCAGCAGCTGATATACCGATACCACCGGCAACAGAGGTGGAGTCCCATGATCGAGGTGTTGGGGACGACGCCCTATCACAAGCGATGCTTTGAGTTCTGGAAAGGGTTGCTAGGGCAAGTACTGGTAATGGATTTCGGGGATCCATTTCTGAGCGACTTCGAGCTAATGGGGCCAAATTCTTTAGGGGCGTGTCTGGTGTAGCCCCAAATGTGGCCGAGTATTGGTTGGAGGCCACAGAGCGAATTATGGATGATCTGGACTGCTCTATGGAGCAGAAGCTGAAGGGAGCTGTATCGTTGCTGAGAGATGAAGCTTATCAGTGGTGGCTCACGATAAGAGATGGAACTTCAGATGGTGAGGTAACATGGAGCTGTTTAAGAAAGCTTTTAAAGGAAAATATGTTGGGGCTAGCTATCTGGACGCCCGTAGGAAAGAGTTCTTAAATTCGGTTCAGGGAAGTAGGACCGTATCTGAGTACGAGGCTGAATTTCTGAGGCTGAGCCGATATGCTTCTGGGATAGTTACTACTGAATATGAGCGTAGCGTACGTTTCGAGGATGGTCTGAGAGATGAACTAAGGGTACTGATTGCTCCGCAGAGGGAGCGTAACTTTGCTGCTTTGGTTGAGAAAGCTAAGATAGCTGAGGAAGTAAAGCGTACCGAGAGACAGAATCGCGAAAAGGATAGAAACCGCTTTCGGAGGGATTCTGGACCATCAGGTGGGGCTAATAGGAATATTAAGAGAGCAAGAGTGGCAGAACCAGTGCAAGCGGTGCCAATGAAAGCTGTCAGACCGCAGGGTTGTAGGAGTTGTGGTAAGATACATATGGGCGAGTGTCGAAAACGTTCTGGAGCCTGTTTTCGATATGGGTCGATGGGGCATAGGATTAAGGACTGTCCCGAAGAACCGGATCAAGGACAGGTTATGGCTCATAGGGTTGCTCAACCAGTGAGGGGTGGACCACCAGCTCCGAGAGGTCATGGACAAGGTAGAGGCGGAAATGGTAATGGTCGAGGACGAGGAGCGCCTGGCAGGGGTACTGGTTTTGCTAAGGCTCGTCAACCAGCATTAGTTTATGCAGCTCGTCGCCGAGAGGAGAGTGATGCTCCTGACGTCATAACCGGTACGTTTTTGATTTCTAGTATGCCATACACTGCATTGATAGATGTTGGATCTACCCATTCTTATGTTGCATGTGCCATGTCTGGGTTGCTAGGAGTGCGGTCTGAGGAGACAGTGAGTGGGGTATCTGTATTAAGTCCTTTGGGTCACTCGGTTAGGGTAGACAAACTTTATAGAGACGTACCTATAGAGACTCAAGGAAAAATCTTTTCTGGAGACTTGATGGAGCTACCTTTCGGAGAATTTGATCTCATCTTGGGAATGGATTGGCTTGTAAAGCATAGGGCTACTTTGGATTGTGCTGCAAAATGAATGAGGCTAAAGACTGCAGAGGATGAGGAAGTTATGGTGATAGGTGAACGTAGAGATTATTTGTCCAATATGGTGTCGGCATTAAGAGCCGAGAAATGGATTCGTAAAGGATGTGCGGCTTATTTGGCATTCATAAGTCAAGCAGAAACTGAGGAACTAACTGTGGATCAAGTTAGAACCGTTAAGGATTTCCAAGATGTTTTTCCAGAAGAGCTTCCAGGGCTACCCCCGAATCGAGAGGTCAAGTTTGGGATTGATTTGTTGCCTGGTACGGCACCGGTATCCATTGTACCCTATAGGATGGCACCAAAGGAGTTGGTGGAGTTAAAAGCGCAGATTCAAGAGCTGTTAGATAGAGGTTTCATTAGGCCAAGTGTGTCTCCGTGGGGAGCACTAGTTCTATTCATGAGGAAGAAAGATGGGTCAATGCGAATGTGCATCGATTATCGGCAGTTGAACAAACTGACGATTAAGAATAAGTACCCGTTGCCAAGAATCGATGATCTGTTCGACCAGCTTAGAGGAGCTTCAGTATTCTCCAAGATTGACCTTCGATCTGGGTACCATCAGTTAAGGGTGAAAGAAATGGATATTCACAAGACAGCATTCAGAACTCGCTATGGTCACTATGAATTCTTGGTTATGCCATTTGGGTTGACCAATGCACCTGCAGCTTTTATGGATCTGATGAATCGAGTGTTCCAGCCATACTTGGATCGATTCATGGTCGTCTTTATCGACGATATTTTGGTCTATTCTGAATCTGAGGAGAAACATGATGAGCATCTCCGTATCGTGCTGCAAGTGTTAAGGGAAAAGGAGCTTTATGCGAAATTTAGTAAGTGTGAGTTCTGGTTAAGAGAAGTAACTTTCTTGGGGCATGTTGTATCAGCTGAGGGTATTAAGGTGGACCCTCGAAAGATTGAAGCAATTCTGGAGTGGAAACCACCGAGGTCAGTGGCAGAAATTCGAAGTTTTCTGGGACTAGCTGGGTACTACAGAAGGTTTGTAGAAGGATTTTCTGTGATGGCAGCGCCATTGACAAAACTCATAAGGAAAGGAGTACCATTTATTTGGACCCAGCAGCAGCAAGAAGCTTTTGAGAAACTAAAGAAGGTTCTGACTGAGGCACATGTATTAATTCAACCAGAGTCTGGAAAAGATTTTACCGTGTACAGTGATGCATCACATGTTGGTTTGGGCCGTGTATTGATGCAAGAAGGTAAAGTGGTTGCTTATGCGTCGCGACAGCTTAAACCTCATGAAGTGAACTATCCTACCCATGATCTGGAGTTGACAGCAGTAATCTTTGCACTTAAGATTTGGAGGCATTATCTGTATGGAGAAAGGTGTATTATATACACAGATCATAAGAGTCTTAAGTATTTGCTAACTCAGAAGGAGCTGAATCTTAGGCAACGGAGGTGGATTGAGTTGCTTAAGGATTATGATTCTGCGATTGAGTATCATCCAGGTAAAGCTAATGTGGTGGCGGATGCCCTAAGTCGTAGAACTGTGTCTGATCTGAGAGCGATGTTTGCTCGTTTGAGTCTGTATGATGATGGCAGTCTATTAGCGGAACTGCAAGTAAGGCCGACCTGGGTAGATGAGATTAAGGATAAGCAGTCGAGAGATGAGTCTTTGGTTTCTCGATTTCAGCAGGTTAGGGATGGGAATACTTCTGAGTTTGGACTTAACAGTGAAGGAGTTCTATGTTTCCGCGGTAGGATCTGTGCTCCTAAGGATTTTAAGTTGAGGCAAGCGATTCTGAATGAAGCTCATAAAGGGTTGTGTGCTATGCACCCTGGAGGTAATAAGATGTATCGTGACTTAAATGAGTTGTATTGGTGGCCTGGACTGAAGCGAGAGGTAACAGAATTTGTGAGAAAATGTCTAACTTGTCAGCAAGTGAAAGCTGAACATCAGTTACCTTCTAGACTTCTGCAACCAGTAAAGGTACCACTTTGGAAGTGGGAGAGGGTGACTATGGATTTTGTAAGTGGATTGCCCTTGACGCCGTCAAAGAAGGACTCGATTTGGGTGATCGTGGATAGGTTGACTAAATCTGCTCATTTCATCCCTGTTCGTACTGATTATTCGCTTCAGAAGTTAGCCAAATTGTATGTGGCAGAGATTGTATGTCTGCATGGGGTGCCAGTGTCTATTATTTCTGATCGAGACCCTAGATTCACATCTCGGTTCTGGCAAAAGTTGCACGAGGCGTTGGGAATGCGACTGAACTTTAGCACGGCTTTTCATCCTCAGACTGATGGTCAGTCGAAAAGGGTTATTCAGATTCTGGAAGATATGTTGAGGGGATGTGTTATCGATTTTCGAGGCAGTTGGGAAGATTATTTACCGTTGGCAGAGTTTGCGTATAATAACAGTTATCAGGCTAGTATTTGTATGGCACCTTATGAGGCACTATATGGGCGTAAGTGTCGTTCACCTAGCTGTTGGACCGAATTGGGTGAGCGGCAAGTTCTTGGACCTGAATTGGTAGCAGAAACTGAAGAGAAGGTCAAGGTCATAAGGGATCGATTAAAAGAGGCATCTGATCGACAGAAGTCTTACGCAGATTTGAAGCGTAAGGAAAATGAGTATTCAGTAGGTGATATGGTCTTTCTGAAAGTTTCGCCTTGGAAGAAGATACTAAGATTTGGTAAGAAATGCAAGCTAAGTCCGCGGTTTATTGGGCCTTATCGGGTTCTTAAGCGAATAGGTCCGGTGGCGTATCAGTTGCAATTACCTCCAAAGTTAAATAGAATCCATGATGTGTTCCACGTATCCATGTTAAGACGATATCATTCTGACCCTACTCATATTCTACCAGTTGCAGTAGTGGAGGTACAGCCTGACTTGACTTTCGAAGAAGAGCCGGTGCAGATTCTGGATCGAGACGTAAAGGTTCTAAGAAGAAAATCAGTCTCATTGGTAAAGGTACTTTGGCGTAATCATGGCAGAGAGGAAGCTACTTGGGAACCAGAGGAGGCAATGCATCAGCAATATCCCCATTTGTTTGGATAAGGTAAATTTCGAGGACGAAATTTCTTTAAGGAGGGCAGAGTTGTAACGCCCTAATTTTTGGGTTTTTCTTAGATTGTTCTTTATCTGATATAGCGTTTAAATTCTAGTATTTGGGTGTGTAATGCATGTTTGGGGTGTGTTAATGGGCCTATGGAAGGCCCATGTGTTGGTTAGAAGCTCGGCAAAATTTTGTATTTTTGACTTAGGAGATAGGGGACCATTGAAAGTAAGGGTCTTAAAAAATTGTGTGCAAAATGTAGCACAAATGGGCCAGTGGTAAAGTGGCAAGGGAGACGCCACTAGACTCCTTAAAAGATGGCGCCTAAGTGAGCTTAGAGGTCAAGGGTTCAAGCGCCAGAGGTTGCAAAGGTAGTGTTTTATTTTTGAGCTTGAACAGGTAAGAGTTTGAAGCAGAATTGAACTCTGCTTGGGAGAATTTGAATCGGTCAAGGGAGCAAATTGTGGAGGAGGTTGAGGAGCAAATCAAGGAACTTCAAATTTTGAAAAGAAGTAGCCGATTTTGGGACTTTGCAAGTGCAATTCGGCTAGGGGGATTAGTGCTTGCATTTTCGACAATTAGGCTCTAGTGGGTGCCGAATTCTCTTTAGTTCTCTAGGAGTTTTGTGCCGATTTTCCTTAAGTATGGAAGCTCTCCTCTTCTGTCAATCTCGCATAGCCTATTAGGTATCCTTTTTGCCACTTCGTTCCTCTCATTAAACCTTGTAGCCGAACCCTATTTCCCCTTGTTGCCGAATCTTCAGTCGACTAAAGCACTTCCTTTTTGTTTTCTTTTCTATTCTCATCTATTTGCTTCTCTTCTTCTCTTCTTCTCAAGCCATAAACCGACTCCATACCCTCATTCTCTTGCTAGCCGAATCTATTCTCACCCTGTCAACTTAACTCTTCTTCTTTATCTCACTTTCATTGCCGATTCTTATAGTGACCGAAACCCCTCTGCACCGTACCGATTTCTCAATAGCCATATACCTCTCTTCACCCTATTCCCTTATCGATATTTTTCCATAATCCCTTGGCCGAATCCTTGCACCACCACTCTCTCTTCTCTTCTTCCATTTCTTAAAGCCTCTTGTTTCTTATTGAGCTGAATACTTTGAGGACCAAAACCGTATTTCTTCTTTTGGGAACCGAAAGCCTCAATACCTTGTGGTGTTTTAAACCGAATTCTAAGTCATCTTTTATCTCTTCTGGCGGTGGCAAGTGGAGCTGTTGTAGATCGTAGTTAGATTGGTAAGTACCTTAAGACTTATTTCGTTAGTTCTTCAGGATTTAAAGCTGTAAGCCGAAATCCCTTATGGGGAGGCTAACGTTAGTGACTAAGGGCTTGTTGGCCGCTCTCTTTTGGTTTGATTTTGTTAGTGCGATCAAGAGGCTATGCAACTAAGGACTCAGAAGGCTAAACGCTACGGGACAGTAGGATCTGGTCCACTTTCGACAAGAAGGTAAAGGTTTTTAAGGGCTAAGGCCATGCGAGCCGATTAGGATAATGAGATTTTGGTTTTATGGTTGTAGATTATTTAACTAACACTGAGGTGATTAACAATAGGTTTCGTTCGTGGATTTCTTCAACAGTTTCGACAGCTAACAGGTGTGTAACGTATCTCCATCATAGACTAGGATGGCCAAAGGCCGTAATAACCGAAAACTGTGCTAAAGTGACCGATCGAAAGTGACCGAAAATTAGTCTTGGAGGGATCTAAGAGTAGCCGAATACTCTATTGTGGTCACATTGGGAATTGACGGTGGCGAAATTGCAGAAGGTGCAATTTCGAGCGTTTTGGTAAGTTGGGCTGCGATGGGCCAAGATGGGCCCAATGGGCTTCCGAGCCCAAATTGAAAAATGATCGTTAAAGACTTTCTGGTAACTTGAATAGTAAAAACATGGTTAAGTTGGTAAACCAAACCTAAAAATTGGGTTTAACGGGCTCGAGACGACATTGGACATAGTAAGGCCCATTAGGGGTTTTAGGCTAAAAGGGCAAAACTGGAAATTTGGCTTAAATGGACTTCCGTGGTTATATGAGGACTGATAATTTATTGAACTTGCATAAAAACGCTAAAAATATGATAAAGGACTAAAATACCCCTGAATCTGGAAAATTACCAAAATACCCCTAGGTGCGAAAAGACTATTATACCCCTAGGGTCAAATCTGTATGAAATGTATAATTTTATGTATAAGCATGACTTATCTATTAGTATGAATATATCTGATACATGAGATGCTATATGTTGCATGCTAGTATGATTACATCTGTTGCATGGGGTATGGGTTTATGATAGAGGAAGCGTTCTGGCAGCCTCGCTGCAATCTGGTGACTTTGTCACATTATTATCTGGCAGCCTTGCTGCAATCTGGTGACTTTGTCACATTATTATCTGGCAGCCTCGCTGCAATCTGGTGGCCTCGCCACAATATCTGTATCTGGTGACCTCGTCACAATATCTGGCAGCCTCGCTGCAAATTATATCTGGCAGCCTCGCTGTAATTATCTGTAGTGTGTAGCGGTTGGGTGGGTCGAGTAGTCTCCCCACATGGTGTAAGGCTGGTACGGGGGTGTTATGGATGGATCTGGGTTGGGTTTCTGTTTGCATATTATATCTGATCAGTATCTGTTATGGGCCTATGGGCTTAACCTGATTTCTGTAATGGGCCAAGGCCCAACTAATCTGATTCTGAGGCTTGATCTGTTTTGGCCTATGGTTGAGATAATGTTGCACACTGAGTTGTCAAACTCACCCCCTTTTTATTTAATCTCTGCAGGTAACACTCAACCATAGTGGGCTTGGAGCTGCGAGAGATTCGGAGTGGCCACAGCATCTGCAGAACTGGTTTTCATTTTGTTTAAAGTATTTTATTATTAAGTTATTTTTTTGGGTTTTATTTTGTAATAAGGCCGCTATCTAAGTTTTAATTTGGTTTAATTTTTCTTTGATGATTAAATTACATTTTATAGAATCGCTAGTTTAGGCTGCGTTGGTTTCAAAATCTAAAGAACATTTTCAAAACTCAACGAGTGAATAATATGGATAACTTAAAGGGTTAATAAACTGGTTTTAACAAACTTACTCTTTTGATTCAAACCTCACTTAAGACACAACAAGACTAAAAGGGTCATAAACTTAGTTTTAGGATCGTGTGACACACCAGATCTGGTCGTAACGTCTAGGCCGGGTTTGGGGTGTTACAGATAGTTGATATTTGAATGGTTATAAGGTTGATCTGTTGGATAGGTTATATATGAACAATTGCTTAGGAAACATATTGGTTTGGTATGTATTTGAATGTACAAATGATATTGATTTGGGCATATGAATGTGTAATTTTGAAATGTATATGAAATAGCATGTTTTGGCTACCTATTAATGTATTGAAATGGAATAAAATGATGTGTTTTAGGTATGCATGAAGAGGGTGAGAAATGTGGCTTAAACCAAGCCTATTTTTGTGCAACACGAAAGAGCATACGGGTGAGTGACTCAACCGTGTGACCCCTGCACCTTAGTTAAAACAAGTCAGTGAGTTACACGGCATAAACACACGGGCGTGTCTACTGGCCGTGTTTGGCACACAGGCTGGCACATGGGTGTGTGGCCGGCTGTGTGACCCAAGTTAGTATCCCCTCCAGATTTTACACGGCTTGGCACATGGGCGTGTCCTCGGCCTGTGGTGCAAGTCAGTATGCATGTCTTGTTTTAACACGGCCTAAAACACGGGCGTGTTTGGTGGTTGTCTGAGGCACACAACCAATTCACATAAGCGTATGACCCTTATAAGCATGAAAAATTTTTAAGTTTCCCAAAGGTTTCAAATATCATCGGTTTAGTCCCAAAGCACTTCTAAGCTTGTTTAAGGTCTTGTAAATCCTCGTAAGGGACAATATGATTGTGTTTGATTGACGTTTAATTGGAATTGATTAAATGTTTATAAAATTTATGTTATTTGATGTGTTTTGATCGGTAATGCCTCGTAACCCTAATCCGGCGACGAACACGGGTTAGGGGTGTTACAGGACTAAATTGTGGAATCAATTATAAATTTTGAGTAATAGAGACTAAATTGTGAAAAATTCAAAATTAAAGGGTAGAATTGAAAATAGGGAGCTAAATTTTGCTTTGAGTGAAATTAGTATAAAAACTTGAGGTTAAATATGGAGATTAAAAATTAGTCTCGGTTTAGGGGTAAATTGAATAATAAACAAAATATAGTAGAAAAATTGAAATTCTTGTTAATTGAGTGGTATGTTATTAATCTATTGTAATTATTTTATTCCATAGCGAAAGTATCTTGTAATCCTCAAGTAAGAAGGGGGAAAGTAAGGTCAGAATATATGATTTGTGTTTCTATAATCTAAACTATTTAAAAACACTTGCTTCAAAAAAAATGCTGCTTTTATACATCGTATTATTTGGTAAGTATATATATAAGGTGAGTTATTCCTTTGAAACAATTTCATGAGATATCAATTTGAATTAAATGATTATTATTGACAAAGTATTAAATTGCATAGTTATAAAATAAAATATTGTATATTGTATGTTGTATATTGTATATTGTATATTGTATATTGTATATTGTATATTGTATGGGATATTGGATTTGATATGAAAATAAATTGGTTGGAATCCACGTGTCTGAATCCGAGTCACGTTAATAAAGGAAGTAAACGGTAAACTCGAGATAATGCCCTGATGTGGTAATGATTTGAAAATGGCAATACCATTGAATAGCAAGTGTGATAGAATAAAGTGAAATATAGAATGAAATGTGAATTAGGAACTAAAACAGTGAATAAATATGTATTTAACGAAGGATGTTTAATTAAGTATGAAATGAATTGAACTATGATTGAGATAATATTGCATAACATCATTTACTATAACTTGAGTATGCAATTGTATTATATTTTACTTTTATGTTCGGATTATAGAAATACCACTGAGTTATACTCAGCGTGCGATTTTGTTTTCCGTATGCAGGTTAGGTACTTTCAGCTTATTATCAACACAACATCCAACAACAATCACAAGCTCAAGTGTGGTGATGTTTAAATTGTAATGGCATGTACCTAGGAAGTCTTTGTTTGAGGTTGTTTATAATGTGATAATATTTTAGTTTTCTAGTGAAGTGATGATTATGCGTATAAATGGTAGTGGTTGAGGCTATGTCGGTATAATAACTTAGCTTAATGTTTTGGTATGTGTTAATTTAAAGTTTAGTAGCTTAAGTGGCTAAATGGTAGTCCAATTATGGAAAAATTTGGTATGAATGAAAGCTTTGAATGGTTGATGCTTTGCTAGTATGTTTGATGATATAGAATGTGGTACCAATGAAGATACATTGGTTAGGCATATTAGATGATTGATTTGGCCTATTTTGAGCATGTTTAATTGTGTTTTGAATAGGTCAAATAGTTGGTAATTGAGTTGCTTAGTGTCTAAGTAAGTATGAATTGGTAAACTTGAGTTTTAAGGTACATTTAGGTACACACAACTTGGGACAAGGTATGTCACATGGCCTGTGTCATACACAAGCAACACATTGGGCGTGTGCCCTGAACGTGTTGTAAAATAGTATAAATGTAGTTCCCACATAGGTTGGGACACGACCGTGTGTCTCAAGTCAATGAGTCACACAGGCAAAGGCATAGGCTAGGACACAGCCGTGTGTCCCAACTTCGAAAGTCACATAGTTTGGGGCGTTTCACACGGCTTGGGCCACGCGATCGTGTGTCTCCTATTTCTAGGCATTTTTGAAATTTCTCCCTAAACTTCTAGAACTGTTTCAAATTAGTCCATGTTTGTTTTTAGACTATTTTTAGGGTCCCGTAAACTTGTATTAAGGATTTTAAGAGTATTTTTACTTTGATTTGGAATGAAATAGCATAATTCATTATTCGATTGTATAAAACACTATTATGAAAATATTTGATTGGCATGATCTACCCCTATATACTATATTGATGTTAATAGTTAGCTTACACCATGGCTTATGATGTTAATAAATGTTCTAATTGATTAGTAATGCTCATGACTCTAATCCGATGAAGGATGGGGTTAAAGGTGTTACAATTTTACTATCAAGTGTGCCATACAAATAGGCTGTAAAACATCCATTAGACGTATGTCAAGTTTTTCACGTACTGCCAAACTAATAAGGTATCTAAACTTGATTGCATCCACCACAAAAGAATATATCTCTTTGTAATCAATGTCGGGACTCTGCGAAAATCCTTGTGCTACAAGTGGTGCTTTATATCTTACGACTTTATTTTTTCTCATTTTTTCACACAAATACCCAATTATATTATACCGGCTTTACATCTTTAGGTGTTTGGACTACACGTCCAAAAACCTCACGTTTAGAAAGTGAATTCAATTCTGCTCGAATTGCGTCTTTCCATTTTGGACAATCTTTTCTATATTTACATTCCTTAATAGATTTAGTCTCAGGATTCTCATTTTCTTTTTTGTTATTTCAATAACAACATTATAAGCAAAATTGTTGTTGTCAAAGACTCTTTTTTTCTCAGTTCCATCTTTTTCTCGTATTGACATAATTTATCGAGATCTTTTTATTTTAATCATTTTCATTTTCTCTTTCAGGTACCTAAATCTCTTCTTGAGTTTTATAATTAGTTATGTCATGGGTCTCTTCAGGAACCCTCGCCTCCACTATATGACCATAAGTACGAGCATATTAGATATTGATAATTCATTTCAAGTACTTTATTAATTCAACTTTTTATTCTCTCCAACTAATGTTGGGAAAACTAACAATTCATGTCATAACTAAATCTTGAATTAATAGCTCAATAATATTTAATAATATAAGGAGACTCATATCATTATACATTTCCAACCTTTTATGATGACCTACCATTGTGCGTTGTGGTGGAGCAATTGGAACATATACCGCACATCCAAAAATTCTAAAATTGGAAATATTTGACTCTTGAACAAAAATCAATTCTAATGAGGAGTATTTATAATTTATTGGCTTGATGCACACATCATGTAAATCAATACAATCTCATGTTGAAATAGGAAGCTTTGTTATCATAAGTAATGGTTTAGCTATTAGTTGGAGGCATTTGATAAACGATTCAACGAAACTGTTTTATGTGTGAACATGAGCTACAAGATTCAACTTTTATCCCAATTGACATATAACACTTATAGAATTATTTTGTAGATGTATCTACCGAAATAATGTAACATCAAAAATCATCCATGTGCTGGATGAATGGACCCATATTCATTTTACAAATGCAAGACATTAAATCTCAATTTTAGCTAATGAGTTTGTAATAATCAATTATCATTGAAAACAAGCAACACATGATTCTTTAATGAATGTCCAAAATAATGTCAATATAAATTTTGACAATTGATAATTTTATTGTCATTCCTTTTACTTTGTACCCACATATAAGCAATATTGTGACATTTACTTCTGGAAATGTCTACATTAATATGAAGTCAATAATGTCATTAACTCAATAAATATAATTTGCAACAATTATATGCAACATTCACTTTAGGGAATATGTCAAAATCTTCAAATTGACTTTAATGGTAAAAACTGATTATAAAATTTATTATATTTATTGCAGACAATCACTTCAAAGAATGTGAAAAAAAAAAATTCAAACAACAATGTAAGCAAATATCATATTTTTTTACCGATAAGATTATATAGATATCATCTGCTCCAAGGAATGATTAATTTAATATATAAATCATTGATCATCCTATTTTAAGAATGAACATTTAGGAACATTTCGAATCATCCATCTTCTTTTTATCTATTGGTCAATAATGACAATAAGTTCTATTTTTATAATTATTATGTATTGCTACATTCACTTCGGGGAATGAAGTAGAATCAATGAAAAACATATAATTTCATTATTTTGTTTAACCATAAGAAGACATTTACAAAATCAAACCACACAATAAATGAAGTCGAAAACAATGAAACTTGAGTTCTACATAATAGATAAAATTTCATTAACACTAACATGATTCAAATCTACTTGAAATAGAGTAATCATGATATACAAATTAGTGCAAGATAAGTTTTAATGGTAGAAAAATTATATGGTTAGTGGATAAATTATTTAGATAATATATATATATATATGATAATGTATATAACAACTAAATTAAACGGTGATTGTTTTACTGGTCTAATAATTCAAACTTTTTAAAATTATGCAATCCTTAGGAAGATATATCTCTTCTTTCTGCTGATACAACTTTCATCAATATCTTTAGCAACTTGTAAATGAACTATAACTCTAACGCAATGAATAACAAAGTGCTATGCAAGAGCCAGGTATGTACAGGTACTAAAAAATTTACTTACAATATTCTCAAAGTACGCAGTTTGAAGAAAAATAGATATGATAATATATTTAGAGGAAAATAATCATGATAAAATGAAAAATTAGCATAGGCAATTAAATGAAACCAATATTGATGCTCATAAATTGATCATTGAATTAATATATATACATAATGGCGGGAATCCTTACCATGCCTACCTAAATGCAATCCAGTATTAATAAGCACTTTGTAAAGAAAATTGGTAAAATTTTCAGTTGATTCAAATGGATATACCATTGAATACATTTAAAAATAGTTATTACCTAATTGCTCTATATAAACCATGGCATATTTAAGTTGGGATATGTGAAGATAAATAAAGTTTAAAAAAAATGAGTACCAAATTATTTTTTAAACAAAATCTAACTAACATATCACCATTTATGATAATGTAAATAATACAATAAATTTAAGTAAATTAAGAACTCTTGTTCTTATTAGATCATCAATCTATTTAAACAAACATATTAAAAATAAAACTTAAATATTAATTTAGATTTCAAAACTAATGTTCACCAAGAACGAAATTTCATTAAAAATAATGCAAAATTTAACACCACTAAAATTTTTAAAATTGAATAGCTTATTTTAACAATTTAAAAATAATTTTTTTGGTAATATAATTAAACTTCTAAAAATATATACGGTGTTGTATATCTATTAAGAAAATTCAAAATAATTTAAAAATGGTATCAAAATCGTGATTTTTATTTTAAAATAAATCTCGTTTTTAAAAATAAAAAAAACTAAAAAACTAGATTTAATTAAGACACTTTTAGAAATGTGACACCAAGTTCATGATTATAAGTTATATCTATGTTTAAGACATATACGGTTTTCATCCTTATTCGAATAACTCAAGAATAGTTAGGTGCATATTTGTCAAAGTTAATGGCAAATTGACTGGCACAATACTAGCAAATGTCAATATATATATTTTTTAAAGCTAAACTTTGGTTTTGAATACGTAAAACATACATTGGGTTTGAGGTTTACTAGTGGTTGAAGATCAATTGCTTCGATAGCTTATTCTGCATTGGTGATGATGATGTGGGATCATGCATCCATCTCAAATGAAGCAAAATAATTTTCATTGTCGATAAAATGAATTATCACTTTGAGCAAGATCGTGTTGATAACGTGTTATAAACAAAGAGAATTATAAAGTGGATATGAAATTAAAAGAAAAATAGAATGAACAAGAGAAAAGAATAGAAGATGAAAGGATGATTTAACTTTCACATTGGCATACAATAAGTTTGTACATGCCCTTTATTTATAGGGCTTCAAAGACCATAAGTTACAAAGCATTAAGGATTAACATTAAGGTTCCTTATAAATTATTTAGGGGTTACAAGATAATGAATTAGGAATTATGGATATTCATTTTTTAGGGGATACAATAGAATGGAATTGGGGGTTATGGAGATCCAATTTATCAAATGATTTACAACAATAGTTGTCCTTTTGTTCTAATAATTAGTAACAAATTAGCATAATTTTATTTTAAATAATTAAATAAAATTATTTAAATATTGATTTATTATAAAAAAAACCACTATAATTGGAGTCCTTGATGTGAAGTTTCAAATTAGTTCCTTCAAGAACAATTGAGTTTGAAATTACATCTTATATGCCAGCTTGAAGTGCAAGTTTTGCAACTTCTCCATTGACAGATATGGATGGAAAAATATTTCACGAGCAGTGGGCCTTCTATTGCACAATATCATAGATGCCAAAAGCCATAGGATGATGATATCCATTGTAAATTGTTGTTGATGCTTCATTATTGTACCCATGAATTTTTTAAGTTATAAAGCAAAGAGTGAGTTAGTGAGTGACGGTGGTCTGCCTCACAACCTTTTTATCGAAGCTTTGTTTTTATGGTGTTATGTTATAACAGGCTAAGGATCAAGATATGAGATGGACGCAGAAGACATGATAGTTGCAGAAGAAATGGAATGGTACATGCTTGCATCTCCATCGAGTCTAGGCTCTGAGAGATTTTCACCTGCTGCTCTCTCGATGACAAGCTTGTACAATTGGAGTCTACAAAATTTACAGAACTTTTAAAAATTAAAATTTATATTTAGGGTTAAATTTCTTGAATTTTTTAGAATTTTAATTAAAATGACAAAATTTGAAAACATTGACGGCTAAACTTACTAAATTTTTTATATTTAGAATCAAATTGATAGTATATGTAAACATTAAAAGGTTAAATTTATTATTAGACTAAGAAAAAAAAGTCCATATCAACATTTCCATCTAAATCTGGATTGGTAAGTTTCAATACTAATAAAATCCACTAACATAGATCATACATACCAATACAAAAACAGACAAATTGTCTTTAAGCAATGGATTTAAAACGAATAACATTACAAACAAATGAAGGTGATATTAAACATGAAAGTGACAAGGCATAATCTAAATTATTGTCCAATATGTTTTTGAACATAGGAAGGTGATTTTGAACATAAGAATGATGCAAACTAATTATAAAGGTGATTTTGGGCTGAAATACTTTCCTATCACTCTTGAATCTAATACCTTCAAGGCTTCCTCAGATTTAATGCAACTAGGTTTTTTGTATTGGCTCAATGAAGTTCCTTTGGACACATAGTAATCCATTAGTGCCTTAAAACTTCCTTGCTTTACCACCCTAATCTCCAAAGCTGCAATTATGTTCCTTTTCCTATAGATTTTATATGTATAATGCAATAACACTTCCATTCTAGTGCAACACTCTACCTTTATCTTTGGGTCAAGTTCTTTGCAATGCTTGCCTTTTTTCCCTTGATCTCCCAAAATAAGACGTAGTGACCTAGTGCTGAAGAAGTATCAACATAGCTAGTGTACTCTGTCAAGATGAATCCAAGTGGATCTAGAAGAGCCTTTGCTTCTGTCACAACCTTGAAAAGGTCTGTTTCGCTTGTTTTTTCCTAATCAACACTCAGGATAAAATTTTTCCTATCCACAAATTGGAATTAAGGTGCATTATTATAGAAACCACTCACCATAAGAACATCTCCAACTTTATATCGATATAATCTTGAAAGAAACAAAGAAAGGAATATCATCAAACTAGATTAGATCATTATCTAACAGGTTAATCTAGTAACTATGAAGCATAATGCAAAATTAGAACATGGCATTTGATTAATTAATTAAATTCAAAAGAGGAAGTTTTACCTGCACAAGTTGTGACAACTAGTTCATAACACTGACCAGCCTTCACATTTACAAGATCAACAAGTTCAGTATCTTCATCGTTGCTCTTCCTTTCAATAGATCCATCACGTTCATTCTTCATAGGAAGGAATTTGAAGTAAGCCATGTTAGGGAGAAATGTGTAGGAGATATCAGAAGGTTTGCATAGAGGTTCTAAGTTAATCCCTCAAACAGCTTCCGAGCTAGCATAAAAAGCTGAAACTAAAGAGAGCCCTCTGCAATAGTGTTGAAGTTAGTTCTCATGCAACACGTGTAGTAGCAAAGGTGGCCATGCAGCACATGCAGACAAAAGCACAAGTTATCCGGGTGAAGTATGCTTTCACCAGCTGAGGAACCATACTACTGTTTCTACTTTGTTTTGTTTAGTTCGTTTAGTTGATATTTTGTAATCTAGTTCATTTTGAACTATATTTACTTTATGCTTGATGTAATTTGATGGTGATAGAGCTGATGACCAGCTTTGTTTATGTTTGCAAGCAAAAATCACCTAGTTCCAATGTAACTAGTGGAGTTAGGTAGTTATTTAGGTGGAGTTTGTTTATTTTGACCAGCCAATGTCTGGTATATGTATTGGCTTTTGCCTTTGTTAAAAAATAATGAGAAACTATCAGAGAAACACATTCAAAAACTTCTCCATTTTTCTTTACGTTCATTTTCTCTTCTTCTTTTCTGCTCGAATCCTGCCTAGTTCTTCTCAAAGTCACAAGCTTTGTTTCTTGATTCTCAGCTGAAGCATACTTATTCTGGTGTCATTACACCAACAATTGGTATCATGAGCCTTAGTCTTAAGGGCCATTGATTTTTACTTCCATTGCTTGTTAAAAGAAAGAAGTTGTCAAAGCATGTCATCAAGGACTGCTTGAAGAGAAGACAACCTTAAGAGGCTCCCAAACAAGCTTGAATAAGCTGAAGGAGGAGAATACCGCAAGCTCAAGCTGTGAGCTTAGCGAGAAGTGCAAGCTACAAGCTCAGCAAAGGGGCGAGCCTGTTGAAGACACCTTAAGAGACAGTAAGCAAAAATGTGACCCTGTCAAAGGTACAAGCAGCAAAGTGCAAGCCAAAATGGTAGACTGAAGGGAAGCAAACTACACTCACAAGCTGTATATGCAAGAAGAAATAGGATTGTAATGAACAAGGGAACAAGGCAAGATGTGTTGTCAACCAAGGCTATGAAGGAGGAGAAGACTCCATTTGGAGAACACAATTTGGCACAAAAGACTCCATGTGTCAGATTTTGTTGATAATGAGGCCAAGGTTGAAGATAAGCTGAAAATGAAGTGCTTGTGCAGGTTCAGCTTGAAACAAAGCATCCAAGGACTGCCAAGCTTAAAAACTTGATGAATGTTTGGTATTCGCAGCATAAAGTCCAAGGAGGAGTGTTGGAAATTGGCCTACCATGCTGCTGTGATATTTTTTGTTTAAGTACATGCAGTACATGAAGCTGCTGTAATATCTCCAGATGAAGTGCATGCAGCTTGTAAACATGCTGCAGCACAAATGTTACAAGGCTGTTTGTTGTAATAATTTCGGGTTAAGTACGTGCTAGCAATTGTACAAGCTGCAGCACGTATTCTTGCTGTAACAGCAAGGTTTTTTTGTTTACTTTCATTGTAAATAGCCTAGTTGGAAATGAACAAGCTGATGACAGCTTGATATGTTGAGGTATTGAATGACTAGTTTAGGTGGCTTGTTTATGTGTACAAGCAATGTTTTACAAGTTACTAGGCTACTTAATGGTGTTAGGTAGTATTTGGTGATAGTTTTTAGCTAGAAATTTATTATTTTTTCTAGTTGAAAATTGAGCAAAATGAGCTGAAGCCATAGCTCCCTTACTGCACATTTGTGAGCAAGTAAAAATACTGCCTTGTTTTGTCCTGTATTTCTTCCTCTACTCCTCCAAAAACCCAAAAATTGGTATCTAGAGCTATTATCTTAGAGGACCTGTTGTTTTTCTCAATCTTAAATCAAATGGCTTCTTCAGGATTTTCTCCAGCAGCCCCACCAGTCTTCAATGGAGAAGGCTTCCACATATGGGTGGTCAAGATAAGGACTTACCTGTAGGCCTTTGATCTATGGGAAGTTGTCAACACCGATACTGAGCCAGCACCATTTAGGGCTAATCCCACAATGGCTCAGATCAGGCAGCATACAGAGGAGAGGACCAAGAGGCATAAAGATGTGATCTTCACGAGGATCATGGCCTGTGAGACATCTAAGCAGGCCTGGGACAAACTTAAAGAGGAGTTCCAAGGCACAGAAAGGACAAGGCAGTAGCAGCTCTTGAATTTAAGAAGAGACTTTGAAAATCTAAAGATGAAGGAAGAGGAAACAGTAAAGCAGTACTTGGATAGGATAATGGCTGTGGTTAACAGCATAAGATTGCTAAGAGAACAGTTCACTGAGGCAAGGATTGTAGAGAAGGTGCTCTCAACACTGGCTGAAAGATATGAGGCAAAGATTTCATCCCTTGAGGATTCAAAAGACCTAGCAAGTATCTCCCTAACTAAGCTTATCAATGCCCTCTATGCTCAGGAACAAAGGAGAGCTACTAGGATGGAAGAGCATCAAGAGGGTGCTTTTCGAGCCAAGGCTAAAGCTGGCTCGAGCACCTCTACCTACAAAGGTAAGAAGACTTGGAGAGACAAGCCTAAGTCAGATGCTCCTAGAAGATGAGATAGACCATACAGGCATTGCAAGAAGCCTGGTCATCCAGAGGCCAGATGCTAGTTTAGGTCAAATGTGCAGTGCCAACACTACAAAAACATTGGCCATGTTGAAAAAGTTTGCAAAGAAAAAGGCAAACCAAGACAAGACCAACAACAGCCAAGGGCTGAAGCTCGGGTAGCTGAAGAAAGTAGTGAGCATGAGGAGCAGGTCTTCACAGTCACTTGCTCAACTACTCAAGAAAAGGTCTCAAATGGGTGGCTCATAGATGGTGGCTGTACCAATCACATGTCTCCAGATGCAACCATTTTCAAAACCTTAGACAGAAGCTGCAAAACCAAGGTGAAAATTGGCAATGATCAGTTCATCAAGGCTGAAGGAAAGGGAGATGTGCTAATATCCACTTCCACAGGAGACAAGGTCATCACAAATGTGTTGTTGGTACCTGACATTGATAGGAACCTTCTCAGCATTGCTCAACTGCTTGAAAAGGGCTACTCAATAGTGTTCTAGGGCCAGGAGTGCCAAATAGCTTATTCAAAAGGATCAAGCCTCATGACAGTCACTATGACTGACAAATGTTTTGAAGTCAACTGGCCAAGTGAGTCACATACAGCCTGTGTTGCCTCTACTGAAGAATCTAAGCTTTGGCACCAAAGGCTTGGTCATGCCAACTTCAGATCGATGGCTCGAATGGTCAGCAATGAGATGGTTGAAAACTTTACCAAGTCAGTCCAAAATGAAGATGTTTGTGAAGTTTGTCAGATGGGAAAGCAAGCCAGGCTTCCATTTCCTGCAAATACAACCTGGAGAGCATCAGACAAGTTGCAGCTAGTGCACACTGATGTGTGTGGCCCCATGAAGACTGAATCAATAAATGAAAGTAGGTACTTCATCTTATTCATTGATGATTATTCTATGTATTGTTGGGTACACTTCTTCCGGAATAATTATGAAGTACCCTCAATATTCTAGAAATTCAAAGCTGCAGTAGAGACTGAAATAGGTTGCAAGTTAAAGACTTTGAGGTCAGACAATGGGACTGAATGTACTTCATCCAGATTTAATACCTTTTGTGATGAAGCAGGCATTAAACACCAGCTCACCAACACTTACACACCTCAACAGAATGGTGTAAGTGAAAGGAAGAATAGGAGCTTGATGGATATGGCCAGATGTCTTCTATTTGAGAAGAATTTGCCGAAGAACATGTGGGCTGAAGCAGTTAACACTGCTGTTTACATTCAAAATAGGCTCCCAACTAAAGCTCTTGCTCTTAAGACACCTTTTGAGGCTTGGTTCGAGTTCAAGCCATCATTGGCTCACATGAAAGTCTTTGGTTGTGATAAACGATAAATTATACATGTTTTTACCTCATGCTTAGCCTAATTTCTGGATGAATTATCATTGAATTTGTGGAAATTGGTGCTCTTAAGCCCTTTATTTCATGTTTTATACTCAGGAGAGCATAGGGAAGTGAAAGCAACGAGAAACGGGCCGAAAACATGAAAACAACACGGCTTGGAAGATCGTCACATGGTCGTGTCACACGGCCGTGCCACCCTGGGCTCGAACACGGCCCAACCCCGACTCACACGGCCCGACCACACGACCGTGCCACCTTAACAGGCCCAAGCACGGCCTGGGCCTCGATTCACAAGGGCGTGGCACATGGGTGTGTCCCTGTCGTGAGGAAGTGCAATTTCACTCGGAAAAGGATGCTTATAGGCTAAGAAAGGCATTCCAAAACTCTATATAAAGATCCTAGGAGGCAACTTCAAGGGTGTAATTATTTTTACTCAAAAGCGTGCTTTATTTCTACCAATATAGAAAGTAGAAGTAAGGAATTACTCCAAGGGAAGCCGATTGATCCATCTCAGAAGCTGAATTTTCCTTCAAGACTAAAGATATCTCTCCAATTACCTTCAAGGGTTTTCAGGTTCTTTATGTTTTGTTATTTTATTTCTTCTGAGATGTTTTCTTTCATAATCATGAACTAAATCCCCCAAATACTTGAGAGGGATGAAACCTAAGATAGATCTTGTTATTATTTTCTCTTGAATTATATGATAAATATTTGATTTGTTCTTAATTGTGTTTTTAATTCTTAAGTTGATATTTTCGGAGTATTGATTTAAGTCAAATGTGATTATGTAGAGGAGTAAAAGTCCCTGCATAGGAGTAGATCCAAGACAATTAAGCGGAGTTGATTGCAATCCTAGAGATAGGACAATAAAAATCTGCCAGATTAAGGTCAAACCTAATAAGAGAGTCCATAGATCGAGTTAATGCAACACTACAAGTTTTAATTAGAAAGAGATTTCAATTAATCAACCTAAGGTTAGTTGTTTTTAGTCTCGAAAAAGATATTAACATAAATTAGGGATTTCTACGGATCAAGTCAAGTGAATAAATCGTCTAGTTCAAGAGTTAATAACAAGTGAAGTCTAGAAGGGTTCTCCCTTGAGTATTGTCCAAATCAATTAGTTTTCCCAAGAGTTCTTCCCCAATTCATTTTTTGTGCATTCTTAGCTTAGTCCAATAATTAGTTTAGTTTAATAAAAATCCCTTTTTATTTATAGGTTAAATAATAGAAAGAAAGTTAGTACTAGTACTTTTGGTTCCCTTGGGTACGATATCTCTGTCTTGCCCTAACTATACTACTGTTCGATAGGTGCGCTTGCCTTAAATTGTGATAACAGTTAGTTTCTGGTGTGATCATTTATTATAAATTTTATTACTTCATATAGCGAATATCAAGTTTTTGGCGCCGTTGCCAGGGAACTAAGATATTAGGAACACTTGATTTTTATTACTTTAGCCATTACTATTTTTATTTATTTTCAATTTTTATTTTTATTTGTTTTATTTATTTTAATTTTCTTTGCCTTCTTCTCTTCCAGGTATATCTAGTTTATGACTAGAAGAAACCTGCGAGGACCACTTTTGTTTGACGAAGATTTAGAAGCAACCGTTCATCGAAATCGTCGAGAGATAAGAAGAAGCCTACAGTTTAGAGCAAGAACAAGAACCTGAACCTATTGAAGAGATGGAAGCAAATCAGGACAATCTACCACCTCCCGCAATAGCCGCAAAACCAGTGAACCAAAATAATGCTCATCGTACTATGTATAATTATACTAAACCTAATTTGGCTGGTACTAAATCTAGTATTGTTAGGCCTGCTATTGCTGCAAATAATTTTGAATTGAAACCTACACTATTCAGATGATTCAGCAATTTGTTCAGTTTGATGGTTTATAGGATGAGGATCCCAACTCACACTTAGCTAATTTCTTGGAATTTTGTGACACTTTTAAAATCAATGGTGTATCTGATGATGCCATTCACCTCCGACTATTTCCTTTTTCCTTAAGGAATAAAGCTAAACAATGGTTAAATTCTCTACCACGAGGCTCAATCACTACATGGGAACAGATGACTGAAAAATTTTTACTTAAGTATTTTCCTCCAGCTAAAACAGCTAAATTACGGAATAATATCTCTTCTTTTGTACAGATGGATTTAGAGACACTTTATGATGCCTGGGAGAGATACAAAGATCTCTTGAGAAGGTGCCCTCACCATGGGTTGCCTTTGTGGTTACAAGTTCAAACCTTTCACAACAGTTTGAATCCCTCAATAAGACAAATGATCGATGCAGCCGCCGGAGGAACAATCAACAATAAAACACCCGAAGCAGCTTATGAGTTTATAGAAGAAATGTTACTAAATAACTATCAGTGGCAAGTCATGAGAACAAAGCTGACAAAAACAGGAGTCTTTAATATTGATGCAATCACAATGCTTTCCACTCAGGTAGAACTTTTAAATAAAAAGATTGATGGTTTTATTAGTTCTACGCAGGTACATCCAATCACGCAGTGTAACTCAAGCCCAGGAGGAGTGAGCAACCCAGAGTACCATCCTTATGGACATAGCACAGAAAACGAACAAATAAATTATATGGGTAACAATTCTAGATCTCAAAATTGAAGAATCACCCCAATTTTTCATGGGGAGGACAAGGAAATCAAAGACAACCACCTCCTCCGGGATTTCAACAGCTATCATTCCAACAAGAGAAAAAGCTAAACCTTGAAGAGATGCTCACACAATTTATCGCAGTTTTTGAAACTCGTTTTCAAAATACTGAAACAGCACTTAAGAACCAGCAAGCTTCTATTCAAGGGCTCGAAAATCAGATTGGTCAACTCGCAAAGATGATATCTGATAAACCACAAGGTAGCCTACCGAGTAATTCTGAGCCAAATCCTAGAGAACATGTCAAAGCAGTTACTCTAAGGAATGGAAAAGTGCTAGATGAACTTGAAAAGAAGCCTGTTCAAGAATCTAAAAAGGAAACAGTAGAGGAAGAGGCACCTAAGGAAAGCACTCCACCAGCACTAAAAGAATATAGACCACTCATACCATATCCAACAAGATTGAAGAAAGACCGTATGGATGCTCAGTTCGGTAAATTTCTTGAACTCTTTAAACAGCTACATATTAACTTACCTTTTGTTGAAGTAATTTTGCAGATGCCGAAGTACGCAAAATTTTTAAAGGAGCTTCTCACAAATAAAAAGAAGTTGGAAGAATTGTCAACAGTGGAACTCAACGAGGAATGCTCAGCTATTCTCCAAAATAAACTGCCAACCAAACTGAAAGATCCAGGAAGTTTTACTATTCCTTACTTAATTGGCAATTTAAACATTGAAAAAGCATTAGTTGATTTAGGCGCTAGTATTAACCTAATGCCTTACAAAATGTTCAAGCAATTAGGTTTAGGGGAACCAAAACCCACTAGGATGAGTATTCAATTAGCTGATAAATCTATTAAATATCCTAGGGGAATCATTGAAGATGTGTTAGTGAAAGTAGATAAATTTATATTCCCTGTTGATTTTGTTGTGCTTGACATGGATGAGGACATTGAGGTACCTTTAATTTTAGGACGCCCATTTTTAGCTACTTTTAGAGCTGTTATTGATGTAGGGGATGGTAAACTAGTACTTAGGGTTGGTGAAGAAGAAGTTGTCTTTAAAATTTATGATGCTATGCGATTTTCTAGAGAACAAGATGATTCCTGTTATTTTATTGATTCTATTGATCACTTTGTTCAAGCCACCTTTCAGGAAATCACTCTTGAAGACACATTGGAACTGTGTCTTGTCCAAGGTCGGGAGGAAGATGAAGCCACTACCAAAGTTAAGAAAGTAATGAAGGAGCTGAACTCTAATGAGCTCGTCACAAGACACATAAGTTATGAAGGTATTAAGATAAATGACGAGCTGAGACAGAAATCCTCGATTGATGAACCTTCTAAATTAGAATTAAAACAACTGCCTGATCACTTGGAATATGCATTTTTAGTAGATGATGCTACATTACCAGTATTATCGCACAAGATTTGATTGCTGAAGAAAAAGAGGAATTATTTCAAGTATTAAGAGAGCACAAAAAGGCTATAGCTTGGAAGGTTTCTAACATTAAAGGAATTAGTCCTTCTTTTTGCACCCACAAAATTTTAATGGAAGATGAATATAAGCCATCGGTTCAGACTCAGAGATGATTAAATCCTAACAGGAAGGAAGTCGTAAAAGCCGAGGTAATTAAACTTCTAGATGCAGGAATTATTTATCCTATTTCTGACAGTTCTTGGGTAAGCCCTGTGCAGGTTGTCCCTAAAAAGGGAGGCATGACTGTGGTGTCTAATGAAAAAAAAGAATTGATACCTGCAAGAACAGTCACTGGATGGAGAGTTTGTATTGATTTTAGAAAGTTGAATGATGCAACTTGAAAAGATCACTTTCCTCTACCCTTTATTGATCAAATGTTGGAAAGATTGTCAAGACATCTGTATTACTGCTTTTTGGATGGCCTCTCTGGTTACTTCCAAATCCTGATAGCTCTAGAAGATCAAAAAAAGACAACATTCACATGCCCATATGGTACGTTTGCTTATCGTAGAATGCCTTTTGGATTATGTAATGCTCTTGCTACTTTTCAACGATACATGTTAGCTATCTTTGACGAACTCGTGGAAGACATCATGGAGGTACTTATGGATGACTTTTTGGTTTTCGGTAACTCTTTTCAACTTTGTCTTAATAATTTAAAATGTGTTTTGATAAGATGTGAAGAGACAGATCTAGTGCTAAATTGGGAAAAATGTCACTTTATAGTTCAAGAATGTATTGTATTAGGACATAAAATTTCTAGTAAAGGGATAGAGGTAGATAAAGCAAAAGTTAAACCCATTAAAAAATTACCTCCCCCTAATTCGGTTAAAGCAATAAGAAGTTTTTTAGGACATGCTGGCTTTTATCAAAGGTTTATGAAAGACTTTTCTAAAATAGCTAAGCCTTTAACAAAATTACTAGAAAAAGATGTGCTCTTCAATTTCAACCAGGGATGTTTAGAGTCTTTTAACATTCTCAAAGAAAAATTAATCAAATCCCCAATTATGATTTCTCCTGATTAGAATCTACCTTTTGAACTAATGTGTGATGCGAGTGATTTTGCAGTAGGTGCAGTTCTAGGACAACGACGAGACAAGCACTTCCAACCGATTTATTATGCTAGCAAAACTTTGACGGCGACTCATGCAAACTATACCACCACGGAAAAAGAATTGCTAGCTGTTATTTTTGCATTTGACAAATTTAGATCATATTTAATATTGTCTAAAGTCATCATCTATACTGATCATTCCGCTCTTCGTTATCTTTTAACTAAAACTGATGAAAAACCTCGATTAATAAGATGGATTCTATTGTTATAGGAATTCGACTTAGAGATAAAAGACAAGAGAGGAGCTGAAAATTTGGTAGCAGATCACCTTTCAAGATTGGAAAATCCACACCCCAAGGACTTCGATAAAATAAACGACTTGTTTCCTGAAGAACAACCCCTAGTCATAGCAGAAGCTGTAGTCCATTAGTTTGCTAATTTTGCAAATTATTTAGCAACAAACATAATCCCAAAAGGATTAACCCATCAGCAAAAGAAGCGATTCTTCGCTGATGTGAAAAACTACTTTTGGGAAGACCCTTTCCTTTTTTGTATTTGTGCAGATCAAGTCATTCGAAGATGCGTTACTGAGACAGAAGCATATAAAATTCTGGATCACTGCTATTCTGGACCCACAGGAGGACACCACAGTAGAACTAGAACTGCTCACAAAGTACTCGAATCAGGTTTTTATTGGCCTACCCTTTTCAAGGATGCCAACAGGTATGTGACCTCTTGTGATAAATGCCAGAGGATAGGTAATATCTCTCAGCATAATGAAATGCCTCAAAACTATATACTCTCATGTGAAATATTTGATGTATGGGGTATTGATTTAATGGGTCCCTTCCCTATTTCGTTTGGGAATAAATACATACTAGTAGCAGTAGATTACATGTCAAAATGGGTGGAAGCCCAAGCTTTACCTATTAATGATGCTAGAATGGTAATACATTTTCTAAAAAAGTTTTTTTCTCGATTTGGAACACCTAGGATAATTATTAGTGATAGAGGTACTCATTTTTGCAATGCTCAATTTGATAAAGTCTTAAGAAGATATAGAGTGCACCATAGAACAGCTACCCTCTATCATCCACAAACCAGTGGTCAAGTTGAAGTAACAAATAGAGAACTAAAATGTATATTAGAGAAAATAGTAGAAACAAACAGGAAAGATTGGTCAAAAAAAGTAGATGACGCGTTATGGGCCTATAGAACTGCATTCAAAACCCCTATAGGAACATCTCCTTATAGACTTGTATACGGAAAAAGTTATCATCTGCCATTTGAACTCAAACATAAAGCCTTTTGGGCTATCAAATTCCTAAATCTTGATTTTAAGCTTGCAAGTGAAAAACGTTTAATGTAATAAAATGAGTTGGATGAATGGCGCTACAATGCATACGAAAACTCACGACTATATAAGGAAGCCACAAAGCGACGCCATGATAGTTATTTGAGACAACCTAAGAAGTTCAAAACTGGTGATCTTATCTTGCTATACAACTCAAGGCTTAGGCTATCCCTGGAAAACTTAAATCGAAATGGTCAGGCCCATTCACTATTCACGTTGTCTTCCCATACGGCACAGTCGAGGTAACCCATCCAAACCACGACACTTTCAAGGTAAACGGCCATCAGCTTAAACATTATAAAGGTGAGGATTTCAGGAATAATAGGAAGGAGCTTCAGCTCCACGAACTCTCATCATGATACATGCAAGCAGAGTCGCGCTTAGACTCTAAATAAGCGCTTCTCGGGAGGCAACCCGAGCACTAACTTAGTAAATTCTTTTATTTCAACTTTCTAATACATTGACTAACACTTCGAATGCAGGTTTTTTGAGCCACACGGCCATGCCCATGGGCATGTATTAGGCAGTGTGGACACTACGAGCAGAGACACGGCCGTGCGATATGGCCGTGTAAGAGCAGGGTAAAATTTTTTCTACCACACGGGCTTCAACCAAATGCCACGACCGTGCGATGCTATGGTCGAACCTGTTAAATACCACACGGGCTTCAACAAAGTTGCCACGGCCGTGCGATGTGGTCATGGCCAAACCTGTTGATTCAAACACGGGTGTGTGACACACCCGTACCCCAAGGCCGTGGTCGACACTGCCAATTCAGACACGGGCGTGTGACCTATTACATGGTCGTGGGAGAAGTGAACATCGAAGGACACGGCCGTGCGACACGGCCGTGTGCCTCAACACGCCCTAGCCACACGGGCGTGTGTCTCGAACTAGGCGCGCCAAAATCCTCAATTTTCGAACCACACAGGGCAAAACCCGAGTCGATGTGCCCGTGTGACCCAAAAACCTATATATAGAAGCCACTATTCACCTTCTTCTCTATTAAAACCCTAAAACCTCCTACCCAAAAACCCACATCAAGCTTTCCTAGCGCCGCCGCCAGCCTCCATAGCACCACCATGCCCGTGCAAACATCACCCTGACCATGCTCTGCCCTCATAGTCCCCCATTCGATTTCTTTTTCTTATTTCTCTCTTAAAGTTCTAATTTCTTTATCTATTTTTATGTTAATAATCTGTTTTATTTCATTTTTGCATTATTTTTTGGGCATGAAATTCATTGATTTAGCATGAGTATTCTAGAATTTTTCAACATGCCACTTAGAATCATCCTTTGGCTGCCATTTTTTCCTTATCTAGAGTAGTATTCAATTAGTATAAAATGATAACCATGCCTCCATCATTTGATACCTTGCCTCCATCATTTGATACCTTGCTTAGAATGAATAGATTATATTATTTAGGTTAGTACAATCAATATTTCATTGCAATATGTTTTGTTTAAATTGTTATTTAAGCATAAGACCTTATTAATATTCATAATTTTAATTTTTAGGATTAATGCATATCGTTTTGTTTTTAGGAACTATGTCATCATCACGCAGAAAGAGAGCTGCCGTTCCTACTTCAAAGAAGCGAAAGGGCCCCAGTAGTTCATCCTTTCAACCTATAGCCGAAGCCCGCCATCCATTTATCCAATTTCTACAGAACTCCCAAGAGAAGTTATTTCAGATTCTACGAGCTCGACCTCTAGGAACGGGGAGATGCTTCAACTGGGCCGCCTTAGAGCAGGTCCACTTAGCAGACGAGATCCGGGCCTTGTTGATGACAGACCCGTGGGAGCAGTTCTTCCAGATCATCGAGCCTATATATTTCGAACTCACCCTCGAGTTCTGCTCCACGTTTTATCTTCAGATCGTCATGAACTGATACGATGACCCAGGGATGATCTAGTTCTGTTTAGGAGGCCTCGTTCGACAGCTTAGTGTACCAGAATTCGGTACAGCTCTCGGCCTCTACACGGAGCAGTTCATGGAGGAAGAGGATCTTTCTAAGCTCCACCGTCACATCCACGTCTCCCCAGTTAACTGCTGGAGCGCTCTAGTCCCTGGCCAACCTACGTATGACCCCAGTCGCTCCAAAGCGACTAATCTCGCCCCATCATTAAGGTACCTGCATGCCCTCCTCACGCACACTTTGACAGGCAGACGCGAGAGCACGGGGGTCGTCAACACCCACGATGCCTATTTTCTATGGAGCATGGCGAACGCACATGTCATCGACCTTGCCTACTTCATCGCCCATACTATCCAGCACCAGACAGAGAGGCATCGCAGGGGCGTGATATTTATGGGTCCGTACATCACGGGATTGGCCCGTTACTTCGGCTTACTTAATACCGCAGCTGAGACATCCTTCTACGCCTTGATCGGCCAGATGTCCCCACAGGGCATCCAAACTATGTTACACATGAGGATGATCCAACGCCGACATGGGACCGATCCTCCACAATACTGTCTACTCAGAGACGTTGAGTAGGAGGATCCCGAGGACATTCCTGATGATGTCCCACCACCACCAACGGATGCACCATCTGAGCCACCACCCCCTCACCGCCCAGTTCATGCGGCAACTGCATATGCTAACATACCCGAGCGCCTCACACGATTCGAGCAGTAGTGCTTTCAATGCTTTGACCACATCGACGCTACTCTTCAGCAGATATGTTAGCACCTACACATATCATCACCGCCCCTACCTCACGGACCATCTGAGGATTAGAACTTTCTATTCCTCTTATCTTCTTTTTTATTTTCCTTTTTGTTTTTTGTTTTATTTTATTTCATCTTTTTCATTATTTGAATTTTCGTGTTATTAGAACTTAGTTTATTTTATTTCAATTATTTCATATCAGCTATCCCCTAACAAACATATTCTGTTAATCCAAATTCCCTAAAACTGATAAATACTTTCGCAGTTTCAAAGGAGCTTTACAGCTCAAATCCAAAATCTAATGGGAACCTTGCCACAACCTCACCCAGTTGACACTGCCAAAGCCTACACTCCCAACATAAAAGCTGTGGACAAACAAACACTACCACTACCAGAGTATCTACCTCCGTACCTTCCTTTGTCCCAGACACGCTATAGCCACCACCACCTTACAAATTCATCCAATTCAGGGAGTTTTATTTCTTTCCCTATCTTATGATATTATGCTTCTATTGCTACTAATGTATCTTTGTACATTGAGGGCAATGTACATCTTAAGTGTGGGGGGGAACTTACTTTCAGTCATTACATTCTCTTTGAAACCCCTGAAAATTTTTAAAACTAACTTTTTGCATTGTTCTCAAAATTTCAAATTCACACTTTCACTCTCTGCATTATCTTCAATCTCCTATTAGGAATTAATTCTGATTGATTTATGATTTTTATTGATATGTTGAGAATTAAGACAAAGGTACTTATACTTTGATTATTTAAACTTTAAAACATTAGGGAATCAAGCATGATAAGTTGAAATTTTTGAGAATTTAAATTTTTTCTAGGTTATTTTCCATAATTTTAAGTGTTATCTTAAGATTTGAAATTCGCAAGATTGACATCAAAAGACATAATTCTGGTGAGATTTTTAGCCTTTTGAGCATACATTCTTTCGTGCTCACTTTTATTGTTGCTTTGAGCGAGTCAATACTGATCTATTATTCTAGAACTTGCTTCGATTATATATGTCAAGACCACATTATTGATTTGATACACTAAAATGATAAAGGCACCCAAGATTTAACCTACTTACTCCATAAAAGCCTACCTCTATAAATTAACCCCTAGTAAACCCCATTGAGCCTTGCAACTCATTCTTTGACTTACCTCTAATATTAACCAATAACCCCTTTTTTGTTGAATTCCATTCAATTATATTGATCCCTATTTTTGTCGAGATTTTAGTTGGTTTATTATCTAACTTTGCTCTCTTCCCCAGTTTGTAAAGTTTGTAAATATTCAAAGTATCATATTTAATTTGTTCTAAAAAAAATTTCATATACAGTTAATTCAGTTGTAATCTGTAATAGTTCAATAGTTTTTGCATATTTCTACAAGCTTCCAAATCTAGAACGATGTCATCATAAGACTTAGCTCAAGGAATATGTTCCTGTGATAGAGATTTTTCTAGCTAGGTGATTTTTCAATTCAATTTCGATTCTAACCCATTCTTTTTTAGCTTGTGACAACACCCCTAACCAAAGCCCCATTACAACCATTGAAAGACCTTTTAATCGATGTGTCATATCAATATATAGTGGTGGAGATTTAATTTTCTTGCAAGCCTATGGTAATAACTTGTTAGGTTGACTAAAGAGTGCTTAATTCTTGAACCCTAAACACTTTGAGTGGATAGAGTGAATCCTTAGTGAGGATGTCAAATCTTGTTGATCTTAATTGAAAGATAATTACTTAAGAGAAGGGAGAAAACCTATGTTTCCGTGATAAAATTCTCAACTTAGAATGTTTGAGACTTTAATGTTCTTCTGGTTGAATTTTTCATTGTATGATTACTTATGAACTAGTTTGAAACATTATTGATAAGGGTTATAAGTTAAGAAGAATGATTCTTAACTATGAGTTGAGATTTTGCTTGAGGACAAGCAAAGGCTTAAGTGTGGGGGTATTTGATAAACGATAAATTATACATGTTTTTACCTCATGCTTAGCCTAATTTTTGGATGATTTATCATTGAATTTGTGAAAATTGGTGATCTTAAGCCCTTTATTTCATGTTTTATACTCAAGAGAGCATAGGGAAGTGGAAAGAACGAGAAATGGGCTAAAAACGGAGAAAATGGGCCAAAACATGAAAACAACACGGCCTGGAAGATCGCCACATGGCCGTGTCACATGGCCGTGCCACCCTGGGCTTGAACAAGGCCCAACCTGACTCACACGGCTCGACCACACGGCTGTGCCACCTTAACAGGCCCGAGCACGGCCAGGCCCTCGATTCACACGGGCGTGGCACACAGGCGTGTCTCTATCGTGAGAAAGTGCAATTTCACTCGGAAAAGGATGCTTATAGGCTAAGAAAGGCATTCCAAAACTCTATATAAAGACCCTAGGAGGCAACTTCAAGGGTGTGCTTATTTTCACTCAAAAGGGTGCTTTATTTCTGCTAATACAGAAAGTAGAAGTAAGGGATTACTCCAAGGGAAGCCGATTGATCCATCTTAGAAGCTGAATTCTCCTTCAAGACTAAAGATATCTCTCCAATTACCTTCAGGGGTTTTCGGGTTTTTTATGTTTTGTTATTTTATTTCTTCTGAGATGTTTTCTTTCATAATCATGAACTAAGTCCCCCAAATACTTGAGGGGGATGAAACCTAAGATAGATCTTTTTATTATTTTCTCTTGAATTATATGATAAATATTTGATTTGTTCTTAATTGTGTTTTTAATTTTTAAGTTGATATTTTCGGGGTATTGATTTAAGTCGAATGTGCTTATGTAGAGGAGCAAAAGTCCCTGTATAGGAGTAGATCCAACACAATTAAGCGGAGTTGATTGCAATCCTAGAGATAGGATGACGAAAATCTACCGGATTAGGGTCAAACCTAGTAAGAGAGTCCATAGATCGAGTTAATGCAACACTAGGGGTTTTAATTAGAAAGAGATTTCAATTAATCAACCTAGGGTTAGTTGTTTTTAGTCTCGAAAGAGATATTAACATAAGTTAGGGATTTCTATGGATCAAGTCAAGTGAATAAATCGTCTAGTTCAAGAGTTAATAACAAGTGAAGTCTAGGTGGATTCTCCCTTGAGTATTGTCCAAATCAATTAGTTTTCCCAAGAGTTCTTCCCCAATTCACTTTTTGTACATTCTTAGCTTAGTCCAATAATTGGTTTAGTTTAATAAAAACCCATTTTTATTTCTAGGTTAAATAATAGAAAGAAAGTTGTACTAGTACTTTTGGTTCCCTTGGGTACGATATCTCGGTCTTACTCTAACTATACTACTGTTTGATAGGTGCGCTTGCCTTAAATCGTGATTATAGTTAGTTTGTAGTGTGATCATTTATTATAAATTTTATTACTTCATATCGCGAATATCAGGTTGCTTGTGTTACAGTCAAGTTCCTGCTGTAAAAAAGGATAAGCTGTCCAAGAAAGCTCTGCCTGGTATTTTAGCTAGTTACAGTATGGTCAAGAAGGGCTATAGGATCTTGAACCCGTTAACAAGCAAGATCCAAGTAAGCCGAGATGTGATCTTTGATGAAAAAGGATGCTGGAACTGGGATAAAAGTGAACCAGAAGCTATTTCTGAAGAGCTGTTGGCTGATTAGGCTAAACCTGATCAAATTGGTCCTGAAATGGACATTGATGACATGCCTGTCAAAGGTACTAGATCCTTGGCTGAAGTTTAAGAACGAGCTCAAGTTGCCATAGTGGAGCCAAGCAGTTTTGAAGAAGCAGAAGCTGATGAAGGGTGGAAGCAAGCCATGATTGAAGAAATCAAGATGATTCAGAAAAACCAGACATGGGAACTGGTAGAAAAACCTCCAAACAGGAAGGCCATTGGTGTGAAGTGGATCTATCGAGCCAAGCACAAAGCTGATGGAAGTTTGAAAAAGCTAAAGGCCCGGCTAGTAGTCAAAGGGTTTAGTCAAAGGTATGGTCTGGACTACATTGAAACTTTTGCTCCAGTAGCCAGGCTTGACACAATTAGATTATTAGTTGCTTTAGCTGCACAAAAGCACCGGTTCATTCATCAATTGGATGTAAAGTCTGCATTTCTGAATGGTATGCTTGAAGAAGAGATCTATATTGACTAGTCTCAAGGTTTTGTTGTGACAGGCAAGGAGCATATGGTGTACAGGCTCAAGAAGGCTCTCTATGGCCTGAAACAGGCTCCTAGAGCCTGGTATGTCAAAATTGACAGTCATTTGGTTAGTTTGGAATTCAAAAGAAGTGCTAGTGAGCTCACTTTGTACGTTAAGGAGGAGCATGCTGAAACACAACTCATTGTTTCTCTTTATGTTGATGATATTCTTGTGATTGGAGGAGACCAGACTATGCTGGCCAAATTCAAGGCTAAAATGCAAGACATGTTTGAAATGTCTGACTTGGGCTAGATGACCTATTTTTTAGGAATGGAAGTTCAGCAAACTCAAAGTGGAATCTTCCTGGGGAAGAAAGCATTTACTGTAAAAGATCTGAACAAGTTCTCTATGGAGAATTGTAAGCCAACAAGCACACCAATAGCTGTTGGAACAAAGTTGTCAAGCCTAAGTGACCATGACCCAGTATGTGAAACTACCTACAGAAGCTTGGTAGGTTGTCTGTTGTATTTAACTGCAACAAGACCTAATATTATGTTTGCTGTTAATGTGCTTTCAAGGTTCATGCACTGTTGCAACAAACAGCATCTCCAAGTAGCCAAACGAGTGCTGAGGTATATCAGAGGGACACTAAGCTATTGCTTGATGTACAAACCATCTGAAAGGTTGAAACTTGTGAAATACACCGATAGTGACTAGGGAGGCTCTATGGATGATATGAAAAGCACTTCTGGATATGCTTTTACCCTTGGTTCAGCTATGTTTTATCGGAGCTCAAAGAAGCAAAATCTTGTGGCATAGTCAATAGCAGAAGCTGAATATGTTGTAACAGCTGGAGCTGTGAATCAAGCCATATGGCTTAGAAAAATCTTAGTTGATTTAAACCTACATCAAAGGGAAGCAATAGAGATCTTTTGTGACAACAAATCTGCTGTTGCAATTGCAAAGAACCCTGTTTTCCATGGGAGAACTAAACATTTCAACATTAAGCTACATGTGATAAGGGAAATGGAGCAAGCTCATGAGGTAGAGCTGGTTCATTGCAATTTTGAAGAGCAAATTACGGACATCTTCACAAAGGCCCTAAATGTGTCAAGGTTTATAAAATTGAAAAAAATGCTAGGTGTTACAAGCATGGAAACTAAGGAGGAGTGTTGAAGTTAGTTCCCATGCAACACGTGCAATAGCAAAGGTGGCCATGCAACACATGCAGACAAAAGCACAAGTTATCCGGGTGAAGTATGCTTTCACTAGCTGAGGAACCATGCTATAGTTTCTACTTTGCTTTTTTTAGTTCGTTTAGTTGATATTTTTAATCTAGTTCATTTTGAACTATATTTACTTTATGCTTGATGTAATTTGATGGTGATAGAGCTGATGACCAGCTTTGTTTATGTTTGCAAGCAAAAATACCTAGTTCCAATATAACTAGTGGAGTTAAGTAGTTGTTTAGGTGGAGTTTGTTTATTTTGACCAGCCAATGTCCGGTATATGTATTGGCTTTTGCCTTTGTTAAAAAACAATAAGAAACTATTAGAGAAACTCATTCAAAAACTTCTCCATTTTTCTTTGCATTCATTTTCTCTTCTTCTTTTCTGCTCGAATCCTGTTTAGTTCTTCTCAAAGTCACAAGCTTTGTTTCTTGATTCTCAGCTAAAGCATACTTATTCCAATGTCATTACACCAACAAATAGAACTCGAGTTCTGTAGTATATTGTCTCATAATGCCCGTACATATGCAACAAATATACCTTGCTTTAGGCCAAAACTTTCTGATTATTCCTTCCCATGACTTACAGTTACATATACTTTCTATCAAGTCAGCCTGCTCTGGATTAGGCTTCATGATCAATAATGCTGCATTTCTGCATCCTGAGTCAGTGACCCAATCGCTTAATCGACATGTTTCTATGTCATAGCATAGCTCTTGCCAATGATTTTCTAGAAACTTGATACCTCTTAGCACTGTAGATGCAAAGGATGAACCAACCTTGACAACCTCGTCTCGTTGGATTAAACCAAAAAGTAATTGACAGTATAAGCCCTGGTTGGGGTCTGGGCAAAAGATGGTCTCAATGGGACTTGTGTAAAGCTTAGGAAAAAATTTTCTAAACTTACTCCCGTTGTATTTGCTCGTTGAAACAGATGCTACCTTGAGGCCACTAGGAGTTTCAATCTCTGGTCTGGCAAACATAAGCTCCATTCTTTTACTAGCTTGGTTGATGTCACCAAAGTGCCTTTAAAATTATACGGATAAAGGCAAATAGTTAGTTTTAGGACTGAATTGCAGCTGTAAATGTAAAAAGCAAGAAAAGTAACTATGTATATTATAAAAGAAGTATTATAAATTTATAAATACACAACCAGTCTGTGCATTAACGGTAATACAAATTAGTTTGTTGAATTAAAAGTTTAAAAAAATGGTGAAAAATGATTAAATTAAATTAAATAATTAAATCATTAAAATATTTATTATACAAATTCACACAAAAGAGTGTAAAATTTCTTTAATTTTAATTTAATTTTACACATGTATAAGTGAATTTTTCATCCGATTATAAATAAGGAAATTGATGGTTCAGTTCAAGTCATTGATGAATAAGTAAACAGTGTGATTTCACAAGTAGCTGAAAGAAAAACTAGAAGAAAATAGGGATGGGTTCCTTACTTTATCACAGGAGACTTGTACAAGCCATGAAATAATTCCCACTTCTTAGTAACTTGAGCAGTGACAGGCATCAGCTTTGGCTGCCCACCTGAAGTCCCAGAGCTGCATTTGATTAAACAGATGATAGAACTATTAGAAGGAAGCAAATAATACCCCAGAACACATAGAAGCGAAGTAACAAATTCATGCATGCCTTAGAAAGAACCCTGTAATAAGTTCAGCTAAAAGGATATCTGATGTCTCCCCATTAACAATCCTATCTATGTAAGGCTTGAGATCTTCGTAAGTAACTATGGGAACATTTTTCTTAAAGAGCTGCTTGTCGGTTTGACCATGGAGGAATCCCCTTAAATACTCTGTTCCTGCATTTCTACTTAGATTTCCCTCAACACCTCATCCTGAATTTGCTTAGCGTTTTTGGTCAGTTCCTCAATCATCTTCAACCCACCTTCATACCCATTTGTTGCCATCAACTCTATTACTGATTCCTAGACTGTTAAAGGATGATATCCAAACAGTGGGAGGGGATGCTAAATATATAATAAGTTCTTCTTATCACATAGGAAAATATAATAATAATTTGTTGAGGTGGGATCAGCGACTTTGGGAGAGTGTTTGAAGTATCGGCCTGCATCAATTCGGTCTATCAACAATGAAAGATATTGTACTTTGAGAGGATTTCATTCCTCTTTTGTGGAGAGCTGTATACACTTCACGGAAGGAAAAGTTTTTATTGTAGTGAGACATACTCTCTTTAATACTCTAAGATTTACTCTAAAAATTATTTCAATAAGGCACATGGTAAATTTATCAAGAAAATAAATTGAGTGGATTGAAATTTGGTTTGGTGAAAAAATAAAATAATTTGAAATTAGGAGAAAGTTAAAAGAATAAAAATGAAAATGGATCAAAAGAAGAAAAGGTGGAGTCACAAATAAATAAAAGATATCATCCATTAACATTTCATCCTCTCTCTCCCACCCTTTTCATAGGTCATTTTAGTCAAACTTTCCTTTTCTTTCATTTAGGTCCTCTTTTACAATTTTTCAACCCTTTCAACCTCAAACTTCAAAATTCTTTCATAGATTTTTAGTGAAAACAAGAAAATAACTTCATGGGAAGATAATTTTCTTGTGAAGCTAATTAGAGTTCATATTTGAAGAGGAAAAAAAAAAAGCTTGAAGATGGATGTTGGAAGTGGAAGAGAGTATGGGTAGGTGGAGATTTTAAGGTAAGTTGTCTAAATAATTATGTTATATTTATTTGATTGTATATGTAAGAAACCATTTTTGCCCGGGCTCATGCCATAAAAAACCAAAAAAATAATGTTTAATAAAGTCCAATTTACAGGCCCAAATTTTACAGATAGCTCAATTAGCCTAAACCAAAATTAACCCAATCCTAGACTACTAAACTACCCAATACCCCATTACACCCAAACCCACTAGCAACGTCAGCCCAAAAGGGGCCCAAATACCCAAACTTTTTAGAAACTCTAAGGGTTTCTGAAATCCCTTGGGCCGCAGCTTCTCTTCAGCCTTCAACCAGTAGCCTCATCACCACAGCAATAATCGCCGTTGACCTGCGAAAAAGGAAAGAAAGATAGTAAAAAAATATCAATAGCAGATTATATAGTGAAACTAGTATCTTTGTATTTCTGGTATTTTCGATTTATTTTGAGGCTATAAAAAGCCCTATTGTAATTTGTAAAAGGAAGGATTTTTACGGACAATAATACAAAACCAAAAAAACGGTGATTTTCGACAATTTCAATTCACTTAGTTTTTTATTTTCTCTTCGATACATACAAATAAACAAAAGGAGTCAACCTGTTATTTTGTGCTAAAAAAACAAAGAAATTTACCTCCGGCCACCATATTCGATGGCACTAACGACGGTGCGTGAGGTACGTGCAATGACTGCCGGAGGTCGGAGGACCTGGGAAGGCAGAGCATTTTCTGGGGCTCTGTTAGTTTTTTTTTTAAAGAGAGATTAAAATTATTTTTTTTGGTAGATTTTGGTTTATATAAGGCATTCATACGACGTCTTTTTGGGGGTCATTATTAAAGGCCAAAACGACGTCGTTTAAGGGCCAAGATCTGCGTGTTGACCCGATACCCGGGGAGGATCCGCGCGTTTTTGTTAGAGGGGCTAATTGCTCTATAAGCCCTTCCGCATTATTGTATTTTTATAATTATGTGCAAATTTACATTTTCTTTTATTTTTAATTTGACCCCGAATTATGGCCTTTATTTCAATTTAGTCCTTAAAGCCATTCTAAGGCAGATACTAGAATTGCGTCGTTTTGGGATAAGGCATAATTGCCCAATAGATCCCTATAGTATGGCGCACACTCCAATCTAGTCCTTTCTTATATTTTTACTTCAAATTTTATTTTTGCTTCAATTTAATCCCTGTTTCCTTTATGTTTAATCCTCTTTATATTTTTATTTTATTTTTAAATTATTTTAGTATTATATAATTATTTCATTTTCTTATATTTTATTAAGTTTTATATTATTTATATATTACATATTATTTTAAAATTTATATATTACTATATATTATATTATTTTAAAATTATTATATTATATAATATTTAAATTGTTTTATTACTAACACAAATTTTCTTCTATATATTACCTATTTCAAATATGTATATTATCCTTTTATATATATATATATATATATATATATATTAGAAGATTATATTATATATGTTTTCCCTTATATATTTCTGTATAGCTAAATTTTACATATTTTATTTATTTTAAAATCTATATATATTATATTATTATATATGTTTTCTCTTATATATTTCTCTATAGCTAAAGTATTATAAATCCCTTTTTATTAAAAATACATATATTACTTATTTTAACATGTATGTATATTTATCGATCTCAGTTTTTAGCCATATCATTTTTATTTTTTTTTATTGTTTTAAAAATTGTTATAGTATTTATTAATTGTTTTGTATATATTACTTACCTCATATTTTTTTTATATATGTATTTAATCTAGTATGTAAATTTTTATATTTATTTCTTAAGTTTTCAAAGTTTGGAATTGTTATTACCTACTTTATATCTTCTATTTGATTGTTCATATTTTGAAGATCAAAATCTGTTATCTTTATTTACCTTTGAATTGTTATTATATTGCCCGCATTATCCATCATGCTATGTCATTTTTGTTAAATCATTTATATTAGTACTGATTGTTAATGTCTTGTAATTTTAGTAAATTGCTCTTTGGAATTTATGTTTTGTAATGTACCAATGCAACATTTTATTCAAATCATTGCTTTAAAAATATATCTCATTTAATTGCCACAATTTATCCAAAACTTTTTTAAATGAGGCAATGCTTGGCATTTGGGAGCTTCAAGAAAAATTGTGCCCTAACTTGTTGGGTTTCAGTTTTTCTCGTTGAATTCAAATAATCAAGTATCCTTTTTGAAATCAAAGATTGCAAATTTCAAATAAAAGCTTATTCTCGAAAATTTAAGATGTTGTCTCCTAACTCATTGGACATAACATTTTGTTATCTCGAGGTAAGGATTTTCTACAAATAAAGGCAAGCTTAGTTTCGAAAACTTGAAATGTTGCATCCTAACTTATTGGGTATGACATTTTTATTTCTTCGAGATAACTGAGTTTTAGCATGCAATTAGATTTATTCAAGTTTTTTTTTTTCGAACCAAGGATCGTATTTTAAAACTTTTTTTAAAAATTTCAACATTAGGACAATAATTAATCAATTAGGTACCAATTTTTGGGCATTACGAGGGTGCTAATCCTTCCTCGTGCGTAACCGACTCTCGGGCCCGTTTTCTCTAATTTTGTAGACCAAAATCAATTTTTAATAAATCAAAATGTTTTATTAAAATGATAAATCTCAAGGTGACCCAATCACACCTTGGAAAAGATTGGTACGATCTTTCAAATTTTCCAAACACCAAATATCCTTTGCGTTTTTTAGAAATCCTTGCCTCAAGATTACAAAACGTCGCATCCAGTGAGTTAGGACACAACATCTTAAATTCCCGAGAGTAGGTTTTTTATTTAAAACTTATACGTTTTGATTTTAAAAGGGTACTCGGTTATTTAGATTCAACGAGGAAAATTGGAACCCAGTAAGTTAGGGTACAATCTTCTCAAAGCTTCCAAATACCTAGTACTGCATTATTTTAAAACTTTTGAATGAAATGTAACAATTTTATTTGAAATGATGATTTATGCAAACAAGATCAAATGTATTTACAAAACAATTCGTGATGGTCATATAATATATATTACTCACAAACTAACACGATAATCAAAGACAAGTGAGCAATGTATATAACAATCTAAAGATAAATGATATAAAACAAATTGAAATCAAACATGAAGCAATTTAGATGATAACAAATAAGTTAAAAATAAATAATTTAAAAAAAAAAACTAAAAACCAATAAGATTCCAAAATGACTTAAAAGATGCTGAATGACAAAATTTAATATGAATAATATATGTAAGTTTAAAAATAAACAATATAAAAAAATTCAAAATAAATAATATACGAAATAACTTACAATGAATCAATTTAAAAAAAAATTAAAAATGAATAATATATATAAGATAATTTAAAATAAAACTTAATCGTAACGATACAAAAATAACAAAACAAAAATAAAATACACATTATAAAAACATTTGAAATAAATAATACAAAAATAATATATCAAAATAGTTTGAAAGAAATATTACACAAAAGCTTGAAATAAATATATAAAATACAAATTTGCAAAAAAGGTGAAAATAAATAAATCCATGTATATAAAAAAATGATAAATGTAGAAACCAATGAATAAATATTAGGTAAATCAATTTAATGTGTGAAAATAATAATAGTAGTGGTAAAATAATAAAAATAATAATCTAACACAAATATCCATAATTAATGCTAATAATAATAAATATAATAATAAATATAATAATAATGATAATAACGTTTTAAAAAAAAACTGATAATTTTAATAATAAAATAACAAAATAACTTAAAAAGGGCTAGAATGAAATATAAGCAAAACTCTAAGGGCAGATTTTAAAGAATAAAAAGGATAGGGCTATTAGAGTGACCAAAATGTAACACGCACAAAAGTGCGCGGATTGAAATGGGAATATCCCCATACCATCAACGATGACTTTCTGATATGTACCAAAGTGAAATCAAAGAAACATTCTGGGTGAAATTTAAAAATAAAAGAGAACTTATTTAAAAGATCAAGAAACGCGAAGGGACTCATCGCACAATCAGACCTCATAAAGCGAAACACGTGGGTCTAAAGCCTCGCGGGTCGGATCACGCGGGTCACGGTCCCAAACGATGCCGTTTCTAAGTTTTACTTAAGCCAAAGTTTTCTTTTTTTAAAAAAAATTTGTTTGATCATTAAAAAAAACTAAAAGAGGGCTCATTTTCTCTGCTAGGGCACAAGAATTAGAACCCGTCGCTAGTCCGCCATGTATCCACCAACAGTGGCGGCCGGAGGAGCCAAACCAGGTATTTCCAATCCCTCTTCAACCCTTTTTAAAAAACCTTCAGATCTATATTTATTTTTAGAGAATAGGGAACACTTTTCGGCCTCTCGTCTGAACCTCTACCCTTCCGAGGTGCTCAGACTTTCATCAGCAAACGTACCATTACTTTTACTCCTTTATTTTTGAAAACAAAATCTAAATAAAAACATCATTAAAAAATGGAAATCTAACATAAACAGAATGTAGTAGCCCAAATTTGACCGGGCTTAAAACAGAACAAAGGAATTAAATAAATAAATATTTATTTATTTAAACAGTCCATTAAAAAACAAAAGTCCAAGTTACAAATGTTTGGGGCCCAATGTCTAAACACAGCAGATTGACCCAATACATGGCCCACTTAAAACCGAATAAACTTAACCCAAAAACACTACCCGTGTGACCCAAATACACCCGAGGCCCAAGCCAGACTATTACCCACTTAGCCTAAAGACCCGACCTGAAATTCACAAGGGCCCAAATGGCCCAAAACCTAAAGTGTCCAGCTAGGGTTTTCAACCCTAGCTCATTTCCTTGCACCGCAACACCTTCTGGAAACATCGGGGAGCGTCTGTCCAGTCCCCGAAATCGAGGCCATCAATGCTAGGCCAGCTCCTGAGCCGACGCACCGTCACAGCACTATCCCGTGGCCCTTCAACGCACCATGACCCTTCGGCCTGGCCAATGATCGCGCCTCCACCAGTGGGCCGTGATCTCAGTATCGTGTCGTGCCCAGCACGATCATCACCGGATGTTTGGGTACCTGCAAAATGAAAAAAGGAAACAGCAGATACGGAAAAAAGCAGCAGCAAGAAAAAGGAAATAAATAGTAAGGAAAGGAAAGAGATCAAAGCAAAATACAGCAAATATATTAGAATAGGATATGGAAAGAAATCTTTCGATTTCTTTCCAAAATAGGCAGTAGTTTAAGGCTATAAAGCCTTCCTTTTCACTTGTAAACGGGGACACTTATGATTTCACACACAAATATTTACAGATACAGAAACACCCACACAAACACCACACAAAAACAGTTGTATTTACTACGCGAATAGAGAAATAAAAAACAGTTTCTTTTCGAAAGAAAGGTGATTCTTCTCTGTTATTTCATATTTTGTTTCTTCTGCATGCATATACAAATCCTTTTTTACAAGTATTAACAGTATAAAGAAAGAGTAAAAGAGAATACCTGAAAAATCAGCCGTTTTCGCCCAAGGACTGCCGTGAGCGACGGCGCGTAGAGCGCGTGGGCAGTGGCCATTGGCCGTTGCCAGGGCTCAGGCCAGAGGGCTGGAGAGAGCTTTTCTGCTCTGTTTTTTTGAGGGGTGTTAAAATGATTTTAAAACCGAGTTTTGGGCTTATATAGTAATCCCAAAACAGCACCGTTTCTGTTTAAGCTAATAAACAGCAAAACGGTGCCGTATAAACCCCAGGACCCGTGTGTTGACCCGTTTGCCCGGGGAGGATCCGTGCAATTTTTTTAAATTGGGTAATTTATTTAATTGGTCCCTTCGCAGATTTTATATTTACAATTTCATTTTATTTTATTAAAATTTTGCCCTAAAGATTAAATTTTATTTCGATTTGGTCCTGACAGAAGTTTTAAAACAGTATCTGGGGAACGACGTCGTTTTGGGATTAGGTTTAATTACCCAAGGAGTCCCTTGACTGTCGACGCGGATTCAAATAAGTCCAAAATTCATTTTTTTATTATTTTAAAATTAACCTATTAATTTTATTTATTTCTAATTTTAATCCTTTTTACATTTTTCCATTTTTCAATTTAAAATATTTTATTATTTATTTTACTATAAACACTATTATATTTTTTTTTTATTTCATCTTATATCATTCTATTATTTTCATATATATTTATATTAGTTTTATATTATATTATTTATTATTTTCACATTATTTACTATCTATTTATCCTTTTTTTTATATATTATTATATTATACTTTATTATATATTATTATACTATTTTATATTTTATTATATATATATATTATTATTGTTTTATATTATTATTTATATATAAAAATTATATTTTTAACTTATATGTTATAATTATTTTAATAAATCTTTTATATATTTTTTCTATTATATATTATTTTTCTAAACCTATATTTTTTATTTTATATATAATTATTATTCTTTTATATATTATTTTTATTATTATACATTATATATTATAAATACTACTTTAAAATTATTATTAAATATTATATTTTAATTTGTATTATATGCCTATTTTATTATCAATTATTTACTTTTATATTATATATATATTTTCTTAAACTTATGTTTTCTATTATATAATATTGTTTTTTATTTATATTATTATTCACTATATTTTAGAACTAATGTATTATTATTATGTTATGTACTTTTGCATATTGTATAATATCTTAAATTTTTATAGTTTATTTCAAATACGTTTTATATATATATATATTAATATATTATATTATATATTTTGTTTTTTTATTTACGAATTCATTTATAGGTATATTAAATTGTTGTGTTGTATGTTTTTATATTTTATATTATTTATATATATCTACTTATTTATTTTTTTAATGCATGTCACTTATCTTTATTTGTATATATATTTCCCATTTTAAGATTAGCCATGTTTTATTATTTCTTTGTATATATTAGTGTATGTTATGAATTGTTATAATATTTATGCTTGATAATATACTAATGTGATATGTCATTTCAAAATACCGTTTTGAATAAAATAGCTTTTTGCTTAATTACCGAATGATTACTCAAAGTTTTTCTAAAAATAAAAAGGCAATGTTTGGTGTTTGGAAGCTTCAAGAAAAGTAGTGCCTTAACTTACTGGGTTGCAACTTTTCTCGTTGAATTCGAATAGTCAAGCACCCTTCTAAGTGTTTTTGAGATATAAACAACTATTTTGAGATTTCTAAATGTTGTGTCCTAACTTACTGGATATGGCGTTTTGTTGTTTCGAGATAGAAATTTTCAAAAGACGAGTTTAGCTCGAAGGTTTTAAAATATTGCGTCCTAACTTATTGGATGTGATGTTTTGACTCGTTTGAAATAAGTAAGTCTTAATTTTCAAAATCGAGACATTCTAATTAAAAAGAGGATTGCATCTTAAAACTTTCAAATTTCCAACATTAAAGACATTTGATAATCAATTAGGTACCAATTTTTGGGCGTTACGAGGGTGCTAATCCTTCCTCGTATGTAACCGGCTCCCAAACCCGTTTTCTGATTTCGTAGACCAAAACTAATGATTTTAAAACAAAATGTTTTAAAGGTGATCCAATCACACCTAAAAAGATTGGTGGCGACTCCCTTTTTTTTTTTAAAAGTCGACCTCATTTTTCCAAAAACTTTCATAAAAAATGGTTTCGACAGCTTGGCGACTCCACTGGGGAAGAATAAGAGAGCCAAGCCGTATAATTGATTACCCTTTGTCTTAATGTCGGAAATTTAAAAAATTTTTAAAATTCAATCCTTTTGCATCACATGTGCCTGTATTATTGCATATGTTGCTATATTATGATGCGCATTGCATTTGCATGACCGTTGTGGTCACACCCTTAAGTGGAAGTGAGAAACTACGCCTTCGTGAGGTTTTCGCCTCCATGCAGGATAGTGGATCACTTTCGGGATACATCCGTACCTATGGTTTCGTGAGATTTTCATCTCCGTGTAGCCATAGGGAAATGTATTCCCCTGAACCAAACTCGATTCAAATGAGCCTATAATGGGTGAGAATCGAGGAATCTACTGGTTCGGGTACCTCAAACTTTAGAACCAACCTCATATAGAAAAAACCGTAAGAGCCTAACTTAGTTAGAGTTATACTTTAGATATTACCCTTATAGATCATCTTTGAGTTTCATTGATGTTATGCGATACTAACTATCTATTTTCTTTTTATCTGCATGACATTTTGCATTTAAAAGGTATCGATTCAAGGTCGGTTTCTAAGTTAGAAAGTTTTATTATAGAGAACGGACTTCTTTATAGAGTGGAGGTCAACACTGATGTTCATAGATGGTCAGAGCAAACTCAACTAGAAAAGGGAGATAGTATAGCTATGGGATATGTGTTAGAGCTGTCTGATTACACTCGTATTAGTGTCACATAGAATAATCTTCAAGAGTTTAAGGAGATTTGGAATCAGTGGGGCAATGAGACTAAACAGTTATTCTACGATAATTACAGATATTTACCTTACTTTCTCGATATTCAGGTAGATGAGCACTTGTTCCGGGCTCTTGCTCAGTTTTGGAACCCAACGTACAGTTGTTTCACTTTTGGAGAGGTAGACTCGGTACCTACCGTGAAAGAGTACACTGCCTTGCTTCGATGTCCCAAGTTTCAAAGTGATAGGATTTATTCTCGAGCTGCTTGTGTCCCAGCCTTTTGGAAGAAGTTAATGATTATTACGGGGATGAGCGAGCAGTGGATCACGGCCAGAATCAAAGGAAAGGTGAGTGCAAGTGCATTTCATGGGAAGCTTTGAAAGATCTGATTTTAACGCACCCAGACGAGACAAAGAAGGTAGATATTTTTGCCTTAAGTTTGTATGGATTGATGGTTTTTCTGGGCCTTGGGATATGTGGACGAGGCAACCACGGATCTTTTCCATCGACTCAGCAAAAAGGTCACTTCAGTTCCTACAATTTTGGCAGAGACATTCAGATCGTTAGGTGCATGTAGGAGGGCTGGTGCAGGCAGGTTTATAGGTTGTGCTTAGTTACTTTTGGCTTGGTTCTACAGTCACTTCCGGTTGATCAATGGTATCGTATATCGGGTTTTCTTTGAGAACTATTCCCCGTTAAAAGACATAGTAGCCTCATCTAGGAGAGTGAATGTACCGGAAGAGAATTGGATAGCGTTACTTTGGAATCTTCAGTCAAAGGATGTTGAGTGGAGGGCTCCATGGATGGTTCCTGGTGAGATACTTTATCGATGCGGTAGCTTTGATTAGGTTCCCCTGTTGGGAATTTGGGGTGCCATTAGATATGCCCCTTTGTTTGTGTTGAGACGGTATGGATTGAGGCAGTTCGTACCAACGACTCATGGGCTGGCTCAGAGTGAGTTGGTATACAGAGGAGCTGATTACAAGAGGAAGGTTAATGAGGTTTCTAGTGCTTGGAACAAGACTTGCCGATTGAAGGGAGTGGCCATTAATCCTACTACGACCCTGGAGTACGTCGAGTGGAAGAGTAGAAGGATTAACGATAATGTCCCTAAGTCAAAAATGGAGGAAGCTTGACCAATGGAGGAATATTTGCAAGAGATACCCTCGGAGCTTGAGATCATGAAGCAAGAATTTAAGAGAAAGAATTTGGAACTTGAAAAGAAGATAGAAAAGCTTGAGGAAGAGAAGTTATACCTGAGTCTAGATGTTGACATGCAAAAGAAAGAGGTCGAGAAGGTGAGGAAAGAAAAGAGAAAGGTGGAGGAAGACCGAGATGACTTGAAAGAGGAGTATAAGAAGGCTAGAGCTGAGTATTGAGAGAGGAAGTTCCAAGAGATGCGGTCGCAGAATTTAGCCTTAGAGAAAGAGAATCAAGGATTGAAGACTAAGGTAACTGAGCTTGGAAGATCACTTCGTTTGCACCGAAATCGTAATTCTACGGTTAAGGTAAAGGAGCTAAAAAGTAAGGTTGAATAATTGGAATTGGCGTTACATGATGGCGAACTCCGAATTGAGTAGCTCGAGGTGCGAGAAGATTGTTTAAAGGGAGAGCTTCATCAGGTTAAAGGACAAGTCAGAGATAGGGATTACATTATTAGGGAGGCTATAACCCAGATTCGAGAGATTGCTGAATACGTACAAGACTTAGCAGTACGAGCTGATGCGTTGAGTATGATGTATAAGTCAGCGTCTGATAAAGGTCGAGAGTTAGCTCTTTTATTAGGTAGAGTTAGAACTTTGGGCATTAGGGCAAAGGCGTATATGTAATCCATTTATATGTAAAGATATTCTTTTTCTAAATAAAGTTTTCTAAGTGAGATTGAATCGAAATTGATGCCTTTTTGCATTCATGCATCTGCATCTCATAACATTTCATTGTATTATTTGCATTCAAAATTATAGGAAGACCCTAATTAGTTAAAGTTACTACATAGGTTAGGGAAGAAAATCTGAAAATCACACATCCGTACGGAACTCGATCAAAAAGTAAAAACATAGATCAAAGGTTTGAACAGTTACAGAAGGATATGCAAGACCAACTGTAAGAGCAGTTGGCCAAGATGCAGAATGATATGAGGGAGCAGATGTTAGAGGCTCAAAGGAATATGATGGCTGAAATGGCTCAGCTGCTAAGGGCCACTGATAAAGGAAAAGCTCCCATGGCTATCACTGGTGAGGAGAGTGAGGATTATCCTCTGGGTTTTACTCCACCTCATGTGCCAATACAAACCGAGGCACCTCCTAGAAGGCCGTCTGTTACTGTAAGGCCTCAACATGGGTCGGTTGATGTTGGAATCCCCATGAATTTCCCATCTGGGTCGGGATTTAATTTAGGCGATAACCCGATTAACCCTATCACTCCTAATCTAGATATGGTTAAGAAGGAAAGAATGGCAACCGAATCCTCAAAACAGTTGGAGGATCGTTGCAAATGGTTGGAGGAGAAATTCAAGGTTTTAAAAGGCGCTGGCAATCATCATGGGATTGATGCCAAAGACTTAAGTTTGGTTCCAGACTTGGTGCTTCCTCACAAATTTAATATGCCAGAGTTTGAGAAGTACAACAGGACCACTTGCCTAGAGGCACACATTACGATGTTTTGTAGGAGAATGACCGAATATGTGAACAATGATCAGCTGTTGATCCATTGTTTCCAAGATAGCTTAGTGGGAGCGGCAGCCAAGTGGTACAATCAGTTGAGCCGTGCCAAAATCAGTTCATGGAGAGATCTTGCATAAGCCTTCATGCAACAGTACAACCATGTGGCTGACATGACGCCAGATAGGATCATGCTTCAAAACATGGAGAAAAAGCCTAATGAAAGTTTTAGGCAATATGCACAAAGATGGAGAGAGGTGGCAATGCAAGTTCAACCACCGTTGCTAGAGAATGAGACCACCATATTGTTTATCAACACTTTGAAGGTGCCGTTCATCACTCACATGATTGGAAGCACCACGAAAAGCTTTGCAGCTATAGTTATGGAGGGGGAGATGATTGAGAATGCCATAAGAGGTGGCAAAATTGAGAGGGAAACGGCTAAAAGATCGGCCCCAAAGAGAAAAGACAATAAGGTAAACAACACAAACAGTTTCAACTCGAAGGTCCAACCTAAAACGGCTGTGGTTGGACAACAAAATTCTCAAGGGCAAGAATCTGGTGCAAGACAAAATCCAGAGAGGATGCAGTTTACACCTATACCTGTGACGTACCGTGAGCTTTGCCAAAGTTTATATGATGCACATGCCATTGCTCCTTTCCACTTAAAACCACTGCAACCCCCATATCCCAAATGGTATGACGCAAACGCTAAATGTGAATACCATGCGGGAATACCGGGGTATTCGATTGAAAACTGCGCCGGATTCAAGAAGGCAGTAGAGAGGCTTATCAAAATGGGGGTGGTGAAATTTGATAGTGCCCTTAATACTGAAAATCTGTTACCAGATCATGGTAATTAAGGAGTGAATACCATTGGTGAAGCTAGTGAAGAAGGAATCAAGGAGGATGTTACTAAGGTAAGAATGCCTATGAAGGTAATATGGGAGGAGATGGTGAAGAGAGGTATGTTGACCTCTGGAAAAGGTAGAGAAAGAACGGGGAACTATTGTAAGTTCCATGGAGGGGTGAGTCATGAGATCCAAAATTGTGAAGAATTCAAGGCCTCGGTGTAGGGCTTTCTGGATAACAAAGAGCTACAGATTTTTTAGGGTAGTTCTTGCAAAAGACAAGTCTGTGCGCTGAAAGATGAGCAAAAAGGAACCAGCCGCCTGAGGATTATTATTTCCCTGCCAGGGAATAATGAAGCGGGGGCACAAACGGTGCCCAAAGTAGTGATCCACAAGCCCACTCCTTTCCCTTACAAGGATAGCAATAGGGTGCCATGGAGTTACGACTGCAGTGTAACACTGCCAGAGGAGGAGAGTATAGCCAGTTGTCTAAAGGCATACAAAATGAAGGTTCCCACACACGGAGTGGGAAACGCTATGATACGAGGGGTATCAGAGTGGAGCCCACAAAAACAAAGGATGTCGATGTCGAGAAGAGAAAAGAGGTTGAAGGGCCCGTCAATGAGCCGGTAAAGGAAAAAAAGGCTAAGGAACTTCTAAAGTTCCTTAAGCATAGCGAGTATAGTGTGGTCGAGCAGTTACGTAGGCAGCCAGCTCGTATATCGGTATTGGCCCTACTTCTGAGTTTTGAGGTGCATCGAGATTCATTGTTGGAGGTGCTTAACGAAACATATGTCACCCATGACATATCCGTTAACAAGTTAGACCGATTGGTGAACAATATAAGTGCGGATAACTTCATCTACTTCAATGATGATAAAATCCCACAAGGAGGCATGGGGTCGACTAGGGCCTTGCACATCACTACTCGGTGCAAGGGATACACACTTCCAAGCGTACTCATTGATAACGGATCGGCTTTGAACGTCCTTCCATTATCCACACTGAATAGATTACCCATTGACAGTTCACACATGAAGACATGTCACAATATGGTGAGAGCCTTTGATGGAACAGAAAGAAAGGTAATGGGAAGAATTGACGTTCCTTTAGAAATTGGCTCGAATACGTACGAAGTTGATTTCTTGGTGATGGATATTAAGCGTTCCTACAATTGTTTATTGAGGAGACCATGGATACACTCGGCAGGAGCGGTGCCCTCATCATTGCACTAAAAATTAAAGTTAGTGACAGATGGACGGTTAATAACCATCAATACTGAGGAGGACATTATAGCAGCAGTCACTAGCAAGGCCCCTTATGTTGAGGCAAATGAAGAGGCTATTGAATGTTCATTTCGCTCTTTAGAAATCATCAATGCAACCTTCATTTCAGAAGGAAGTGAGGTGCCGGTGCCCAAGATGTCCAAAGCCACAAGGATGGCCCTGCAAATGATAATGGGGAAAGGAGCATTGCCAGGAAGAGGATTAGGAAGACATTTGCAAGGAGGGATTCAAATCCCAAAGTTGATTGAGAAGAAAGACCAATTTGGTTTGGGTTTCAAGCCGGATCATAAACAAAAGAAGAAAGAGATTGAGAAGCGTCAACAGAGAAGAAAGGCGCGTTTAAGGAGGAGAAGTGGAGTGGGAACCGATGACATTCCCACCTATATCCAAATCCTTTAAATCAAGAGGGTTACTGGTAGAAGGAAGTCATCAGATTAATGCTGTACACAATGAAAGATTGGAGCAAGGAAACCTCGAGGGCATTCGCCCTTACGAACCGGGAAGCTTTCCGAATAATTGGACTGCGGAGGAACTTCCTGTAGTCTTTAGGAATTTCTCAGAGTAATTCTCAAAACATTCTTGTTATTCTAGAGCCTAGGAATAATGGTAGTACATTTGTGAAATAGGCTTATGATTATCTATTATTCTTTCAATAAAACATAACTTTATTATCAATTTGGACGAGTATTGTTTCATTTTTATCAACTAATATTTTGTTAAACCTTTGCAATTCTTATTCTTTTATAGCACATAAATAATCATTCTTAGATTCATTCATTCTTTGTATATTCTTTTATACCCCCACAGGTCCCTAGATATCAATGATATGAGCACTGATACCGCAAATCCTGATTTCTCTTGCGAGCAAGACATGTGTTTAGAGAAATCTCAGGATTTTGAAGATGACCAAGATTGTGATGTGTCTCCAGATCTGTTAAGAATGGTAAAACAGGGGAGAAACAAATTATGCCTCATGAGAAAGAGGCAATAGAGAATGTAGCCTTAGAAGAAGGGAAGGAGTTGAAAATTAGAACACTGATTACCGAGGACACAAGGCATGGTCTGGTTGAGTTGCTTCGAGAGTTCAAGGATATCTTCGCATGGTCATATCAGGATATGCCCGAATTGAGTACCGACATTGTAGTACATCGTCTTCCGATAAGACAGGATTGCAAACCAGTCCAACAGAAGTTGTGGAGAATGCGGCCAAACATTGTTCTGAAAATAAAAGATGAGGTTAAGAAGCAATTCGATTTAAGATTCTTGCAAGAGGTCAAGTATTCTGAATGGGTAGCAAATATTGTGCCAGTACCTAAGAAAGATGAGAAGGTACGAATGTGTGTTGATTACAGAGATCTGAACAAAGCTAGCCTAAAAGACAACTTTCCTTTGCCACACATCGATACTTTAGTAGACAATACGACGGGATATTCATTGTTTTCCTTCATAGATGGTTTCTCGGGGTATAATCAGATAAAGATGCATCCAGAGGACATGGATAAAACCACCTTCATAACCTTATGGGGTACCTTTTGCTACAAAATAATGCCGTTTGGACTGAAGAATGCGAGGACAACATACCAGCACGCCATGGTGAACTTGTTCCACTACATGATGCATAGGGACATTGAAGTGTATGTTGACGACATGATTGCTAAGTCCCGAACAGAGAAAGAGCATATTGAAATTTTAAGGAGACTATTCTTGAGGTTGAGGAAGTTTCAGTTGAAGATCCATCCGGTAAAGTGCACTTTAGAAGCTAGATCGAGAAGGCTATTGGGTTTTGTAGTCAGTGAAAAGGGAATAGAAGTTGACTCAGACAAAGTCAAAGCCATACAAGAATTGCCTCCCCCATAAACTCAGAAAGAGGTTCGAGGATTCCTAGGAAGGTTGAATTACATTGCTCGGTTTATTTCATAACTAACCGAAAAATGTGATCCAATCTTTCGCCTCTTTAGAAAGCACAACCAAGGTACTTGGGATGAAGAATGCCAGAATGTTTTTGAAAAGGTCAAGCAGTATTTGTTGAATGCTTTGGTATTATCTCCACCTAGCCCAGATAGACCGTTAATACTGTACTTGTCAGTGTTCAGTAATTCTATGGGGTGTGTACTGGGTCAGCATGACGAGTCAGGAAGAAAGGAAAAGGTCATTTATTACCTCAGTAAGAAATTCACTGACTGTGAGATGAGATATTCGCAAATTGAAAAGTTGTATTGTGCGCTGATTTGGACAACCCGGAGGTTAAGACAGTATATGCTATACCATACCACTTGGCTCATTTCAAAGCTAGATCCATTGAAATACATGATGGAGTCGACAGCTTTAAATGGGAGAATGGCGAGATGGCAAATATTACTTTCAGAGTTTGATATAGTCTATGTAAGTCAAAAGGCTATAAAAGGAAGTGCGGTAGCAGACTTTTTGGCTAGTAGGGCTCTAGAGGACTATGAGCCATTGAACTTTGATTTTCCAAATGAGGAGTTAATGTATATAGCAACGATCGAAGATTCTTCTTGGAAGCTAAATTTTGATGGGGCATCTAATGCTGTTGGAAATAGAATTGGGGCAGTCTTGGTATCCCCAAATGGCGATCATTATCCATTCACATGCAAGCTGAATTTTGATTGCACAAATAATATGGCCGAATATGAAGCATGCATCATGGGACTTCGAGCGGCTATAGAACGGGGAATAAGAACCTTGGAAGTATATGGAGACTCTGCATTGGTAATTTACCAACTTAGGGGAGAATGGGAGACAAGGGACCCTAAATTAGTCAATTATCGGAAGATAGTTTTGGGATTGCTTGAGGAGTTTGAAGATATCACCTTCAATTATCTTCCACGAGATGAGAACCAGGTGGCAGATACTTTAGCCACCTTAGCTTCAATGATTAAGACGAATAAGGAGGAGGAAATAAGACCAATCCAAATGAGTGTCTATGAAGCTCCGGCTCAGTGTTGTAACATTGAGGAAAAGGAAAAGGATGGTAACCCTTGGTATCAAGATATATTACGATATGTGAGAGATCGTAAATACCCTGAACAGGCCAATGAAAATGACAAACGAACTTTGAGGAGGTTAGCTTGCGGCTACGTCTTGGACGGGGATATCTTGTACAAGAGAAGGAAAGATCAAGTGCTTTTAAGATGTGTCGATGCTGTGGAAGCTAAGTTAATTTTAGAAGAAGTTCATGAGGGTGTATGTGGGACGCATGTGAATGGTTTCACAATGGCAAGGCAAATTATGAGGTTTGGCTACTATTGGTCCACTATGGAAGGGGACTGTATCAACTATGCCAAAATATGCCATAAGTGTCAGATTTATAGAGACAAAATTCAGGTACCACCTTCACCTTTGCATGTTATGACTTCTCCATGGCCCTTTTCCATGTGGGGCATGGATGTCATTGGGCCAATATCACCGAAAGCTTCGAATGGACATCGGTTTATCTTCGTGGTCATTGACTACTTTACGAAATGGGTAGAGGCTGCTTCTTATGCGAATGTTACTAAGTCAGCTGTGAGTCGATTCTTGAAAAAGGAGATCATTTGTTGGTATAGAATGCCTAAGAGGATCATATCCGACAATGCATTGAACTTGAACAACAAACCGATAGCAGAGGTTTGTGACCAGTTCAATATCAAGCATCACAATTCTTCTCATTATCGCCCAAAAATGAATGGGGCAGTGGAGGCCGCCAATAAGAACATTAAGAAAATAGTGGGGAAAATGACTGAGACTTACAGAGATTGGCACGAGAAATTACCGTTTGCACTCCTGGCCTATCGAACATCTGTCAGAACCTCTACTGGGGCAACCCCATTCTCATTAGTTTATAGGATGGAAGCAGTGTTACCTATTGAAGTGGAAATACCTTCTCTTCGAATCTTGACGGAGGTAAAGTTAGATGAAGCTGAATGACCAGTTGAACTTGATTGAGGAAAAGAGGCTAAGAGCCATTCGACATGGTCAGATGTATCAAAAGCGAATGATGCAAGCTTATGATAAGAAAGTTTGACCAAGAGAGCTCCACGAGGGAAACCTTGTACTGAAAAAGATCATTCCTATTCAAAAGGACTTTAGGGGTAAATGGATGTTGAATTGGGAGGGGCCGTATGTCGTGAAGAAGGCTTTCTCTGGCGGTGCATTGATCTTAACGGAAATGGATGGGAAAAGTTTACCTAATCCAGTGAACTCAGACTCAGTCAAAAAGTACTTTGTCTAAAGGAAAAGAGAATCCAAGGTGAAAACCCACAAAGGGCGCCTTGAGATTTCGAAAAAAAAAGAAGAAGAAAAAGGAAAATTGAGAGGCCAAGGTGAAAACCCGCAAAGGGCGCCTTGTGACCAAAGGTTTTTGAGTTGAAAACCCGAAAGTGCAGCTCAAATTTGAAGCATACGGTAATCTTACTTAACAAAAAACGAAGTGCGTTGCATACTGGGGCATCGACAAAGTACTTTGAATCTTCTAAACACATGTCTTTATGGAGTTGATGTACAAGCGCTCAAGCGGCGATAACTAGGACATCTAATTTTTATCTTGTTTGCTATCTTTAGATTCTTTCTCTTCTTAAAGATAGGCTATCAGACTAATTCCCTTTGTATCTTTAATAATTCATTCAGATCTAATTATTCTCAAGATTTATTTATCTCCCATTATTCTTAAAGTATGTTGAATTGAAATAATGATAGATGAACTAAATGTTTTCACAAACGAGGTTTTGCGCATTACTCTGGAATTTCTAGATAATACAAGGAACTAAAACATGACAATTGTTCGAGAAATTCACATAAGTAAGGGATGAAAGAACTCGGGGAATTTCTTTTTTCCAGTCTAAAAGGATAGATGGACGATTCATTTCTAAGGAAAGATTATCTTATAGACATCTTCAGTGGATCGTAGCATTTGAAGAATGGTACAGGCCTGAAGGCTGAGCAAGAATAATACCTTGAGAAAAGTAAAGATAAATGAAGGAATGAGTGGTGAGGCCTAGGATAGGGGTCATATTCATAACATTTTGCATCATAACATGTCTAATTAGGAACATTTGACTCACTTCAATCATAGCATTCTAATCATCAGGCATAATCACATACACATTCTACAGGTTATGTAGATCAAAGACGACACACCTTAACCCCCTAAGCAGTAGGGTAACAGGCCACAACATAGCAGATCTGGCCTTCAGATGATTATACTGAAGCAAGATCTAAGATGGTTTGGCGTCCTTGTGTTTCCAAGGAACAAATCGAAGACATAGCTGATTTGGCTTTCACGTGCTTACGCTGAAGCAAATCTAAGATGATTTGGCATCTCTGTATTGTCAGAGAACAAATTGAAGAAACAAGTTTGGCGTCTCCATATTCGACGGAGAGCAGACACATAGCAGATCTAACCTTCAGATGTTCATACTGAAGCAAGATCCAAGATAGTTTGGCATCATTGTGCTTACAAGGAACAAATCAAAGACATAGCTGATTTGGCTTTCATGTGTTTACGCTGAAGCAAATCTAAGATGATTTGGCATCTCTGTATTGTCAGAGAACAAATCGAAAAAACAGATTTGGTGTCTCTGTGTTCGGCGGAGAGCAGATCAAAGATATCAACATGACAAGTCATAAGTTTGCAAGGGGTAGATTGAGGACCATGATTTGATAAGACCGGTCAAATTTGGTCTTTCTATAAGTCTTTGCTCAATTCCCATTACACAGCAATGAGCAAAGAGGGGCAGCTGTAGTAGCCCAAATTTGACCGGGCTTAAAACAGAACAAAGGAATTAAATAAATAAATATTTATTTATTTAAACAGTCCATTAAAAAACAAAAGTCCAAGTTACAAATGTTTGGGGCCCAATGTCTAAACACAGCAGATTGACCTAATACATGGCCCACTTAAAACCGAATACACTTAACCCAAAAACACTACCCGTGTGACCCAAATACACCCGAGGCCCAAGCCAGACCATTACCCACTTAGCCTAAAGACCCTGACCCGAAATTCACAAGGGCCCAAATGGCCCAAAACCTAAAGTGTCCAGCTAGGGTTTCCAACCCTAGCTCATTTCCTTGCGCTGCAACACCTTCTGGAAGCATCGGAGAGCATCTGTCCAGTCCCCGAAATTGAGGCCATCAATGCTAGGCTAGCTCTCGAGCCTACGCACCGTCACAGCACTGTCCCGTGGCCCTTCAACACACTATGACCCTTCAGCCTGGCCACTAATCGCGCCTCCACCAGTGGACCGTGATCTCAGTATCGTGTCGTGCCCAGCACGATCATCGGCGGATGTTTGGGTACCTGCAAAATGAAAAAAGGAAACAGTAGATACGAAAAAAAGCAGCAGCAAGAAAAAGGAAATAAACAGCAAGGAAAGGAAAGAGATCAAAGCAAAATACAGCAAATATATTAGAATAGGATATGGAAAGAAATCTTTCGATTTCTTTCCAAAATAGGCAGTAGTTTAAGGCTATAAAGCCTTCCTTTTCACTTGTAAACGGGGACACTTACGATTTCACACACAGAGATTTACAGATACAGAAACACCCACACAAACACCATACAAAAACAGTTGTATTTACTACGCGAATAGAGAAATAAAAAACAGTTTCTTTTTGGAAGAAAGGTGATTCTTCTCTGTTATTTCATATTTTGTTTCTTCTGCATGCATATACAAATCCTTTTTTACAAGTATTAACAGTATAAAGAAAGAGTAAAAGAGAATACCTGAAAAATCAGCCGTTTTCGCCCAAGGACTGCCGTGAGCGACGGCGCATAAAGCGCGTGGGCAGTGGCCATTGGCCGTTGCCAAGGCTCAGGCCAGAGGGCTGGAGAGAGCTTTTCTGATCTGTTTTTTTAGGGGTGTTAAAATGATTTTAAAACCGAGTTTTGGGCTTATATAGCAATCCCAAAATGGCACCGTTTCTGTTTAAGCTAATAAATAGCAAAACGGTGCCGTATAAACCCCAGGACCCGCGCGTTGACCCGTTTGCCTAGGGAGGATCCGCGCAATTTTTTTAAATTGGGTAATTTATTTAATTGGTCCCTTCGCAGATTTTATATTTACAATTTCATTTTATTTTATTAAAGTTTTGCCCTAAAGATTAAATTTTATTTCGATTTGGTCTTGACAGAAGTTTTAAAACAGTATCTGGGGAACGACGTCGTTTTGGGATTAGGTTTAATTACCCAAGGAGTCCCTTGACTATCGACGTGCATTCAAATGAGTCCAAAATTCAATTTTTTTTATTATTTTAAAATTAACCTATTAATTTTATTTATTTCTAATTTTAATCCTTTTTACATTTTTCCATTTTTCAATTTAAAATATTTTATTATTTATTTTACTATAAACACTATTATATTTTTTTTATCTTATATCATTCTATTATTTTCATATATATTTATATTAGTTTTATATTATATTATTTATTATTTTCACATTATTTACTATCTATTTATCCTTTTTTATATATATTATTATATTATACTTTATTATATATTATTATATTATTTTATATTTTATTTTATATATATATATTATTATTGTTTTATATTATTATTTATATATAAAAATTATATTTTTAACTTATATGTTATAATTATTTTAATAAATCTTTTATATATTTTTTCTATTATATATTATTTTTCTAAACCTATATTTTTTATTTTATATATAATTATTATTCTTTTATATATTATTTTTATTATTATACATTATATATTATAAATACTACTTTAAAATTATTATTAAATATTATATTTTAATTTGTATTATATGCCTATTTTATTATCAATTATTTACTTTTATATTATATATATATTTTCTTAAACTTATGTTTTCTATTATATAATATTGTTTTTTATTTATATTATTATTCACTATATTTTAGAACTAATGTATTATTATTATGTTATGTACTTTTGCATATTGTATAATATCTTAAATTTTTATAGTTTATTTCAAATACGTTTTATATATATATATATTAATATATTATATTATATATTTTGTTTTTTTATTTACGAATTCATTTATAGGTATATTAAATTGTTGTGTTGTATGTTTTTATATTTTATATTATTTATATATATATGTTCTACTTATTTATTTTTTTAATGCATGTCACTTATCTTTATTTGTATATATATTTCCCATTTTAAGATTAGCCATGTTTTATTATTTCTTTGTATATATTAGTGTATGTCATGAATTGTTATAATATTTATGCTTGATAATATACTAATGTGATATGTCATTTCAAAATACCGTTTTGAATAAAATAGCTTTTTACTTAATTACCGAATGATTACTCAAAGTTTTTCTAAAAATAAAAAGGTAATATTTGGTGTTTGGAAGCTTCAAGAAAAGTAGTGCCCTAACTTACTGGGTTGCAACTTTTCTCGTTGAATTCGAATAGTCAAGCACCCTTCTAAGTGTTTTTGAGATATAAACAACTATTTTGAGATTTCAAAACGTTTTGTCCTAACTTATTGGATATGGCGTTTTGTTGTTTCGAGATAGAAATTTTCAAAAGACGAGCTTAGCTCGAAGGTTTTAAAATATTGCGTTCTAACTTATTGGATGTGATGTTTTGACTCGTTTGAAATAAGTAAGTCTTAATTTTCAAAATCGAGACATTCTAATTAAAAAGAGGATTGCATATTAAAACTTTCAAATTTCCGACATTAAAGACATTTGATAATCAATTAGGTATCAATTTTTGGGCGTTACGAGGGTGCTAATCCTTCCTCGTACGTAACCGGCTCCCGAACCCGTTTTCTGATTTCCTAGACCAAAACTAATGATTTTAAAACAAAATGTTTTAAAGGTGATCCAATCACACCTAAAAAGATTGGTGGCGACTCCCATTTTCTTTTTTAAAAGTCAACCCTGTTTTTCCAAAAACCTTCATAAAAAATGGTTTCGACACAGAAAAAATAAAAGAATAAATGCAACATTTTCTCTGCCAAATGATTTTTCTTTGTATTGTAATTTTTTTGTATTCGTCAATCGTTTTTCCCTCTCCCCAAAATCCCCCTTTTACATTTCATTTTATTCGGGCTTTATAACCAAAGAAAAAGAGAAATAAAAAAGGAAAATCGAGCTTTCTTTTGCTGTTATTGCGTTCTTGTTTTGCAGGTATGTTCAGCGTGAATAGGGGCGGGATTCATGCGCTGATGGCGGCATGATGTTCGACGGTGGAGGCTGGTATGAAGGCTGCAGCGCCTTTAGGGGGAAACCTAGGGTTCCAAATCTGAAACAAAATTTGGGCCATTGGGCCATGTAATTTTGGGTTAGGGTTAGTTTAGATTTATTTTTTTGGGTTTTAATTTGGGTAGTGGGCTAAGGTTTGTAAATTTTGGTGTTGTAATTGGGTTTGGAGTTGTAATGGGTTTAAGGGATTTATTTGGGCTGTAATATTTGTAAAAATGGACATTTGGACTGTAAAAAAAAAACATTATTTGTTGGTTTTTTTGTTTTTTTGTATGGTATAGGCCCGGGCAAATTGGGCCTATTACAGTATAATTTGATGTGAAATTGTAAGAATTAAGTGTATATAATTATCTTTTTATGTTCAAAGTGATGGAAGTATTATATTTATGTATGAAGGGAATGGTAAATGGTTTTATGAATAATTGAAAGAAAGTGAGGGTGTTTTTATTAAGAATATTTCAATATGAAATTAATTGTTTTGAATGATGGAATTGTGTATTTACCATGTTGAATGTGGTAAATATCTATTTTGAATACTATTTGGATGTAAATTGAAAACAATTTTTTAAGTGATTAAGTTGATAAAATTGAAGTATGGACCAAATTGTAAAATTTGTAAATTTCTGAATTCTAAAGGTTGAATCTAAAAAGTTGACGTAGTACTAAATTATATGATTATGAAATATGAAAATTGGAAGGTTGAGCGTAAAATAGTGAAGTTTAAAATTATAGGGATTAAATTGTAAAGATTCCAAAACATGAGCTGTTGAGCTAATTTATGTGGTTCGAGAATTTGCAATTCTGAAAACAGAATATTAAAGTTTAATGGTTCAAAAATCAAGGACTAATTTGTGGAAATTTTGATAAGATTTTAATAGTTCGGATTAAATTATAAAATGTCAAAATTTTGAAAAAAAAAAAAGAGAAGAGAGAGACTGTTTTGCAAAACTGTACAAACTGGGATTTAAGACTAAACTGAATATATATATATATATATATATATATGTTTTCCAGGGACTGAATTGTAAAATAGTGTAAATTTAGAACATTAGAAACTAAATCGTAAAAATTGTAAAACTAGAATTTTAGGGTCTGTTTAGTAATTTTGGAAAATGTAAGAGTAGAAATGAGCAAATTAACTACGTAAGTATTTCAATGTAATATTTGAAAATGTTATTGAATTAAGTGTCTTCAACTAAAATAATTGAGTAAAAATAAAAGAATTGAAACTTGAATTAGTAAGATTAGATACATTAAAGTGAAGAGTATTAAATTTTGAAGCACATGTTAAAAAGAATATGACATTTTTTATCTGTATCTGTTAATAAGTTGGGTAAGGGATGTTACACTCTCTCCTCTTGGTAGATGGTCGTATGCCCACGTATGGTCAAGGTACTTCCATTCGTGAATTATACACGGGTCTTTGCGGAGGGGGACAAAGCTCTCCTCAAAGAACAATACCTTCCATTATTGAGGAACCGAATCAGTGTTTTCGTGGACAACACTACGAAGACTTCACTCGAATGAGTAGATCTACTTTCAACATATTTTTATATAATATTAAAAATAAGAGATAAACATCACATGTTATCTCAAACGAGTGTCACATATGAATCTAATTGTTATTATTAAAAATTAACAATGTTGCGAGTATCTCGAATAAAATGATTAAAACATGAATTATTAATATACTAAAATTATATAAATATATGAAAATTAAGTATGAATATAAAATAATATAAATGTATAAATAAATTATAAGAAACTTAAATTTAATGTAATCGAGTATGAATGCCTCTTCCAATCTTCAAACAAGTTTTGTGAGTTGATATCACATTATATTATAAAATTGTTATAATTTATGTCAGGAATCATATCTTGTTTGTTTAAGATTCAAATCTGGAATACTTTTAAAATAATTTTTGCTTTTGCTTTTTATTGCATTATTTTTTAAATTTCACTGATATATGATTAGCTTTATGTTTTTATTTATTAAGAAAAAATCTTCATCAACTTAATTATTTTAGATATGATCAGTATCAAAATCAGTTGTACTATCATTAATTCAAAACACAAAATAAGTTGTATTAATGCAATAAACGTGTTTATTATAAAATTTAGACACTACCATACTAATCATTATCGCTTTTTAATAAAAAAAATAATGTATGTGAAATTTTAGTTTTAAATTTTAATTATAGTTTAATGCATGTTGTTTAATCTTTAAAACTTTGTTCTTGTTATTTTTGTTGTCAATGATAAAAAAATCATATTTAAAATTTTGTTGATGAGATTTTCAATAAGGGGAGAGACAAGAAAAACGTTCTGATGGTGTTGAGTAAGGACAATTCACCCTAACAAGGCGAAGAGCTGAAGGAGGTATGCAAAGTAAGAAAGCTGAGAACTCAAAGGAGAAGGAAAATGTTGAGGACTATAGGGTTACTATGAGTCTTTAAGGGCCGATCCCTTTTTCATCGTGCTAAAGGGTATATATGGTAGGTAGTGCTGATATGGTAAACCTACTACTAATATGCCATCATTGCGGAATACATGGAGATGTAGATGATGAGACTCATTCTATTATTCTTTTTGAATTATGGTATATGATAGTTATATGCAGGTAGGGTTGGGTAGCCTAAAAGGCATGTTCACATTAAAAGGAGTGTTCACACTAAAAAAGCGGGTACTTTTAGGGGTGTGCAAAATTCGGGTAAAACCGAAAAAATTCGGTTAACAGATTGGATTCGATTAATCGGTCGGTTAACCGAATTTTTTCGGTCGGGAGTCGGTTAATAATTTTTTGAGTTTTCAGTTAGCAGCTAATTCGGTTCGAAACCAGTCGGTTAACCAAAAATATTAAGAAATAAAATTATAATATATAAATAGTCCACTATTCACTCAAACCCAATCCAACATAAACCCAATTAAACTAAAACTAATTACTCAACCCAAATTACCCAACCCAATTACCCAACCAATCATAAAAATTACAAATAATTTAATAAATAAAAATAAAAATAATTCGGTTAATTTGATTAATTCGGTTAATTCGGTTAATTCGAGTAAATCGGATAATTCGGTTAATTTTATACTTATTTTAACCAAAAATAAAAAAATATATTTTTTGATTAATTCGGTTAACCGACCAAATTAACCGAAAAATTTCGGTTTGGTTAACGGTTAAAATTTTTGAAAGGTCGGTTAATTCGGTTAATAGTGTTTCTGGTCGGTTGATCGGTCGGTTAACCGATTGAACACCCCTAGGTACTTTGAAGAGTGGGTGGCCTGTTCACAAGGATGTGATGGTGTTGAGGAAGGCCGATTCACCCTAACAAGGCAAAGAGCCGAAGGAAGTATACAAAGTAAAAAGCCTGAGAACTCAAAGGAGAAGGAAAATGTTGAGGGCTATAGGATTACTATGAGTATTTAACGATCAATCCCTTTTTCATCATGCTTAAGGTATATATGGTAGGTAGTGCTGATATGATAAATCTCCTACCAATAAGTCATCATTGTGGAATGAATAAGGGGATGTACATGATGAGAAATCATTCAATCATTCTTTCTGAATTTGATACATGGTTGTTATGTTTAAATAAGGTTTGGTGGCCTAAAGGGTATGTTCACATTAAGAGGAGCATTCGCACTAAAAAGGCGTGAGCCTTAAAGAGTGGGGGGCTTGTTCATAAAGGCGGATGAACAAGACCTTTTTTAAGGGAGCGAGTAGTCTGTTCACAAGGGTGAACCACTTATTCTTAGGAGGCTAGAACCCAATTTAGTGAGACACACTAATTACAATAGTTACCCAAATATGCCATCCATTCATGTATAATTACAAGTAATTACACTCAGATCCAATTATTAGATGACTTTCCAAATACTATTTAACTTAAAAAAAAAGTTAATAACATATATATTACACAAAGATGCAAATAATCAATTACTTTCCTAAATTTATAAATATTCAATATCCAATATTTTTTTACAATTAATAAATGTATACAAATATTTAAAACATATTAAATTATTATTAATTAGAGTCAACGGCTTAAATTAGTGAAGACGTTTTATTTTAAAATTAAATTATTAAAAAATCAAGATACACAAAAATAAAAAAAATATTTTAAAAAACCAAATAAGTGAATTTTTGTAAGAAAAAAAATCTGGAATTGGTATGTTTCAATACCAAAAAAATCGACTAGCATAGATCATACATTCCGATGCAAAAACAGTCAAACTGTCTTTAAGCAATAGATTTAAAACGAATAACATTACAAACAAATGAAGGTGATATTAAACATGAAAGTGACAAAGCATAATCTAAATTGCTGTCCTATGAGTTTTTGAACATAGGAAATGATGCAAACTAATTATAAAGGTGATTTTGGGCTGAAATACCTTCCTATCACTCTTGAATCTAATATCTTCAGAGCTTCCTCAGATTTAATGCAACTAGGTTTTTTGTATTGGCTCAATGAAGTTCCTTTGGACACACAGTAATCCATTAGTGCCTCAAAACTTCCTTGCTTCACCACCCTAATCTCCAAAGCTGCAATTATGTTCCTTTTCCTATAGATTTTATATGTATAATGCAATGACTCTTCCATTCTAAAGCAACATTCTACCATTATTTTTGGGTCAAGCTCTTTGCAATGCTTGCCTTCTTTTTCCTTGAGCTCCCAAAATAAGACATAGTGACCTGGTACGGAAGAAGTATCAGCATAACTAGTATACTCTGTTAAGATGAACCCGAGTGGATCTAGAAGAGCTTTTGCTTCTGTCACAGCCTTGAAAAGGTCAGTTTCGCTAGTTTTTTCCATATCAACACTTAGGACAACACTTTTCCTCTCCACAAACTGGAATTGAGGTGCATTATTGTGGAAACCACTCACCATAAGAACATCTCTGACTTTATATCGATATAATCCTGAAAGAAACAAAGAAAGGGATATCATCAAACTAGATTAGATGTTTATCTAAATTCCAAGGAGGAACTTTTACCTGTAGAATTTGTGACAACTAGTTCATAACATTGATCAGGCTTCACATTTACAAGATCAACAAGTTCAGTATCTTCATCGTTGCTCTTCATTTCAAAGGATTCATCACGTTCATTCTTCACAGGAAGGAATTCGAAGTAAGCCATGTTAGGGAGAAATGTGTAGGAGACATCAGAAGGTTTGCATAGAGGTTCTATGTTAATCCCACAAAAAGCTTCTGAGGAAGCATATAAAGATGAAACTAAAGGAAGCCCTCCGGAATAGAACTCGAGCTCTGCAGTATACTGTCCCATAACACCCGTACAGATGCCAGCAATGTACCTTGCTTTAGGCCATAGCTTTCTGATTATTCCATCCCGTGATTTACAATTACATATGTTCTCTATCAAGTCAGCCTGTTCTGGATTAGTCTTCATGACCAATGATGCTGCATTTCTGCATCTAGAGTCTGTAATCTGATGGCTTAATCGACCCGTTTTTATGTCATAGCATAGCTCTTGCCAATGATTTTCTAGAAACTTGATAGCTCTGAGCACCGTAGATGCAAAGAATGAACCAATCATGACAACCTCTTCTCGTTGGATTAAACCAAAAAGTAATTGACAGTATAAGCTCTGGTTGGGGTCTGGGCAAAAGATGGTCTCCCTGGGGCTTGTGTAAAGCTTAGGTAAACTGGCTCTAAATCCACTTCCCTTGAATATGCTGGTTGTAACAGATGTTGCCATGAGGCCACTAGGAGTTTCAATCTCTGGTCTGGCAAACATAAGCTCCATTCTTTTACCGGCTTGGTTGATGTCAACAATGTGTCTTTAGAATTAGACGGATAAAGGCAGATAGTTAGTTTTAGGACTGAATTGCTGCTGTAAATGCAAAAAGCAAGAAGAGCAACTATGTATATTATATCAATATATGTACACGTAGTATTCACTAAATTCGAGTGTTACTATCTGCATGGTATATTATACATATATTGATACTATATGTATTTCCTTAATATGGTAGCTCATATTATAATATATAACTATATAGTAACTATTGATTTTTTTTTTTTTGTTTAAATATCATTACTGTTGATATAATATACCATGTTATATACTAGGGCCCGCACCCTAAAATGGAAATTTTTTTAATTAGGCTTTTTATAGTTTATAAAATTTTAAATTAGTAATGGTAAGATTATATTTTGACCCCTAAAATGATAAAAACTTGATTTAATCTTTTAAAAATTATAAAGATATAAACTATTAAAATAGTAAAATTGTATTTTTACTATTGTAAAAATATACAATTTAATTTACCCTCAAAAAAATTTTCTAACTTCTCCCCTATAATATACTATGATAAAATCTAACATGTTAATTTATATAATTATTAGCAAATTTTATTAATTTTAGTATCACAAGTGAAATGATACGAATTTAAAATATTAATATTAAAAAAGTTTATTAATTAAGAAAATTACCAAAAACAAAATATTAAATTAATATTAATATTTAAACTATGATGAATTTTTGTATTATTTTAATATTAAAATACTTTTAAAATTAAATAACATTAATTAATATAACTGATTCTAAGTAAGTTAAATATTTTTAAAAATATTTTCTAATTACATTACTTTTCCAATTTATTAATGATTTTTTGAAGAAATTAATTGAAAATTTTAAACAAAAACTAATATTATAGAAAATATTATAAATTTATTACACACAACTGATTCGAGCATTGGCAAGAATATAAACTAGTTTGATGAATTAAAAGTTTAAAGAAATGGTGAAAAATGATTAAATTGATATGATAAAGATATCAAATCATTTAAAAATTTTACATATATGACAACTACAATTATATCAATAAATTTAATGGTTGAATCATTAAAATATTTATCGTACAAATACATACGAAAGAGTATAAAACTTTTTTTTTGGATACAAGTGGATTTTTCCTAGTTTAATTAAAGATCCGATAATATTTGGTTGTGTTCAGGTCATTGATGAATAAGTAAACAGTGTGATTTCACAAGTAGCTGAAAGAAAAACTAGAAGAAAATAGGTATGGGTTCCTTACTTTATCACGGGAGACTCGTACAAGCCACGAAATAATTCCCACTTCTTAGCAACTTGAGCAGTGACAGGCATCAGCTTTGGCTGCCGGCCTGAAGTTCCAGAGCTGCATTTTATCAAACAGATGATAAAACTATTAGAAGGAAGCAAACAATGCCCCAAAACACACAGAAGCAAAGCAACAAATTCATGCATGCCTTAGAAAGAACCCTATAATAGGTTCAGCTAAAAGGATATCTGATGTCTCCCCATTAACAATCCTATCTATGTAAGGCTTGAGATCTTCGTAAGTAACTATGGGAACATTTTTCTTAAAGAGCTGCTTGTCGGTATGACCATGGAGGAATCCACTTAAATACTCTGTTCCTGCATTTCTACTTAGTATTTCCCTCAACAACTCGTCTTGAATTTGCCCAGCATTTGTGGTCAGATCCTCAATAATCTTCAACCTATCTTCATACCCATTCATTGCCATCAACTGTATTACTGATTTCTAGACTGTTAAAGGATGAGATCCAGACAAGGGGGAGAGGATACTAATTTATATAAGTTCTTTCATTCAAATTGGACAAATATAATTTTAAATTGCTGCTTCTTGACAGGCAGGATCTGGGTTTTTTTACAAATATAATATAAAAAAATTTATATACGAAAATAGGTTGTCAGATAGATTATTTACGAAAATGGGTTACTTTTTTTAGTCGCGCCTACCTGACAGGCGCGACATATTATTTTATTAATTAATTTTTTTTAAAAATATTTTATTATTATTATTATTATAAAATTTTAAAAAAATTTCGGGTCAAAAAACGGGTCGCCCGTGACCCGTAGGCGCCACATGTGGCGCCTGCTGCAGGGGCGCCACACCCTGCAGCTTGTCAGTCCCCCCCCCCCCCCAAGTAGGAGCAGGAGCAAAGAAGCAAAGAAAGGAAAAAAAAAAAAAAGAGAAGAAGAAAGAAGAAGAAGAAGAAAGAAAAAAAGGTTAGTAAATTTTTATAATTATTTTAAAATTAAATTATTTGTAATTTAGAATTATTTGATAAATTTTTGTATTAGTAATTATTTTAAAATTAATTTATTAGTAATTTAAGATTATATTTTAAATTATTCTGTTTAGTTTAATAATGTTAAATTTATTTTGTTAAATATTTTGTTATAAATAATTTGTAACTATAAAGAAAATAATTTAAAATTTTTTAGAAGTTTAGAGACTAAAAAATCGAAAGTAAAAGAGATTGAGAATAAAAATAGAAAAGACGGACGGAATTGAATGGTTTTTGTAAATGATGGGAAATTATAAAATTAATTTTTAAAATGGTTGTGCAATAAAATTATTTTTTAGTAGTGTATTAGTGTATTGTGATTTTTTTGATAATGTATTTTAGTGATTTTACTGTATTATGATTTTTTAGAAATATATTTTTTTAAGAAAATAATTTTATAGTTGTTTTGTGTTAGTAATTAATAATTATAAGTTGTTAGTGTTTATAGTTTAGTGTTTTATGATTTTTTAATGTATTTTTTATATAATGTAAATTTATATTATTATTTATTTTTTTGATAATTTTTATTGATTGATTAAAATTTTGATTAAATTTGTTGTTATATAATTTTATAGGTTGTGTGAAAGAAACTACTTAGGTATGTTTCAATTTCAATTATTTTTAATTCATATATTTTTTAATCTTTAGATAATTTATATTTATTTTTTATTGTATGTAAATGATGGGGAATTATAAAATTAATTTTTAAAATGGTTGTGCAATAAAATTATTGCCCTCAAACTCTAATACTACTTTCACCAATATCATCTTTCCATTCAATTTTGTCTGTCTTTTCTAATTTTTATTCTCAATCTCTTTTACTTTCAATTTTCTAGTCTCTTTACTTTTAAAAAATTCTAAATTATTTTCTTTACAGTTACAAATTATTTATAGCAAAATATTTAACAAAAAAAAATTTAACATTATTAAACTAAATAAAATAATTTAGAATATATAATCTTAAATTATTAATAAATTAATTTTAAAATAATTACAAACACAAAAATTTATTAAATAATTCTAAATTACTAACAATCTAATTTTAAAGTACTTATAAAAAATTACTATTTTTTTTCTTTTTTCTTTCTTCACTGTTCATTCGAGGTCACTGTTCATGCACGGTCACTGTTCATGCAGGGTGTGGCGCCCCTGTAGCAGGCGCCACATGTGGCGCCCCTGTAGCAGGCGCCACATGTGGCGCCTACGGGTCACGGGCAACCCGTTTTTCGACCCGAAATTTTTTTAAATTTTTATAATAATAATAATAATAATAATAATAAAATATTTAAAAAAATTTTATTAATAAAATAATATGTCACGCCTGTCAGGTAAGCGCGACTAAAAAAATTACCCCATTTTCGTAAATAATCTATCCGACAACCCATTTTCGTATATAAATTTTTTTATATTATATTTGTAAAAAACCCGGTAGGATCTTGAATTTAATTGATAATGACCTTAAAAAATTAATTAATAATAAAATAAGTCTGATAATTCATATAAAAATTCCTCCCCCATCAATTTTATATTATATCTTAATAATTTATTTATCATGGTAAAGCATATAAATTATTAAAATTGTCTCATCAGAATCATCTTGATCTGATAAAATATATTTTGCGCGACATAACTCTGATTTTGTTCCTAAATCACGTGATTTTTGTATAATTATTTTTTTATTCTCTAACTTTACGAAAAAAAAGTTATTTTAATTTTTATTTAATTTTTTTATCTCTTTTGATTATTAATTTATATTTTTTGTCAATCACTTTAAAATAAATAAAAAGAATTAATGTTTATTAATTATGCTTATGTGATATACATGTAGATTGCTACGTGGATGGTATGTCAGCATTTAAATGATATTTAAAATGTTAAAGAAATTTGTTTTATAATTTTTATGTTTTTAAATTTTTAAAATTTTAAAAAATTAATTAAATGTAAAGTAGCAGAAAGATTAAAAACTACTAATTTTTCATTCATTTTAAAATGATTTAATAAAAATATAAATTTAACAAAAAAAATTAAATGTAAAGTTAAAATAATTTTTTTCTTTTAATATTGAAGAGCGAAATTGTGATGGTCTAAGTCTCTTTACCAACTTATTATTAGTTTTTGAAGAATCTTTACCAACTTTTAGAATTAAAAAATTGAAATTTGCATATGATATGTATTGGACGGATAGCGTACGCAAGCAAGACTTTATTACTATATGATATTATTGTTTTTTTTTTGAAATAGGTGGAAGGAAAATTTTATTTTTTTAAAATACGTTTTCTAAATGATTTCGTGCGACCGATTTTCATTACTTGAATAAATTTTGAGTAATAATTGTGTAATAATTAACCTTCTTTACAAATTCCTAAAATAAAAAAGTTTTAAATTGTATGGTTAAAATGTGTAATTGGACTTTTTATAAATTTAAAATTAAATTTTTATTTTTATTTTTAAGAACTTAGTCATATTTTTTAGATTTCTAAATTTAAGTATAAATGTTAATATTGTCATTTTTTTTATAAATTTATTAGTGTAACATTTTAAAATAAAAATACTCATTTAATAATAATATAATTAAAAAATTAATATTATAATAAACCTAAATTTAATTAAATAATTTTAAAAGTATTAATAATAGAACTTAAATTTTTTTTGAAAAGACCAATATTTATTAGGCACTTGGCTCAAAGTGGGAAAAAGAAAACAGTTACAGCTGGTACAAGCATTAAAACATGAAAAGACTAAATGTAAAGAAAAAACAAACGGCTAGAAAACAAAGAAACAAGAGCAATAAAGACACCGCCCATAGAAAAGAAAACCTTCAATGCAAAAAACCAAAACCCACTCATAGCCAAAGCCAGCAGATAAGCACAAAGTATCAGTCGAAAAAACTTCTCCCTTCTTGTTAAAAACGAAAATTTCAAATGATAGAACAGAGAAAAACAAAACTTTGAGACCAACCATGGAGAAACAGAAGAAACTTCTCCAAAACCAAAGCATTCTACAGCGAGAAATGATTCCCTTGAGACCAAAGCGCCCAATACTTTTCCACTATCTTTAATACCGAGTCAGGAACACCATCGACCCAAAGACCAGAAAACTGTCTTCTCTTACCTTCCATAGCCAGAGTGTGGGCAGCTCCATTATTCCGACGGGGAACGAACAGGTACTGCACTTCTTCAAAATATTTTTCCAACATCTGAATATGACTAATAATGGATCTAAGAACTGATTTATCTTCTTCCTTTGCCTTAAGTTTTTTGATAACCGTCAAGGAGTCCCCTTCAACCTCAAGACAACGAAAACCCATTCGAGATGCAAAAAATAAAGTCCTTTCACATGCCCTCGCTTCCGCCACGAACGCGTCAACAACATCCGTAAACAGATAAGTTTCTGCCCCTACTACTTTTCCTTCAGAATCTCTAGCTAGGACTGCAGTTGATGAATTTTTAGAGTTACTCTGAAAAGTTGCATCAAAGTTTAATTTGACAAAACCTAACTTTGGGGGCCTCCAAACTTCATTCGGCGGGGAATCACAAGACACTACCATTTTCTCTTTGCATAAATTAAGTTTTTGTCCATAGCCTCGAATGAACCCTAACACTTCCTGTAAAGAAAAATTAATACCCTCATGAATCAACTTATTTCTTCTGTAACACAGAGCCCATAAAGAGATTGCAATGTATTGTTTATTATGATCATCTGCTAAACAGAAAGTATTAACATTCTGATTTGAAGAGATGTCCAAACATTCTGTAACATATCATAGGACCACAAGAGGTGATCAGTATTCTCTGGTGCTGCCTTGCAAAGTGGACAATCAACACTAACCCGCAAGGTCCTTTGCGTCAGATTACAGTAATTAGGCAGAAAGTTGTTAAGCAATCTCCATACATGAATTTTGATTTTTGCTGGTACACCCATAGCCCATAATTATCTGTAAAAATCTTTGTAACCCGCATTATTCGGATTGATGTAACTTTTGTTTAGAAGATGTTTTGTAATTAAGACCCTGTATCCGCTTTTTACTGAGTCTTTCTCGAGCCCTCGTACTTCCAGACCAACGTATCCTCTGATCAAGCTCCAGATAACGGAATGGACAAAATGCGATCTACATGCACAATGTTCTGAATCAGCTCCTTGTTCCAGGTATTGGTTTCAACATCAATTAACTGGTCCACTGTCGTCCAGTTTGGTCTAATATTGTGTCCTGATATTCTATTGTTTTCGGTTCTAGGGAGCCAAGGGTCATTCTAAATATTAATACTAGCCCCATCGCCAACTCCCCATAAAAGCTCATCTACAATCAAATCTCTAGCACTGCAAATGCTCCTCCAGGTAAATGATGGGTAAGATCCTATCCTTGCTGATAGAATATCTGAACGAGGAAAATAACGAGCCTTAAGAACTTTGGCTAATAAACCGTTGGGCTGAGATAAAACACGCCAAATTTGTTTTGCTAATAAGACTTTATTAAACAAAAACAATTTTTTAAACCCCAACCTACCATCGCTTTTTGGGCAACTCAAAATATCCCAACTACTCCAATGAATGCCTTTAGACGATTTATTATTAGACCACCAAAAATTCATGATACCTTCAAGTTTACAACACAGTTTTTGGCAAAGCAAAACATTGCATCACATAAACTGGAATAGCTTGTAATACTAACTTAACAAAAACCTCTTTCCACCCATTGATAAATAGCGAAGACTCCAGCTTGCAATACGTTTTTTAAATCGATCAATAAAATTGGCAAAAGCCCACTTCTTCTTCCATCCAACCATCATAAGCAGCCCTAAGTATTTCTCTAGAGTTGATGCTAGCCTAACACGCAAAACATTAATAATTCTGTCTTTGACATCTGCTTACACATTATACCCAAAGTAAACCAGAGATTTGTCAAAATTCACCCTCTGACTAGAAATCATCTCATATTCCTTTATAATATTTTAAACCACCTAAGCTCCCTTAATGGATGCATCTCCAAAAAGTATACAGTCATTTGCCAAAAAAATAAGTGATTTATTGAAAATCTTTCCTTTCCAACCGAAGCAACCATCGTTGGTCCTTTCTGTTTAGCCTCATTAATAAGGTTTGAAAAGCCTTCTACACAAATAAGAAATAGGTAAGGGGGTCAACCTGTCTTATCCCTCTTGAAGGTGAGAACCACTCATTGTTCGACCCATTAAGGTTTACAGAATAGGAAACTGAACATACGCATCTCATTATAAGAATAATCCAATTTGCATGAAAACCTAAATGAGTCACCATTCTTGCCAAGAAATCCCATTCCACGCGATTGTACGTTTTATTCATATCGAGTTTAAACGTAAAATTCCCCTTCTTCCATTTCTTTTTCATTTTCATTAAGTGAAGGACCTCATAAGCAATAAGTACATTATCTGAAATATGCCTTTCGGGGAGAAAAGCACCTTGAGTTTCATAAATGCAGTTCCCTAAGATAGCACTCATTTGATGCACCAGAACTTTGGCAATAATTTTATAAACAACATTGCAAAGACTTATAGGTCTAAAATGAGAAAGGTTTTTTGGGTTATCTACTTTAGGAATTAAGACTATTTTGGATAATGCTCATTAAGAATAGATAAACAGTAGTTAGAAATTTCAAAATTTCAGAACCAATAAGATGCCAGTACCTTTGGAAAAAAACTTACTGGAAAACCATCAATGCTAGGAGCTTTCAAAGGTGCCATCGTCTTTACAACATAAGTGATATCCTTTTCTGTGAATTGTTTAAGTAAAAGAGCATTCATCTCAGTAGTGACTCTTTTCTCCACTAACCCGAAAAGACGATCATCAAAGCCCATCTCAGAAGCTGAAAATAAATCATCAAAAAATTTCGAAGCGAGTTTAAGCATGTCCTCCGTCGTGGAAATCCTTTCACCATTTGCCCCTTCTAGTTCTTTGATTCGACTACGTACTTGACGTTGAATAGTTGCTTGATGGAAATAACTTGTGTTTTTATCTTCATTCTTCAGCCAATTGACCCGAGCGCGTTGCTCCCCAAAAATCTCTTCTTGGTCAGCTTCTAAATTGAGGCCGAATTGAATATCTGTGATCTCAGCAAGAGTCTCATCAATTCGATCCCTGTTGTAAAGACAGTTCAGCCTATTTTCCAAAACCACCCGTTTATTTTTTCGCTTTCTAATATTGTGCCGACTCCAACTCTGAAGCTGTAGTCCTAGTTTCTCAAGCTTATCTGGAACACTTCCATCAATATTCGTCCAACTTCTTTTAATTTCCTCATCAAAAGAATTTTAAAGAATCCAATTTGCCTCAAAAACGAAAAGAATTTTCGCCATACCATGGAATTTGATTATGCCTTCCCATAGTATCTAATAAAATCTGACAATGGTTTGAGAAAGAATGGGACAGATGTTCTAATTGATAATTGGGACAAATATTAATCAAACTCAACGAGGCAACACCCTTATCCAGTCTCTTCCTTATGTTGGTTGATAAAAAACGGCCTCGTTCCCACGTAAACCATCTACCAACATACCCTATATCATTAAGCCAACAACTTTCCAATGTTGTTCTAAATTCTTACATATTACGTTCAGCTCGAAGCCTCCCACCTTTCTTTTCTAATGAACTTGTAATCTTATTAAAATCCCCCATCACAAGCCAAGGAATCGTTTGGTTCTGTCCCAATCATCAAAGTAAATTCCAAGACTCTCCTATTCCATTCAATCGGGTTCCTATAAAAACTCGTCAAATGCTAAATCGCATCTAACTCATCATCGTGCACCTCGACATCAATATGGGAGGAAGAAAAGCTCCTTAGTTGGATCAAAGAATTTCCTTACCAACCCATAGATAGTCATCTTTTCAATTCTGAGGCCTCAATATCAATTCTATTCTCAAACCCACATTTTAATCTCACTGCTTCCATCTTTTTAGCACTTAATTTTGTTTTTATAAGAAACAAAATTTAGGGATTAATGGCTCTCAATTTGTTTTTGAGCCTTTTAACAGTTCGTGATCTCTCCAAACCACGAACATTCTAGCTAAGAATTTTCATTATATTCGGCTGCTCTGTTCCCTAGAGCTAGCCGTTAAATCAAGAAGTCTTTCATCCATCTTGTTCACTTCATTCATCGATATTCCTTCCACTACCTTTTGTCATTTTTTCCCTTCCAAATTAACTAAAAGAACATTTTCATCTTCCAAAATTAGATCCGTGAGCCCCTTTCCAAAATCATCATTAATTAAAACCCCGTTGTCCAGATTACGCCAATTTTTGGTCTTTTTAAAAACAATCTGCTGATTTGATTCCAAAGAGTTAAATTTGGGATTTGAAAATTGATTCCATGATTCCTCCTTTAAGTTATGCCCCAAATCATTCCCCCATTTATTACTTTGATTATTGCCTTTCAACCTCTCATTGCTCCATTGTGAACCATCAGCCTGTCGGAGCCACCTACTTTCAACCATATTTCACCGTCGCGTCTCAACACGCAATGAAATGCCCCAACGAAAAATAATCTTGTCTGGTTCCATACGAAGTCGAAGTGGACAATAATTTTCACCATGCCCTAACTTGCTACAAATAAAGCAAAACAAACTCAATTTTTCATATTGAAAACGAGCATAAACAGTAATTTCTTTACCAATTTGGATTTTTTTCTTTCGTTTCAATGGGGAAGAAACCTCCAAACGAACACGAATACCCATAAACTTATTGCATATTTTAATCATTTTATGTATGATATGTATTCATTGAAAATCTCCCAGAAAGGAGACAACATACCAAATAAACCAAACAAGATTTGTAAAATCCCATAAGGCATATAGTAAGACAAGCGAATGTGTCAAAAAGGCTCATAAAATATAAACATCCAAGAACAAAAAACTATAAACCACTAGAGTGATTAAAAAAAATAAAATTTTTGAAGCCTATGTTGGTCTGATGATTAGGGTGTTCATCGCCCTAGGTGTAGCCTGCGTTCGAGTCGTGCTAGTCGTGTTACTCTTAAAACTTTCCCTTTTCTTGTAATTCATAAAAAAAATTAAATTTTTAAAAAAACTACTACTTAAATCCAATTAAGTAACCAAAGTAGAAATATTCTCAATTTATCCAAAATATTATTCGAAAAGAACAAGGTTTTGCTAAAATATAACCCAAAGTCAACGATTTTCTGATATCCCATATGAGTGAATTTTGATGTACTTGGAAACATTTGACTGCAGTTGTGTTTTAGATAAATCAAGCACCTGAATCTCAAAGGACTTTCTTGGCTTGCAAGATATCATGAAGCAAATCTGACATGGTATGCTTATATGATTGAATGCCTCTACTTAACATTACGTTAGAAATGGTTATAACTTTGAGTTCAAAACAAGATATCAATAATTTCACTAAACATTTTTGACACTAACAAACTAAAGTGAAAAAGATTATTCTTTCGAGTTTTTAAACAAGAAATGATGCAAACTAATTACAACGGTGATTTGGGGTTGAAATACCTTCCTATCACTCTTGAATCTAATATCTTTAAGGCTTCCTCAAATTTAATGCAACTAGTTTTTTTGTATTGGCTCAACGAAGTTCCTTTGGACACACAGTAATCTATTATTGCCTCATTTCCGAAGTTGCAATTATGTTCCTTTTCCTATAAATTTTATATGTATAATGCAATGAATCTTCTATTCTAGAGCAACACTCTACCATTACCTTTAGGTCAAGCCCTTTGTGATGCTTGCCTTCTTTTTCCTTGATCTGCCAAAAAAAGACATAGTGACCTGGTGCTAAAGAAGTATCAACATAGCTAGTGTACTCTGCCAAGATGAACCCGAGTGGATTGAGAAGAGCCTTTTCTTTTGTCACAACCTTGAAAAGGTCTGTTTCGCTTGTTTTTTCCTGATTAACACTCAATATAACATTTTTCTTCTCCACAAATTGGAATTAAGGTGCATTATTGTAGAAACCACTCACCATAAGAGCATTTCCAACTTTATATCGATATAATCTTGAAAGAAACAAAGAAAAGAATATCATCAAACTAGACTAGATCATTATCTAACAGGTTAATGTAGGAGCTAGAAAGCATAATGCAAAATTAGAACATGGCATTTGATTAATTGATTAAATATAAAGGATGAACTTTTACTTGTACAAGTTGAGAAAACTAGTTCAAAACGTTGACCAACCTTCACATTTACTGATACATGCATGGATGTGGGGAAATTTATTAAATTCCATTCACTGAAGTTGCCAATTTTCAAGTTTGAGAAATCATTACACTTGCAACGACTTTTTGGATGCGATTCAGGCATTTCTTGGTTAAGATGTCAGCATGGTGTTCAAAGATCTATCTCTTAGCTTCGAAATGCACTTTGAATCACTCAATTTTAAGTTAGGGAGCTCAAGTTATGATCGTTTTAGTGAAGACTGTGTGAGCAGGATTTTTGGACGAGATTATGATGAGAATTACGAGTTTTGAGCTTTTAATTCGAGTTTAAATCATATTTGGTTCGGGTTTTAGGATTAATTATTATTATATATAAGCCAATATTTTATTTATTAGCTCTTATTATTTTATTATTTTATTATTTCAAAATTTTTATTATTAAGTATTTTAAGTTATTTAGGAGTTTTATGTCAATAAGAAAGTTTAGTTTAAAACTACTTATTTAGGTTAATAAGAGTTCTAGTATACTTAAGATTTTTATTTAGATTCATTTACTTAGCTTATATAAATGCATTTTCATTGTTCATTAAAAGGAGAATTTGTTTTTCATTAATAAAGTTTTCAACTCTGAGAGTTTGTTTCTTGTGCAAGATTTCTTTCTTGTAATTTTTAGAAGTAGTTTTCTTCTTGATTTTCTTTAAGAAGACGTAAGAATTCATTTTTTACCTTTCAATTTGCCAAGAATTATTTCTTGGAGGGTTTATTAGAACTGTTAATTAAGTTTGTTGGGATTTATAGGGTTCAATTGGACATTTACCCTTCTATCTATCATATCAATTAGTTTACTCATCCATCTTCTACTTTATTCTTTTTTAATTTCTATTTTTTATTTATTTTTATTTTTATTTGTTTTTTGTTCTTAAATTTCTTCATTTACTATTTTCGATTTCTTTATTACCAAATTTGTTTATTTCTTCTTTTCAGATCATACCCAAATCTTTCCTTCTTGAGTTGAACAACTTAAATTCGATCCTTCTTCCACTTCCTCCACTCCAATCCGTATCATTTTGTATCATATTCAAGCGTTTTAGGTGTTCTTTGTGTTTTTATAAACTGATTCCCAACGAATAATTTCAAAACAGGTTTTTTTTACCCAAAAAGTTTTCAAAAACAAATTCTGTGGGTAAACGCTTTCGAAATGATCTAAAAGTTTACATACTAATTCTTGGTACTCTTTTAGAATATATAAAAAAAATTTCCCACAAAAAAAAAGTGATCGAAAAAGTGTAAAAATAAAAAATATGAAAGAAGGAAAAAAAATATTTTGTGGGTTAAATTTTGTGCCAAAATTTTCCAGATTAAATCTACATAATTTGAGGAGATTCTAGTTTAAATTTTGTAATTTTTGGAAACCAGTAACACCTCAAACGAAAAAAAATTCAAGTTTTTATCCATTGTTTTGGGTTTTCGATTGGGTGGTTTATTTTTTTTATTCTAGCATTAGGGTTTTTGTTGTTTTAGCTTTTCTTATTCTATTATGTTTTCTAACACATTTTTGTTTCTTTTGTTAATAGGTACGAAAAGAGCTACATCTTTTTTCTCCATGCAACTTACTTCCTTTGGAGTCAAGTTTTTCTTTGGCTTTTTAGAGCCTTAGGTCAACTTTGTTAGAGAGTGATCCCATTTTTTTAATATTATTGATTTTGATTACTCTTTAAAAGTTACAAGTGAGATAACCTTAATTTCCTTTTTGTCTCCTAAAGTTATTTATTTATTTATTGCGAGTGTATAACAGTGAGGTTTGTTTAATTTTTCTTTTCTTAATTGTTGTGTTGTTTTCAGGCTTTCAAAATGACTTACAATACTATGATTCGAAAGTTGCAAAGGGATCAAAAGGTTCGAAATGCTTGAGATTAGAAACATGACACTATTCTAGACACAATCAACAAAAAATTAGAATGTCTAAGTACCAATTGAGCATTGAAATCGTAATAGGAGAGATAAGGTTGATCAACCTCGTCTTTGTGCAAATAATGCTTGATGTGTCTCTTGTGCAAATGATGAGACTTTGGTTAATAATGACCATGAGGAATATTTTTTAGCTAAACCAAAGTACAATATTCCACCATTCTGAGGGAAGTATGATCTCGAAGCATATTGTGAGTGAGAATAAAAAATTGAACTTATATTCTGTTACTATAAATGCCTGAAAAAGGAAAAAGTCTCATTAGCGACCCTTGGATTTTCAAATTATGCGTTAAGTTGGTGGATTCAACATGGAATTAATCATCAAAGAAACTACGAAAGGGTAATTAAAACATGAGGCAAGTTGAAGCAAGTTATGTGAAAGTGTTACGTTCCTTCTTATTACTACAGAGAGATCAAAATGAAACTTCAATGCCTTATTCAAGGTAATCGATTTGTTATGAGTACTTTAAGGAGATGGAGATGCTAATGCAAAGAGAAAATGTGCGAGAAGATGAAGAGACTACCATGGTGTGGTTTGTAGATGGCTTGAATATTTCGATAGCTAATGTTTTTAATCTTCAAACCCATATTGATATTGATGAGGTGGTACACAAGGCAATTGAGATTAAGCAGCAATTTCAACAACGTCAATCTCATTTGTTTGGTGCATCACAATATTATAAAGCTACGAGTCTAATTCTACTTTCAAGAATTCGAAACCTCTTTATGCTACTAATAAGTTGCTACCAAAACATGATAAGATTAAACCTTTTTAGTGGAAAAGTGGGGCTCATACAAAACATTCTTATACATCTTCTAAAGAATCCACTTTTATTGATTTTTCACCAAAACAACAAAGAGCTCATGAAATTAAACGTTTTAAGTGCAAAGTGTGTGAGCATTATAGTCGTGATTGTTCCAACATGAGATTTTTGTTGATAAAAAAAGATGATAGTGAGAATTTTTTCCTCAAATCTATGAAGTTAGATGGGATAGAAACATCATGTTCTTCCTCTAAGATGCATTGCATTGAATTCAATATTCATAATACTTGTGAGGGGGATATTGGAAGTGAGGAAAAATCATGTGAAAAGATAAAGAGAAAAGAGACCTTGAGTGATAAAATTCTACTTGATGGTCCAAATTTGGTGAGTGAAAATCCATATGAGGTAAAATTGGAGAGTTTTCAAGTGGATAAAGAAAATGAAAAGTAATAAAATACCTATACAAAAGTGAGGAATGATTATATTTTAACTAACCCTAACTCAAATTTGTTTAGTGATGTTTCTTCATTACATGACTTTAAGGATCTATTGACGGACTTCCAATTATATCACTCTACCATCGATAGACAATTTTACTTGTGGGTAAGAGGTAAGTTGAATATTGATAATTCCCCACAAGTGTTACAAGGTAAGAAATGTAAGGAAATATTAGAAATTAATTTAAGAAAGCATACCTTGAATGTTTTTTATAAGTATGCTACTGATTTTGTTTGAAAAATATTTCCTTACAACATGTTTTCTTGTTGATTAAAATTTATTAAACATTGGTCTAAAAATTCAATTGATTTTATGGGTTTATCTAGGTATTTCAATGTTACTTTTGTTGCATTTGATAGGATTATTAAAGATCTTTATGCATTTGATTTTGCAACAAAATTTTCTACCTTAGACTTTAAATATGAATTTTTACATAATAATATTAAACTTTTGGATTTTGATTATTATGTTAAATTATTAACTAATTTTTGGAAATTCTTATGGATGGCAATGCATATTCAAATCAAATAACAATTTATTGTTTACTTGAACATGCATGTGCCTAACATTTCTTTGTTTAGTGTTGATACCTTGTTTTTAAAGGAGACGTCCATGGTCAAAGCCAATTTGAAGGATCGAAATAATGTCTTTGATCCTGGAGATAGTATTGGCACACAAGAAAGCTTAGGTAAGTATTTTTTTTATTTTATTGTTATTTATTCTAATCCCCTTTCTGTTTGTATAACTAAAGATTTAGGGACTGTAACACCCCCAAATTTTAGTAATTTCGGCTTTTGTGATTTGTTGTACACAAAAATATCTAAATATGTTTCTACAATAATTTGACACAAACAACTGTCTGTTTGCTTTAGTGGTTATGTGCTGTAAGTTTGTTGGGGAGGTCCCAAGTTCAAGCCTTAGCTTGGGAAAATTTTGGTCTTTATTGAATAAAGCCCAATCTTTGGATATTAGACTTATAAGCAAAATTTGGTTAAAATAGGACAGAATGAGCCTGCTGGTCTGGTGGTTAAGTGGAGAAGGATTATACTTGAGGTCTTTTGTTCGAGTCTAGACAAGAGTATTATTTTTGCTTGCTTGCCCAGAAGAGTTTGTATTTGATTAGAGAACCGAGTAGTGGAGAGATTGATCGAGAGAAGTAAGGAGAGTTGGTAAAGGGAGTTATCAGAAATCTTTTCTGATTTCATTTTTACAAATTCAGTTTTCTTCTTTTGCACAAAAACTCTCTAATGACATTTTTCTTCTCTTTTTCTCCCTCGCTATTTTCTGTCGATTTCTGACCTTTTGCTTCCAAAATTTCGGTAGTTTTCCCTCCAATCCATCCTTTTCCCTCTACCTTGTGACGTAGTTAGATTTTGGATGGTACCAGAGGTTATTACCAGTGAGATTGTGAATTGCAGGGTCTGGTATCGTTAACGAAAAATTGTTTTGGGGCCTAGAAGTGCTCGAACTATTTTTGTAGCAAATTGAATTCAGGTGTGTACTCTGATTGCACAGAAAATGAGTTTCGGTAAAAGCCAAAAACTTACTATCTACGCCACACAAGCGTATGGAATGCGTGTGTGGAGGTCGTGTGGAGAGACGCGAACGTGTGATCGACGAGTCAAGCAGTGCGCACGCAATACAGATGTGGCAGACATGACCGTGTGAGGCTGGCGAGGCCGCGTGAGAGACACGGGCTCGGCCAAATTGGGCCATGTGGGCTAAATGGGTGAATCACACGAGCATGTGAGACTTTGGGCCAGGCCGTGTGATCCACATGGCCAAGGCCAATTTGGGCCGTGTGGGCCACACGAGCTTCTGGACCCACACGGGCAGGCCACTTGGGCGTGTGAGGCCATTTTTCTAAAATGTTCTGAAAGGTTGCACGGGTCACCCAAGTCGACTGTAACCTGTGGTAGGGTCAGTAAGGATATCTTATACCTCTTTTCTGTGATCTGATATTATGATGCATGATTTAAGCATGTGTACTGTACTGTTCTGGATCTTGATGTACGACGATTTATCTGCATTATAGCATGCTATTTATTTATGTTGCATTACGTTGGGGTGAGATTGTTAATGAAGTGAAGGAATATTCTGAAAGGCTTTTAAGCATGTTATTTGGTAGCAATGCTGCATATTTCTGTTATGTGTCGTTTTAGGGTACCTTATGGTGTGTAGGATTGGATGAGTTGATTTTATTCCCATACTTGTTGTGTAGGGCTGGGTGAGTCGATTTTATCTCCACATGATGTGTAGGGTTGGACGGAGATGGTTTGCAGGGTTTGTGGGTATGATATCTGATTACCTAATCTGTTATGTATGCGATATCTGTAAGGGCTAATGCCTGTTTGTATCTGATTCTGTACTGAGTGGGCTAAGGCCCATACTGATTCTGTAAAGGGCTCAAGCTTGATTTATGACTGTATTTTAATATCTGTTTATTACACGTTGTACTGTGGGGATGTACACACTGAGTTTGCGAAAAGTCACCCCTTTAATTGTTTATATGTAGGTAATCCCCAGCAATAGATGGATCGGTGCAGCGGAGGGCTTGACAGTGACCACTGCTATATTTATTTTGGTTTATGACTTTAATTCCTTTACTGTTTTGTTTATTATTTTGGGATTATTTTTGTAATATGGACTTGGACTTTTTATTTTAACTTGGGTTCTTAAATTGTTATTTATGGATTTTTAACCTGCTTCGCCTCAAAACATCGTTTCCGAAAACTAAAGTTAAATTTTTTATAATTAAGACAGTTCCAAAAGTTATTTGGTTTTATAGCATTCACGATAAAGAAATATTTTCAACCAATCGATCATATTTTCCAACTAAGGTAAAGATAATAATTTGAATAAGTTTTTATAGTTTAATACGTTTTCAAAACACTTTCATGTGCCATCGCCAGATCTGGTTATAACGTTTAGGCCGGGTTTGGGGTGTTACATTTAGTGGTATCAGAGCTAGGTTGCAAAACTCAGTTGTGGATTTGGGTATAAAATGGGTTTTAAAGATTGGATTTAAAGAAATGATTTGTAAATGTTGATAATAAGTAAGCAGTACACCGAGTCTCCAGCGCCGATCCAAGTAAGTTACTAAATCTCTAATATGCACTGATTGAAAGCATGCTTAGTTATTCTGAAATTCTGTTTAAATTGACTAAAAACACTGTTTGTATGCTATGAGATTACTATAGATAGTATACTTTACTGAAACACTCTAAGTAGTGTAAACTGAAAACCGTAGTGAGATTATTTTCTCGTGATAACAGACTTTAAACTTTTGATACTGTATTGCATAAAATTCTTGCTAATAATATATCAGAATTGTAAACTGATTTGCATAAAACTATTAATATAGATAATTTTCGATATCTACGATGAGCGCTAGAGGTACTCATGGATGGGGTACTAGAGGCCAAGGTAGAGGCTGTAAAGGGGCTTGAGCTGAGTCCTTCACTTCTGATACGATTCTAAATGTGGACATTAATGAGACACCGGTGTCACCTGTTATGGATACTAAGTTAGGGTTTTATGATCGTGCGGTTGGGGACAACGTACTGTCCCAAGCCATACTTCGAATATTGGAGAGGGTCGTTGGGCCCAACACTAGATCTGGGGGCCGTGGGTCGGTTTCAGAATGACTCTGGTCTAATGAGGCTGAGTTATTCAGGGGCATCGCTGGGGTTGCTCCTAATGTGGCCGAGTACTGGATGGAGGCGATGGAGAGAATAATGGATGATTTGGATTTCACTGATGAGTAGAAGCTCAAGGGGGCTGTGTTACTATTTTGCGACGAGGTATATCAGTGGTGGCTCACAGTTAAGGAGGGCACTTAGCCCCATCGTCTGTCATAGGACTTGTTTAAGATGGCTTTCCAAAGTAAATATGTGGAAGCCAGCTATTCTGATGCGAGGCGACGTGAGTTTTTTAATGTCACCTAGGGAGACCGTACAGTGGCCGAGTATGAGGCTGAATTTTTGAGACTAAGCCGATATGTGAGAGGCATGGTGGCAGCTAAGTATGAACGTTATATCCAATTTAAGGATGGTCTCTGAGATAGTCTGCGACTTTTGATAGCTCCTCAGAGGGAGTGAGATTTCTCTGCACTGGTCAAAAAGGCGAAGATTGCTAAAGAGGTGAAGCACTCAGAGTGCCAAAATCGAAAGAAGGGGAAGGCTAAGAGGGATTCTGAGCCTTCAGACACTGGGATGAGGCCTAAGAAAAAGGCCAGGACTGATAGGCCCGTGAGAGTTGGGCCTACTGTTGCACCTGCTGGGGTTGCTTTATGTGGACGCTGTGGTAGACGCCATCTAGGCGAGTGTTGGAGAGCCACTAGGGCTTGTCTTAGATGTGGGTTGACTGAGCATCGTGTTAAGGATTGTCCGCTGATGGCTAATCAGATGCAAGCTCTGGTTAATGAGACTGCATAGTCGCTGAGGGTAGTTCAGTAGCCACCTAGGGGCTGAGGACAGGCTAGGGGTGGTAATGGCATGGGCCGAGGGCAGAGAGCACTGGGCAGAGATGCTGGACTGACTGTGGCGAGGCAGCCAACACTGGTTTATGCTGCATGTCGCCGTGAGGATGGAGATGCTTTGGACGTCATCACGGATATGTTTTTAATTTTTAATGTACATTACTGTACATTGCTAGACATAGGCTCTACACACTCTTACATAGCTAGCACTGTGTTTGAGACTTTGGGGATTCCGTATGAGAGCACTTCTAGTGAAATAACAGTAGTGAGTCTATTGGGGCAGTTTATTAGAGCTAGTAAACTATTTAGAGATGTACCGTTGGAGGTCTAAGGGACTGTATTTCTAGTTGATTTGATAGAGCTCCTATTTGGGGAGTTTGATTTGATTCTGTGCATGGACTAGTTGGTGAAACATCGAGTGAGTCTGGATTATGCTAAAAAGAGGGTTGTTCTGAGAACCGATGAGGATAATGAGATAGTCATGATTGGGGAACCCTAGAATTATCTGACTAATGTGATATCTGCATTGGTGATAGAAAAGTTGGTAAGAAAGGGATGTGAGGCATTCTTGGCCTACATCAGTGTTTTCGATTCTATGAACTCTTCGGTAAAGGAAGTCTGAACTGTGAGAGATTTTCCAGATGTGTTCTCAGGGGAACTACTAAGTTTACCTCCGAGCCGAGAGGTAGAGTTTAGGATTGAGTTGATTACTGGTACAGCTCCGGTGTCTATCACCCCTTACCGAATGACACCGAATGAGCTTACGGAACTTAAGGCTCAGGTTTAAGAGCTCTTGGATAGTGGGTTTATTCGTCTCAATGTGTCTCCATGGGAGCACTTATTCTGTTCGATAAGAAAAATGATGGTACAATGAGGATTTGCATCGACTACCGTTAGTTGAATAAGTTGTCGATTAAGAATAAATATCCACTTCTGAGGATAGACGACTTGTTCGACCAGTTTAGAGGGGCTTTTGTGTTCTCTAAGATTGATCTGCGATCAGGGTATCATCAGTTGAGAGTTAAGGAGGCCGATGTGCATAAGACAACATTTAAGACTCATTATGGACATTACGAGTTCTTAGTTATGCCCTTTGGGTTGACTAATGCACCAGCGGCGTTTATAGACCTGATAAATTGAATATTCCAGCCCTACTTGGATCAATTCGTAGTAATGTTCATCGACGATATTCTGGTATATTCTAAGTTAGAGGATAAACATGATGAGCATTTTAGGGTCATTCTGCAGACTCTTTGAGAAAAATAGTTGTATGTGAAGTTCTCTAAGTGTGAGTTTTGGCTTCGAGAGGTTACCTTTTTGGGCCATGTAGTGTCTGCTGAGAGGATTCATATGGATCCTCGTAAGATTGAGGCTATGTTGGACTGGAAATAGCCAAAGAACGTGTCTGAGATTCAGAGCTTTCTAGGGTTGACAGGATATTATAGACAATTCGTAGAAAGGTTCCCTTTGATCGCAGCTCGGTTGACTAAACTGCTGCGAAAGAGAGTTCCTTTCGTTTGGACTAATGCACAGCAGAAGAGCTTTGAAAAGCTTAAGAAGATTTTGACTCAAGCTCCTGTTTTGATACAGCTTAAGCTTGGAAGGGACTTCGTGGTTTATAGTGATACGTCACATGTGGGTCTGAGTTATGTTCTGATGCAAGACGGTAGGGTAGTGGCTTATACATCTTGACAGCTCAAGACTCATGAGGTTAATTAACCGACGAATGACTTGGAGTTAGCTGCAGTAGTCTTTGCTCTAAAGATTTGGAGGCGTTACGTATATGGTGATAAGTGTACTATCTACAATGATCACAAGAGCCTCAAGTATCTCCTCATTCAGAAGGAGTTAAATCTTAGGCAGCGTCGATGGGTTGAGCTACTTAAAGATTATGATTGCAGCATCAAGTATCATCCTGGTAAGGCCAATATGGTGGCCGGTGCATTGAGCCGTAGGGCTGTGACTGATCTGAGAGCGTTGTTCGCTCGACTGAGTCTGTTTAACGATGGGAGCTTGTTGGCAGAACTTCAAGTGAAACCGACGTGGATTGATCAGATTAGAGGTAAACAGAAGGGGGATAAGTTTCTTGAGTTGCAGTTCTGTTAGGTTGAGACTGGGACTACTTTGGATTTTGGGTTGAATGATGATGGAGTTTTGTGCTTCCGAGGCCAGATTTGTGTACCTAATGATAAGGACTTAAGACAGTCGATTTTGAGGGAGGCGCATAGTAGCCCTTATACTATGCATCCCAGTGGGAACAAAATGTACAGAGATATTCGAGAGTTGTATTGGTGGCCAGGGTTGAAGTGTGAGGTGACCGATTTCGTAGCTCGCTGTTTGACTTGTCAGCAGGTTAAGGCTAAGCATTAATATCATTCGGGGTTGCTACAGCCAGTAAGATATTGATATGGAAATGGGAGCGAGTAACAATGGACTTAGTTAGTTGGTTGCCTCTAACACCTCCTGAGAAGGATTCTGTATTGGTCATCGTAGACCGATTGACCAAGTTAGCTAACTTCATTCCTATTAGGATAGATTTCTCCCTACAGAAACTGGCTAAGCTCTAAATCTCAAAGATAATGAGGCTATATGGGGTTCTTGTACCGATCATATCCGATAAGGATCCTCGTTTTACATCTCAATTCTGGCAGAAGCTTTATGAGGCTCTGGGTACAAGGCTTGACTTTAATACTGCTTTTCATCTTCAAACAGACGGTCAGTTGGAGAGGGTGATTTAAATATTAGAGGACATGTTGATGAGCTGTGTGATTGATTTTCCAGGCATTTGGGAGGAGTACTTGCCTTTAATAGAGTTCGCTTACAACAACAGCTATCAGTCTAGTATAAAGATGGCATCTTATGAGGCATTGTATGGTCGTGTTGCACTCCCTTGTACTCGACTGAGTTGGGTGAGCGACGTGTTCTGGGTCCAAAGTTGGTATCAGAGACTAAGGACAAAGTCTGTTTGATTCGAGAGTGTCCGAAAGTGACTTTTGATAGGCAGATGTTTTATACAGATTTGAAGAAGAAGGATATTGAGTACTCTGTGGAGGACTTGGTTTTCCTTAAGGTCTCACCATGGAAGAAGGTTTTGAGGTACGGTCACAAGGGTAAGCTGAGTCCTTGATTTATTAGGCCATACCGGATTTTGAGACGAGTGGGGTTCGTTGCATATCAGTTGGAGCTACCTCCAGAGTTAGATCGTATATATGATGTGTTCCACGTTTCTATGTTGAGATGTTACCGCTCTGATTCCACGCACATTGTGCCTGTGGAGGAGATTGAGATTAAACCATATCTGACGTTTGAGGAGGAGCCGGTTCAAATTTTAGATCGTGATGTTAAGGTTCTACGAAGAAAGCCTATTCCTTTAGTGAAGATGCTGTGGCGGAATCATAGCATTGAGGAGGCTACTTGGGAGCCAGAGGATTCGATTCGACAACAGTATCATCACCTCTTCTGATCAGGTAAAAATTTCGGGGACGAAATTTTCTTTTAGGGGGTAGAGTTGTAACGCCTTAAATTTTAGCAATTTCGGCTTCTGTGATTTTTTGTACATAAAAATATCTGAATATGTTTTTGCAATAATTTGACTCAAACAACTGTCTGTCTGCTTTAGTGGTTATGTGCTCTAGGTGTGTTGGGGTGGTCCCAAGTTCAAGCCTTAGCTTCGGAAAATTTTTGGTTTTTATTGAATAAAGCCCAATCTTTGGATATTAGACTTATAAGTAAAAGTTGGTTAAAATAAGACAGAATGGGCTTACTGGTCTGGTGGTTAAGTGGAGAAGAATTATGCTTGAGATCCTGTGTTCGAGTCTAGACAGGAGTGTTATTTTTGCTTGCTTGCCCAGAAGAGTTTGTATATAATTAAAGAACCGAGTAGTGGAGAGATTGAGGGAGAGAAGTAAGGAAAGTGGTTAAAGGGAGTTATCAGAAATCTTTTTCTGATTTCTTTTTTGCAAATTCAGTTTTCTTCTTTTCCACAAAAATTCTCTAACGATATTTTTCTTCTATTTTTCTCCCTCGCTATTTTCTGTCAATTCCTGACCTTTTGCTATCGAAATTTCGGTAGTTTTCCCTCCAATCCATCATTTTCCCTCTACCTTGTGACGTAGTTAGATTTTGGACAGTACCAGAGGCTATTACCAGTAAGGATTCTGAATCGCAGGTTTCGATATCGCTAACGAAGAATTGTTTTAAGGGACTAGGAGTGTCCGAGACTTTTTGCAGCAAATTGAATTCAGGTGTGTACTCTGATTGCATAGAAAATAGGTTTTGATGAAAGCCAAAAAGCTTGCTGTCTACGCCACATGGACGTGTAGCGAGACACGACCGTGTGATCGATGAGCCAGGTTGTACACATGCGACACAGGCATCATGAACACGACCCTGTGAGGCCAGTGAGGCCATGTGCGAGACACGGGCTTAGCCAAATTGAGCCGTGTGGGCCATATGGCCGTGTGGGTCCACACGGGTGTGTGGGATTTTAGGCTAGGCCATGTGGGCAAATTTGGGCCGTGTGGGCCATACTGGCAGGCCATATAAGCGTGTGAGCCCATTTTTTAAAATGTTCTGAAAGGTTACACGGGTTGCCCAAGTCGACTGTGAACTGTGGTAGGGTTGGTGAGGATATCTTAGGCCCCTTTTCTGTGATCTGATATTGTGACGCATGATTTAAGCATGTGTACTGTACTATTCTGGATCTTGATATATGATGGTTTATCTGCATTATAGCATGCCATTTATTTATGTTGCATTGTATTGGGGTGGGATTGTTGATAAAGTGAAGGAAGATTCTGAAAGGCTTTTAAGCTTGTTATCTGGCAGCTATGCTGCATATTTCTGTTATATGCCGTTTTATAGTATCCTATGGTGTGTAGGGTTGGACGGAGATAATGTGCAGGGTTGGTGGGCATGATATCTGATTACCTGATCTGTTATGTATGCGATATCTGTAAGAGCTAAGGCCCGTTTGTATCTGATTCTGTACTGAGTGGATTAAGGCCCACATTGATTTTGTAAAGGGCTCGAGTCGGATTTATGACTGTATTATGATATATGTTTATTACATACTGTACTGTGGGGTTGTACACGCAGAGTTTGCAAAAATTCACCCTTTTAATTATTTACTTGTCAGGTAATCCCCAGCAGCAGATGGATAGGTGCAGCGAAGGGCTCGACAGTGACCACTACTATATTTATTTCGATTTATGACTTTAATTCCTTTACTGTTTTGTTTATTATTTTGGGATTATTTTTGTAATATGGACTTGGACTTTTGATTTTAACTTGAGTTCTTAAATTGTTATTTATGGATTTTATACTTGCATCGCCTCAAAACATCATTTCCCAAAACTAAAGCTAAGGTTTTCGTAATTAAGACGGGTCCAAAAGTTATTTGGTTTTATAGCATCCGTGATAAAGAAATATTTTCAACCAATCGATCATATTTTCTAACTAAGGTAAAGATAATAATCTGAATAAGTCTAACTAAGGTAAAGATAATAATCTGAATAAGTTTTTATAGTTGAATAAGCTTTCAAAACACTTCCATGTGGCAGCACCAGATTCAGTCATAACGTCTAGGCCAGGTTTGGGGCGTTATAAGGATGAATCTTCTTGAGGAAGGGCAGAATGATGCGAGTCTTAAGGCCAAATTTTAGACCCGTGGATGTAATGAGCTCACACTACCTCAAGGCCCACAACAATATCAAAAGCCAAGCAAATCGAACCAATATTCCATCAAAGACGAGATTTGAAGACGAATATTTTTGAGAAAATGAGGAATGATACATGTATGAATGGTGTGAAATTTATTAAGTTCCATTCACTGAAGCTGCCAATTTTCAAGTTTGGGAAATTACTAGACTTGTGTTGACTTTTTGGATTGAATCTAGGCATTTCTTGGTTAAGATGACTTCAAGACGTTCGAATATCTATCTCTTAGCTTAGAACACACTTTGAATCACTCAATTTTAAGTTCAGGAGCTCAAGTTATGATCGTTTTAGTGAAAACTGGGCAAGCAGAATTTTTGGATGGAATTGTGACAAGAATTATGAGTTTTGGGCTTTTAATTCAAGTTTAAATCATATTGGGTTTGGTTTTTAAGATTAATTTTTATTATATATAAGCCTAATATTTTATTTATCAACTTTTATTATTTTATTATTTTATTATTCTAAATTTTTTATTATTTTTAAGTATTTTAAGTTATTTAGGTGTTTTATGGAAATAAGAAAGTTTAATTTAAAACTACTTCTTGTTTAGGTTAATTAGAGTTCTCGTATACTTAAGAATTTTATTTAGATTTATTTAATTAGCCTATATAAAGGCTTTTTCATTTTTTATTAAGGGGAGAATTTATTTTCATTAATAAAGTTTTCAACTCTAAGAGTTTGTTTCTTGTGCAAGATTTTTCTTTCTTGTGATTTTTAGAGGTAGTTATCTTTTCGGTTTTCTTTAAGGAGACATGGGAATTCATTCTTCACCCTTCAATTTGCCAAGCATTATTTCTTGGAGGGTTTATTAGAGCTATTAATTGAGTTTGTTGGGATTTATATCTCAAAGGGTTCAATTGGACATTCATCCTTCTATCCATCATATCTATCGGTTTACTTATCCATTGTCCACTTTATTCTTTTTTAATTTCTATTTCTTATTTATTTCTTATTTCTTTTTTTTTATTCTCAAATTTCTTCTTTTACTATTTTTGATTTCTTTATTACTAAATTTCTTTATTTCTTGTTTTCAAATCATATCCAAATCTTTTATTCTTGAGTTAAACAACTTGAATTCGATCATTCTTCTGCTTCCTCCACTCCAATCCGCATCATTTACAAGATCAACAAGTTTAGTATATTCATCATTGCTCTTCATTTCAATAGATTCATCATGTTCATTCTTCACAGAAAGGAATTCGAAGTAAGCCATGTTAGGGAGAAATGTGTGGGAGATATCAGAAGGTTTGCATATAGGTTTTACGTTAATCCTACAAAAAGCTTTCGAGCAAGCATATAAAGATGAAACTAAAGGAAGCCCTTCATAATAGAACTCGAGTTCTGCAGTATAATGTTTCATAACAGCCGTGTATATGCCAACAATGTACCTTGCTTTAGGCCATAGCTTTCTGATGATGCCATCCCATGATTTTTAATTACATATGTTCTTTATCAAGTCAACCTACTCTGGATTAGGCTTCATGATCAATGATGTTGCATTTCTGCATCCTAAGTCGTTGATCCAATTGCTTAATTGACTTGTTTTTATGTCGTAGTATAGCACTTGCTAATGATTTTCTAGAAATTTGATACCTCTTTGCACTGTAAATGCAAAGAATGAACTAACCTTGACAACCTTGTTTCATTGGATTAAACCAAAAAGTTATTGACAATATAATTTGTTTGATATTTGATAAAGTGAGGATTGAAATAAAAGTAAAAAGAATAAAAATTTTTGAAGAAGAATCAGCTTGTTAGCTATTGTTTCATTAAAAACTGATTGCAATGTTTACAGGAATAAGAATGCTTAAATAAGATAAAAATAGTAATAAAATAATTACAACTTGGCTTAATCTAGTGGCTAGATTCATATAACTTAGTTTTTCATTGGCTGATTTCAGACTAATGAGCTGCCACTATGTCTAATTAAAAAGCTGTTATTGTTTCAATGCAAGTTGGCGAGTTGGCAACTTGAAGAGTGAAGAGCTCGTGGGTGAGCTATCAAGTTTGGTGAGCTCACAATCTTGGTGAGCTCGTATTTTTTGGTGAGTTCACAGTTCACAGTTTGCATGGATGGTCATTTCGCAACACTCTTCATTGACCTCCATGCTTCGAACTCCAATGTCATAACGTAACTTTTCAAACCTTATCTTTCCAAACGGTTTTGTTAAAATGTCAGCGAATTGATCTTTCAAATTGTAGTGTACCAAGGTTACTTCCTTAGCTTGTTCCACTTCTCTCACAAAATGATACTTGATTTTAAAGTGTTTTGTTCTTCTATGGAACACCAATTTTTTTGCAAGTGCAGTAGCAGATTGATTATCATACTTAATCTTTGTTGCTTTTTCTTGCTTCAAATTTAAATCTTTTAGCAGTTTCCTCAAGCAAATAGCTTGATTTACAGCTACTATAGCTGCAACATACTCAACTTCTACAATTCACTGCGCCACTATTTATTGTTTTTTTGAGATCTAACAAAACACACTTAATCCTAGAGTAAAGATAAAACCTGAAGTACTCTTCATGTCTTCAGTGGATCCAGCTCAATAACTATCTAAATACCCAAGTAGCTTGACCTTTTCAGTCCTCATAAACTTTACTCAATGATCTAGAGTTCCTCTTATGTATCATAGAACTCTTTTTGCTGCTTTGTAATGGTGCATATTGCAGCAATGCTGTCAAGGAAAGTAGATATCCCACCAAGCTTCTGTAGCTTGTTTTATCAACCATCTCAACATCTTCTTTGCTTGTAAGCTTTTCACCTTGAGCGATGGGATTGCTCGCAGGTTTACAATTCTCCATGCTATATCTCTACAGGATTTTTATGAAGATTGCATCATGGGCTTAGTTCACCACCAAACCTAGGAAGTATGTCATTTTACCTAAGTCTGACATTTCAAACTTGTCTTCTATCTGATCCTTGAATACAATCACTAGTTTGTTGTTGCTGCCAATCACAAGTAAATCATCAACATATAATGAAATAATGAGAAGTATTTCATTACATTTTTTCTTCACATATAAAGTGGGCTCGCTGATGCTTTTTTCAAAACCCATTTTTGTTAAGTGACTGTCAATTTTTTCATACCATGGTTTTGGTGCTTGTTTCAAACCATATAGTGATTTGTGTAGTTTGTGCACCTTAGCCACGCATCTAGGTATTGCAAACACTTGAGGTTGTTCGACATAAATTTCTTCCTTCAAAAAGCCATTTAAGAAGGTGAACTTTACATCCATTTGATGTATCCTCCAACCTTTTTGAGTAGCAAGAGTCAGTAGTAGCCTTATGGTGTCTAACCTTGCAACAGGAGCAAAGGCTTCAGTGAAGTCCACCCCATATTACTGGCTAAACCCTTTCATAACCAACCTCACTTTATATTTGTTGACTGACCCATCATGATTTATTTTGGTTCTGAACACCCATTTAACACAAATTACTTTCTTGTGAACTGGTCTATCTACCAGCTCCCATGTCTCATTTTTATTGATCATGGTGATTTTATCATTCATTGCTGATAGCTATTTAGCTTCTTGAGCAGCTTCTTCAAAAGTGATTGGTTCTAGCTTCGCCAGATTACACTATTGATAGATTTCAGTGATAGACTTGGTTCCTCGTACTGGTTGTTCATCAACTGCATCATTTTCAATTTGGTTCTTAATGGCTCGTAAATCAGGTTTTGGACTCTCTTGTTCACAAATCTTTTCATCTATTATAGTTTAATTCTAGATTTTTCTTTCATGAAACTTCACATAACTACTTATGATCATTTTTTTGGTGAAAGGATTATAGATTCTGTATCCTTTTTTAACAATAGAATATCTAACAAATATACCTAGCTGTGATCTACTATCCAACTTTCTTCTTTTTTCTTCTAGAACATGAACAAAACAGGTGCAACCAAATACTTTTAAATGGAAAACAGAAGGTTTAAAATCATACCAGGCCTCGAATGATGTCTTCCCTTCAACTGCTTTAGTACGTAGACTGTTTAGTAGGTAAACAAAAGTGTTTACTACTTTTGCCCAGAAATCATTTGGCAGTTTACTTTCAAACAGCAAGCAGTGAGCCATGTTCATTACAGTTCTATTTTTTCTTTCACTTAACTCCATTTTACTGTGAAGTGTACACATTACTCAATTGATTATGAATACTAGAGTCTTCATAGAATTTTTCAAACTTTTCTGAGGTGTATTTTGCCCCATTGTCTGATCTTACCATTTTTAGCTTGCAGTCACTTTGGTTTTCAACCATGGCTTTAAACTTGAAGAAGATTTCAACCACTTCAGACTTGTTCTTTGTGAAGCACACTCAACAGAACCTTGTACTGTCATCTATGAACAACACAATAGTAGCCATTTAGCGAACTTGTTTTCATGGGTTTGCAAATGTCAGTATGTACTAAGTGTAATTTTTTAGTGGCTTGCCATGTTGTGTTTCACAGGAAATAGAGACCTCACCTATTTTTCAAGCTAGCACACCTCTCATACATCTTCATGTTCAGCCATATTTGATAAATTTTCAACCAAGTCATTTTTAGACATATGACTTAAGGATTTGTAGGCAATATGTCCCATTCTTTTGTGCCACAATAAAACTTCTATATGCTATCTTTGTTGATATGAGCTCGTATCCACTTGGATCAATAATTAAACATTTGTTGTCCTTAAATACAACATAATAATTTTTCTTAAGTAGTTGTCCTACACTTAGTAGATTTTGGTCTATGTCAGGAACTAAAAGAACATATGTAACGAGTTTAGTACCTGATGGAGTTTTGATCTAAACATCTCCCTTTCCATCTTCTTCGATATACTGGCCATTTCCAACTTTCATCTTGGAATGGAACCTTTTTTCAACATTCTTGAAGATGCTCGCATCTACTGTCATATGACTCGTACAACCACTATCTATTAGCCAATTCTTTCTTACTCCGCTAGAGAGTTTGCAAGGTGTGGCGAGTTGGGCTTCGCAAGGAACTGTAAACATCAGTTCTTCTACTTCTGCTATCTATGCCTTAGCATTTTGTTGTTGAGTATGCCCTTTATTTTTTGCATACTTTCTTTACATGGCTAAACTGTTCATAATTTTTGCATTGGGTATTAAGCTTGAACCAGTAGAACTTCTTAGGATGCCCCAACCTTTTGCAGTGTGAGCACGGTGGATTTTTTCTTTCCATCTTCTTTCTTTGACTTTTTCTTATCTAACTAGTTCTTTTTTTCTTTCTAACTTGAAGAGCTTGCAACATCTCTGTTTTTGGCTTAAAAAGCTCCTTCAACATGTCCTTCTTCTCTGCTTGCCCCTCTTTGTTCTAGAGCATATGGAGTATTGATTAGCTATAAGAGTGAGATGGTTGATAGATCCATTAAATCTCCCAATGAGGATATCTTTGATTTGTATCTCTCAGGAAGTGTGGTAATCACCTTCTCAACTACTTAACTATATGCAAATTGGTCACTTAGCAGTCTTATCTAAGTTCACCACTCCCATGATCCGATCTGAATATTGCTTCACAGTCTTAGCTTTCTTCATTTTGAGGTTTTCGAAATCTCGCCTGAGATTGATCATCTGCTGCTACCTTGTCTTCTGTGATCCTTGAAACTCCTCCTTGAGCTTATCCCAACTTGCTTGGGAGTTTCACAGGCCATGATTCTTGTAAAGATCACGTCTGAAACATCATTTTATAGGCAAGACATTGCCTTGTATTTTTTGACACATTCCTCACTGTATTGTTTCATTTGAGCAAGTGTGGGATTTGGCTTCAACACTGGTGGTTTTATTTCAGCATTTAGAACCTCCCAAAGATCAAAGGCTTGAAGATAAGTTTTCATTTTTACTACCCAAATGTGGTAGTTTTCTCCTGTAAAAAATAGGGGGTGGTGGTGTAAAGTTTGCTAAAGACATTTTTATTAAAATAAGCCCTCAAAGATAAGTGGCTCTTGATACCAATTGTCAAATATTTGATGAAGGAAAGATTGAAATAAAAGCAAAAAGAATAAAATTTTTTGAAGAAGAATCAACTTGTTAGCTATTATTTCATTGAAAACTGATTGCAATGTTTACAAGAATAAGAAAGCTTAAATAAGTTAAAAATAATAATAAAATAATTGCAACTTGGCTTAATCTAGTGACTAGATTCATATACCTTTATTTCTATTGGCTGATTTTAGTCCAATCAGCTGCCATAATGTTAATAAAAAAGTTATTATTGTTTCAGTGCAAGTTGGCAAGTTGGCAACTTGTAGAGTGACGAGTTCGCAGGTGAGCTCGTAGTTCTGGTGAGCTTGCAGTTCGCATGTATGATCATTTCGCAACATAAGCCTTAGTTGGGGTCTGGGCAAAAGATGGTCTCAATGGCGCTTGTGTAAAGTTTAGGCAAAATGGTTCTAAACTTCCGTTGTATATGCTCGTTGAAACGGATGCTGCCTTGAGGCCACTAGGAGTTTCAATCTCTGGTCTTAAGCTCCATTCTTTTACCGGCTTGGTTGATGTCACCTAATTGCCTCTACATAGTTTTGTTGTAAAAGCAAAATAATGGCTTCTGCAACACTGTTTTGACATCTAATAAAATGCGAATGCAAAGGATAAAAGATTGACATAATTTCAATTTCACTTGCTATAATGAGGTATGCGGGGGTTGGATATTTACTTACTTTTGCAATATTCCAGTTTTAGACTATTTTAAAATTTTAATTTATTCAATATTTATATTAAATATGAATATTACTATCCAAACCCGTATGCTATTTTCAACAAATTTAATGCTTGCTTTGGATGGGAACTCTTGGTATAATTATTTAGTTGTAACTTAAAAAAAAATTATTGGTTTTGGTGTAACAAGTCTATGATATTAAATTAATTAATAAAAATTAAAAATTTTATTACACATGTATACGTGAGAAAATCACATATTTAGAATACAAAGACATGTTTAAAAATAATATACAATAAATAATAAAAAGTATGGTTTGGGACTAATTAATAGTAATACATGAAATATGTATGATGTTAAAATTAAAAAAAATAGATTAAGTTGTGAGTAAAATGAAATTTAAACATAAAAACACATGAAATTAAGAATAATAAATGAATACAATTGTTTATCATTGTTGTGTCATCAATCCTGAATTGGTATCGAGTTAATTTGTGACAATAACTCAAACAACAAAATTATTAATAAGAAATTATATCACGCGTGTATGCATGTGGAAACCACGTATTTAAAAAACAATATATACAATTGATGGAGGTAATAAATTGTGCATAATAAAATTAAAACATATAAAGAAATTAAAAAAAAATTGGTTGAGTGGTAAATTTAAAATTGTACTAATGCAATTGGTTTGGATTCAAATCTCACAAGAGGCATAATTTTTATTAATAAAACTAAAGTATCCTTAAATAATGTAATTTATTTTAAATACAGAATTTTATTTTTATAATTTTCCTAGCCAAGTTGGTGCCACAGGTGGTGCTCAGTTAACTTGTGACACCAACTTAATTAAGGAGTTTATTAATAGTATAAATATCAAAACATTCTCATAGTTGGGTGATTACTCGTGTAGTTTATCATTTATTTATTTAATAATTTTAAAATATGTAATTGCAATATATATTCGCATGTATATTAATAAATATTTTATTAAGAAATTAGAAATAAACATATAGATAAAAAATATCAATAAATATAGGGATAATTACATCAAATGTCACTAAACTATTAGTAAGTTTACGTTTAGTTGCTCAACTTCAAAAAAATTACAAAATGGTAATTGAAACGAAAGCTTTCATTTAAGTTATTGAATTATTTGAATGTTTTTATTTAAGCCACTGAGTTATTAAGCTCTTTCTTATATATATAAAAGTTTGGTTAGCGAGCTTCAAGCTACGGTTCGATGATCGGGATAGTAGATCAATACCCATCGATGAGTAGAAAAACTTTAGATCCAAATTAATTTGATGGTCAATGTTAAAGATTGAATAAGAAAGTTATCTGAATTTTGGTTTGCAAATATGTGACATTAAAAACTATTTCATGAAAAAATTGAACTGTAGAAAAGAAGGGGAATGAGAGCTTCGATTGATGAAGGTGGTGTGAACAAAGAAGGCTATACAATGATGATTTTAACAACTCAGTGACTTAAATGAAAAGTTTTGAATAGTTTAATGATCATTTTGTAACTTTTTTAAAATTAAATGACTAAAACTTAAATTTACTAATAGTTTAATGAATTTGGGTGTAATTTACCCATAGATATAATATGGTATACGGAACACATTATCCATACCTAAAAATGTTACATCCACCAATATGAATAGACCCTAATATTTACAAATCATCCCATTGCAATCCATAGTTAGTATAGAAAATTTTAAACTTTTTTTTTTTATTTTTTATCATATTATCAACTCCACATTTAAAACTATTTATAATTTGATTTAGAATTATTACTTATGACTCTATTTAAAAATAAGGACAATTTTGTTAACTTTAAAATAGAGTTATAGTTTGAATAAAAGTCTAAGCATACTCATTATTAATAAGTCAAAATAACTAATAATTAAGGTTAAAATATTATTTTAAAAAATCTAAATTTTTTTATAAGTAATTTTTATTTCCATATTTATTAACGTAGTAAAATAAAGTTATAACTTGAATAAAAATCTAAGTATATAAATAGAGATTGATTTTATATTTTGATTATCACTTAATTAGTGTTAAAATTATATACCAATTAAAATTTAAATTTAAAATCTATAAAAAGCATTTATATTTCAAAAAAAAATATTTAAATGACAAAGGCAACGGAAAGCACCGGAGAGATATGTAAGATCATTTTAATTGATGATGACATTATATAATATTATGTTATTTAAAAAAAATATATAAGTTACTTATTACATGCGAAGCAAGTACCTTTTTATACTTTTTTTTACTTCTTTCTTCTTGTTGTTGTTATTATACATGAAATTGTAAATGGATGAGAGAAATTAAAAAAAAAGAAGTAAAAAAGGCTTTATCATATAAAATTTTAATAATTATTTTTTAGTCATTATTATTAGACGTGTTTATTAATTTAATGTAAATATCTTTTAGCTGTGGAGTGAGACACAACCTGCTGTTTTTTGGAACACCAAGAGACAGGATTTCCCCTAAAGTAAACACAATATCCTGTGGTGGATCGTCGATCATCAAAGTTCAAGCCCCAATTAGCATCAACGTAACCAACCAAGGAGAGCCTCTCAGAGGGCTGACTGATCAAACCATAGTCGATAGTACCACTCAAGTATCACAAAATACGTTTAAGGGTGTAACAGCACATTTTCGGTGAAGTCAGAATAGTAGTTTCGGGACCACAAATCCGAGTTCGAAAGAAAATTTATTTTAACATTATTGTATGGTCTACCATATGATAGGAATATCTTATAAAAATTTTGTTAAGAAAATTTCATCGATTACATGTCTAATTAGATGGAGAGGACCAAATTGCATAAATGCAAAAGTTGAGTTCTAGTAGCTATAGGTATCAAATAGCTATGAAATTCAAAATTGGAGGTCCTTATATAGCAAATAGACCATTAAGAGGAGTTAGTAGATAAGTATGATTAGTCATCAATGGAAAGTTAAATAAAGAAAATGATTAAATTGGGAAGTAAAAGATAAAAAGATGATAAATAATAAAATAAACTAAAATATCATCATTTTATCATCTTTCCCAAATTAAAGACATGGAAACCCTATTTATGGGTGTTGAGCTCAAGAAAAATGTTTTGTCTTAATTAGGTATGTATTTTTGTCTCGTTTTTAATAATTTTTATATTTTCGAGATCGTAATAGCTTAATATGCTATCTCAGGGATTAATTTGTAAAGTTATCAAAGTACTAGGGTTTTGCCATGGATGAAGATAGTTGAATTATGATGTTTTATGGTAGAAAATGAAAAGTTGTTGATAGATAAACAATTTTTGTAAAGGGAATTTTGATGAAATTATGATTTAGGACTAAATTAAAAAGATGTAAAATTCATGGAAAATGTTTGAATTTTGTGAAACACATGGGCTGCTATTGTGATATATGAAAATTAGTTAGGCTTGGAATAAGGATTAAATTGCATGAATTTCATTTTCCGAGCCTAGGGACAAAATTGTAATTAATTAAAAGCATAGGGGTAAAATGGTAATTTTTGCCAAAAATATGAATTGGATTAAATTGAATATAAATTGATGTTAAATTCATTCGTATAGATCCGGATAGATCAAATATGGAGGTAGATCAGGGAAAAGAGAAACTAACGGATTAGTAGTTTTTGTGTACACGAACATTGTCGAGGTAAGTTCGTGTAACTAAATTGTATAATTATATGCTTGAATTGAATGTTATGTATGTGAATTGTGTAAATTGTCATGTATGAAAACCAATCACATATCCGAAAATGTTCTACAAGAATAAAGTCTTGATTGAACAAATGAAAATTCGATGGATACAAGGTTCCTGAATTGGTTGTTGTCCTGCATGTGTTGCGAACACACCACAACTCGAAAGAGCATCCCATTATTTGCTCTCATGAGCTTCCCGTTATATGGTTCTTGCGAGCTTCCCTTTAATAGCTCTTATGAGCATCCCAATTGGTTGTGATCTTGCAAGTGTTGTGGACACACCGCAGCTTTTATGAGCGTCCCGATATATGGCTCTTCAGAGCTTCTTAATTAAAGGCTCTTTCATGAGCTTCCCAATTAATTGGCACTTTAGAGTTTCGCAATATTGGCTTGCTTGAACTTCCCGTTACATGGCTCCCACAAACTTCCCGTAATATGGCTCGAAAGAGCTTCCAGTTTATGTGCTCGTATGAGCATACCCGAACATGAATTAACGGATTACGGATTTGTACACTTTGTGTGTACTACCCAAGTATCCATTGAAATTTTAAATGGTTCAACGGGCAAAGTTCTGACAAGAAACAACATGAAATTGAAATTAACTACGTTTGTATATACCTAAAATATAGGAAAATTATATTACTTGATTTATTGATAATAAATTGGTTGCTATACGAATATGGAACTTGCTTGATGACCTTGTTTGTCCATGATTATGATTTATTACTTGTGATTACTTGGCTAATGTGACATGGATATGTGTTTAGGCTTTTAACCAAGTTGTTTGGAGTATGTTGTGTATACTTACCTTATAAGTAAAATAATGGTAAGTTAAATTCCATATTATACGAACTTACTAAGCATTAAATGGTTACTCTGTTTTATTTCCTCTGTTTTATAGTATTCGGAAGTCGTTAAGGTTGGATGCTGGTCAGACCTACATCACACTATCCATCGACCTTTTCGGTATATTTATAATAGACTCATTTTGGTTATAATGGCATGTATAGGTTAAATTTTACCAATGATGGCATGTATGTGATTGGTTTGAGATAATATAATTAATAAAATATGCCTATATGTTTGTATGATTATTTTGGTAAGTTGGATAGTTGAACATATATTTTGATATTTTCTGAAAATTCTTTGAGTACCCGATTTAATCCTGACTCATTTCTAATGTGAATTTTGGGCTTCGAGGGCTTATATAAGGGACAATATGATTGATTATGATTAATTTCTGATATGAATGTGAAATGATATGAAATGTCTATACTTGATCTGTAAATTCCAGTAATGCTCTGTAACCTTATTCCGGTAATGGATATGGGTTAGGGGTGTTACAAAGGGCCACAAAATTAACATCCATCGGAGCATGCATAAACTGACATAGACAATTAACCGCGTACGCAATGTCGGTTCGAGTGAAAACAACATATTGCAATGCTCCAACAATACTTCTAAACTCTCGGATCTTTAACCAAAATGCCCTCATCCTTAAATAACAAAGAAGAGCTAACTATGGGTGTATGAACACCCTTAGCACAAGTCATGTGACACTAATCAAGTAAGTTAATAACTCCCAGTGGTCGAATGAGTGACTTCAACCCCCAAGAAATAATGAAGAGATCCCACGTCTTTTAGGGAAAACTGGGTGTGTAGTTATTGTACAAACGTTTCAATGCCTCTAGACGAATCTCCTTAATGATGATATCATCCATATAAACTAACACATACATACAAGAATCATTAGTGACACAAATGAACAAAGATGCATCGGATTTCGAAAGAGCAAAACCCATGGATTGCAGAAAATTTTTCAACTTATCAAACCATACTCTCAGAGCTTGTCATAATCCATACAAGGCCTTTGTCAATCGACAAACAAGAGGTTGCCCGTTCGCTTTATGTTGAACATACCCAGGGGGTTGGTGCATGTAAACTTCTTCAGTGACCTCACTATTAACAAATGTATTACTCACATCAACTTGGAGGATCGGCCACGTTTTGAATATGACAATAGATAGAATGGTTCGAATGGTAATGGGTTTAACAATTAGACTAAATGTTTCCCAAAAATCACACTCTAGCACCTGAGATCACCCTTTAGCCATTAATCGACCTTTCTGGTAAGCCACGGTACCATTTGGATTTCTTTTTACTTTAAACAGTCATTTGCAACCAATTTCCTTCCATCCTGGTGGCAAAGGAACTAACTCCCAAGTACGATTTTAAATAAGAGCATCATACTCATCTTGAGCCGCCACTCGCCACTCTCTATGTACAAATGCTTTATCAATCGTACATGGCTTATGATCAAGTAACGCATCTACTAGAGCTTTAGGTTTGAATATACCTGCTTTGGACTGGGTGATCATACAATATGTATTGCCTAGGGGCAGTGGAGTATCTACCGTATGTGATAGACAACACCGGTGTGAGGGAAGAAGTGCTGCTACCATGATCCAAGGCACCAATGTCATTTTCCAAAGGTGACAACTCAAGTGTGAGGGGAGAAGTGCTGCTACTTGGACCCAAGGCACCGACATCATTTTCCAAAAATGGTGAGTCTATGGCACCATGAGACAAAACTGTAGGACTTTGTATGTCTGTATCTCTGTTAGGATATTGATGTGATTGAGACTATACAAGAGAAACAAACGTGGTAACACAGTCGGTTGTTAAGGTAGAAGGTGAAGAGTTCGCGGCAAACAAAAATTGATTTTTATAAAAAATAACATGTCGAGATACAATAATTTTACCATCAGATGTAAGACATTGATATCCTTTATGCTGAGAACTGTAACCCAAAAAGATACAAGGCTGAGACTGAAATTCCAACTTGTGATTATTGAATGGGCATAGATATGGGAAACAACAACACCTAAATATTTGAAGATGACCATAAGTAGGGGACTTACCATAAAGAACCAAGTTTGGGGACTGATCACGTAAGACGGTAGTGGGTAAACGATTTATTAAATGAACCACACATGAAATGGCATAACCCCAAAACTTCATTGGTAAGTTTATTTGAGCAAGCAACGTGAGTCCTACCTCAACAATATGGTGATGTTTTCTTTCTACCACACCATTTCGTTCAGATGTATGGAGACATGTGATTCGATGAATGATACCATACTGAGTTAAGACAGATGTGAATGATCGAAACTTGCCACCCCAATCGCTTTAAAATTGTTTAATGTCTTTCCCAAATTGAGTATTAACCATTCTGTGAAACTGAATGAAACACTCAACAGCTTGATATTTGCGTTGAATAAGATACAACCACATAAAATGACTAAAAACATCACTAAAAGAGATATAATGCCAATTACTACCACATACAACAGCGGTGGTCCGCATAAGTCCGATACAACCAATTTAAAAAGAAATGTATATACAGTAGTAGAATCTATAAAAGGCAACTTGTGAGAGTTTCCTTTTTGACAAACAGTACAGACATAAGCAAGCTGATTTTTATTTGCAACAACATTACAAGTTCTTAACACGGATTGAACAACACGTGCCGAAGGATGACCCAGACAATGATGCCACAATTCGAACATATCAAACTTGGAGTGGCTTGATCATAATTTAGTACTATGTGCGGACATATCAACATCTCCACAGTTTTCAGCGGCAATAGGGGAAAACCGATAAAATCTATCATAAGTGTGGCCTCGTAACAATATTGCCTAAATCTGAATATCCTTAACTACATAGTAAAAAGGGAGAAACTAAAAAAAAAACATTGTTCTCTTAAGCAAATTGTGAAACAGACAATAAATTTTTACGAATACTTGGCACATATAAAACATTAGATAAATGCAACACCTTATTTTTTGTAGGAAACGTAGCATTACCCACATTTGCAATAGTAGCAAGCGTCCCATCACCCATTAAAAGTGGAATATTACCTGAATACTGCGTGAATGTATTCAATGCCGAAGTCACTTGGCACACTTGATTGGTAGCTCCTGAGTCAGGGTACCATGATGTCAAAGCATTATTTCCTACGGGCAGAGGGACATATGGGTCCACATGATTTATAGTTGGATTCTCAAAATTCGGCCTACAAGCAAACTCAAATGTAGTAGCATTCCATGTATTTCCACTAGAAAATTTGGACCCTGAGAAATCCGGGATCCGAGGAAGCCCAACACATGACTGAGGGCCTATGGGAGTACCTTGGCTGAACTCCCCAAATGGAGCAGCAGCAGCAGCCACAGGAGCAAACCCAATCGGTCTTCGCATGTTGGGCTGCAAGGTCCATAAAGCCTTCCTCTCACAATAGGCTTATCTACAAATGAAGCCTGCAAAACACATGCAGGCCCAGCCTGCAAATGAACCTGCCCATTAAGGGCCACATGGTTGATCGATGGCCTAGCACTATAACCCAAAGGAGGACCAGAACTAGAGTTAAAAAACCCTTTTGTCGTAGCATCAAGTTGAAATCCAGCCATTTCTTGCCCAGTTGCTGCCTCCCTCGGCAACGCTGGTATCGGATGACCATCATACTGCTGATCAAAATGGTAGTTACACCGTTGGGCTAAGTGACCAAGGTGACCATAGATCTGACACTGAACACACCCTCTCTAACTTCGACCGTGGCTACCATAGACAGCGCGACCACAGATCGGAGACAACGTCACCATCAGAAAAGAACGAGCCACATCGGCAGATCTCACCATGTTGACCTGAATCGGGCTATCAAGAGCAAGTTGCTTTTAACGATTTTCACAATCTAGAAGAACTTACACCAACCAATCAAGACGCATTAGCTCCGGCGCAAATGCGATCATTGTGACAACTATGTCAGATTCAATAGACAGTATTGAGATCTTAATCTTGGCCAGATATTAAGTAACAGTAAGAGTTTCCTTTTTTAAAGTATGCAATTCATGTTTGATTCTGGAGATCTTAGCACTAGAGGTAGCAATAAATAATTGAGAGGTTTTACTCCAGACCTCGTGTGCTGTCGATGTACTTGTAAAAGACGAGAGCAGATCTCCACTAATTGTGGATAAAATCCAAGAAGCAAGTAACTTATCTTGCTGGTTAAGTAGATAAAATCAAGATTAGGAACTAACTTCCCTTCTAAATTAGGAACAAATCAAGGTGGAACAGCGACCATGCCAAGAACGAAACTAGTTAAGTCATACGCTTCAATGATCAATTTCATTTGATGTTGCCATTGAAGGAACGTTTCTTCTTTCAGCGTCATAATGTCGTGGCAAGGAAAGGATTGGACCACGCGGTAAAAAACATTAATAGCAACACCTTGTGAGGGTGGATGAAGACTAGTGGCAGATGGTGCGGAGTTGACTTCATTGGTGGACATAATGAGAGCAATAGACGTTGGAGACCAAGAATAATCACCTCAGGAACCTAGCGACTGATATCATGATAGAATACTAACAAAGAACTAATCAAAAGAAATCAAACTTAATCTTGAATTTCATGTGAATCTATTCTTGTTTTCATTAGAAGCTCAATATATGTATTTATACAACTCTCAGTAGATAACTGCTACTAACTGACTACTAACAATTTCTAACAAATTGCAAACAGCTAAAACTGCTTAATTGTTTTAACAAACTCTAACGGCTTTGGTTTTCCCAACATTAATTGAAAGTGAATGAGATCAATATTGATACATCTCCAAAGTATTGGACTTTGGTATTGAGATGATTATCGTGGTTCGAAGTAACCAAGCCAACATAGAGTGTGCCCTCCACAACGACTAGGATTTCGGTGGCACGAGGGGTTGAAGCCACCATTTGGTGCGTAGCTAATGAGATGTCAAGAGTGCTGGGCAATATTGACTGGAGTCACAGTTGATCCCTTTGGATTTTATGTGTTTCTAAAGTTGTTAAGCCCTGAGAAGAAGAAATCTTCTACTTTGGCAAGCTTTGGGTCCTTGCAGCACTTCCCATTATCAAGCACTGCATGAAAAACATATTATTTCCATATTATGCCGTGTAAATCTCATAGATTGTTTCAAATAGTTTAAGAGCAACAGATAAAAGATCAGATGCATAGGCAAACGGGAAAATCAAAGTCGAGAGAAAATGCTAAGACGAAATGAGAATATCACATCTCTGCTATGGAAATAGTCATTTCTGTCATCCTTGTAGTACTTGATTAATAAAACTTGATCCTTTTGGTACCTTGACTTCAGCAGATATGCAAGGCTGCTAAGGCAATCCAGGCCATAAAAGATACAATTAATAGTTATTGTAAAACTTGGCAGCTGGGCAGGTTCCACATGCTGCTTATCATTCAAATGTAAAATTCTGCATTTTTTAGTCATTCATTACAATATGATGCTGGCATATGTATTTGATCTGATCATGTAAAGATTTTTCATGCATCTAAGTATAAACATATGCAGTTATATACAAGCCTTTTGATTCTTACTGTCCAAGTAATGACATCTAGGTGCTTTGTCTCCGATTCTCATCAAATCAGGGATATTTTTTTAGGTACACAGGAAGCACGAATCAATTGAGCTAAGTTTTGAATTGTTGGTGTATTCAGACTCCGAGAACAACATTTCTTGTAACAATACCGAGTACGAGTACCTACGTATTTCATTTTTAATTTTTTTCATATATTCATATGGGAAGATTAAAATTCCATGAGGATAAAGGCACAAAGTAGCTGAAGAATGATTGAATAAAGATTTTTCTAAAATGCAATAATCATTATATACATCGACTTGCTAAATCTTTCATTTGTTTTATTTTCTTTTTTTTGAATTAAAGAATGAACATGATAATGGAGCAGTTCAGTACAAACTGCAACTGTGTTATCTATAAATAGACATGCTTTCATCCTTCATCCCTTATCAAGTTGAAGACTGTTACTTAGTACTTAAAACCATGAAAGCTGTTTATTTCCTTGCAGCATTTGTCCTTTTGGGTTTGGCTTCCAAACTTGCCTCAGCCTCTGATCCCAGCCCTCTTCAGGATTTCTGTATAGCAGTTAATGATGCCAAAAATGGTGGTATATATATATATACATGTTCTTTTATATTCTCTGGATCTTCATCTTGGCATAATAATCTCTTTCCATTTATGCAGTTTTCATTAATGGCAAGTTGTGCAAGGACCCAAAGCTTGCAACTCCAGAAGACTTCTTCTTTTCAGGGCTCAATATTCCAGGAAACACATCAAATCAAGTAGGATCAATGATCACTCCAGTCATTGTTTCAGGACTTAACACTCTTGGTATATCTCTTGTTCGAATTGATTATGCACCGTACGTTGGTCTAAATCCTCTTCACACACACCCTCGTGCCACCGAAATCTTAGTTGTTGTCCAAGGCACACTTTACGTCGGCTTTGTTACGTTAAACCCAGATAATCGTCTCTTCACCAAAGTGCTATACCCTGGAGATGTCTTTGTTTTCCCACTAGGTCTGATTCACTTCCAGTTCAACATAGGGCATACCAATGCGGTTGCCTTTGCTGCTCTCAGTAGCCAAAATCCAGGGGTCGTCACCATTGCAAATGCAGTGTTTGGCTCAGACCTGAATATCAATCCTGATGTTCTTGTCCAGGCCTTTCAACTGGACAAGAATATTGTTAACCAACTTCAATCCCGGTTTTGGTCGGATAACGACAATAGGAATTAATGTTAACTTCTACAGCCCCATCAAACTTAACTATGTACCCAATTCTCAGCTATTGCTAATTTTATTTTACATTTTAATTCAAATTTAATTACTCTTTTTAATTTCGCTTCATCATTTATTATTTTTAATTCTTTTATTAGTTTATTTTCATTAGATATGATGCCATTCATGCTCCAAAACCTGTGCTATATACTATATTAAACAAAAATATTTTAATATTAATTCATAACATAATAAATACAACGAAATAGCATATAATATAAAAAAAATTAAAATTAAAATTCAAACTTAACACTTTATTATACACAGTGCAGGTATGCAAACTAATTTTAAATCTATTTACCTTAATAATAAAGTGATAAATAAATAATTATATTATTTATAATGTTTAATTACTTTAGTTAAGATAATTAATATATCATAATACTTAAAACATAATTAATTATTTAATTAAAAGTTGAATAATATTATTATGAAAAGCATGATTTCAAAGTGGAAGCTGTCATTTCATACAAATTTTCATATAAAACACCATTTATTATTTTTTTTATAATCTTATTATAAGTTCTAATCATATCAAATCTTTTTGGCATAATGTCTAAAACTACTCATAGCCCCTCTCAACTCTTAAATAATGGTAGATAGTGTGTTTCAGTACATTTAAACTCATATCCTCTTATATTAGTAACAATACCAATACTAATTAAACTAAAACTTCAATCCACATAAAATTTGAAATATTAAATTAAAAGTTTTAAATCTCTAAGCAATATTCTCAATATATATGTTGCATTAGATCCAGACCTAATATATAAGAGTTATTCGTCCCATTATGTCAAAAAAAACATTTTCAAAAATTTTAAATTATTCATAAACTCCCCAACCCCTAATTAATTAAAGTGAAAGAATATTGCACGACTTGTAAACCTCAAGAAAGCTACAACAACAATGGTGACATTAAATTAATACTAATTAACTTAATAATATAATAAGTAATAAAAGTATTTTTTAAATATATATGTGGGTAAATTATACCAATGGAATTAAATAAATGGTCATATAATTATGTTCATGTTTTTATTTTGGTCACTTAATTTTAAAAAATTTTACTTTAGGTATTAACGTTTGAATTTGTTTCTATTTTGGTCACATATCGTTACATTGATAACGAAAACCTTTTTCTAACTAGTATAATAACACATTTAGTCCCCAATACTTACATATTCTATTAATTTGGTCCTAATTCTAAATAATTCAATAAATTTAACCATTTACATTTACAAATTTTACCAATTTAATCCTCAAACCTCCTACTAAAAATTTTCAACCTTTAAAATAGAAGCATTCCGCATCTATAAATTTATACCTAAAAAAAAAAGTTCCCCAATAAAACAAAATCATATATGATGCGAATATGAATTTCGGTTCAACTATTCTCCCAACCTTTCAAAGTCCATACCCCTAAACGAAAGGAAGACAATATAATTAAATTAACATAGCATTGGACTAAATACTCACTAAAACCAAATTCAGATCATCCTCCCTGCAATTGTGTTCAAAGATTAACATCCCCAATACCCTAATTAGTTCATGCTTCAACCAATTTACATCACGCATCGATACAAAGATTACCATCCAAATAAGCAAGTGAGGCGATCTATCAAACCGAAAAGCGATTATTGTTGGGACTCTGTTTGCAACTGTAAATACTAAAAACTAAATTGCATTTCAAGTTTGGCTGCTTGAAATACATGTATAAATGAGATAGAGCTTTTTACCATTTGTTTTATTGAAGTTTTTCTTTTTTTTTTTGGATTTTACAAATTTTTAGATATGGAGTAACTCTATTTTAAAAGTTGAAAGTTTTGATTAGGATGTTTGAGGATCAATTTGATAGAACTTAGAATTAGGACCAAATTAATAGAATATGTGAGTATTGAGAACTAAATTTGTTATTATACCAATTAGAGAAAGACTTTTGTAATCAATTTATCCATGAGTGATCAAAATAAGAACAAATTAAAAAATTAATGCTTAAATTAATAAAATTTAAAATTAGGTCGCCAAGATAAAAACATGGACATAATTGAGTGATACCCTATATATATGCACACTTATGCTTAGGATTTACGTTGCTAAGTAGATTAAAGGCATGTTAGATAATGAGAAAAATGGATATGTAATAAATAAAATTGAAACGCAAGAAGGATAAAAATTCAATTTGATCTCTAACGGTAATATTTTTGAAGAATACGAGAGTGTAATTTTGGAGTTAAAGTGTGTTAAGGTTGAATTCTTTCAAGAGAAAAATTTTATACTTTGTTGGGAGTCAGTGTGTTGTGAATGTGTTTATTGTATTTGGTTCACAAAGTCGAGAGTATTTGTTTAGTGGACCTGATTCACAGAGTCAAGAACGCCTCAATTGATAGTACCTTCAAGGCTCAAGAGATGTGTCAATATTGAGTGCAGGGTGACTCGAACAACCAACCTGAGACACTTAAGCCTAAGTGGTACCATAGTTGCAAGTAAGGGCCTTTGAAGCCTCGAGTTAGTGGTTCGAATCCCTTCGTTATGCGCAGATCAAGTTATTTACATAATTACGCTTAAGCTTTATACACACACCTATCTTGTGAGTCTTGCAGGTCCATCAACCGAAGCACTCTTAACTCTGTGAACTAGGCTTATCGAGCAACCGCTCATGACATGCTAACTCTTAATAACACATAGGAGACAAAACCTTAACATGAAAACATTATCTTCAATTGTTAAAGAATTAATCAACTAACTAATGAACAATATTTTCTCCTAAAAGAATACAACTTTACAATTGCAACTATTGTCTTATACTTGTTTCATTCTATTAATTAGTTTTTTTTGTTATAGAAAAATAATCAAACAAATAAATCATTAATCACTCAAGTCATAATACATAATCTTGAACAAAATGATTGATTCCTTGATCCAATTATGATGAGTAAGAAGAGTAGATTGGCTAACACATGTAGCCATGTGCTGCTTGAACACCTTCTCTCTTTATATATATAGTGGACCACACACTCATCACCTCCACTAGTTATGTCCCTATCTAATCTCATATGTATTAAACCAAAGTTTTGCCATATATAATTTCAAACAATTAGTTTTGGTGGAGTTCTATAATTGATATCTTTCGACACAACATTGTTTATATTTATTATATACAAAATAAATTAAATTAAAAAAAAGATAACATTTATTCATTTTTCCTACTATTATGAAGTTAATAATTATTTAATATATTTTAATTATTAAAAACAATAATATACTTTTAAAAAATACAATAGCATTACGTTTTCACACGTATATATATATGTAACAAATAATATTTAAATTAAAAATAATTTTTTTAAATATTTTTATTACTATTATGAAGTGAATAATTATTTAATATATTTTAATTATTAAATTCTATAAACCTGTGGGGAATAAAACTAGTGTTTTAGTATTTCCCAAATCTGAATAAGATTTTGTTTAAATTCTTTTTGACACACGTGTCCATTTTTTTTTTTCTTTTTGACACGAGAATATTATGGGTAAATGTCAATCCCTATCCCTCTATTTTTTATGTTATAAGAATGGTTACATTTCAATTTGATCCCTATATTTCGTTAAAATGTTAGATTTAATTTATATACTTTGATTTTGAAATAATTTTATACCTTAAAATTTGTAATACCATTAGTTAGTTTAAATATTTTATTCTAATTAAAATGATGATGTGAATTTTTAAAAATTGTTAACACCATTAAAATTCTTTAATATATTCAAATCTGTTACAATGTTATTTTATTGTTACATGAATACCAAATTTATTTTATTTTTTCAAAATGTCACACCAACACAAAAATTTTAACAATGTTAACAAATAATTAACCTAACACAAAATGTAGGTGAAAAACATAATAATTAGTTCTCTATAGCAATAAACCAAAACATGTCCTTCAATTACAATTCAATTATTGCAAGCCCTTGGTCTTTAACAGTTGTAGACAAGTGTTAACTAATTTATGAACCTTGTCTCCATCGAGACATGTTTTAAAACTAAGACTAAATGATTTATCTCTACCATTTACATTTTTATAGTTTACGCACAAATTTCAAGTCAAATATTAACTTAAAGAAGTCAAATATTAACCTAAAGATTTATTCATTTTATTTAAAAGTTACAATATTTGGATTTTTTATTACAAAGAAAACTCATTTGATTCTTCTCATTCTCTTTAATAGAGTTTCGATTTAAGAGCCATTTGGACTTAATCTTAAAAGGATGTGATTTGCTTCAAGGGTTATTGAGACTTGGTCTTGAAACTAAGTTTGTCGAGACGCTTGCTTAAGAATTAGATTAGATTGGATTCAAAGGGTCTTCGAGACTTGATCTTGAAAAAGGGTTTGGAGAGAGTTTGGATCTAAGAGTCTTCGAGACTTGATCTTGGATGATTGCGTCTGCTTCAAGGGTTGTCGAGACTTGATCTTGAAAACAATTTTTATCTCCTTTGTGTTGATACAACCAGATTGGAGAGGGCTTTGATCCCAGGGTCATCTAGATTTGATATTAGATGAAAGGATGATTTTGCTTCAATGGCCTTTTAGGCTTGATCTTAAGAAAAATAGGTTGAGCCTCCTTGCTATTGGTTAAGCAAGATCCAAATGTGGCATTCTTCAGAATTGGTATCGTAAATTCTTGAGATTTTGGAGAGAGCTTCGAGTCTCCAAGATCTTCCGTTTAGAGAACTTCTGAATTTTTGAACTTGTGAATATATAAAATGACGTGGAGGTGATCCCCTTTAATAGTGTCAGTCACTTAAGTAAAAAAAGTTCTTGTAACAGTCCACTCCTGACCCAATCATCATATCTGAATGTGTGATGTCACATTAGGTTGCCAAAGAAACTCAAGTTATCTCATTAATGTACTCATAAATTTAATTCATAATTATTATTCAAACCGATTTAATCATAAATCATTTTCAGAATTATATATTTTTTAATGTCTATGTTTCAAAATTCATCATTGTATGGAGTTGTGAAAGGTCAAATTTAGAGTTAGGACTTGAATTCAAACTCAATTATCAAATTTCAATGTTGTGTCCTCAAGACAAGCCTCATTTTATTTTAAGGATTTTTTCTTCGAAGTTAATCTACATCGAGACACTGGAAATTGTGTCTCGAAACTTGGTCCATTATGTCTTGAGACCAACCTGTAACACCTAAAACTCGGCCTAGAAGACTAGACTGAATTCGGAATGCTACATTAATCACCGAAGTGATCGTAGAAAAATTTTACAAAACAATTTATCTTAGTAAACCAAAATCGTTTAATAACCACACAATAAAAATTTACTATAAATCTTAATATAAATCATGTTTAAATTATGTGAATAAAACATAAATCGGAAACTATACCACAGCATTATAAATCCTTACAGTTTAAACTTAAACCGAATAATGAATAAAACCAAAATTAAAACCCATAGTTTATCCACCAAGACTGTCCGAGACCTCCGCGTACTAAGTCCAACATAAAAAATCAGAGTGGTACCTGAAAGGGGAAATAGAGAGGGGGGTGAGCTTCTTGAGCTCAATGTGAGATCAAAACCAATAAAACTATAGGAACAAAGCGGAATAGAGTCAAAAGGCTGGGTAATAGCTCCGACATAGAACTTGCTTACAGATCGATGAAAGCACAACACAGACCATATGTAACTTTACAGTCATATGGCTCTGTTAGACATAATAACAGTAATTCACAGTAGTCACAGTCTAGGCCTAAGCCCTTTTCAGAATCAACAACTAACCAGTCAAACAGTAGCCGTCAAAACTACCAGGTTCTCTTAGGCACGAATGCCTCTCAGTCAAATAATACAACCAGACATTTCAGTTAATCAGATGCTCAAATATCTCAGTCGAACAAACAATTGAGCAATCAGTCAATCAGATATATCAGACAACCAGTACAGGCACATTTGGTCACAGTATCACGTTCAGCCAATCGGATTCAATCAAATGCATATGAGTGCAAATGAGTTACAAAATGCACCCACCCATCCAGCCAACACACCTCCGTCCAACCCTGCATTTACTGTGGGGATTTAATCAACCTACCCATCCCTACACATACAATTAGCACCAATTGCAGCACTAAATGGAAATTTGCAGCCGAACTACCAGATAAGATAATCGTACGTAGTGTAGCTAACATACATATGGTACTGTGCAATGTGGTAATCCGCTATACCGATATCAGTAAAGTCCACGACCCTTTAGGCATTGGCACGGCCCATGACCCTCTGGGTATTGGGCTACAGTATGCAATTCAACTGTCAATCTCGTATATCACGCAATAAGGCTAGCGTATAAGCTGTACTGTGCAATGCGGAATACCGCAGTACAGACGTGCAGTATGAACTGCCAGATCAGATATTAGTACATAGTGTAGCTAACGTACGTGCAGTATGGTGCAATGCAGTCATTTGCTATACCATCTATACGATGTCATCCCGAGTTGCCCGGCAATGATGATCATCTATCCAGTTGAACTGCCAGACCAAATTAGTCTTCCTTCTCTTCATCATCCCAACCCAAAACGTTTCATGCAAATGAATGTATGCAAATGTATGAATGTAGATGCACCAACTAAGGACACAATTACCGACAGTCATTCAGAATAGTCAACTAGAACCAGTCCATCAGTAACAGTCATTCAAAAGCAACCATTCAGTTTCAGTCAAGTGCACACTTCTGCACTCAGTTTCGGAGCCTATCATTTCACACAACCAGAAGCCAGTAGTGCACAAATCAAGGTCAGAATAGAGTCGTGTTCACCCTCAGTAGCCTTAGTCGAGGGGTTGGAACACATAGACTCTCAAAGGCATTCGATTTGCCCTAAAAATAGATTTTGGCAAGTTAGGGCAACACGCCCATGTGCTTCGACCGTGTGGAGTAATCCAAGCCGTGTTAGATCCAAACGCCCGTATAAAGGGTAGCACACGACCGTGTGACAGAGGCACACGCCCGTGTGGTGTAGGGGCACGGTTGTGTAAACGGGCCGTGTAACTCACTGTCCAATTTCACTTATATTAGGTGCAGGGCAGACACGACCATGTGAAGGTCTCACACGCTCGTGTGGCCATCAGACACGGCCGTGTGTCCCCTAAAACAGGCCTATGTGGAGTCCCTAGGCCTCAAAATCAATTACACGGCCGTGTGTCCTGAAACACACGCCCGTGTGGGAACCGTAACTTCCCAAATTAGTCACAAGCTGTGCATCCCATAACACATGCTCGTGTGGAAGCCCTAATTCCCCAAATCAGTCACACGGTCGTGTGGCCAAAGGACACGGCTGTGTGGCTTCCGAAAAAAATCCCCAAATCGGCCACACGCCCATGTGGTCAGGCCGTGTGGCACCCAAAATTGGCCGAAAACCCTAGTTCCCAAATCCACACGGTCGTGTGCCTCCGACACACATCCATGTGGTCGTTGGGGAGGCTATGAAACCACCCTAATTAAGCCCTGAAAACCAGCTTAGGCTACCAGAACCACCCACTACCTTTACCCTATCAACGTATATCAGAAAACTACGTTTTCCCTTCACTTTTAACATCTAAAAACTAAAAAACAACGGGGTTAGCATACAATCAAGAAAAGCAGAATAGAAATTTGCAGAATCAACAAAGAATACAGAAACGTAGGCTCTGTTTGTTTGCAGGTAAAATGTTTTCCGAAAAATGATTTCTGGAAAATGATTTCCTGAAAAATGATTTTTGGAAAATGATTTACTTTTCTGGTGTTTGGATGAATCTGTATAAAATATTTTCTGTTGTTTGGCAGATTTCCTGAAAATATTTTCCAGAAAAACTATTTTTACATATATTAATAAATTTATATATATATATATACTAATAAATTTATATTTTAAATGGTTTTTACATATATTGCAATGATTTATTTATAAATAAATTAACTAAATTAAATATATAATAATACTCAATTATTAATAATTTATTATCATCATTTTTTGGTTAAATTCCTACAACTTTATTTGTAAAATAATATGAAATGAAACAAATATTTTCGTTCATTTTATATTTTTAAGAGGTATAATGATAATTATTTCCATTAATAATGATCAAATAAAACTAAATAAATTGAATAAAGATATATTTTTAAAAAAAATTAAGAAAGCTGATAAATAAATGATTTTATTCAATTTGGTTATATACAATATTCAATTGGACTTGAGCTCTATTCTTAATAATAAGACTACATATGCGTACATATGTATGTATGTTTTTTAAAGATCAATTTAAGCTACCAATAGTTGTTAGATTATGGCACAATTATAATGGCAGTGGAAAAAAACCCAATGGACAAACAATGGCACCTACTTGGAACCTTTACTATATATATATATATGGTTTCTTTTTTTGTTTCTGCTATTAATAAAATAAGATTGACAATAGTTTCCAATTGAGACCATTACAAGTTAATTTTGTGATGATAACAACAGTAGACCAAAAGACAATTGAACTACCGATTACTTAAGGCAAAAAACTGCACACTTTTACATGACTTTTTTTTTAATCATAAATCATATTTTAAATGATAAATCTAGTAAGCATATTCAGACACTGTCAATAACCATGAACTTAAAAAATAAAATATATATTATTTGACTTATTGTTTTTTTTTTTTTGCTAGTACAACAACTATGAAAGCTGCATAAAAACAAAGTAATCAGCAGGTACAAAATGACCCATCCTAAGAATATAATCGAAACATAGACAGATCGTAGCAAACAGAACCTTAAAATCCCAAATTACACCTATCTGTTGAACAAACCTCAAACCAGACAAAAATCTAATTCCCACAAGTCACTCTAGGTGATTGTTTCCATGCTATTCCAAGTTCTCACTTTAAAGCTTCCAATCTTTGTAGCTTTGAATGCAATGGCCATCATAAGATACCTTAAAAATACCTCTTTGTTATTCAAAATTTGAAGCTTAAACAGTCACAAATGATTAAAAGTAGGTTCTTAGCATATAAGTAAAGTTCTTCCACAATAGTTATCAATTCAGACAAAATGACAAAAGAAAAAATAGAGATGAAAAAAATAAAGAAAACCGCTGCTACTTTTAATAGCCATTTTAGTCATATAACTTGCAAAGAATGATGAGGGGGTTAAGGGTTGGCTGAAAGAAAATTTAAAGTCGATTTAAGGTGTGGCGTTGGGGAATGAAGAGATTGATAGAAAACCAAATGAACCTGATCGGGAATATAAAAAGATCAACAATAGAACACCCTCTTTCACACTTTTTTTTTCTTTTTTTTTTTACTTTTTTTATAATTTTGAATTTTTTTTTCACATTTTTTTTCGATTTTTTTTTCACTAAATGAAATACAACGGAAAAAAAAAATGAAATACAACTTGCAAAAATTTTTTTTTGAATTTTTTTTTACTTACAAACTAACTTCCGGGAACGCTACGAACGTCGGTACTCCTCGTTTTAATAGCTCTGATACCAAATGATACGATCCGCCTTGGGGTTGAGTCGAGTCGTATGTGAATTGCCCGATCGTCTACGAGAAAGTATCGTTCAGCTCGTTTTTAAAAGGATGTTTTGGGTAAAATTGGGCGGAAGCTATTTTAAGAGGGTTCAAAGATAGGTTTATAGTTGAGGATGTTATTAGAGGTTCGGTTTAAAGAAAGAAGATGATTGACAAGGGTTCAAAAGGCTTAGGATGAAAATGGATAATTCGGTTAACAAATGAAGTAATGGATAGATGAAAGCAGGATGGAATGGAATGGAATGAAGGGATCTTAAAAGCAAGCACGAACCAATATTAGAAAATATCAACCCAAATGCTTATAAGCTTTCAAAGTGAACAGATGGAAGTGAATAAACCTCGACCCGCTACTTAGAGAAGTAGGAACCTCGGTATAAGGGTTGAACGCCACACTATATGATAGTGATAAGTTCGAATAGAAGAAAACAAGGTTGACGCCACTAAAACTAGATAAGCCAACAAAGTCTTCAATGAAATATGAGAGAAAAAGTTCTCACAAAATAGGAAAATAGTTTCATTCAAATGAGCCAAAAAGTTCAAAAGTCTATACATCCATCTAAAATCAAAGTATTTATAGGAGTATAACAAGCCTAACTGAATGGACACATATTCAATTAAGTTTTAATTAAACTAATTAAAACTATGTAACTCTTGATGAATTCAAATAGTTGTAACTGCTATGGCATCTTGTTTAACCTTCCAAATGAGCTAATTATGAACTCTAATGAGCTGATTAAAATTATTTTAATGTATGATCAGCCAAGAGATCAAAACAGCCCATTTAATTTCCCTTTGGACAGCCGAATGGTCACCATTTATAAAGAAAACATTTTTTTTTGGGCACATGAATGGTCTCCCTTGTGTAAATGCTGAATGTAACCATCCAAGGATGTTAATGAACAGCCACTTTTATGAAGAAAACGTTTGGAAGTTTTCTTGGCTTGAAAATAACTCCTAGCAACTCTTGATTTCTCCTTTGGCTAGTTGAAAAGACTCCAGCAACTTAATGAAGTTTAAAGCCTCCTTATTGAATGCATAACAGCCTTTAAATGTAATTGTTGTGAGCCGAAAAATCACCTGCAATTAAACATACGTAACCATCTCATTTATTCTATTATTAAGCTTAAAACAAATTAACAACTACTTAAATAAATGAACTAACACTTATGCATCATTTATTCTAGCAACTAGTTAATTAAAAGAAGTATTAAATGAACTTTAACTCATGCACCAATAAATTAACCTAGTAACTAGATTAATTAAAGAAGCAACTCATTAAATTAAGTTCATCAAATAAACTCATTTAATTAAACTAAGATGAGTTGTATTAATGACTAACAACTCATTTATTAACTTAAGATGCTTAAATGCATGATTTAAAATGCAAACTAAATGAACAAATGAGTTACTTAATGCATGACTTAATTAAATGTAGAACACATAGTGCATGTCATAATTAAAATATGTAGATTAATAATGCATGACATTAACTAAAAAATGCATTTAATTAAACAAGACATAATTAAAGACTAAAGTAACTAAAATAAATAAATCAAGTCCTTATTCCAGCAATTTAAATTCAATAATTAAATAAACTCAAATCAAGCTCAAAGAGCTTGCGTCAAACCGAGCTGAGCTGGATGGAGCTCAGGGAGCTGGAAAGGAGCTAGGATCAGCTTGCCAACATAACAATGCTCGACTCAAAAGACTTAAACGTTGGGGTTTGCTGGGTGCGCTCCCTGAGCTCCTTTCCAGCTCCCTGAGCTCCATCCAGCTCAGCTCGGTTTGACGCAAGCTCTTTGAGCTTGATTTGAGTTTATTTAATTATTGAATTTAAATTGCTGGAATAAGGACTTGATTTATTTATTTTAGTTACTTTAGTCTTTAATTATGTCTTGTTTAATTAAATGCATTTTTTAGTTAATGTCATGCATTATTAATCTACATATTTTAATTATGACATGCATTATGTGTTCTACATTTAATTAAGTCATGCATTAAGTAACTCATTTGTTCATTTAGTTTGCATTTTAAATCATGCATTTAAGAATCTTAAGTTAATAAATGAGTTGTTAGTCATTAATACAACTCATCTTAGTTTAATTAAATGAGTTTATTTGATGAACTTAATTTAATGAGTTGCTTCTTTAATTAATCTAGTTACTAGGTTAATTTATTGGTGCATGAGTTAAAGTTCATTTAATACTTCTTTTAATTAACTAGTTGCTAGAATAAATGATGCATAAGTGTTAGTTCATTTATTTAAGTAGTTGTTAATTTGTTTTAAGCTTAATAATAGAATAAATGTGATGGTTACATATGTTTAATTGCAGGTGATTTTTTAGCTCACAACAATTACATTTAAAGGCTGTTATGCATTCAATAAGGAGGCTTTAAACTTCATTAAGTTGCTGGAGTCTTTTCAACTAGCCAAAGGAGAAATCAAGAGTTGCTAGGAGTTATTTTCAAGCCAAGAAAACTTCCAAACGTTTTCTTCATAAAAGTGGCTGTTCATTAACATCCTTGGATGGTTACATTCAGCATTTACACAAGGGAGACCATTCATGTGCCCAAAAAAACGTTTTCTTTATAAATGGTGATCATTCGGCTGTCCAAAGGGAAATTAAATGGGCTGTTTTGATCTCTTGGCTGATCATGCATTAAAATAATTTTAATCAGCTCATTAGAGTTCATAATTAGCTCATTTGGAAGGTTAAACAAGATGCCATAGCAGTTACAACTATTTGAATTCATCAAGAGTTACATAGTTTTAATTAGTTTAATTAAAACTTAATTGAATATGTGTCCATTCAGTTAGGCTTGTTATACTCCTATAAATACTTTGATTTTAGATTGATGTATAGACTTTTGAACTTTTTGGCTCATTTGAATGAAACTATTTTCCTATTTTGTGAGAACTTTTTCTCTCATATTTCATTGAAGACTTTGTTGGCTTATCTAGTGTTAGTGGCGTCAACCTTGTTTTCTTCTATTCGAACTTATCACTATCATATAGTGTGGCGTTCAACCCCTATACCGAGGTTCCTACTTCTCTAAGTAGCGGGTCGAGGTTTATTCACTTCCATCTGTTCACCTTGAAAGCTTATAAGCATTTGGGTTGATATTTTCTAATATTGGTTCGTGCTTGCTTTTAAGATCCCTTCATTCCATTCCATTCCATCCTACTTTCATCTATCCATTACTTCATTTGTTAACCGAATTATCCATTTTCATCCTAAGCCTGTTGAACCCTTGTCAATCATTTTCTTTCTTTAAACCGAACCTCTAATAACATCCTCAACTATAAACCTATCTTTGAACCCTCTTAAAATAGCTTCCGCCCAATTTTACCCAAAACATCCTTTTAAAAACGAGCTGAACGATACTTTCTCGTAGACGATCGGGCAATTCACATACGACTCGACTCAACCCCGAGGCGGATCGTATCACATGTGTCCATTGAAGAGGCTCTTTCATTTTTCAATGTATTTTTCATATCAAAGTTTGGGGAACTAGTGGAGCCTTTTTCAAAATCCAACAGAATAAAGACCAAAAAGGGGAAACCCCTTCTCATTTGCAAAATGAGACAAAATATGGAAAATTTTAAAAGTTTCAAAGAAGAGATTGTTTAAACTCAACAATACTAACACAAGCTCAATTTAATGATCTCCACCTAATAAACTCATGCATACAACAGTACTAACATAATAAACTCAATGAAGTTTCAAAAAAGACCAGAAAGTTGCTTCATCAACAGTACTAACATAAGCTCCACCTAATATAATTAAGCCTATGGTAGCTCCAGTCAATAACCTTTTTCCATACAATCATGAAATCAAAAAATATCATATATTACAACAGCCTCTTCATGCATACAACCAAATAAACTCAATTCAATGTTTTAAACTGTCACATGAAATAGAAAATCCAGTTAATTAGTAAGAAGTCAATGCTATCAATGTGCTTCCTATAAACACAAAATAACTATATCCTTAACTAAAGCTTACCCCAACTTTTATTACTTAGATTTTTAAAGGAACTAATAAAACAAAAATCCCATAAACACAGTAAAAATCGCCCCTAAAAAACCTTACTTTTTTTGAAGAATGAGGGATTTTAGGTGCAGAAGCAGCAGCAGAAGAGCAATGCCTAGAGGGTCTTATAGAAGTAGAAATAACCCTTTAGCGCACGAGATCTTTAAACAAATTCCCAGCTGTCATTAGAAAAAAAATAAGATTGCAGAGATGGGGTAAGTGGGTAAAAGAAAAAAGAAATAAATTTGATTCTTTGTATTGAAATGTTCGAGAGAGAAAGAGCTTAAGAGGGGTTTTAGCAGAAAAAGGAAAAACAAGGAGCCTAAGCATGAGGTTTTTGGTGTCTTTGTCTAAACCCTAATGCTACTGTCCTCTGTATATTTGGTTAAATAACTTTTTTACACTTTCAATTAAAGATGAAGAATGGAAGAAGAAGAGGAGAAAAGTTACCTGGATAAAAAGATGAAGAATAGTGCAAGGATGAGACCGATTGTAAGTGAAAGAGAAAGCACCTAAGACCGAAAATCTACCCTGAGAAGAGATTATATGCGAAAGGAAAAATGAAATTTTTAAAGAAGAAGAACAGAAGAAGTAAAAGTAGAAAGTACCTGGATGGATAAAGAAGAAGGAAGATGAACGACGCAAGGGAAAGTGAGAGTTTGGAAAATGTCTTACGGAAAAAAAATCTGTAAGACATTTTACATGAAAAGCATCCCATTTTACCCGTGTTTCTGAAAACGTTTTACTTATGTAAAATATTTTCAGGTAACCAAACAGCGTAAAATTAGGAAAACATTTTTCGGAAAATGTTTTCATGGTTACCAAACACAGCCGTAGTTACAGTTCGAATCCCACACCTGATTTGATCGGAGATGATGAAGACGAAAGAGGAGTAGATTTCCCTAATTCGCAAGTCAGAACTGTTCACATTAAACGTAATAGGACCGAGAAACGAAAAGAAGAGCAAGAGGGAGAAGGAGGAATGGTAAAAACAAAAGCCAAAACAAAAAATAATGAAAATAGAAAATAAAAATAAAAAAATAATATTTACTAGATAACTTAATTAACTAATTTAATAAAATAAAATAAAATAAATACGTAATAAATGAAATATCTACTAAGTAATTAACAAAACACAAAAAAATCGCACCAAAATACCCTCACCAAGACTCGAACCCAAAACCTTCAATAGACTGACATTCCACTTAACCACTAGACCAATAAGCCCATTCTAACACTAAATCGCACAACTTAACTTATATGTGTGACCTCCTGTAACACCCCTATCCTGTAACCGTCGCCGGAATAGGTAAGGGGCATTACCGAACTTGTAACTCAGACCAGAACAGTAAAACTTTAAACTTATCAAACATCATCACAATTCAACTTGAATCCATCAAAGCATATTTTAAACAGTCATATAAAGCTTCATTCAATCATCAGGGACTAAATTGATAACATATAAAAGATATGAGAAATCTTAATAAAATTTTCGGAATAAGTTCACATGGCCGTGTGCCCTGGCCGTGAGCTTCACACCCCAAATGGTCATGTACCTACAAGTATCATTTGCATAATGTTTTCAAGCATAGATAGGCAGCCAATTCAACCAATTGAAGTCATATACAACACAAACTTATACTATCTTTCATGTATTCATTTCATACCTTGTATCTATAATTCTTAACTTATTTTCATTCATTTTAACATAGCATATGTTTATCAATTCAAATATGTGCCTATCATATGTCTCAATAAGTTCATACTAAAATGGCCATTTCATGTAGCCTCACATATGCATCTAAATACAAGTTGTAATGCAATTACAACTACCAATTATACCATATATTCATAATCATATATCATCTATACCAAAATGCCAATTATCAAAATTATCACAAGATGAACAAATCATGTAATACTTCTATATCAAGTCAACCATTTTCACTCAAGCCATATCACATAGCTTGATCAAAATACAAAAGATCATATCTCATTCATATACACAAATGACCATATAAATTAACTTATTAACTAGCCTATACATGTCATATTACCTCATTTCAAAGAGTTCAGAATTATCAATTATCTCCTGGATAGTATGGTGAAATCTTTGCTGACTTCCAACCCAAGCGAGCAATTAAATCACTGTAAATACAAAGAATAAACAGAGTAAGCTAATAAGCTTAGTAAGCTCGTATAATTATCAACACTATAAAAAAAATTAACAATTAGCTTGTCATTTTAAGTAATATGATTGCTTTTGAACTAGCCTCATCTAATTCAATATTTATTTCCTTATCAATCATGTAATTCATATGTGTTTTATCATATCTACTCACATGTCATATGAATTTATCAATGTCACTTACTTGTCAAGTGTACCACGTATACCTGTACTGATTCGTATCATCATTTCTATTTTCGTAACATCATCTTTATAGTCGAACCCTTGAGACCAACATCAAAAACCCGGTATCTTGCATACTAAGTGCCATATAGTAACTAAACCATTTATATCACATATCACCTATATAACATCAATATCATAGAATTCACATAGCATTGTTGTCAATTTATTTCATTACGTATGACCTATAACACATTCATATAACCGATAGCAGAATTATACTTGTATAAACATTAACTCATCAGTAACAACAGTAATTCATTTTCAAATATACATTCTATATAAATCATGTCACTTTTCATAACTATATTTCATTTAAACCATGTATTAATTCATCCATATAAATCATTGATCTCATGTAACATTTCAATTCTCGTATCATTACATCTATCTTTTATGTATACTAAATTACATATCATCTTTCATTTCAATACTTCATCTATAAATATACCGTATAACCTTTCATCTATAAAAATCATACATTTTATGTAACAAATAATCATATAACTATGTAATAATTTATCCAAACATATCATGTATCTCATATAACATATAAATTATGTATCGTATACCTTGTAAGCATGTCATGTAACATGTAATTCATGTATTCTATACCATTTCATATAAACATATACTTATATCATATAATCAATATGAATCATGTACATATATCATGCATTCATGTATTCCAGATTCCTCTTATAACATGTAATTCACATATTACATATCGGTAAATTGCCCGTTGATCCATTCGGAATTGGATAGGATACACGAATAATCACACATATCGTACAATGCCAATATCCCAAACGTGGTCTTATATGCAATCACATATTGATGCCATATCGGCATAAAGTCTACTAGGCATAAAGCTTATAATAATTCATCGGCATAAAGCCTACTAGGCACAAGCCTGTATCACACACCGGCACAAGGCCTGCTACGCTCAAACCCTGATTTAATACACCGGCATAAAGCCTGCTAGGCACAAAGCCTAATTTAATACACCGGCATAAAGCCTGCTAGGCACAAAGCCTCATTATCTCTGTTATAAAGTCATCTTATACATAATTCATATATTGAAAATTCTAGCTATTCCATAAAGTTCATATGGACTTTCAAATGTCGTAACTCAATCGAATTAAATTCAAATATATTATTTCCATGCATAATCATATTCAACTATCTCAATTATAACTCTATAAAATTCAAAACAGCATATTAAACTAATTTAAATTCAAAATTAACGATATTTAATATAACAATTTCTCAACTCATATATTTTCAATTCAATTAAAACATATATATTCAAATGCTCAGTTTACATATGCCATATTTATTATCCAGCCGAATTCCTATACATATATAATATCTATAACATTTTTTTTATTCAAGTACCAATTCATCCTATATCTCATTTACTCATATAGTTCTTGTATTATATAATACATTTAATCATATAACTCTTGTAACATGAAATTTCCATAATACAAATCCATTTCATTTACAAGCACATTTCATTTACTTGTAACATATATTTTGTAACCATATAATCATGTATTAGGAAACTTGTATTCAGATACTTGTAACATATAATTTTTGTATCAATTAATCATATAATTCGGTGGCAGCAACATATTCATAAAGCTGATAATTCGAGTAAATTATTCATTACGCATACATATATATATATTCAATTTAAATAATTACACATATCTAACAGTTTGATTTTTTTAGTTATACGACTTACCTCGTGTATCCGTCGACTATTCGTCTACTTTCCGATTTTCCTCGATCTAATTCCGGTAATGGTTTCTCTTGATCTATACGAATTCAAATTAATCCATTTATTCACCAACACGTTCAATTTAATCCATATACAAGTATTTTGGCCTATTTATAAAATAGCCCCTATATTTTCATACTCTGACATTTTAGTCCTTTAAACACAATGTAGTAAATTCACCCAATTAAACCAAAATCTCTAATAGCTGAATATTCAAGCATTCAAAATAAGCCCAATTCTTTTATTTATTCACATTTCTAACCACCAAATTTCTATCTTTTTCAATTTAATCATTTTTCGACATTTTTGTCAAAAATTACTTTATAAAACTTGTATTTCTACTAACAACCATCAATAATCTATCATAAAACATCAAAATATCTATGTATTCAACAATGGCACATTTCAAAAACACAACCAATTTCAGAAATTGAGGTACGGGTCATCTATACCGAGCTGCAACGAGCTCAAAAACATAAAACTCATTAAAAACGGATCAAAAATCGTACCTTAATTGAGATTGAAAACTTGGCCGAATGCAAAACCAAAGGAAATAGCTTTTCTTTCTTTTTCAATCGGTGAAAGATGAAGAAAAATGAAGCCATATTATGGTTTTGTTTAATTAATAATAATATATAAACCATTTTACAAAACTAACCTTTAATAAACCATATAAAAATCATTTATAATATGGACATAAATGTCCACTATCATTTAAAATGGCCTATTTACCATTTAAGGCCACTAAATTCAAAAGCCAAAGCCAAATAAGTTACATTAATAATAGAACTCATATTTATCGCCTGACGCGATTTAGTCCTTTTTACTGAATTAACCATTTAATCAGTAAAATTTCTTTACGCAATTTTTACACGGTAATACTATCATGCTGAAAAATTATTAAAAATAATAAAATAAATACTTTGAATTGGTTAAGTGGTCTCGAAACCACTCATTCCGATCAGACCAAAAAATGGGTTGTTACACCTCCACATTGTCCCTTTGCTTAAGACCTAATACTTCTAGGCCCAAAATTCGGGGCGTTACACAACCTCCCCTGTTTTTTCAATTTAGTGTAGATGTTTGAATGTCCCGAGATAAGGGATTCTTATCTTGAGACCTGGACCAGTGTAAAACTTAATTGGCTTTGAAGTTTCCTTGTCTCGAAAAAAAGGTCACTTTGTCTTGAGACTTAAATGGAATTGTCTCGAGAGACAATAAGGTAAATTTTGTTCTTATGGTCCTGAGACATGTTCATGCTATCTTGAGAGATGGAAAAATATCCCTATATGCACATTTTTAATGTTCAAACCTTACCAAAATATACCTTAAACATACCTAATCTTTACCTCAATGTAAGATCATCAATTTAACATATACAAACACAACCAAACATCATCAAATTGTAACCATCAATGCATCATCATCTAACCAACTGTTTCACATATTCAAACACATATAATCTAGCATAATTATCTACTAATCAATAAACAAAATTTACCTTGGCAAAAACTTATATGCCAAGTCTTAGATATACCAAAATGTTAACTTAACACCATGCCCAAAACAACTAGTTACATGCCATTTCAACACAAACACATATTTACATACAAAAGAGGTAGCAAAATTATTCTTGAGCTAAGTTGTTGAGAATGGATGCTTGAACATTTTCAATCTATGAAAATCCTCATTTGAGATTTGTGCATGGAATGAACATAACCGTATGCTGATTATTGAATACTTAGTGGTGATAATATAATTCAAATTCAGTGCATTAAGAATAAACAAAAGCAATTATAAATAAAAATATCAATTATATTAATGTATTTTACTTTAAATCATCACATTAATTTCCAACTTTCTTACTCATTTTACATTTCAATATCTATCTCAATACTTACTCATGTTGGCCCTTATTATCCGACGATAGACAATAGGACAGATACTCAAATCTATATAACGAGTAAGTCATAACCCTTTGGGAATTGGAACTATTTTATTCTGCCAACCCCGGTTTCCCGACAACGATGACTTTTAGCATTTTTTCAAACTATTTATTCTACCATCCTGGGTTGCCCGAAAATGATGGCTTTTAGTATTCACCCATGACCCTATGAGAATTAGGGTAATAAATCACTATATTGATGACCCTATGCCATGCGAACTATACCTAGACTACATCTAACATTATTTAAAGGGGCATTAACATCATAATCACCATTGTAACACATGTCATCATAATATCAATCTCTCATCATTTATATACATATTAAACAAAATTTTGAATATTCATAACATATTTCAAATATTACCATATCGAATCCATCAACCAAAGTTTATAGGGTAAAGATACCATTACATCGATGCGTATTCATATTTGATTGTAATGATTAATTAATCTACAAAAGTAAATTGAAATTGAATTATAGAAGCACAAACTAGAAGTGACTATTCATTAACAGCTTTAGCTTTTCCTTTGTCTTGACATGGTCCTACGTCGCCTTTATCCATAAAAATTAACTCGAGTATAAAAACACATTAACCACCCAATTCAAACATAATTCGGTACAATATAGATATGAATGCATTTTATTCACTTTAGTCCCTATAAGCATTAATATATGAAAGGGTCATAACTTTCAGTTTTCCTTATCAAAATGAAAATTGATTTCCCATTTCTTTACTAGGAATCCTTACTTTTTAATTCATGACAAAATTTTCTAACATTTTCTAATTTATTCAATTTGGTATTTAATATCATAAAATTAACTATATAAATTTAAGCTTGATTCAAGCTTAATTTAACACTTTTTACTATAATTTCAACCTATTTCACCATTATCTTAATTCATACTAGCTTGTATGAACTTAACCTTTAGACCCAAACTTTCTCAAACTTTCTATCATTGTTTCACTTAAATAAACTAATCAATTTCTAATTCCATGGCTTGGGTTGTCATTATCTACTGACATATACTAATTATTTACCAAGAATTTATAAGAAAAGTCACTTAACTTCCCAATTAGGCTCACAACAATGAAGACGTAACTCCCCAATAATTCTTTAAATTTATTTTTATTTTCGTATGTTGTGACATAAATATATGTCTGCTTTAGTGGTTAAGTATTCAGAGAAGTGTTTGAGAAGTCCCAAGTTCAAGCCTTGGCTTGGGCAAAATTTTGTTTTTAATTGAATAAACCCCTAACTCTAATCAGTAGGCTTATAAATAAATATGGATAAAGATATGTCAGAATGGGCTTGTTGGTCTAGTGGCTAAGTGGAGTGTTAATGTTGCAAGGGCTCAAAAGTTCGAGTCTCTGCGCGAGCGAAAGATTTATTTTTACTTGTGGCTGTGTAAGTGGTTATGTGTTAGTGAAATTCTAATGCTAGTGGGCGATTGGAGTGATTGAGAAGTGTGGGGGATGAAGTTGCTAGTGGTAACCCATAGTGAGGGCACCTTCTTAATAAATCCTTGTATCTCTCCCAAGCATCGTAGAGTGTTTCTAAATCCATCTGCACAAAAGAAGAGATATCATTCCTCAACTTTGCCGTTTTAACCGGTAGAAAATATTTAAGTAAAAACTTTTCAGTCATTTGTTCACAAGTAGTGATTGATCTTCTGGGTAGAGAATTTAACCACTATTTAGCTTTATTCCTCAAGGAAAAAGGGAATAACCGAAGACGAATGGCATCATCAGAAACACCATTTATTTTAACTGTGTCACAGAATTCCAAAAAATTAGCTAAATGTAAATTAGGATCCTCATCCTGTAAAACATCAAACTGAATAAACTGTTGTATCATTTGAATAGTGTTAGTTTCAGTTCAAAATTATTTGCAGCAATAACAGGCCTAACAATACTAGATTCAGTACCAGCTAGATTAGGTTTAGCATAATCATACATAGTATGAGGAACAGGGTTTTGATTCACAGGATATATGGCTATCGTCGGATGTGGTAGATTATCCTGATTTGCGTCCATCTCTTCAGTAGATTCGGTTTCGTTCTCTTGTCCTTTTTCTGTGTACTGTAGGCTTCGTCTTATGTTTCTTTGGTTTCTGCGAACTGTGGCTTCTAAGTCGTTATCAAACAATAGTGGTCCTGATGGGTTTCTTCTAGTTATAAACTAGAGACACCTGTCAGGGAAAGGAAAAAAAATTAGTAAGAAAAATAGAAAATAAATTGCAAATAAGGTAAAAATAGCTAAAGTAATAGGAATCGAGTGTTCCTAATATCTTAGTTTCCTGGCAATGGCGCCAAAAACTTGATCGTGATTTTGATGGAGTAATAATAATCGTACATGGAACTAACTATTATCACGATAAAAGGCAAGCGCACCTATCGAGTAGTAGTATAGTTAGTAGCAAGACTAGAATATCAAATCCAAGGAACTAAAAGTACTAGTAATGACTTTCTTCCTATTATCTAGCCTAAAAATAAAGAGGGTTTTGTTGGTAAACTAAAATTCTAGCTAACTAAAGACACCACAAAGAGTAAATTGGGAAATTACTTTAGGAGAACTTAATTGACAAAGGTAATACCTAAGAAAGAATCCACCTAAACTTCACTTGTTATTTAACCCTAAACTAGATGATTTCTTCACTCAACTTGATCCGTAGAGATCCCTAAATTATGTTAATATCTCCATCGAGAATAAGAACAACTAACCCTAGGTTGATTAATTGAAATCTCTTTCTAATTAAAACCCCTAGTTTTGCATTAACTCGTTTTATGGATCCCCCTATTAGATTTGACTCTAATCCGGCAGATTTTCGTCGTCCTATGTCTAAGATTGTGATCAACTCCACTTAATTGTATTGGATCTACTCTTAAACAGGGACTTTTGCTCCTCTGAATAACCACATTCGACTTGAATTAATATCCTGAAATATCAACTCGAGAATTAAAAACACCATTAAGAATAAATCGAATATTTATCATATAGTTCAGATAACAATAACAAGATTCGTCTTAGGTTTCATCCCCCTCAGGTATTTGGGGATTTAGTTCATGTTTATAAAAGAATACATCTCAGAGTAAAGAAAATAACAAAACATAAAGAAAACCCAAAACCCTTGAAAGGATTGAAGGGAGATTCTTAGTCTCGCTGTAGATCCTTGCTTTTGAGATGGATCAATCGGCTTTCTTCGAGTAATTCCCTATCCTCTACTCCGAGTCTTGGCGGGGACACTGTACACCCTTATAGTCACCTCCTAGGGTTTTTATATAGAGTTTAGAGTGTCTTTCTTAGCCCCTAAGTAGCTTTTTCCGTGTAAAATTGAAGCTCGTTACGACAGGGACACGCCATTGTGGCACGCCCGTGTCAATTTAGCCTAGGCCATGTTCAACCCTATTAATGTGGCACGGGTGTGTGGTTCACCCATGTGAGGAACTCCAGGCCGTGTTGATCTCTTACTTTGGCCCATTTTCTCCATTTTTGACCTGTTTCTTGTTCTTTTCACTCTCTTATGCTCACCTAAGTATAAAACATGAAATTAAAGGTTTAGAAGCATCAAATTCCACAAATCAATGAATAATTCATCCAAAAATATGCTAAACATGGGGTAAAAATATGTATAAATTACGGTTTATCAATAACTTTAGTAGTTGGTGGAATAATGATGAAATTATAAAGGTATCTGAATACAATTGTTATAATTGGGTATCTTATAGCGATTTTTCCTGAGTATTCTACATGTTCTGATATTTTCAAAGACAAATGTAAATGTTCAATTTCTGATGTGATGCTTATCATATAGAAAGGTTGGGTAATTATAATATCAGATGGAAACTATTGAAAGTCTAGATGATTTATGAGCGATATTGCTCTATTTTCCTCTGGTTTTCTAAAATTATTATGTTTGAGAGAAGATTTGATGATAAGATTCATATGATACTATTTTCTATTTCTACTGGTTGAAGCTCTGAAATGCAAATATGCAATTTATATTGTTTCTATCACAGCTATTTCTAGAAGCGTATGTATGATGTTGCTCTTCTGGATTTTTCTCTGATATATCATTGATCTTTTATTATATAATGTGATTTTTATTCTCGGAGATTTAGTAAAGTTTTACATATTGGATTTCATTATCTTGGTTTTCTTGTCGTTCTCACGGCCTAATTTTATCCAACAAATGTGGGTTATCTGTAAAAGATGTTTATTGGCTAGAAGGAAATTACATTTACTGTTATAAATACTGACTCGATCATAAGAGTTTATTAATAAGAATCTCAGATTGTAAAGTTGTATTAATGACCTGGTTATGATTGGAACTATTTTTGGTTCTATAACGGCCTAATTTCAGTGATATCGGAACGGTGGTTTCGTGACCACAAATCTAAGCTAGAAGAAAATTTATTTTAATATTATTGCATGGTCTATATTATGATAGGAAAGTCGTAAGAAAATACTTATAGGAAAATTATACCGATAAATTGATTAATTAGAGAAATGACCAAATTGCATAAAATGTAGAAGTTAAATTCTAGAAGTTAGAAGGATTAAATGGCTATGGAATTCAAAACTTGAGGTCCTTATATGGTAATTAGACCATTAATTAAAAGTTAGTATATATTTATGAATGAATCATCCATGGAAATTGAGAAAAAGAAAAGGACTAAATTGGAATTTAGAAAAATTAAGAGATGATAATTAGTTAATTGGAAAATATCATCTTATTTTCATCATCTTCATCCCTAAATTTTATGGAAACCCTAAGAGAGAGGGAGAAAACTAAACAAGCTTAACTAGGTAAGTAATCAAGTCCTATTTTTAGTAAATTTTATATTTTTAAGATCGGGATAGTTTAATCTTTCTATTTTGGGGATTTATTTAAAAATTTATCAAAGTATAATAGTTGTGTCATGGATAAATATACTAAAAATTTGAAATTTATGGTAGAAAATGAAAGGTTGTTAACAAATAAACAACTTTTACAAAGTGAATTTTGATGAAAACATGATTTAGGGACTAAATTGTAAACTTGTAAAATTCATGGAAATATTCTAAATTTTGTGAAATATAAGTGCTGTAAATGATATATGGAAATTTTGATTAGGCTTGGAACAAGGATTGGATTGCATGAATTTTATTTTCCAAGCCTAAAGACGAATTTGAAATTAATGAAAAGTTTATGGGCAAAATATTAATTTTACCTAGGGACTAAATTGAGTTCAAATGAATATGAATGGAATTAAATTGATAATTAAAATTCATTTATATAGATTCGAAAAATTCAAATACGAAGCTAGATCGAGGAAAGGAAAAGATTTCGAATTAGTAGATTTTCATACAAACAAGCATCGAGGTAAGTTCGTGTAACCTAATTATGAACATTGAAATGTTTGGATTGCATGTTACATTGTTTGAATATTATGTAAATGATAAATGTATAAAATGTGGTTGTATACTTGATATTGCTTGAGAAAAGGGTAAGTCTCGGTTGAATAAAGGAATTCGATGGATTAGTGTTAAACATGATTCTGCATGTGTTGCAGATAGGATTTAGCTCGGACGAGTAATCTTGACAAGTCTCTCGAGCATTATGATATATAGTTTTGCGAGTATATTGATTGGTAGTAATTCTACATATGTTGTGGACTACCGTAGCTCTGTGTGAGCATCCTGATACACGATTTGCCCATTTATGGTCTTGCATATGTTGTAGACACAAACATGGCTCTTTGTGAGCATAATGATAATCGATCGGTTGTGATCTGTCATAGTTAGCTCTGTGTGAGCGTTCAGACACGACTCGCATGAATTTCATGAGATACGGCTATCCGGTGCTTTTATTACAACCCGATTAAAAGTTCTTTATGAACTAATACATGAGACATGGCTCTTATGAGCATACTTGATTGGCCCGGATACACTTCATGATATATATATTACACGATTTACCCAAATGATTTAAAAAGGTGGCTTGAGAGTTTCGTATACTTTAAGTGTACTATAAGAGATTTTCTATCTATAATTCCGTAAATTCAACAGGCAAACCTTAGAAGTGGTTAATGAAATTTGAATGATTTTATCTTGAAAATGTACATGTATTATAGAAATTATGAGTACATGGAAATCATGATATGATAAGCTCACATTTGTTAAAGATGTTACGTGAATCTACTTGACTAACTCAAATTGTTGAAGTTGTGTGTGTTAGGTTGTTAATCAAATTGTTTGGTTGTATATGTGCATGATTAAATTAATGAAAACTTATGGTAAGTTAAATTCTTATTATATGGACTTACTAAGCATTAAATGCTTACTAGGTTTTATTTCTCTATTTTATAGTGCTCAGAAGCTCGAGAAGGTTGGAGAATGGTCGGAGTATCATCATACTATCTACCGGCTCATTTTTGGTACAAATAGATATTTTACTTTGGTATAATGGCATGTATAAGCTACTAAGACCAATGTTAATGTTGAATTTTGATGGATGTAAACTAGCCATTGGAATGGCTAGTGATGACTTGATTTTGATGTGTTTACTAATTTAAGATAAAAATGTATACACATGTTGGTATAGGTTAACACATAGTTGAATTAAACATTGTATGGTTTGGAAAGGTAAGATTAGAAACAAGAATGAAGAAAATGTATTATGTTAAATGCTTAAAATTTGGCTTGAAAATCATATTTGAATTGGTTGGTTGTTATTAGTGAAGTTTAGTGCAGGTGTTGGATGAAAAAATGTGAGGAATAAGGCTTGGAGAATAGCCTTATTTCATCCACACGGGGAGACACATAGATGTGTGTCTTGACTATGTGTGACACATGGCCTGATACATGGGCGTGTAGCCTGGTTGTGTGTCCCCTACATCCTAAAAATTGAGAAATAGAATGCTCTGAATTGAGCACATGGGCAGAGACACGGGCATGTGTCTCAGTCGTGAGAAGTATACGGCCTAGAACATGGGCGTGTATCTTGGCTGTATGAAACTTGCACCTAATTTTCAAAAATTGAATTAACTACACGACCTAGCACACGGGTGTGTGACTTAGCCGTGTGACTTCTATTATTTAAGGTTTACAAGTCAGAGAGTTACACGAGTTGGGGACACGGGCGTGTGAATCCACACGGCCTGACCACACGGGCGTGTGACTCCTTTATATAAGAAAAATTTTGGAATTTTATGAAAAATTTCTTGAGATCCCGAATTAGTCCCGAATCGATTTTAATGTATGTTTTGGGCCTCGAGGGTCCATTTAAGGGACGTTATGATTAATCTCGAAAATGAATAGTACTTGGCTTGATTTAGTTGTACATGTTCTATAAAATCCAGTAATGCCTCGTAACCCCGTTCTGGCGATGGATCCGGGTTAAGGGTGTTACAGGTTCTCCTCTCCTATTTTGGAGAGTATTATTGATGTTGAGGTACTGTTCCGTTTATGCTGTTGAAACTTCAGTTCTATTATGATATTATGGTTTAATATATCTGATGACTGTGGCTTCGGAGAAAATCAAAACTTCAATGTTGATAATTGAAATAGTTACTCCGGTGATAGGGTTATTATAGAAAGATGCAAGATTTGATTAGCTTGATAAGTGTCAGTAAAGTTTTAACTAAATGAAAGTTTTGTTGACCAAAGAATCAATTCTGATTCAGCCTGAATCGAGTAAGAAATTATGATCTATAGTGATGCATTATTGAATGGGTTAGACTGTGTTTTGATACAGTAAGGAAAAGTAATAGCCTATACTTCCAGATAGTTAAAAACATATGAAAAGAATTACCCAATACATGATTTAGAATATGTAATTATTGTCTTTGCACTAAAAATGGGTGACATTATTAGTTGGTGAAAAAAATGTTATATATTTATGGATCATAAAAGATTTGAATTTGAGAGAGTATAGATGACTTGAACTGTTGAAAGATTACGAATTGACAATTGAAAATCACTCAGGATAAGTAAATGTGGTTATAGATACTCTAAGTAGAAAGTCTTTGTTTGTTTTGTGAGCCATGGATACCTGATTGTAATTGTCTGATAATGGTTTAATTTTAGCTGAGCCTAAAGCTAAACTAATGTTTCTACAACAGATCTGTAAAGCTTAGAAAAGTGATAACATGTTGTAAGTTAAACGGATACAGAGTGAGTCAACTTCTAATTTAGAATTTTAGAATGGATCTGATAATTGTCTATTGTTCTAAGGTTAGCCTATGTATTGAAGGATTCAGAGCCTGTACAAAAAATTTTACATGAATGCTCACAATGGTACTATGTGGTATTTCTAAAATTTTATTTAAATGTTTGATATGTCAGTAAGTTAAGGCTGAACATCAGGTACCGGTAACTTCAGAATTGTTACAGTTAGTGACGATACTGAAATGAAAATGTGATAAAGTTACTATGGATTTTGTATTGGGATTACTCTATCTTTGAAAAAGAAAGGTACTATTTGCATAATCATTGATTATTTGATGAAGTTTGCACATTCTATCTTGGTATGAGGGGATTCTTCACTTAATAGATTGTCTGAATTATATGTTTCTGAGATTGTCAGACTTCATGATATGTCAGTTTCCATTATTTCTGATTGAGATCCACGATTTACATTCCGACTCTGGAACAAATTACAAGAAGCTTTGGGTATGCAATTATAATTTAGTACCACATTTCATTCTTAGATAAATGGTTAATCTGAATTTGTGATTTGGATTCTTGAAGAAATGTTTAGGTGTTGTATTTTAGAATTTGAAGGTAATTAGAAAAGAAATAATTGTCGTTAGTTGAATTTGGGTATATTAATTATTCTTAGTCAAGTATTAAAATGGCACTGTACGAGACTCTGTATGATCATGAATACAAAACTTTATAGTATTGGACTCAGATTAGTAAGAAAAATAATACATGAAGTTGATATAATCTGTGAAACCGAAGAAAAAGTGAAAGTGATCTGAGATAGTTTTAAGAAAGTTTTTGATTGTCAGAGGTCTTATGTGGATCTTAGACAAAAAGAAATAGAGATCTGAGTTAGTGACAAAGCATTCTTGAAAATTTTGCCACAGAAGTTCTTTGGTTTGGCCATAAAGGCAAATTAAGTTCGCAGTTTGTTGGGACATATGAGATCATTGAAAATAATCGGACTTGTTGTGTACTGATTGACATTATTGCTAGAGCTATACAGAATTCACAATGCTATTCATGTGTATCTGTTACGACAGTATTGACCAAATTCATTATATGTTATTTCTCTTATAGATATTGAAATTCAACTTGATATGACTTATAGTGAGAAATTGATTGAAATTCTGACATGTAAAGTGAAAGAAATGGGAAATAAAAAGGTAGCTTTAGTAAAAGTTTTCTAGTAATGATATGATATAGAAAGCAATAATTAAATCTCTTTACTGATAAGATTTTCGAGGATGAAAATTCTTAAGGGGGAGAATTGTAATAGTCCATTTTTCATAGAAATCAGAACAATAGTTTCAGGACCACAAATCTGATTCCGGAAGAAAATTTATTTTAATATTTTTTATGATCTACAGTATAATAATAATGTCATATGAAAAATTCTTAAAGAAATTTTACCGATTACATGTTTATTTTGATAAAGGACCAAATTGCACAAAGTGCAAAAGTTGAGTTCTAATAGCTAAAATGATTAAATAGCTATAGAACTTTAAAGTGGAGGTCCTTATATGGTAAACAGACCATTTAAAAATGCTTAGTGGTTAAGGATGATGATTCATCCATGGAAAATAAAATAAAGAAAAGGATAAAATTGGAAAGATGATAAATAAAAGATGATAAATTAATTAAATAAAAAAATATCATCATTTTATGTCATATTCTTCCCCAAAATACATGGAAACCCTAGGAGAGAGAAAGAAAACTAATCAAGCTTAAATAGGTATGAATTCTTATCCCGTTTTTAGTAATTTTTATATATTCGAGATCATAGTAATCTAATCTATCTATTTTAGGGATTAATTTGCAAAGATATCAAAGTATAGAAATTTTGTCATGGATGAATATGCTGAAATTTTAAAATTTTTTATAGAATATGAAAGGTTGTTGATAGATAAAGAACTTTTACAAAGTGAATTTTGATAAAAACATGATTTAGGGACTAAATTGAAATGTTGTAAAAATCATGGAAAAATCCTGAATTTTATGAAATACATGGGCTATAAATGTTACATGTGAAAATTGGCTAGGCTTGGAATAAGGACTAAATTGCATGAATTTTATTTTCTGAGCCTAGGGACAAAATCGTCATTAATTAAAAGTTTAGGGGCAAAATAGTAATTTTGCCTAAGATGTGAATTGGACTGAATTGAGTTTAAATTATATTAAATTGATGTTAAATTTATTTGTATAGATCCAGATAGACCAAATTTTGAGTTAGAACAAGGAAAAAAGAAAAATGTCGGATTAGTAGATTTTACGTACACGAACATTTATTGAGGTAAGTTCGTGTAACTGTATATTTATATGTTTGAATTAAATGTTGTGTATGTAAATGGTATAAATATTATATATATATACATATATATGACATTGAAGACATATCCGACAAAGCCCAATAAATGATACTGCCCGATAAATGATAAATGATAAAAATGTTACTTTTATGCTTGGAATGAATGTGGAATGTGTTTATTTGAATTAAATAAATATTGTAAATGTATGAAATAATCACATGCCTAATAATGCCTGAAAAATGCTAAATCCCATTTGAATAAATGAAAGTCATTGGATACATGATCTTCCGTAATGAATATAGTTTTGCGTCTATTGCGGACAGGATTTAGCTTGGACGAGTAATCCTGATAAAAGCCCTCTCGAGCATTCTATTATATAGTTTCTGCGAGCATCTTGATTGGTAGTGTTTTAGCATGTGTTGCGCACTACCTCAGCTCTATGTGAGTGTCCTGTTACATGACTTGATCGGTTCTGACCCAGCATATAATGCGGACACAAACGCAGCTCTACGTGAGCGTCCTGATATAAGCTTTTATGAGCTTCTTGGCATGGCTCGCTTGAACTCCCTATTACCTTATCCGGTGCTTCCTGATATTATCTCTTTGGAGATATTTGATAAGCTCTATGAGCTTCCTGAGTAAAACTCATATGAGTTCCTTGATTAGCCCGGATAAGTGTCTTATTACATGGTTACATGGCTCATCTAAGCATCCTGATATGTGGCTCAAGAGTGTGCTCTTTGGTTATGTGCCCTTATGGGTACCCTCGATTATAAATTGGCGGTTTCTAATTTGTACACTTCGAGTATACTAACTGTGTATCCATTGATGTTTTCAATGATTCAACGGGTAAAATCCTGACATGAGAAGTTATGAATACGAAATGAATTATTACAAGTATCTGTCTGAAATACATGAAAATGATGATACATGATACATGGTACATGGAAATATGATATGATGATATATGAACATGGAATTTATTTAATAAATATGTTCATTCATGATTAAAGAATTGTACACATCGAGTGTACTACTCAGGTGACAATGATATTTTAAATGAATTAATGAGAAACGTTCTGATATGAAATAATCTGAACTTGAGACGAAATATTATGAAAATGTACTTGAAATACATAAGTATGACTTGTATATGTTATTTGAATTCATGATATGGAAAGTATATGTATATAGAAATTTGGTTGTTATAAAGCCCATATATGTTTCTTGATGGTTATATGAGATAGTATAAATTAGAAACGAACTATCACTTGATTATGCATGAAGTACTTAAAAATGACATTACCTGATTTAATGGTACATAAATTGGTTGTTACATGAATGTGGATCATGCTTGATGATTGTGTTCATCCATGATTAAGGACTATTATATGTGTTTACTTGGCTAACATGATGAAGACATGTGTTTAGAGCTTGTGACCAAATTGGTTGATAGTGCTTTGCATGTTTATTTTGAACATACATATATGGTAAGTTATTTACCATGTTATACAAACTTACTAAGCATTATATGCTTATTCTATTTTATTTTTCACTATTCTTTACTAATTTGGAAGCTCGTTGGATTAGAAGCTTGGCGGAGATCACTCACACTATCCATTGGCTTATTTAGGTATATATGGTAAATCAATTACGGTTATAATGGCATGTATAGGTCGATTAGCCAATGTTGGCATGTAAGTGTTTTGGTTATAATAAGCCATTGGAATGGCTTGTGATGAATACATTTTGATATGTATAAATGAGGCTATAACATGTTTAGTGTGTGCTTAAATGGTTGATTAATAGATATCATATTAGAATATGTGACAAAATATGCAAATAAGTAAATTAGATAAGTTAAGTAAACTTATTTATTTATTTACAAGAATAAATAGATGTGAAAATGTATAATCACTTGAGGTGCCTATAGACACATTGATTGAAAGTGGAAATATGACATGTTTATGACATAATTTTGGTATGTTTAAGTACCTTTATACGGTTTAGAAATGTGTTTAAGTGTTAATGTAGGTGGAAGACAAATTTGGGTGAGGAATTAGGCTTGGAAATAGCCTTATTTTGCCCACACGAGTAGAGACACGAGTGTGTGTCTTAGCCGTGTGTGACACATGGCCTAGCATATAGACGTGTATTCTGGCCGTGTGTCATTTGCATCATAAAATTTCAAAACAGAGTGTTTAGAATTGATCATACGGCCTGGCACACGGATGTGTGACTTGGCCGTGTGACCCCTGTACTTAAATAAAATGTAAAATAGAGAGTTACACGGGCTAAGGACACGAGTGTGTTCCCTACTTCAATACCACACGGCCTAAGTCTCGAGCATGTCACTTGGCCATGTGAGCCATATGGCCTGACCACACGGGCATGTGTCCCTTGCACATAAGAAAAATTTTGGAATTTCGTGAAAAATTTTCTGAGTTCCAATTTACTCCTTACTCGTTTCTAATGTATGTTTTGAGCCTCAAGGGCTCATACAAGGGACGATAGGATTAATTTATGATTTATATCTGATTTGAATGTCAAGTGACATGAATTGTCTAAGTTTGATCTATAAATTTTGGTAATGCTCCTAAACCCTGTTCTAAGGATGGATACGGGTTGGAAGTGTTACAATAGGTCCCCTGAAGGGCTCTCAAATGTCCCATAAAAGGCTTTTATTTAATCCCTTGTTCCAGGGACAAATACGGGCTAGGATTAATTTACAATATGTCCTACACAAGGGGCTCTCATATACAAGTGTCCACCGAGTCTTTGTATCATTTAATCTCTTTTCCTAGCTCAGTCCAACCTAACCTCCCTCAAAGCTATATAAATATAATGCATATGCAATCCCATGTATGACCATCCGGACCTTATCAAAGTGGCTTAAATATAATGCAAAATATATACAACATTTCGCCAACAGATACTGTCTATCACACGACATATAATACACCATTCATATCATTATGCAACATAAACATATCTACTACCAATCATTCATAGCAATTCAATACGCAACAATGTATCAAGCCAAACCTTTCATTTACTTAACATAAATAACTTATCGCTATACAATTACATCTCGTTACACAACATATACCATGCCAACATTTCCTCTATTCAAAATGATCAGACTCATAACCAACAGTATTTGCATGTTAACACTACATGCACACACAAGACATCAACACTTCGCCACAAGTTGAGTAGTATATGAATGACACAAAATACATTTATATAAGATATGAATCCGAGAACTGACCTAGAAGTTTTCACCAAATCCATCTTCTAAACTTTTTTCCCTTGCTACACAAGCCTCCTTAGCCATTACAACACAACAACCATTTCAGAATCTAATTGAGACCATTCATTAACATAAAAACCATAATTTCTTTGCATACAGAGGTCAGCTAAATGATCATTTGTCTATTTACCCAAAACAAAACAAAGTCAATAGTCAACTAAAATCCTTAACTTCTTTTTTTTTCTTAAATCCATTAATGCAGATAGATTAGAAAACTTACCAACAGACAAGATTTCTAATTTCTAAGACTTAAAACTTAGTCTCTTCCTTCATGCACAAACATTCCTCAATCTTTCTCCCTTCTATGGCAAACTAGAGAAAATAAGAAGAACAAAAAATAAAAGAATCATCTCAAAGAATAAGGCCTCTCTCCCATATATATATAGTACTCTTGTACATCCTTCACCAACACTAAATCGATAGACACCTGTAATAGCCTTAATCATCATGTCTCCCACTATGAGACTATTTATTTCAAAATCAACTGGATTATGGTTGGAATCCAACATTCTTCAACCAGCCCACCACTTATCTTTAATTACAAAAAGAACCTACCAGAATAGAAAACTTTTCAATTTAATCTGCAATTTCTCCTTGCAACATACGACTTAACAAATCTAGGTGCGACAATATCTACAAGGTAAAGTAACGTAAAAGTAAGTATTAGAAATACTTAGTAAGCTCATACAAATTCAATAATTAACCAACCTCGCATGACCAATATATGTTAATCTAATTTGCAAACATAGTTTACCTTTCAACCAACACAGATTATCAATGAGGTAAGTGTATACCCTGAATCATATACACTACGCCAAGTATGCAACACGATATTTTAACTTTCTTATCCAAATAGCCTATCTCTCTTTTAAGGGTACAGATTCAAAATTTTAACAACAATTCTCCTATTACCTCTATTCCATAACTTAGTAATTTCACTATTTACATATTCTACCATACCCGATGAAACATCATAAAAGCACTCATAACATAGTTTCTCTTTACATCAAAGGCTCTTCCGAGCTAGTCATATACAGATGTGTCAGGTTACCTGTCCAGGCTAAACCTTTATCGATACAAAGAAAACCTGGTTAGAGTTGTATATACATGTAAGGTTACTAGTCCAAGCTAAATATATGTCACATGTCACATGTATCTTCGAGTCCGCAACAAATACTGGATCTCATAATCATCATGAAATAACATGAATCAATGTGTACGAGTCTTTTACTAAGTTTATTGAGATGCTTTCATTTCATAGTTCAATATCTCCTTGCTATATTCAACAAATCGAATCTAACTTACCAAATTCAATTTATATAATTTAAATAATAAAATTAACGAAGAATTAAACAATGTTTATATTGTATGAACTTATTTGGCAGAATGAAAGCACACTACGATAAAGCCTATTCAACAACCTTCCTTTTTCCATGGTCTTCTCTTTACAGATTCAAATATTGATCTATAACATAATTTAATTCAATTCTTATCAACCAAATATCATTGATCATCTAACTGTATAGATATAAGTCATTTCAATTCTATCACTTGAAATTCTAAATATTGTTCATCAACTTACAATGCATTTAAACCTGTTTCAAACATTCATACTTGAATCTTTATAATTAAGAATAACAATTCTTCACTTTATCAAGTAAATCTTTTTCATATCTAAATTTCTAATTTAATCAATTAACACCAACGCCTCAAGCACATAACAATGATAACGCTTCAAAACTTTAACAATGTGAAAACAGACACATGAGTTAACTAAATTGAGTTATCACATTCACCAAAACATAACATTAATGAGAATTAGACTACAATTTACTTACCATGCAAGGCTGAAAGCTAAGGAGATTCTTAAAGCTTTTCTTTTCTCCTACAATGGTGAGATTTTAGAGAAGAAGATGAGAATCAAAACCATTCTTTTTCCTTCCACTTAAATACTGACTCTCGCATTTATCAAAGTGTTATTTTACTAACATTCTAACAGGTGTTCATCCTAATCCATGCATCAATTGTCCACTAACATTGAAAGTGGACAATTGCTATATAAAACCTTTAACTCCTAAAGTTCAAGTATGACTAACTATTACCTTCATTATAACTTAGTCTTTAAACTAAAACAATTATCAAATCAAAATAATTATCAAATCAGAATTTCTTATAACAATATAATAAACTAGAAATCAAGAAATATGAAAATTTACAGACTCAACCATCGGTAAATGGGGTTCTAAAACCACATTTTCGATACTACTGAAATAGAACTGTTACAAATCCGTACAATAAACAATAAGCAATAATGGGGATCCTTACACCCTATAATATGCTAACTCTATTTGATGTATGCTAACTAGTGTTACTGGACATTAATCATTTTATACAAGTATAGACATTTATAAAAATAAAATAAAATGAATAATTAACATAGAAAGGTGAGATTTTAAGTGAATGTTTACTTGTCTTTTACAACCTTATTTGCTTCAAGAATGAACATTCAATACACAATTTAGTAACATCCAATTAACAATCATAACAAGTAATAAGTCAAACACATGATATACAAACAATGCAGTGAACCATGTTCAATAATCTGATACTCGTTACCCTGTAACGAAACTAATTCGTAATCCGCTTTGAATGCTTCAAATGTGATGTTGATTGTTTTAAATCCTCAATATCAACCCATATATAAATAAAAATACAAAACTTTTCTTCTTACCAACTATACTTAAAATTTATTTTCTTTCTACTTTTTCATTTCTTCCTTCTATTTTTTCACTCAAGAACTTTGAATCATTAGCTTGATAGGTGCTTGGAAACTTGTTTAGATGGAAAATAAATAGATAATATTTTTTATTTAAATTTAATTATAAAATATAAAAAATTGAACAATAAAATCCATTGTTCCGATTTAATTTATTATCAATGTGACACCCCTAATTTGACCCTAGTCGGAAAGTGGTTTCGGGACCACAAAACCGAGTCACAAAAATTATTAAATGTTATATTATATACTTATTATTTGTGAATAAGTATGTGCGAAAATTTCATGCTTTAATTTTGTCATTTGGATGTGAGATTAGCTAAAAAGGACATATTTGAGAAACTTTAAAAATATGATAGGCAAATGTCCAAGTGATTAAAATGTTAAACTACTAAAGTTGTGGATTTGCATGTCTATTTTACCAATTGTAAGTGAGTGGACGGTAATGATGATACAAATTTGACTTTTGTTTTGTATTTTATGTTTGTTAAATAATATTTATTAGTTTATATTATAAAAACAAGAATTTTATTAAGTAAGTGGGGGATATAAACAAGGAAAGCACTTCCATGTCCGGGTAAGTGCCGAAATCAAAAAAAAAAAAAGAAGATAGAATAAAAGATTAACTAGGAGTCGGCCCTTGCAAGCTTGAGATTGAAGGTGAGTTCATTTTAGTTTAGTTAATAATTTATATTTTTGAGCTCCTTTCTTGATTTCTTTTTAAACCCATGAATTAATTTGTGGAATTTTGGCTATTTGACATTCGGTCATGCTAGGAAATGGCAAAGTTTTGTATTTGATAATGGAATTTGATGTATGAAAGCTTGATGGATCCTATGGTATTTAAAAATTCACGAAAGGAAAAATTTTAAGCTTAAATTGTAAATTTAAGCTAAGTGTGGCTATTGTATACTTAAATTGAGATTCGGCCATGACTTCGTGCGCGAGGAATTTGGTGTTGGATGATTATATTGCTTTGATGTTGTTTGATACTTTTAAGTAGTGAGAATTGATAATAGATGAGTTAAGCTTGTTAAACTTTGAATTTGGTTGAAATATGAGCATTCGGCTAGGGAGGTATTTTGGTGTTTTGAAGTTTCAAAATTTTAATTGGTTACTGGATGAGCCCTAAGCTTGTTAATCTTCGGTTGTGAAGTTGTAAATTGACTTCTAAATTAGTAAATTGAATATTATTTATAATTCGAGGTCATTGAAAATTGAATTGGTGATACATAACATTCGGCTGCTGTGTCTATATGGATTTATATATATATTGCCGAATGTGAACCAAGTTAAATTGAATTTGATTATGATTTTTGTTAAATAAGATGAATCTATTATATTATGTGATTGAAGTAGATGTGAATATTCATGTGTATAATGAATTGACCGAATGTGGATTAGCAAAATAATTTAATTGATGAATTTGTTTAATATAATGACTGAATGAAATTAATATTAATGCATGGCTTAAATTGGTTATAATAATGATCGATTAGGTCCATTGTTAAGGAATAAGTGATTTTAAATGTATTTGGGATGAAAGGATTTGAGTATGCTGTATATGTGATAGTAGAAGGAGAAATTGTTTTTACTTGAATTTGTTTACTTATTGTTCAATTGAGATTTCATATGCTGTCCAATATGAATATGTTAAGTCAAGTTTGGTTGAGTTTGAGAGCTATGTGCATTTGATCATAGTATATATGTGCAACTTAATGGTGTCTTAATGTTGCGTAGTGAAAGTATTTGTAAAATGAGTCTATGTGTGTTCGGTGATATGGTTTTTAAATAGATAAGTAAGCTAAATGAAATACGAATAATATGCATACATAGAGGAAAGAATACATTCGGCCAACCTAGGTTCTATGTTATTGAAAATGGAAATTAATTATGTTAAGTGACAAGCGGTAATTGACTAAAGTGATTTATATGTACTTGGTTTATATACTCGATTAATGCTTGTTTTGAAGAATTGATAAGATGATTGAACTAGTTTACTTGCTTAATCTAAGCTTAAGATCACAGAGAGACAAGTGCGGATAAAGGGAAAGCTAAAGTGGTTATATAGCCGACCTGTAGTTGTTCAGATATAGTCGAGGTAAGTTTTAAGTTTTTAAATAGAATGAATATGAATTATGTATATGCGTTAAAGTCAATGACTTTTCTAAACGATGGCATATATGATGTTATGTTTAAATATGTGAATGAGAACTTTAAAGAGTAAATTTGTATAAATCTGCTTGGGACAGCAGCAGTAGCGTGAATTTAGAAAATCACCATAAATTGCTGGAGTGGAACTAGAGGCTGAATAAAATATGTAATCAAAGGTTAATGAGTCTAGTTTCTTATAAAAGAAACCATGTAAGCAAAGAAATTTCCTATAGAGAGATATTTAAAGTTGTGTGAGACAGTGTCAGAATGACTCTGAAATCCCCTGCTCTGTTTTTAGAAAATCACTATAAATTGTATAAAAATTTTTATAAGATAAAATGTATATGCTTAGACTCCTTAATGAGTCTAGTTTCGAATAAAATAAGCAAGGACATATTTTAAATTCTGTACAATGAGAAATTTGATTTGTAGTGAAGAGTGGTCAGTATAGTCAAACAGTGAAATAGGGGAAAATTTAAGAAAATTCTGGTATTGATTGGCCAAACCAAAAATTCTTAAAATTTTATGGATAGAAGATATATGAGTCTATTTTCAGGGAAAATTAACGGTACTTCATTTGGAGTTTTGTAGCTCCAGTTACAAATAATTTAATGACTGTTGCTCAGGAAAATAGCTTGTAGTGAATCTGTGATTTTGTTGTAAACATTGATGAAACTATTTGAGCTGCTTATAAGCTATTACTGAAATTGATGTACAAGAAAAATATATAGGTGGTGAGGCCAAAATGGCTAAAATTTAAATGTGTGCAAGTTATCCGAATGGCTATCTTATAAACGTAAGCAATGTATATGTAATATGTGTTGATAGTTTTATAAATTGAAGGTGTAGTGACATATATGTTGTTTAGCCAAATGGTTGTCATGAGAAGAATGTAAGTCATGTGTGTACTTGCTTATTTAGTTGGAAGTTTACTGAAAGGGAGATATATATATATATATATATACATATATATATAAATATGTATTAAAGTCGAATGATATTGTGACATGAAGTTAAGGTGCATATTATATGCTTATATTCGAATGAGGTTAATGAATTTCAAATGTGGTAGTTTGTGTGAAATGTGGCAACATGTGATTAAATATGCATGGAATTTGGAAAGTATCCGGGTTAAGACTCGCTGACTACGTGATGTGGCCTAATGGCTCTTGTGAAATGAGACTAACTATATTGAGATACGAATAAGTTCGAAAGAAGTGATACCTTATTAATGTGTTTCCGTGATGGGAAAATCGAAGGTATGTGAATCGATGTGTATACAACTTTGTGAATTGACTATGATGATATGTCCGGGCTTAAAGTCCCGCAGGCTTGGTGCTGGTAACTGGATTCGGATTTCTAAATCTAGCAGGCTATGGCTAAGTGCCTTGAATTATTTCAAACCGAAGACCATTTGTATATCTTTAGGATAAGGATTTAATTAGTTTCATGAAAATCTACTAATTTGAGTTGTATGCGGCAGGATGTGCAAATACAAGGTATGGATGGCGTTGGTCATTTATGTATATGTGTTAAGGAATATGTTTAGTCTTTTATATACTTATACGTAACTTTAATACTTGTCATGATTTGATTATTTAAAAAAAAATATTAATGTGAATATGAACTAAAGAATTAAGCTCCTAAATACATATATACATTTATGTGTGTGCACGAAATGAGTGCATATGAATAAGCGGTTAGAGGTATTGAAAGATTGAATTGGTAATTGGTAACTATGGAAACTGTAAGTGTACAAAGGTTAAGTATATGATAAGTGATACTTACTTGCTATGTGAACTCGATTTCGGTTGAATTACAAATGTGCTTGGGGAATCACTTATGAGATGGTTATAAGTTATATTCAACGAGTATTGACTCTATCAAATTGTTTATGTAATATTAAAACATGAATATGTGTATCCAAATATGGAAATCGAATGTGATTATAGTGTTATGTTTTAATTCTACTGATTAAATTAGAAGTAGCATTGATGTTTTTAAATGCGAAGGGGTATATACTCTTAAATTTGGATGAAATAGATGAATTATATGTGTATACATGGGGTTTAAACTATTTGACCGAATGGTGATATATCTTGACATTTCAAAACGTGATTTGTGCAATGCTTAATTTTCAGCGACTCGGTAATAAATCAACAATTACGGATGTTCAGCACATTAAGTTGGCCAGGTATGTATTATGTACTTGTGTAGGCTTATTAAGCCGATCGAGACTTCACTTGGATTTTGTGTAAGTTATAAATGTATTTAATTCAGCAAAGTTAATTGTTTTACTTAAGACTTATTGAGCCTTGGAAGCTTACTCTGTTGTTACGTTTCTCTGTTTGGTATGTATTATGCCTTCGAGGATCGTCAGCAACTCGTCACACTATCACTATCCACTTTTTGGTACTGCTATGTTTTGGATCATCTTATGGCATGTATAGAATAGACTAGTAGCGGAATAATATTTTGGTTAATGTATATAAGCCATGCGAAAATGGCATCTTTTGAATGTGTATTTATAGAAGTTTAACTTTTATCCCTGGCTGTATTTAGCATTTATCTAATTGAATGATCTTTATTTCAAGAAAAAGTTCAAAATTTTACTGTTTTGACATGAGTTACAAGTCCGGTAATACCCCTTACCTATTCCGGTGACGGTTACGGGATAGGGGTGTTACAATCAAGTTTTACAGCCTATGCGTGTCGATCAAGGATTGAGGTTGACACAATTGGTCCAATACTAGGGTTTCCACACATTTAGCATCAGGATCCGCTAATTTAATTTTTTTTAAAAATGTGTTTGATAAATTATTAACTTTTTAATTAATATAAAATTTTCAACAAAAAAATATTGAGTAAGATAAGTAGGGAAGTAGCTTACATATTCTTCTTCTTCTTCTTGGTTAAAGAGTAAGATATCCAAATTATTATGTTTAATTTTTTTATAAAAATATATAAAATAAATTAAAATATTAATAGTAATAACTAATAAGATTGAATTTAAGAAATAAATAATTTTGAAAAAAAATTAATTTTATCAAAAGGCATAATTACATTCAATATTTAATTTTATTAAGAATATAAATTCATCACTAAAAAATATTTATATAATTACAAATATATACATATAAATATTGGGCCAACGCATTTTATTTTTTTGAGAAGTACCCACAAACATGGATGAAACAAATGGTAAGCCCAAACATGGAGAGGCAAACCCAGATTTGTGCAGCGAACATTGACCCTTCTTTCCTGTTAAGGGGAATCTGGAAACCAAAATATCAAAAATTCTCTTGGGTTGCAAATGTACGTTTGGATGGCTCAATTGGTTAGAGCACCACCACCAGCCACATCACTCTGCTTTCATCCAAAACTATTTTCTCAAGTCCCCAGAACCAGGATGGCAGTCAATCCTACCAACACATCACCTTCCTTCAACTCCAGGAAGCTTCCCATTTTGCTGTTTGACATCATGGACACCATTGTTCGTGACCCTTTTTACCATGACGTCCCTGCCTTCTTCGGGTAACTGGGTTTTTCATCTCCCTTCCCTCAACTGGGTTTTTCATCTCCGTTCCCTCTTTCTCTTTTTTAATTCTTGTTTCGAATTGTGTTTGTTGGGTTTTTATCATTTTTTTTTTTCATTTCAAACCAATATAACTGCCACTGCTGGCGATAGTTTTTGAAGTGATCAAAGTTAAATTCGATGGTCAGAATGTCTTTGAAGGAACTAATTGAATGCAAGCATCCAACTGCATGGCTTGAGTTCGAAAATGGGGTGATTGATGAGGTACACCTAGATTTATAATGTGGGGAAGTTATATTTCTCTAGATTTTATTGACTAAAGTAGTCTTATGAGTAAGTGTTGAAAGGTCTTTTAAACTGTTTGATTGAGGTACCTAACAAATTATAATATTTCTTGAAACATGTTTCACTTGTCAATTTTTTAGGATTGATTGCCATTTCAAGCAATAAAAGCTAAGTTGGATATTTATTCCTTTGAATTTTTGTACATAAAGGCGAGTTGAATAGAGTTCCACAGTAACAGACTTGACCTCAAGCTGTTTTGTGTACGAGAGGCTTGAAACCATCCCTGAGCTTGAATAAGTTTCATTTTATAAACTTGATCTTGACTTAATTAGGATCAAATATCTTAAAGAATATGTAATGTTATTTGTTCTATATCATACATTTATTCAGGCACACATAGGCCCTAAAAATAATAAAATTATATATATATTATAGTACATATAGATGAAAATATATGCATTTTACTAAAAATATACATTTTTAAATGCTTTATTAGCCCTGCCAGTGTTTGAGCCTGAACTTGACTTGGCAGAGGAGGAGTAGAACTGGACTATTTCCTGAGTAGCTTGCACAGCATGTTGACCCACTTACAACCCAAGTTGGTGACACTGCATTAGTTTTGATTTTTCTTACTTCCCATCATTGTTGTCTTCTTACATCTCCTGCAAAATATCATTTAGCTGTTAAACACAAAATGGAATGGTCCTTTGTAGTCCTTTTCCTTCGTCTTTGATGTACTTTGCTTTCTGATAAGTGGATATAGTAGCTAAAACATTAGTCTATTAACAATATTTCTCTAGGCTTCAGCTAGTGAAGCTTGTGTACACAACCAAAGCATAACACACCACTTATCTGTTGTCTTTAGATTAACTATCAGTACATTCATTGATTATTATTTATATTCTTTATTGTCCAGTATCCTTATTAGTTTTATGCCAACGTTAACCTATCCATAACCATGATCCTTTATTATATTGACCTGTATAGTTGATTCTTTGACAGAAACCTACTAGAAGTTGTAAATTTCCAGTCCACCAGAAACATACTATGAAAGGATTACTTGATCATTGCGGTTTCAGTTTCACATTTATAAATGGAACTTTTGAATTTATACTTTATTACTGTACTTTCTACTGCATTTTTTAGCGATATAATTTGTGACTGAAAGCATGTAAAATAATTCCATGCCTTTCTTCTATGTTTAATATCCCTTTTTTCTCTTTTGATCCTTTTCACTTATGGGTCTCTTCATTGCTATATGACTCATCTTTAAGACGTTGCTTTTCTCTCAATTTTATTGCCTTGCTGTTTACCTTCTGGTCTGGAGTGTGAGAAAGTTATCTTATTTCCTTTCAGGAGGAGCTAGAAGGAAAATTCTTTAAAGACAGAAGACCTTTTGATTTGCAAGGTTGGTTTTGCATTTGTTTTCGTGATGTTATTTCTTCAATCCATTGTTTCGAGGCTGATTAGCATTTTCATTAGATATAAGCAAAATATGCTTGATTTTAGTATAAATTCTCAAATAAAAATGAAATTAAATATTTTGCATTGTTAGGGGCAGATATTTGTTTCATTGAGTCATTTTCTTAATCTTTTTGTTGCATATGACACATAGATTCCTTTTCCATGATCTTTTAGTTCCACAATGCTAATTTTGATGGTGTCTATATAGGAAACCTACGTTGCGTTGTATAGAAATGTTTATTGCTAACTGTAAAGAAAAAGGTTTAAGGATGCGTGCATATTGACAATGTGGGGTTTGGAGATAAGAGTCTACTTAAGAAGTATGTTCAATCACTTCTCAGAATCCTGAAGAAACTGTTTTCACTGTTAATGGCTTGATGACATCAACCTAAGAGAAGTATGGGAATTTTGATATTAAAGAAGGTAGAAAAGAAATGGGTTGTGTTTGCTAAAAACTAAGCACAGCAATCATAGTTCTTAGGCTATTCTGGGGCCTTATATTATAATTGTGAATAAAAGAGCCAAACCATCAGGGTTTCTGGTGCTGAATATGCTGTACAGATGTGGTTTAGGGGAGAAAACAATAGCAATTAAAAGAATTAGAGCTGAACAAACAAATAGGAAAGATGGAACTCTAGAAAACTTAGGTTATAGAAAACCTCTAATTTTTCTGTGAATTCAAAGGAAATAATCAGAATAATAATTATGGCTGTAAAGCCTAAAACTTAGTTATATAGGATTTCTTTCTTGCAAGTTTCTAGGCTTACTTGCAAATAAAGTTTTATTCCTAAACCTAGCTTCAAACCCTAAAGATAACTAATAACCCTAGCCATCTATAATATATCTAATACTTAAAATAAATATTATGAAATAAACTGAAATAATAAAATATTATAATAAAAATAAAAGCTCCTGCATCATGAACTCTTCAAAGAAGGGTTTAGGTCGTTGAATATGAATGCCTATGCTGATATAATGCATGCATATCTCAATAGATGGTTGAGTGGATATGTAGTGTTGGCATAGATGCCACTGCATGTTGATTCAAATATGTGCTTTATTGGTTTTCAATTCTGGATCATGCCCCAATTGATTGGGACAAAGAATTGATAACTTGCATTTATTCAGCTGTATTTTTTGCCTATGTTTGTTTTTCATAGGTTTGTCCTGAAACATTGTCAAAATTTCCACCGATGAAATTAGGACATACAGTTATTAATTACCCTTTTTTGCATTTCAACTCTAAGCAAAAGGAAATAACTTTTCTTCGAAACAAATAGTTTAACCAGCCACAGACACATGTAGAAACCTATGATATCATGTAAAGTTACTAAAATAAATTTGGTTTGCACACTGTTGATATCATAAAAGTGCCTTTTTTTGGCAGAAAATGTGTAGGAGAGTCGATATATATATGTTGTTCTGTGCTTTTTTTAATTTTAGTTGGTAGTGAGGTTTATAGATATATATGTTGCATAATGATAATGGGATCGTACCAAAGCAGAGAAATATGCATTCCTAAGTGAGTTTGAGAGAGGTGGAGGGAAAGAGAAATGTGCATGCTGGTTCCGGTGATTGAGTTTCTAGTCTCTAATTACTTGAAAGATTGATGCAGGAACTAGTGTGAAATGTATCAGATGTGGTAAATAACTAGTAATTCTTGGACTTATATTGTTCTAATCTTAATGAATGTAGTATTCACTATTTCTTGAAATAATGAAAATGTATCTAATAGATCTATGGTTTGCCTACATATTTTTAAGTAATATTAAGAAAATGAAAGAAGCGAATATTGATTTGCAAGTGAAATATGATCTTTTAAAGTGTAAATATGAATAACTGTTCTTGTAATTAAAATTTAATGAACTAATCAAATTTAAAACTCAGGATTGTGCTTTGATTTGTTTTACCCTTGAGAACTGTACATGGAAGGTGGAATCAGATAAGCTATTACAAGTGCATTTCCAGTCAGGTTTAGAGAAACATTTTGCATTTCTGTTTAATACAAGAGGAAACTATGATTGCTGTCCAATAGATTTCAAAAATTCTTTCTTCTTTGTATTTCCTTTGTAATGTGTTTGCCCATGAATTTTGTCTAACATCTCCATGTTGGCCTTCCTAATTGTGTTTAGTTGTTAATTTCACTTATTTTTCAGGCCTCAAGAATTGTATGAGAAGAGGATATTCCTACATAGATGGAGTTGAACAGTTGCTTCAGGACTTGAAGCAAAACAATTATGAAATGCATGCTTTTACAAATTACCCAATCTGGTAGGATGGAACAGCTCTCCTGATTGATTCCTTCTGATTCAGTACTTTACAAATTGAAGATATGTAAATGAGTATATGTTTCTTCAGGTACAGAATAATCGAGGACAAGTTAAACATTTCAAAGTATTTATCCTGGACATTTTGTTCGTGTATGTATGGTATGTTCAAGAATTTAATCTCTTTGCAATTAGAATATTTCTTCCGCACAGAAGGATGTCTGCAATTTTTAGAATCAAATGAAGAATTTCAATTCTATATTTATTTTTATTAGTTTCAAGTTCCTAAATTCATTCCTTCATATTTCACATTATAGCTCTAAGCGGTATGCAGGAGGATGATTTTCTTGCACTCCTTTTTCATAGAAAAGAGACCATAGCCTTAGGTGGGGGAGAGCAATTGGTTTTTTAGGTCGCTTCAGTCAGTCAGGTCGGTTAACTGACTTTATATTATATATTTTTTATAGGTTTTAAATATATTTAAAATTAATTAATTAATTAATTAATATATATTACAGTTGGTTAATTCTGTTGGTTTGTTTATGAAATTCATTAACCGATAACCAACCAAATTAACATATTTTAACCGACCACATAACTGACTTGGACAGACTAATTTATTTAACCAAAACCAACAAAACTGAAGGTGTTGGTTAAGTCAGTTTGCACCAACTTTTGCTCACCCCTAGCCTTAGGGGAGCTGGGAAAGGGGAATTTTGCAAGTGCTAAGAATTAAACCAGCCTTGCCCGAATCCATCTCCTAAGGTGGGTGAACCATTAGGGCTAAACCCAGGTTCCTCACTCTTTAATCTCCTTTTCTCTGAAGTCATGATAGAATACCTAAGCCAATGATGAACTTCATAATCATTAACCTTGCTGATTTACTCCCGGATAGTAGTTTATCAGCATTATATGTGTTATGCATCATGAATGGTCTGAGTAGAAGAGTCTACAGCTAGTTTTTGTTTCAACCGAAAAGGTAACGTCCTTAGTACCTTCTAGTTTGTCTTATGCTAATATGGGCTGCTCTTTCCATTTATTTTATTACAACTGAAACGGCCACATTTTAATTTTATTCCGTTTCATTGAACTGAAACGGCAACATTCTTTTGTGCTGTAATTGTCTATCCAAAGTGCCACCTTTTTTTTTACTTACTGTTATATGGATAACTCCTCGTTATTGGTTCATTATTACTGCTTGCAGAAGCAAGTCAGCAGTCATGTTTCTTCTGTTCATCATTCAAAGAGAAATGATGCAAACATCTATTTTCTCCATCACAAGATTTTCCTTTTATTTTTTCAGTCTTCCTAAATATTTCAATGTTGTTTTAACACTGTACAACTGTCAGTAATTGTGCTCTAGAGCAAATATGTGCATCTAGAGAATGTCAACTGCTCTCTTCTGACTGTCATGTATCTCTTTCTGCTTAGTGAATGATTTTGTCTACTGTGCATCCAGGAAAGAGGAAGCCTGATCCTGATTTCTATTTGGCTGTTGTGGAACATCTTAAAGTTGATCCAGCAAGCTGTATATTCGTTGATGACAGGTACCATCCTTGCCACTTTACTGCTGTGGAGGCTTTTGTAATCGGATATAAAAGCAGAAGTAGATGGTACAAAATGGGTTCGGGGGGGGGGGGGGGTGTGAAAACATGTTAGATGTTGCACCTTGTGTTAAAACAAGATGATGTTCTCTAATTAAAATTATGTAAACAGTTACGGATTCTCTATCTTATGCCTGTGCATGACACATGCATTTGTTGTTTCAAGACCACATGGCCTCATGTGTCTATAGGGGTGCATGGGAGTTTTCTGTTAATGGGTCTGTCCGTGCACGATCATTCTTGTCTAGCATTTTTGTCCAATGCATGTGAATTTTAAGAAAGTTATATGTGTATATGTATATGTTAATTTTTTAAGAAGCTTACAACTGTTTGTGGCCTAATCTCTATGTGCCACGTTTTTGGGGGTTCATGTATATGAAGGTCTAGTGTGCCTCTAACAAACCTAAGAGAGAGAACCATTTGACATCATAGTCTCACTCTAGCTTCTCGAGGTTTGATTTCCAGCCCCCGAAGTTGGAAATCCTAAATTCTAAATATCCTTTTGGACCGAAGTGCCTGTGTGATCCGGAGTAATTGTATTATCTTCACTCCAATCATAGGATTTTCTTTGAAGGAAAGTTTTATCTTTCTCTAATGCTTTTAAGCCAACAAATTTCATAGAACTCAGTTCACCAACATCACATGCATATATATCATTCGGAGATTTGTACATTAACAACTAAGTAGCCTTTTTGCTTACTGACATGTTGGCAGGATAAAAAACGTTGAGGCTGCTGTAGGAGTTGGCATTACTGGTCTTCAATTCAAGAACTCAGATTTACTACGTCAAGATCTTCTACGGTTGGGGGTTGACATTGCAATAGATGCACAGTGAGGATCAGCTTAAGGCTGCAGAATGAACAGACATTGTGACCTCTAAACTTGCATTAAACTATATTTACATTTTGTCCATTTTTGCTCTTCTGCCTTCTTAAAATTAATCCATCATCCTTATGTCTTGCATACATACATATCAAAATATTTCATTCTTTTTTATCAAGTATCCTTTGTATAAATGTAGGGTACTCTGATTTCAAAAGTTTTGTACTCTGTATCCTACAGAAAAAACAAAAAAAAAAAAAAAGGCCTTCATGATTTTCATGGAGTAATCATCCTAATGACCTGTTTTCCACTGATTTTCTTTGTTCTTTTTTATTTCAAATAAAAGTTGGTAAAAGTACAATGAAGGCTTCTGTATTAAGAGTCAGATTGTATTTTACCATTTTTACTCAAAATGGGCAAATTTGTTCATGGATATTAGATCAAAAAGTAAATTGGTCATTTTTTGTTTAAAATTTCATCTATTTTTACTATTAAAAATTAATATAACTGATAAAATAATTAAACAGTTACATATGGAATATCACGTCTATCTTATTCTAACATACAATGATCAAATTTAGCAATAAAAATAGATGTAATTTTTAACAGAAATATTAGTTTACTCTTTGATTCAATTTACAGAAATTAATTTGTGCATTATTTTAAAAAGGATAAAATGCAAACCTAACTCTTACAAATATCTCAACGTTACTTTTACTTATAAAAATCAACTCGAACGTAAATAGCTTGTAATCTAGTTTGATCAGGCAAAAAAAAGTCGACAGATTTGTGGCTTGGTTAGTCACTTGGGGATTAACTCTGTTTAACTCTACTAACAGTGACTAGATAATTTCTTATTAAGGAACAAAGATTTAAGGGCATAAGTATTTACAATGCGGTCAAAACTCAAGGAACAAATATTTGAGGGCATTAGAATTTACAACGCTGGCATCAAAACTCCGGAGTAGCAAAATAGAGGTAAAATTGCCAAAAAATTTAGTGAAGTTATGCCATTTTTTTAATTAGGATTTGACAAAGGTCTCCTTATAAATTTTCTCTTTTTGAGTTTCTTCACCACCCTTGTTCTTTTGCTCCCAACTTTTGACTTCAGCTTTTCTAACTTTTCCTTACCTCCCTCTATATCAGCTTCTATGGCTTTCTCTCTTTTCTCATCAGATAGCAAAGCCAGTCTTGCAAATTTCTTTGGCCTCACCAATCCAAGTCTCTCAGATATGTCCTTGAATGCAGGTACTAGACCGCGTCTAATGAAACATCCTTCAATCAGTTGCATTGAGTTCAGCTCCGGGAGAGAGGGGGCATTCTTCAATTCAAGGTCCAAGCAGAATGGTGAGTCCTTCAACCACATCCTAAGGGAGTGAGCCTTTGCTACGAGGAGACCACTGCGTGTTTTGCAAGGAAGAAAAGGAGAACCCATCTCCCAAAGGCATGCCTTCAGTGTGCTGTTGAGGGAAACCATGTTGTACTCCGATGTCCCGGTTATTAGAACAACTGATTTCGGAGACTCCGGATACCCTTGTAATGAAGCATCCTTCCACACGAAAAACATTGCTAAGTTAGAAATACAATGATGATAACTGAAAACCAAGACGGGAACAGGAAATAGAATAAAATGTATTAAACTAAATCAACTTCTGTAATGTCCTCGATCTTTCTGCAGTAAACTAAAATGGAAGCAACCCTCAAGTTTCAACCTTCACTAGTTTGCTGTTCAGGGTACCATTCGGAATCACAGGCAAGCTCGTAATCAATAAACTCTATATTTTCTTATCCCCGATTTAAAATATGCGGGACTTAATTAAAAAGTCTAATTTTTCTCAAAATTCTCATCACTCTCGATCTCAAATAAAACCAAATTTATCTTCATACCATACCTTGCTTGCCGCTGTACAGTAACTTCCAGTTCCTATAAAAATGAAGCCCAGTCTTCCTCATGTCATATATGTACGTCTACCTTTACTAGTCCTACCAGAGTTGATAAGGTGTGTATAAACCCAAATTACAATAGCTTGAAAGAGAGATCTAACTAGTATCGGAGCTTAATAGTGAAAACTAACCAAAAAAAAGTCTGGTGTAAATACAAAGTAAAAAGGAAACTTAAAATCACCACTCAATAATCAATGAGGTACATAAAGCCTTGAATTTCAGCATTAAGTAAATTTTGCGAGTCCGGACACCATAAAGATAAGCACATAACAAGGGCGATAATAATGAATATCTTTTATGTCAACCATACGCTAGAAATTTATCTTCACAACAGCTACATTAGCATCAACAAGGCCACCATTGTAGAAGCAATCATTTAAAGGATATCACATTATTTAAGTTAATGTCATATTAGCCATTAAACTTCAAGAAAACATCCAATATAGTAACTGAAGAAAATAAAAATATACAGTGTAATACATCCACTTTGATTCTGTGTATCAATTCACCCATGTATAACGGGATCATCATTGAATAAAAAATAAGCCATAGATATAGTCCCTAAGAAAGTTAAAACCGCAGCTACTACATGGTAGTGCTATGAATAGGATCAAGGTATTCTAGCCAACTTTTGACCTACAAATGCTCTATTGGCAACAGTCTATCAAGGCTCGCATTTTATGATGCTACCCATAAAGATCAGCACTGCATCAAGGATCAGTCATAGTAAGAAAGACTGCAGCTACTAAACAGTGGTACTGTGCATAGGAGTAAGGTATCGCAGCTGATTTTTGACCTACAAGTGTCCTCTTGGCTACATGGTTTAGTCAAGGTCAGACTTCTATGAAACTGTTCTACTGTAAGGATCAGCACAGGATCAAAGACAAATCATAGATAGTAGTCTGTAAGAAATAAGAATGTTGCAACCACAGCTGCTAAATAGCAGCATGTGCATAAGATCAAGGTATTCTAGCCAGCTTTTCACCTTGTGGAAATCTGGGATTCATATTCCCAGAATCTTAGGATTTGATCAACTAAATCGAAGGGATTTGAAAGACTGAATTGGAGGAAAGTGAACTAGAGGTTTATGTACAGCTAGTTAAATCTTTATTTATAGGAGAGACATTAGGTGAGATTTTCTTTTGTGTATTCTCCAGCCAAGTGTCACTGCACCAGGTTGAGGAACATCAACTGATTTGTCCTCATGAATCTCAAGCAATTGTCTCAGAACCATACCGAACTCATTAATGGTTGCCTTTAGATTGAGCACCAAGTTAATGGATTTCTTGGCGCTCAAGAAAACACCAAGTCTAGCAACCAGAACATCGAACTTCCTAGAGTGTTGATGGAGAAGGTGAGAGGAAAGAAGTGCAGATCTCCAAGTGGCCATAGGGAGGACAAGTGGGTAAATCCAAGATGGTCAAATTATGATGGCTGATGAATGAGGATGAGCAGGAGATGAGGAAGGTGGGGAGATAAGAGAGAGGGAGAGAGGAAAACTGGGAGCCATAAAAGGGCTTGTGATAGAGGAGGATGGATTTTCAGGCAGAACTGGTGGCAGTGTCTACAATGGATTCAGGGGTTAACGCCATTTTCGATGAGGTCGAAACTGGTAGGATGGATTTGGGGTAGCGCCATTTAGATGTTGGATCAGGAGCAAGAAAGGAAAGGAGAAGAAAAAGAAAAAAAAAAAAACATAAAATAAAAAAAATCTGAAAGTTTTAATTCTAATTTTCAGAATAATTTGTTGTCTTTAATCTCAAACAATAAATTTGAGAAATATAAGGAAAACATTTAACTTTTTTTTTTTCAATTTTGAAATCTAAAAACAATTATAATTTTCTATTTAATTTTTCCAAAAAATTTAATTTAGATAAGTTTGTATTCTAATTTTTCAAAAAGAAAAGGAAACCTTCATATGACACATCTGCACTATATGGCTGCCACCGTACATGTTCAAAGGTATTTTGTCTTGTGACTAGCCATTCTTTACGCCTTGTATCATTATCTTACAGGTGAGTCACACTAGCAATTTTACAAACAGTGTTGAAGTGTTGGATGAATTCATACACATCATCAAAGCAGAGGTATCATATTGCTCTTTTTTTTTTTGTACACAAACATTGAATTTTCTTTTTCTTTTTCCTTTTTGAAGCATAGGACTAAATATGACATTATCCCTTATTATTATAGATAGGTGTGGCTTATATGTTGGTAAGGTTGCCCCTCATAATTTTTGAAAGTTCAAAAAGAAACTAAAATAAAGGTTAAGAGAACTTACCTGCATATGATCAAGCCACAAAGTGAGAGCAACAAGAGCAGAACCAGCAGATAACTTTCTGAAATCAGCACCCCAGTCTTTATCAGCTACCCTGAATAAGAAATGCTATAATGATTAAGGGAAACAAATTCGGTATGTAATATAATTGTCTAATTTTGCATTAACTTCCTATCTATGATTATGCATATGCATAAAACAGTCCTCTTTAAAGTATTACAAAATCCTAGAACTCTACATTTGCGTCAAAGTTCCTTTGCAGTTTCAGTCTATTCATATGACTGGATCTGCATTGATGCAAGCTATTTCAGACCAGTGCTAACATCAAGATAAACTTGAGGTTTTGAGTTCCATGGAAATATGCTCACAATCTATAACGGTAAAGACAGAAACCAAGTCTAGTCTCTATAGTGGTCTTTGGGTGTTGAAATCAGAGAAGCAATCATGCTATATAGTCGTCAAGAAGCCTACAAATTACATGATTCACATCACATCCAGGGTTTCCCAGGCAACTCAACTTATAAAGTAGAAGGGCACCAACAGCTTAATTACGAACAAAATTTTCTTGTAGCAGCAAGCATATCCTGATACCTAAAGCACTAAGTTCCAAATTAAGCAAGGAAAAAACTTCATTTGACTAATCAACAGCTGCAAACAAACTAAAACTACTTTGAAGACCTAATAAAATCATGATACTCCATCAAACTTCAGGCATAATCAGAAGTCATTAAGGTACACTTCAGTCAAGAAACTTAGAATAGATAAATATAATAAAAGTAAATCACATTGGTAACATTTAAAATATGGTCAATATTATAAATCCATGAAAACCCTCTTTTCTTGGACTAGTTTCAAGAACTTTATTGATGTCAGAGCACGGAATCAAAAGAATTTGGTAAAAAGGCAATGGAAAACTAACCTATCAGTGCCAGAATATACCTGAAAACATCATGTCGATAAATGTTCTTCTTGACTGCCAATTGGAAAACCCAGGAGGCAGTGGCCCGATGCTCAAATGCCCATAATAGATCCACCAAGGAATTGACAAAGTTAAAGGCTGCACTGTCCTCTACAGGTTCTAGCTTATCAAGACAACTTTCTAGCTCTGAAAATAGTAACTCAGATTTTTCTGTCATAAGCCTAGATTCCAACAATAACAATCAGTAAGTGTAAGGAGAAAATCCATCTTGAAGACCATTGTCTTGTTCCTAAAATGAAAAACATATACCTGATAGGAAGATCAAATCCAGCATTACGAAGTGCGTTTAAGAGGACAATGGCTTCACTTGTGTGCTGGGACAAACTTGCAGCCCTGATAAAGCATGTCCAAACTCTGTGGTCTACTTCCAAGCCCTCCATCTTCATCTCCATAAGCTTTTGAATTCCAACATTATAATCTCCATTCTGAAGATAAGCATTAATGAGTGAACTATATGGTAGTGTAGTCAGATTTAATCCTATTTCTTTCAAATTAGCGAGGACTTTTTCTGCTTGCTGTGGCTGTCCAGAGCTTCCATAAGAAACCATAAGCAAGTGCATTGTAGCAATAGTGGGTTTCACTCCAGCTTTTTTCATCATGCTTAACAGGTTTTCAGCTTTGGAATGGTTTCCAGAATTTCTATATATTTTCATCATTGCATGATAGAAAGAGCGGTCCAATTTATAGCCTTTCAAAAGCAAATCATTGAACAATTCCTCAGCTTGTTCCAACAGTTCCTGCTTGCCAAATGCTGAAATCAGACTTTTAAAGGTGTCTAATTTCGGTTCTAAACCCGCTTTCCTCATTTCATGCATCAGAGATAATCCCTCTTCAGGTCTACGATCTCTGCAGTACATTATTATCAAAGTGTTGTAAGTGTCCTCATCTGGTTCAAGTCCAGCTTTTATAATCTGTTGATATATCTGAGCTGTCCTTTTGTAATCCTCAATTCCTGAGTATAACTTTAGCATAGAATTCCAAATTGAAAGATCAGGCTTAAATCCTGCTTCTTCCATTTCAGAGACCATTGCTTCAACATCCCTCACCCGTTTCCCCTTGCAGAACAGTCTAATCATAATCCTGTAAAGATGCATTGTAGGAAAATACCCCGCAGCTTTCATTCCACTGTATATCTTCTTCACCTCAAAGAGGTTTCCAGCTTCTGCAAATGCATCAAGCATCAGAAGAATAGAACTCTTGCTTATTTTAAAACCCATATCTTGCAACTCCTCGATTACCACATAAATCTCAGACAATCTTCCATCCACAACTAGTGCTTCCACTAGACCATTAATGGAATCTACTGTTGGCGAAGGACCATCTCTCATCATTGTATTAAAAACAGCTCTAGCTCGTTCATAGCAACCGCTTGCGGCATAAGCCTGTATTAAGGCATTCCAGATTTTGCGATCCACATTCATATATCTTTGTCTAACATTGCCCACCAAACTTTCAGCTTTTTGCCACAGCTTCACTTTTCCATATGCTTCAATAACATCAACATAAATAATAGAATTGTCAAGCAGAAGACCTTGCACTTCAGCTTGATTAATCAAACAATGTGCCGTCTCAGGGAAGCCCATTTTACAATATACCCTAATCATACATTTTATGATACATTCAGAAGGTTCAACACCACAGAATCTCATTTCGGTAAAAATCTGAGAAGCCTCAGTTAGAAGTTTATTTTCTTCACAGCATCTAATAAGGGACTCATACATGGTAGAACTCCTGCTAAATGAACCAGATTCTCTAGCATTACTGTACTCCTTCAAGGCAGCATCTAACTGGCAAGCCTCACAAAGTACGACAACTAGAGCTTCAGTTATCAGTTTACTGGGCCCTTCAGTGTGTTCTTTCAAGAACTCAAGTAATTCACATGCTTCTTTGTGCCTGCCAGATGAACTGTATGAACTCAAAATAGACAACAAATTTTCATCATCTAGCGCTTCACCATTACTTATGCCTAATCTCAGCATCTGTACAGCCAGGTCATAGCATTCACCCTTGACAAGGAAAGAAGAAATAGTTTGAAGATTCATACCACAAAGTTTTTTCATATCTCCAACCACCATTTTAATTTCTTCCACTTTGTTTTCCTTTGTTAGTGCCTGAAGCATCACCTCATAAAGTATATTATCTGGTGTGAAACCATCACGAACCATTTCCTGGTACAGCACCCATGCTTTTGTTATTTCATTACATCTCAAAAGGATATCCAACATGACAGAGTATGCCAGGAAATCAGGTCTAATCCCAGATTTCCGCATGCAATTAAATGAATCCTCAGCCTCCACAGCCATTCCAGCCTTAGCATACCCACAAATCAAAGCACTATAAGTCCGCACAGTAGGCTTAACACCTGCATCCAACATCTCTGACATCAAACTAGAAGCCTCCTTTATCTTATTTGCTTTCCCTAGGGAATCGATCAAGACTGTATATGTTACCACATCTGGACTCCGCCCTGACAATTTCATGTCCTTGTAAAGTTGCAATCCCAATTCATGCTTGCCCTGCTTCCCATACATGTGAATAATTGTATTATAAGTCATCTCATCTCTACCGAACCCCATTTCAATCATTTCTTCACAAATCTCTTTTACCTTGTCCACATTTCCTTCTCTTGCAAAAGCATATAACAATGAATTATATGTGACTGCATCCGGGAAAAACCCTTTAGACTCTAAATCCCTAAACAGCTGCTCAGCTTTATATGCCATTCCACATCTCCCATACACCGAAATCATAGCATTGTAAGTCCATAAATCAGGTTGACAATTATGGCTGTCCATATCGTCAAAAACCTTCATTGTCTCCTCCAAGTTTGATTCCCTAGAACAAGCACTAATAAGAGTATTATAAGTTATTATATCTGGCCTAAGACCAGACCTCCTGACCTCATTCAAAAGCTTGATAGCTAAATCAGGCACCATAGCTCCTGCTTTCAACCTGGCATTTATTAAAGTATTGAAACTCACGAGGTCAGGCTCACACCCTCTCTTACGCATTAAATCAAGCAGTTCCTGCACTTTCTGAAACCTTCCATTTCGTGCATAAACACCCATCATGGCATTATAAACCTGGACGGTATTTCCAACAGCAGGCTCAGCCCTGGTAAAGATTTCAACAGCTAAAATCTCCTGATTGGCCTTCCCCAGCACAGCCAAGATAGTAGCAAGCATCCTGGCATTAGGGGAATACCAGTTCTTCAAATTTAACCACTCATAAACTTCGAGGGCACGTTGCCAGTTCTCCTGACCAACATATTTCACTAGGAAGCAAAAATCGGTTGGTGTCATCTGAACTTTCCTATCATCCAAAACATCAGCAACAAACTGGTCTTGTTCCAACCCCAAAATCCTGTCCGTCAAAAACTTCACTCTTTCTCTCCAATCTTTGGCCCTTTTCAATGCCAGTTTACTCATTTTCTTAACTCTAGTCTTACTTACTCTCCCCAGCTTCTCCTGGGTCTCATCGTTCACTTCCAAAGTTTCAGACTTTGAGGACTCCAAAGACAATTCAGCTTCCTTAACAACATGGGTAACTTGAGGAGAGGTAGGTGAAAAATGGGTTTGACTTAAAGGGTAAGTTTCAGCTAGTTGAAGTTGAAGGTGAGGCCATCTCTCAGATGGGGAGGCTCTGCTATAGCTAAATGTGCTGTTATTACTAGTGCTGTCATTTGAGTGTTCATTTGGTGAAGGAGCTGAGAGGTGGGAAGAAGAGCAAGAGATAGAGGTGTTCATGCATATCTTTGAAGTAGGAGAGGCAAAGGTTACAACAAGTCCTCCATTGCAAGACATGGCCATGGCCAAGGCCAATGTCCTCTTGCCTTCTCAAAGTTCAAGTCTTGTGCTGCGGAAGAAAACAAGATAAAAGATATTTCTCCCCCATTGCTTTTGGCGGGGTGCGGAGCGGATGTTTATTCTGGAGTTGGGAGTTGCTAGTCGAATAGATGTTTCTGTTTCCCTAAAAGTTGGGTCCAACTTGGTTTGGGTTTAATTGGCCCATCTGACTTCCAAGCCTACAGAATTTCATAAAATTTCTACTTTGGTCACTCAAGTTTGAAGATGCTCCTATTTTGGTCATTTAAAAAGTTTTTTTCTCAATTTCATCACCAGTGTTAGAAAAATTATAAATTTTTAGCCTTAAATCCCTAACGGTACATTGATGTGTCGTAATAAAATAATAAATTTAACCCTCAACATTCACGTTTCGTTTTAGTTTAACTCTAATTCTAAAATTTTAAAATATTTAATTATAAACAATTAATAATATGTGAAAATTATTAAAAAAAAATCTCTAATTCCTCTATAATTAAGAATCACATAAATCAAAGAAAATGTTATTGATGATAAAAGGAAACCTAATGAGCTTAGGTCAATTTAGTTGTGGAATCCACACCGAAAAGAGATTTTTCTTTTTCATTTTAATTTTTGACTTTTCATTTTGAATCTCAGAACAAGAAAGAAAATGAAAAGATTTAATAAACTCAAGGTATTTTTCAGGATGCGGGTAAAAATGAAAATGATTTTAAAATATAATACATTAAATACATTTAAAATATTAAAATAAATATTTTTCAATAAATTAAAAATACATAAAAAAATCTTTATACTTAAATAATATTAAGATAGTTGCAACTTAGCAAGTAAATGTCTCTAAAATAGTAGCAAAATTAACAATAAAATAAGAGTTATATAATATAATATAACAATAACAATAAAATAGTAACAATATAATATCAAAATAGTAGCAAAGCAACAGCAAAATAACTTATTTGGTTTGGGCGGACAAAAAAATCCTACTAAGACTCAACTCATTTAGAAAATATATCTTATTTTTTTATCAAAATTTATTTTTTATATATTTATATTTTTATTCAAATTCTTCAACTTTTAAATAGACTTTTAAATTTAAATGAATAACCCAGTATATAATTAATTCCGATTACATATAAAGAAAAAACAAGTCGAGAGCAAAGGCATAGCAGCCGACGATAGAAATGCGAATAAGGAAAAGAGAGGGAAAGTGGCAGCCTCAAAAAAAGCGAAGTAGTGTTGGTCAGCACTTCTTGCAAGCTTATGAGCAGCTCGGTGGTTCACATTTCGAATTGTTTTCCCATTGCAATTTATTTCAATTTCTTTTTGTATGGAATTGGAATTTGATTTGCAGTTGCAATGCCTAAGCAATTTAGGGAGCTGATGAAGGTTGATGGGCTTACAAATGATGAAGTTAAAAAGCCATTTACAGGTTTGTAGTACTAATTTAAATCATTAAATGTTAATTCACAATAAACAAAAAGGATGTAAATATGAATGTAATACCTCTAATTTGGGTTTGCCACGATATCAATCAAACAATGCTATCATTGATGCTCAGAGGCATCTCCAGTAATCCTATTGACTATGCAATACCTATATTCGATCAAAACAATTCTAATTACTATTAAACATTCGATTTATAAATGCTAATTATAAACCTCAGCTTGCCTACTTATAAACGTGCTAATCTTCGAAACTAGGCTTGGGGTATTGGCACCTGTGAGGATGGTATTGATATCCTATGAGATTATTTGTAAAACCTCTTATTTAGACTGTAAGTAATTTCAAATAAGCAGTGTTACACTTTATGCTCGAAGGTATTTATGATTTTTATTAACATATTTATAGTCATTATGAAACGTATTAAGGTAATAAACAACAAAACGAATCTAAATATATATATATATATATATATATATATGATTTCATTAGCCATTCGAGGGTAGCATCACATGATAAACAATTAAAACATAATATAAACAAATAAAAAAAATAGGCATAAGTATATAATAAGCAAAATGCTCATTCTAATTGACTCGGTTACAGATTACATATAACCCCATTATACATATAACCCCATTATACAACTCATCAAGTCTAAGCTTAGTACCATTTTAAACATAAATCACATTTTCACTTCTACAGGTTACTATTTTATTGATTTATTTCAATTTTTATTCATAAGAATTCACCTTTTTACCATTCTTCTATCAAATCCACATTTATTAGTCTGTCACTCAATTCCATTGTATTTTGCTTACCATAACATTTCATCATAATATTCATTTCCAGACTTAATTATTAGATTACAATACTTTTGACTCAATCCTCATTTCAAAAACACATAAATAATTCAAAACATCACACATCATTTATGCTAATATATAGTTTATTTATCCATCTTTTAACCATCATATCCCTATCTCAACCTCTTTTTACTATGCGTACTATCAGTCAATACTAGTTAGCATATGAATCATCTTTTAAATTCTAAAAGACAAACCATTATTATGTCCATTAGCAAATACATTTCCATTTAGTCTTTCCCTTTTACAATTTCTAATTCATCTCAATCCGAGTTATAACTCTTTTATCCTACTTTTTACAAGCTACTAAATTTATGCTCCCGTAATAACTCAATTTAACTTATAAGACTCAATTATAAGCTTAGAACTGACCTGACATCAAATGTTGTAGTAATTTCGGTCTATTTTTGCACTTAAGGAGCTTATTTTCTAGCACTTTTAGTATTTATTATTACATTTTTTATATTTAGTTGTTAGTATTAAATATTAGTAAAATAAGTGTTTTTTAACACATTTGTGGATGTTTGTGACCTATTAGGTCGACACGGACCTTAGGTAGTTCTAATTGGTGTAATTGAGTGTGTATGATGATGAATTATAGACCCAATGGACATAGGAATATGGGAAAAGTGATGCACACGCTGTCTAAGCCACTAAAGTAAGACAATAACTAAAGAAGCCTACAAATCACTATCGTGTCACACCGTAGGCATTGCATGGTGCAACATAGACCCGATGCGGTACCTAAGCACTACGCAGCTATTTTCATCTTCACAGTCAACTTTATACAAATACCTAGGACTTGTCGAAGACCTAATTTGGACTGCCAACACTCTTATAAATAAAACCTTATGGGTTTGATGTAACTAAGTCGTCTTAGACACATAAAAAAACCCTAGTAGTTTAGGAGTAGAATAGGATTAAGTCTTCTTTTGTTTTCCATAAGCTCTTTATTCTTTCCTCTTGGAATCAGTTTCAATCCTAGAGTTATTTTATAATATTGAAGTATTGAGTTTATTTCTCTTTCACAAGCAACAAGATTTGATTATTCCAATCGAGAGACCCTCTACTCCATTTTTTAATCGACATCAAATCAAGATTATTCTAATCTCTTCTCTCTTCCGATTTATTCATGTTATCTACATGTTTAATTCATTTGAGTTTTAGATTATGAATATCATGAGTAGCTAAATCTCTTAGGGGAGATTCACGAATGGATGGGGACGTGATTAACGGAGGATTTAGGGTTTTTTGATAGGATTAGTTGGTTTAAATCACACGTTCCTAAACCCTAGGCTTAACAACTTTAGGAAGTAATTATAGGTTAAATGAGGTCGGGAGATAAGTTTTGCCAAGTAAATCGTAATTTATCCTGATTGAGAAAGTGTGGTCGGGAGATAAGTGAGTATCAACCAATTAATAAATTATTTAGAGGCCGAGAGGTAATAATTGATTAATTAATAACTAATCCACCCTAAAGCCCTGATTTGAAGTTAATTACAACCCGTAAAACGAGTTAATCTTCCTGATTGGTTTAATCACTTTAATCATTTGTGTTTTATTTTTTGTTATTTATTTTAGTATTTAGTTTTCACTATTAATCTCTTTTATGATCTATCATAATATAGGATTTAATTATTATTATTTAGACTTATTATTGAAATAAGATTTTCAATAGATTTAGTCCATCCTCCATTGGGTACGATCCTCGAAATACTTCTTTGTGTTTCATTGTAACACAAATACTATATTACAATTTGACCCGTGTACTTGCAGACATTGTCGATTTACTTTTTTATATGTTTTGGTGTGATATTTATACTAAAAATGGTAGCATGTTTATAGACGGTCAAGTTGTTGGTGCCGTTGCTGGGGAGGTTTCGACATTAAATCTAAAAAAGATCTTTACAATTAAAAAGATAAATGGGAACGTTAAAGAATATAGATACGATAATCTTATTTATGTTATTTTTAATTTTTATTTATTTAATTTCTTTTTAATTTTTGAGGTTGTTTATGACCCGAAGTGGAAGCACCCCAATTAAACCATATCTCGATCTTGAGTAGATTATTAGAAACCATCGTCAATTCATGAACATCAATCCTACTGTGGTCATTAATCAACCTTGAGAGAATCCATTGTTTGACGATCCACAAGAATGAAAAGAAAACATTTGTATAGACGCCTTGATGGATCAAAAGATGTTGCACGAATACACTCTACCTACACTCGATGAAGTGCAAGGTAGTATAGAAAGGTCGGTAATCAATGCCAATAACATTGAAATAAAGACGACCACAATTCATATGATCTAGAACAAGCTGCAATTTAAAGGAAACATGGTGGAAAACTCGAATCATCACTTGAAGTGGTTTCTACAACTGTGCGACACCTTCAAATACAACGGGTATCTAATGATGCCATGTGTCTTCGGTTATTTCTGTTTTCTCTATGTGATAATGCGGCTGATTGGTTAGACTCATTAGAACCAGGTTCCATTACCACATGGGATTATTTAGCAGAAAAATTCCTCCATAAATTTTTCCCGATTAGTCGAACCATTTAGTTGAGGCAAAAAATCAACAATTTTAAGTAATATGAAGGTGAATCATTGTACGAAGCGTGGGAATGTTTCAAGTCAATGCTCCAGAAGTGCCCACACCATGGACTACAAGCATGGCTCCAGATCCAGATATTTACATGGCTCCACATCATGTTCCACATGTATGAATAAGCCTACAAAATCATAGATGATATGGCTATAAATTCGTATATGTGCCCCAATGAAAGGTTCAAGTACAAACCAAAGCCTCAAATGGTAAAAGCTATAAACGGCGATAATGAAGATGATTAATACCAATGAATCCTAGAAAAGCTTAACCGTCTAGAGACAATTGTCAAACTAACGAGAGTGAAGCCCGATTTTAAAAACCAACCAGAAGAAGCGAGCTACATAGGTAATAGGGGTCGGGATCCTTACTCAAACACTTATAACCTCGATTGAAAGGATCATCTAAACCTTAAATGGGAAGGCAACCAAGGAGGTGCAAATCAAGCGCAAAATCAACCAAACCCTCCTTACCAACCTCTACACTTAGAACAAATATCTGTGGGGAATGACCATGCTACATGTGGTCAAGGATTCGACCAATTATAGGGGGAGATGCAAAGAATAAATATAGACATTCGATAAGTTTAAGCTACTTGTGGACGAATTGAATCCCAAATAGATAGCCTTTGCGACCAAATGAGACAGTTAATAACGATGTTTCAAAAACAGAGTGGCCAAAATATCCCCAAAAATATGAAGAACAATCGTCATAAAGATAGGAAAGAGCATGTAAAGGTGATTGCTTTGCGATCAGGCAAAGAATTAAAAACGCTCAACAAGCCCATCAATGAAGAGGAGAAGGTTTTTGAAGAGGTCGACGAACCCATGGAGGAGGAAGTCAAGTAAAATAAGCTGATTGAAGAGATAATTGAGCCGATGTCTAATCTAGTCATCACAAATCTGAGCACAATGAAGGTACCATTCCTAACACGATTAGAGGAAAAGAAAAAGAGTGACGAGGTAGAGTTTATGAATTTTCTTAATTTATTTAAAATCTTCAATGTCAATCTGACGCTTTTAGAATCAATTGACAAAATCTCAGAATATGCCAAGTATTTCAAGGAAATCATGGCAAGGCATAAGAAAATATAAAAGGGTGATCGAATGACATGCCTGATGTAGCACTTTAATTGCAAAAAAGATACCCCTGAAATTGAAAGATCTGGGTAGTTTTATGATTCCAAAAGAGATAGGGGATTGATATTTCCGTAAGGCCCTTTGTGACTTAGAGGCCAATATAAATATAATGCCCCTATTAATCTATCAGAACCTCGAGCTTAGGGAACTAAAGAACACTTCGATAACGTTACAACTAATCGATAGATCCTTGGTACGCCCAAAATGTAACACCTCTAATCCGTATCGGTTGCTAGAATAGGGTTACAGAGCATTACCAAACTTATCACATAATTAATCATACATTTCGCATTCATTTCTCATTCCAAATAAAAACTATTCAATGTTAATCATACAGTCCCTAATACGAGCCTTCGAGGGCCAAAACAAGCATTTAAAACAATTTGGAACTTAAATGTAAACTTATGAAAGTTTTGAGAAAAACATTGAAAATTTTCAAGTACAGGGGACACACGCTTGTGTGGCCAGGCCGTGTGTGTAACAGCCCGATTTAGGCCCTAATCGGAATAGTGGTTTTGGGACTACGAATCTGAGTTAGAAAAATATTTAAAAATTATTTTTTGTGTTTATTTTGTGTGAATTGATATCTGTGAAATTTTCATGATTTAATTTTGTTGTTTAAGTGCCTGATTAAGAAAAATGGCTTAATCGCATAAAATAAAAGTTTGATGGTTTCATTACTAAGGACTGATTTGATTGTGTCTTTATAATTTGAAGAGTTTATGTTGATATTAAACCATTAAACAAAGCATGGGACGACATTAACCTTATGGTAATATAGTTTTATATTATTTGATAATGGGTAAATTTGTAAATGTGTGATATAATATGTTAATTAAAACATAAAAACAAATTGAAAAGCATGCATGTTCATCTTGAGAAAGCTGAATTCGGCTAAGGAAGAAAGAAATAGCATTCGACCCTTATGATCTTCAATTTAGGTATGTACTTTGTTTGGTTCTTGATAATTTTTACGTTTTTGAAATCGTTGCTTCGAATACTCTTAGACCCATGCTATAATTTTTGAATTTGGTGAGATATTCATGAGATGCCATTGTTGATAGTTTGATAGATTTTGTGTTCAATGATAGAAAATAAATGATATGTGTTAGATTATTAAATTTGTATTGGAAATTTTCATGAAAAGTAAGTAAATAGGGCTTAATTTCAAAAATGGTAAATAGAGGGATTAAATTGGGAAATAAATTAATTGTAAGAACTTATAAGGGCATGGGAGGTATTCGGCTATAGCTTAGAGTAAGTAAATTATGTTTGTTTTGTGTTTTGAGAATTTTGGACTTAATTGCTAAATGTGCAAAATGTATGAGGCAAAAATGCAATTTGCCCATTTATGTGTTGTTGGATTAAAATGAATGAAATTTTAATTAAACAAGGTTAATTTGAAATGTATAGATCAAGAAACAGAAAGATCGGACTTAGATCAGGGGAAAGCAAAAATCATTGAATAGTTGATAATCCCTGTCCGTCGATATCCGAGGTAAGTTTTTAAGCAATTAAGCCATGTTGAAGTTATTTATATATGATGAATACGGATTTAATTGAATTATGCATGTATATTATTGATAGGCGAATGTGATATTGGTTTGGGAGACAATTGAGTTAACATGTATGTATATGATTGATATTTTGGCACTATGTGTGCATATAAAAATTAGTTGCAGGTTAAGAAATGGATTGTATGTGCAAGTTGATTTTAAGCACTAAGTGTGCGAATTTAATTACCGAGCACTATGTGTGCAAATTCAATTATTATGCACTAAGTGTGCGAAATTGTCAATTAACCAAGGATATACGAATGAGTAGATGTGTTGAGCTTCTTGAGAGGTAATTTTTATATATATGTTCGGATTTGAACATGGTAAGCCTTGAACCTATGTGGTGATTATAAATGAGTTTCGAATATAGTTGATTGATTGTGGTAAAGATGTAATGTTAGTTAAATATGATTTATTGAATGAAATGATATGTTGGTGTATAAATATATATTTGTTACCATGTTATAAGAGATATGAAATCTTAATGGAGATTTGGCCATTTATGAATTGGTAATGGTAGATGAATGAATAGCTTTGTAATTAATTCTATTGATATTCAAATAAGATAACGTTCGTGTTTAGAAGTTATATTGTAGGCTGAGATGAAGTGTATTTGCATATTGTATCCACATTATATGATATTAAAAGGACATAATGTATTCAGCCTTATGTTTGATATTAATGAAATATTTTGTGAATGAGATAATGTAGATATATTTTCTAGTTGAAATTTCACTCCTTGATGAAAAAAACTCCGAATGAGTTAATGAGATGTGATTATACGATTTAGTATTATGAATTGACTAAATTGAATTGAACTAATTCAATTGAGTTAGCAAGTTATTTAAAGGTTTAAATTGCTTATAACTTACTAAGCTGTTAAAGCTTACTTGGTGTGTTTATGTTTGTTCTTTGTGATATAGATTTTTGGGATCTGTTACGCGCTCGGGGATCGTCAGTTAAGCTCGTCACACTATCGCCTATCTTTTGGTACTTTTGGAAGTTTTAGTTTGGTTATATGGCATGTATAGACTAGCCCATTTTAGGTCTGAATTTGAGTTATGTGTTTAATGTGCCATGCAAAAATGTCCAAATTGAATTTATAAGTTGATGTTATATTTAGGCAATGTTTTAAGTATGCTATGCTTACATATAATTTGGTGATCTTGTTTGTGGTTTAAGCATATATTGAAAGTTAAATACTTATTATGGATTCATGAATATTTATGTTATAATGATGTCAGAAACTTGAGGTGTGGTTGAATTGATTTATGCGGTGAAATGTCATGCTTATGATTAAATAATAGATGTACTTATAATGGATCTATCTTAGTACATATGTAATTAATAAATTTAAGTATTGGTTTTGGTTCATTTGGTATTCAGCTATTGAGATTTTTATTGAGTGTGAAATGGATTAGCATATAGTTAGTTTATATATATATATAAGTTGTTTTGCATGTTATATGTATGATTAGGTTGCAAATGGGCATGTAAATATTGTAACAAGATTTGGCATTGGGTTATTAAATAAGGTAAATGATATATGTGTTGGTTGTTAATAATTTCATTTTGTTGTTGGTTTTGGGAATGATGAATAAATTGGGTAAAATTATGCTCATGTTGCACAAGGTTTAGGTTTTAAAGATTTACCAAATAAATAGTGCTTTTATTCGGAAATGGTACTTTGTTTTGATGCAAATGATTGGTTGACTTAAATTTGGTAATGTACCTTTGCCGAATGATGTTGGAAATTCTTGATTATTGAAACCTTTATTCTATATGATTGTTAGCCATATAAGCTCGATTATATCTTAATGAAATTTATCAAGTGTATCGTAATCATGACTATGTGATTATTTATGCTAGTTTACCTTTAAGTTGTAATAGGACTAAGAATATTAAATGTGTCTGACTATGATTGTTGGTAATTGAAGTCTATCGGGTAATGCCTTGTAACCCTTTTGGCGACGAATATGGGTTAGGGGTGTTACAGTGTGGACATTCAAAATGGGATCACATGGCCATGTCCTAGATCGTGTCTGATCCCGTCTAACTCTCTAACTTGTGTCACATGGCCAACCACATGCCCATGTGATTATCCCGTGTAACTCACTGACTTGCTTTCATTAAAAACTACAGGGGACACACGGCCATGTCACTTGACTGTGTGTCACACAGGCTAAGACACACGCCCGTGTGGACAAAAATAGGCTACTTTCTAAGCCACATTTCTCACCCAATTTTGGTATCAACCTACACACTTCAAAGGCATATAACCACAATCTAAATAGGCCTTTAAACCAACCAAAATCCAGACTAAAACATGCAACTTCAATACCATTATTCCAAGTGCTAATAAACATCACAATTGACTATTATAAACATACCATTATCTTTTCCAAAAGTTACCTAAATGATCAAAGACATATATGCACCTTAATACCCAAAACTTAATATGTAAATCACTTCACCAATTCATCCAATAGGTACTAAATTACCAATTCACAAAAAAGGCAATTTTCAAGGCCATCATCAAGCATATTGAAGGCAATTATAGATCATATAAGATAAGTTTAATCACTTATATATACATACCAGCATATATGCCAAGTCAAGCCAAATCACGTGGCTAATTACATATCAAAACATATAGGCTTCATTAGTCAATAGACCTATACATGCCATATAACCAAAATACATTGAGTCCAAAAGTACCAAAACAACTGCTGGATAGTGTGATGAGATCTTCGATGACTTCCAATCCAAGTGAGCTTTTAAATCACAATAAAACATGGAAAAGAAAACAAAGTAAGCTATGAAGCTTAGTAAGCTCATACGACTAAGAAGTACAATTTAAAGTACAATTTACCAACTCATTCACAATTTAAAGAAGTATAAGTAAATATAGATAAGCTTCATTCAATCCAACAATTAGCACATTGTAATAACCATATGAGTTATATATGAATTCATCAACAATCACTTACTTGTCATATAAATTTATCAACTATCACTTACTTGTCGAATTTATCACGAGTACCTAAAATGATCCATATAATCTCTTATATCCTCGTACTATCATCTTTGCCCGTTGAACCATTTGGAATAATATCGAATACTCAGGTATCTTACACATTAAGTGCCAATTATGTGGTTAAACCACCTCTATCACATATCTCATATAAATAATCACTCTCGAGCTATCACCGCGTCTGCTTAAACAAGCTGTCGGTCAAGACGTAGCTACATGGTGCTGCTCACACAAGCTGTTGAGTAACTGTAACACATGTCGAAAAACTCAGCCACCGGTAAGACATACAAGATCAACACCCAAATCACATAAATCACAGTTGTAACAACCCGTTTTTAGTTAAATCAGAATAGTGGTTTCGGGACCACAAATTCAAGGTCAAAATATTTATTTTATTATTATTTTTTTTAGGTCTACAGTATGATAATATGATTGTGTGAAAATTTTGTTAAGAAATTTTATAGTTTGAGTGGTTAATTTAATAAAAAGGATTAAATCGCGTAAAGTGCAAAAGTGCTATTCTAATAGTTAAAGGTATCTATTAATTATGAATTATAAAAGTAGAGGTCCTTATGTGGTAAATAAACCATTTTTAGTGTTAGTGGACAAACATGGACATGCATAAATGAATTTAAATGGTTTTTATTAAAGGTTAATATTGTAATTTGGTTATATAAGTATATTAAATAAAACAAAGATAATTTTAAGGCTTTCATCTTCTTCTAGCCAATTGTTAAATAGAAGAAAAGCCACTTTTTTAGGGTTCATTTAGTCAAGCTATTTTTGATCAATTAAGGTACGTTTTTGTCCCGGTTTTAATGACTTCTGTGTTTTTGAGATCGTTGCAGCTAGGTCTAGCTAGCTGAGGGACTATTTTGCAAAACTATTAAAGATTTTAAATGTTTCCATTGATGAATGAGCATGTATTTTGAAGTTTCTTGATATTTTATGAATGTTTGTTGATAGATATACAAGTTTTATAAAGTGAATTTTAGTGAAACTGCAAATTAGGGATTAAATAGTGAAATGTGGAAACTTTGTGATTAAAATGTGAAATAAATTAAAAATATGGGCTACTAGGAACATAAGAGTAATTCGGCTAGCATGGGTTAATTTTGAATTTCATTAATTTTTGATTTTGTGTAATAAGGACTAAATTGTAAAAGTGGTAAAACATTAGGGGAAAATGTGTAAATGTGCTTAAATGTGTGTTTTGGATTAAATTGAATAGAGAGATTATTAAATAAGTTAATTTTTAATATATTTAGATCAAGAAATGTGGAAATCGGATCTTGATTGGGGGAAAACTAAAGTTATCGACTAATCGACTTATTTCGTCGTTTTCACCTCTGAGGTAAGTTCATATGTAATAATTTCATTATAAATGTATGTTAAATGCTTTGATATTGCATAAACTATGATTAAGAGATTTCAGATAGTGTATGATGTAACGCCCTGATTTTTGGGATTTTTCAGGATTTTGTGATTTTTTGTGAAACTTTGAAATTTTGGTGTTTTGATTGAGGAAATTATGTTTAAGAGTGTTAGTGGGCCTTTAGAAGGCCCAAGCCAAGTCGAAACCTGGTAAAATATCGAGTTTGGATTTTTAAGTAAAAGGGGACTTGGTTAAGTGGGCTTTTAAGAAAAACTTCGTAAAACATGACACAAATAGGGCCTTGGTAAAGTGGCAAGGTGGCGCCACTAAATTCCTAAAAAAGTGGCCCCTGGGAAGGAATAAAAGGTCCAGGGTTCAAGTTGCAAGGTAAGCGTGTAGTTATTTTTAATTTTAGGCATGTGCCGGGCATGTGATCACTTAGGTAGAACCGGCTAGGGCCTTAGAGAGGATGGGCCGATTGCTCTATTAGTAATTAGGGTTAGTTTCTTAATTCTTTTTCTGTCAAGACAAATTAGGGTTAGCCACCTGAAAGTTATTCTTTCTCAACTTCACAAAAGTGACCGAAAATGCAAGGTACCATTCCTCTGTGCTGATTTCTCTTGTCTCTTCTCTGCTACCATTGTTTTCTTTCTCTTTTGCTTTCTTCTCTAGCCGAACACCCTTACTACCCAAATCCATTCTCTCTTTCAATGCCATTCCTCTCCAAAACCACCATAGCCGATTGTTCAAAAGTGCCAGAAAGCCGAAAACTACCTTTTTCCTGCCGATTTCTTTTGAGCCGAATTCTCCCAATTCTTTTCGTCTATGGTGGCTGATTCTTGCATCTTTTAAATCCCTACCCTTGTTGGCAACATCACCCCAAATCTATAACCCTGAATCATCACCTTCTTCGCCGGTCAAAAGCCGAAAATGCCACTTTCTTAGGAGCTCTTAGCCGAATCTTTAGATCTCAAAGATTTAGGTTCTACTAGCATTTAGGGGATAGATCTACATCAGATCTGAGTAAAAACAGATGGGAAATCTGTGGTAAGTGCTTATCGACTCAGATCTATAAGTATTTTGCAATTTCGAAAAAGCCGAAGTCCCTAAAATCTAGGGGGCTGTCGATTGGGGCATGGGGCTCTAAGAGTCATTAACGAACGGTTTCTTTTGGTGTTATTGTGTTCTAGAGGCGCTTGGTTGAAGACTTGGACAAGGGGGAACGACTAGATCTAGATCTAGTCCCTACTTCGACAAAGGTAAGTGTTTTGGGGATATTATGGAGGGTGGCCGAATGTGTGTATTGGATTAGTGGTAAGTACTCGATTTGGTTTTAGATATTAACGTGGTCTAATTGGATGTAGGATCGTGTTGGAGGAGATCTTATCGGTGGAATTGTCAAACAGGTGTGTATCGAACCCCCCTCTATAAGCTAAATCGGCAAAGGCCATAGTTACCAAAAAGTGACCGAAAAGTGGCCGAAAGTGACCGAAAGGTCGACACTTTGTAGATATGTGAGTGTGCGAATACTCACTAGATGGTTGGATCTATAATCGGAAGTGATAAGATGGCTGAGTGCGCAATTTCGTGCACTTCGATAAGATGGGCCTCGATGGGCTCAATAGGGGCCCAATGGGCTTACGGGGCCATATGGGTAAAAATGAGCAATGGACATACTCTGGTAGACTGTAGGTCCGAAACTGCATAAACTGGTAAAATAATTGTAAAATCTGGACCAAATGGGCTTAAGATGCTAATAGACATTATAGGGCCCATTAGGGGTATTAGGGCTCAATAGCTTAAGATTGTTAAAAAGGGTTAGGTAAGTACTGAAATTGAAATGGAACTGTTAATAACTGAGATAGGTATAGAAACCCTAATAAGTGGAATAATTACTAAAATACTCTTGAAAGTGAGAAATTACTATTTTACCCCTAGGTGCAGAATGACTATTATACCCCTAGGGTTGAGTTTGATTGAGATTGCATGATTTATTATTTTCTATACATTATATGCCATGACATGACTATTTAATGCATGGGGTTGGGTTATATGATTGAAGGAAGTGTTAAGTGGCAATGCCACAAATAACAAAAAGGGTCTTTGCCCTAGTTTACCGAAAGAGGCAATGCCTCGTATTACCGTACTGGTGGCTTTACCACACTATATGATTATGCAGCTATGCTACCACCGTGGAGAGTAGCGGTTGGATGGGTTGAGTAGTTCTCCCCACATGGAGAGTTTGGTTGGTACGGGTGGAGAGTAGCGATTGAGTGGGTTGAGTAGCTTCCCCACATATTGATATGGGTTTTTGCATGCATGTCTGTTTGATGTTGAATTGGGCCTATGGGCCATACCGTTTACCGTAAAAGGCTTCGGCCCAGTGATATTGTATATGAAAAGGGTTAAGGCTCAGTAATCGATATTTGAAAGGCTTTGGCCCAGTTGTGGATGAGATTGGATAGGGCTTAGGCCCAGTGGGCCTGAGTTGATTTGGGCTCTAGATGGGATTCTTTGCACACTGAGTTTATCAAACTTACCCCTCCTCTTTCCATCCTTGTAGGTGAGCCCTAGACAGTGGACTTGGAGCTGGGAGGGATTCAGAGTGGCCACAGAAATCGGAACACTGGTTTAATTAGCTTATTTACTTTATTTAATTTAATTACTTATTTCGTTCACTATTTATTTTAATTTGGGTTGTAATAAGGCCGCTTTATTTATTCTTTTTTTATGGGTTTTAATTATTTATTTTGTTTTTGTGTTATTTAACTATTTTGAAAATAGCTACGCGAGATTTCTTTAAAATTAATTTAACATTTTAAAAACCCGTTACACGAGGCAAATGAGCGACAAAGTAAATCTTAATTAAACAACCATCTAAACAATTAACTGGGAATTTCTCTTAAATACTCCAACATCCGTTTTGTCAAATTCACCCTAATGATAGTAACTAGGTAACGTGGTAGGGTTTTGGTGATGTGACACTCCGGACTTGGCCGTAATGTCTGGGCCGAGTTTAGGGTGTTACATATGAATTGTGAATACGACTTTACGAATACATTCGATGATGGAGTCGACAAGTGTGAAATCCTGGTTGAACCTTAGGAATGGATTTGGATACTAGTGACATGTCATTAGGGGATACATTGAGTTGGCTTCAGGCCATGATATTAGCAATTCGAGTGCGAGTTATACTGATTCGGCTTTGAGCCGTACAAATCGGCTGATTTGGCTTTGGGCCATGATATCAGTATTTCAGATATAAGTTACTTTGATTTGGCTTCGGGCCATGGTATAGGTACTTAGTGTGCGAGATTCCTGAGTATCCGATGGTATTCCGAATGGTTCAATAGGTAAATGAATGATGTGGTTGGGAATGAGATTGGTACGAGATGGTACAGGTATGTGTATAAACCATATTAGTTTTGAATCAAATAAATGATGAAGAACGTATATACTTTTGCAAATGAGTAAGTGAAAGGTTTGTTAGTTGATATGAATTCATATATTTATAATCAATTGGTGATTTATGTATTTATGATTATATCAAGTTTATTTCATACGAGCTTACTAAGCTTTATAGTTTACTTTGTTTATTTTCCCGTGTTTATAGTGTTATCGAGCTAGCTCGGATTCAGGGATTGTTGGAGTTCACTTCATGATAAACCATAAATTATACATATTTTTACCTTATACTTAGCCTAAATTCTGGATGAATTATCATTGAATTTATGGAAATTGGTGCTCCTAATCCTTTTATTTCATGTTTTATACTTAGGAGAGCATAAGGAAGAGAAAAGAGCAAGAAATAGGCTGAAAACAGGCAAATTAGGCCCAATTTAGTAATCAACACGGCCTGGAGGTTCGCCACAGGATCATGCCACTTTAACAGGCTCGAGCACGGCTTGGTAGTCGATCCACACGGGTGTGGCACACGGGCGTGTCCCTGCCATGAGGAAGTTCAATTTCACTCGGAAAAGGCTACTTAAGGGCTAAGAAAGGCATTCCAAAACTCTATATAAAGACCCTATGAGGGAACTACAAAGGGTGCTTGATTCTCGCTAAGGATGCTTTATTCCCGCCAAGATAGGGAGTTAAAGGAGGGAATTACTTGAAGGGAAGCCGATTGATCCATCTCAGAAGCCAGGATCTACATCAAGACAGAGGACCTCCCTTCAATCCTTTTAGGAGTTTTGGGTTTTCTAAAGTTTTGTTATTTTATATCTTCTGAGATGTTTTCTTTTATAATTATGAACTAAAACCCTAAATACCTAAGGGGATGAAACCTAAGACAGATCTTGTTATTGTTATCTGAGCTGTGTGATAAATATTTGATTTGTTCTTAATTGTGTTTTTAACTCTTAAATTGATATTTTCGGGATATTGATTTAAGTTGAATGTGCTTATGTAGAGGAGCAAAAGTCCCTGCATAGGAGTAGATCCAACACAATTAAGCAAAGTTGATCGCAATCCTAGAGATAGGACGACGAAAATCTGCCGGATTAGAGTCAAATCTAATATGGGGAGCCATAGATCGAGTTAATGCAAGACTAGGGGTTTTAACTAGAAAGAGATTCAAGTTAATCAACCTAGGATTAGTTGTTCTTATCCTCGACTGTAACACCCCAAACCCGGCCCAGACATTGCGGCTGAATCCGGTGTGCCACATCACCTACAGCTAACCTTGTTACTAAGATTGGGGTGAGCTTTGCAAAAATGTATTTGAAGTTTTTAGAAGAAATTCCTGGTTTTCTTAGTGAATATCCTATTTACTACCGACTGTTAGGGGTTTATTTAAAACGTGACTTTCTTTATACTTTTGGAATGTGAGTTGGGTTTTGAAAACGTTCGGTTAACGTGTTATTTTGAAAACAAGTAATTTTGTTAAAAACACACCTTAGAGCTATCCAATTTCAAAAACAATTTAAACAATATTATTCTTAAGTTAAAACAAATTAAATACGTAAAGAGTTAAAAAACCAAAATAAAATAAATAGAGCGGCCTTATTACAACCCAGAAACCATAATAAAAATAATCTAAATAAATAATGAAATAAAATAATACTTAATTGAAAACTAGTAATTCAATCTTCATGGCCACTCTAAATCCCTCCCAGCTCCAAGTCCACCAACTAGGGCTCATCTGCATGGATGGAAGAAAGAGGGGGTGAGTTTGGAAAACTCAGTGTGTAAAGAAAGCCCATCCAGAGCTCAAGTCAGCTCAAGCCCACTAGGCCTAAGCCCTATCCAGTCTCAGTTACTGGGCCGAAGCCCTTTTTAGATACAATGATTTGGGCCTTAGCCCTTTTCAAATAACAGTACGGCCCATAGGCCCATTTCAGTACAAAACAGATATTAAATATGAATGCAAGCCCAACCTAGCCTAAATCCAACCACTACACTCCACTCGTACCAGCCCTACACACGATGTGGGGAATAACTCAACCCACCCAGCCCTACACTCCACAGTTGCAGCATAGCTGCTCAAATATCAGTAAAATGAGGCAAAGCCTCCAAGTACGTGGTCAAGCCACTTTCAGTACTTCCTCCATCAAAATCTCAGTCCCATGCAAGAGATATCATGTAATGAACTGAAAACAATAACACATGCAATTTAATCAAATCAAGCCCTAGGGGTATAACGGTAATTTACACCTAAGGGTAAAATCGTAATTTCTCGTCCCTAAGGATATTTCAGTGATTTTATCAATTTTTAGGATCTTTATACATATTTCAGTCGCCAATAACCTAACTTTCGTCTCAGTAGTTATTTAACTCGTTTTAACAATTTTAAGCTATTGGGCCCTAAAACCCCTAATGGGCCCTATGTGTCTATAAGCAACTTAAGCCCATTTAGTCCAAATTTTATGGTCAATTTGTCAGTTTAACCAGTTTTGAACCTACAGTCTATCAGTACACATTAATTACTCATTTTCACCTATATGGGCCAGTAAGCCCATTGGGCCCACTTTTAGCCCATCGAGGCCCAATTACTGAAGAACACGAAATTACACGTACAACTATCTCACCACTTGCAATTTTAGATCCAATGATTTCCAACCATCTTATGAGCATTCGCACACTCACAAGCCCACGAAATGCTGGAATTTTAGCATTTCAGCTTTTTGGCTTTTGCCAATTTGAACTAAAGAAGGGTGTTCGATACACACCTGTTTTGCGACGACTACTAACGAGATCTTCCACAATATCCTACAATCGGTCACTAAACCCATCAGATCCAAAATACAATAACAATCCTTATGAACTTACTTACCACAATCGGCCATTCACCTCTAAGGCCCTTGAGATCTTACCTTTGTCGAACCTAGCGACTAGATCTAAATCTAGTCGTTCCACTTGTCCAAGCCTTCGATCAATTGCCTCTAGAACACAATATCACCAAAAGAAACCATTTGTTAACAACCTTTAGAGCTCTAAGCCCCAATCGACAGCCTCCCTAAACTCTAGGGACTTCGGCTTTTCTAAATCACGAAATAGAGAATAGATCTGAGGTGATGAGCACTTACCACTGATTCCCCTTCTATTTCTACTCAGATCTGATGTAGATCTAGATGCTAGTAGAACTCGAATCTAGGAGATCTAAAGTTTCGGCTATAAGCTCCTAAGAATGTGGGGTTTTCGGCTTTTGACTGGTGAAGAAAAAGATGATTTGGGGTTGTAGTTTTGGAGTGGTGTTGCCGACAAGTACTAAGGGTTTAGAGAAAGTGAGAATCAGTCTAAAGGGATGAAAAGAATAAAATGGATTTTGGCTTGGAGAAATCGGCACAATAAGCAAGTTTTTGGGATTTTGGCTTTTAAGGCAATCGGCTATGGTGGTTTTGAGAAGGATGGAATTGAGAAAGAGGATGGGTAGAATGGTAGAGATGTTTCAACTAGAGAAGAGAAGAAGAAGAAAGAAAATAGAAGAAGAAAAGAGTAGAGAAGAATTGAAAAAAGAAAAAAATAAAGGAGAGGAGGAGAGGAAGAAGAAATCGGCATAGGAAGAAGGAAATCTGCCTTTTTGGTCACTTTGGTGGCTAACCTTAATTGTCATGATAGAAAAAGAAAAGAAACAAACCCTAATAACCATTAGAGCAATTGGCCCAACCTTCCTAAAGCCTTAGCCGAATGTCCACTTAAGTTCTGTCACATGCCCTGCACATGCCCAAAAATAAAAGTATCATTTACTTACCTTGCAACTTGAACCCTGGCCCTTGAATACCACCCACACGCCACTTTTTTAGGAACTTAGTGGCGCCACCTTGCCACTTTACCAAGGCCCTCTTTGTGTCATAATTTACGAGGTTTTCTTAAAAGCCCACTTAACCAAGTCCTCTTTCACTTAAAATCCAAACTTGATATTTTACCGGGTTTTACCAAATGGGAGATCTGCACGGTCGTGGGAGAGGTTCTGAACGGTCGTGGGGAGCTTTGCACGGGTGTAGGATAGTCCTATACGAGTGTGGTGGTGTTTTGAGGGTCGGAGGCGGTGTTTATGGTGGTTGGGAAAGAGTTTAGGTGAGAGAATTTAGGGTTTGAGTGAAGGAGAAAGTGAATAGTGATCCCTTATTTATAGTTTTTAGGTCACACGGGCATGGAACACGCCCGTGTAACTCAGGTTTTGCCCGTGTGATTCGAAATGCGGTGGATTTGGCGTGCCTGGTTCGAAGTACATGTCCGTGTTGGCCATCTCACATGGCCGTTTGCAATCTTGTTCGTTTTTCACACGGTCGTGTGATGGTTCACACGGCCGTTTGCGATGAGGTTTTTGTTAATCACACGATCGTGTAGATAGTCACACGACCGTGTCTAATTTGACAGTGTTGGCCACGGTCTGGGGACACGGGCATGTGGCTTTGTGTAAGCCCGTGTCTAAGTTGAAAGGTTGCCACGCCATGTCGTATGGCCGTGTCGATTTTTCGGTAGCTCGTGTTTTTGAGAAAATTGTGCTCTGTTTACACACGGCCTGGGTGCACGACCATGTCTCTGTTTTAAATGTTCACACGACCTTGGACACGCCCATGGGCATGGCCGTGTGTTCCTAAATTTCTGCATTTAAAAAGGGTTAGTTGATGCATAAGAAGAAAAAAATACTAAATTTAAAATTAAAGAGGAAAGCTACTAAGTTAGTGCTCGGGTTGCCTCCTGAGAAGCGCTTATTTAGAGTCTAAGCTCGACTCACCTGGATGTATCACGAAGGGATTTCGTGGAGCTAAAGCCCCTCCCTGTTATCTTTAATATTCTTACCTTTATAGTGTTTAAGCCGATGGCCATTTACCTTGAAAGTACTATCGTTTGGGTGAGTTACCTCAACTGTGCCGTAAGGAAAGACAGTTTGAACAGTGAATGGACCTGACCACCTTGACTTGAGTTTTCCAGGAAATAGTCTCAACCTTGAGTTGTAGAGTAAGACAAGATCACCCATTTTGAACTGCTTAGGTTGTTTTAGTCGTTGGTCATGACGTCGCTTCATGGCTTCCTTATATAGTCATGAGCACTCGTAGGCATTGGAACGCCATTCATCTAGTTCATTTAACTGCATTAATCTTTTCTCACCTGCAAGCTTAAAATCAAGGTTTAAAAATTTTATAGCCCAGAATGCTTTGTGTTCAAGTTCAAATGGCAGATGACAACTTTTTCCGTAGACAAGTTTATAGGGGGATGTACCTATGGGTGTTTTAAAAGCAGTTCTATAGGCCCATAAAACATCGTCTATCTTTCTTGACCAATCTTTTCTATTTGTTTCTATTGTTTTCTATAAGATGCGTTTTAGTTCCTTATTTGTCACTTCGACTTGGCCACTGGTTTGTGGATGATAAGGGGTAGCTATTCTGTGGTGTACCCCATACCTTTTTAAAACTTTTTCAAATTGGGCATTGCAAAAATGGGTGCCCCTATCACTAATAATTATCCTAGATATTCCAAATTGAGAGAAAAGTTTCATCAAAAATCGTACTACCATTCTAGCATCATTAGTAGGTAAGGCTTGGGCTTTCACCATTTTGACATATAATCTACTACTACTAGGATGTACTTATTCCCAAATGAAGTAGGGAATGGACCCATGAAATCAATACCCTATACATCAAATGTTTCGCATGAAATTATATAGCTTTGAAGCATTTCATTATGTTGAGAAATATTACCTGTTCTCTGGCATTTATCACAAGAGGTCACATACCTATTGGCATCCTTGAAAGGTGTAGGCCAGTAAAAGCCTGATTCGAGTACCTTATGAGCAGTTCTAGCTCCACTGTGATGTCCTTCTGTGGGTCCTGAATGACAGTGCTTTAAAATTTGGTATGCTTCTGTTTCAGCAACGCATCTTCGAATAACCTGATCTGCACAAATTCGAAAAAGAAAAGGATCCTCCCAAAAATAGTTTTTCACATAAGCAAAGAATCGCTTCTTTTGCTGATGGGCCAGCCGTTTTGGGGTTACGTTAGCTACTAAATAATTTGCAAAATCAGCAAACCAAGGAACTGCTACATCTGTTAAGGGTAGAAGTTGTTCTTCAGGAAATAGGCCGTTTATTTTATCGAGGTACTTGGGTTGTGTGTTTTCTAATCTTGAAAGGTGATCTGCTGCTAAGTTTTCAGCTCCTTTCTTGTCCTTTATTTCTAAATCGAATTCCTATAACAATAGAATCCATCTTATTAATCGAGGTTTTGTATTAGTTTTAGTTAAAAGGTAGCGAAGAGCAGAATGGTCAATATAAACAATGACTTTTGACAAAATCAAATAAGATCTGAATTTGTCAAATGCAAAAATAACGACTAGCAATTCTTTTTCTGTGGTAGTATAATTTGCTTGAGCAGCTGTCAAAGTTCTGCTAGCATAATAAATCGGTTGAAAGTGCTTGTCTCTTCGCTATCCCAAAACTGCACCTACTGCAAAATCACTTGCATCGCACATTAGTTCAAAAGGTAGATTCCAATCAAGTGGGCATTGACTAATTTTTCCTTAAGAGTGTTAAAAGATTCTAAACATTCTTGGTCAAAGTTGAAAAGCACGTCTTTTTCTAGTAATTTTGTTAAAGGCTTAGCTATTTTAGAAAAATCTTTAGTAAATCTACGATAAAAACCGGCATGTCCTAAAAAGCTTCTTATAGCCTTAACTGAATTAGGGGGAGGTAATTTTTCAATGGTTTCAAATTTTACTTTATCTACCTCTATCCCTTTACTAGAAATTTATGTCCTAATACAATACCCTCTTAAACCATAAAGTGGCATTTTTCCCAGTTTAGCACTAAATTTGTCTCTTCACATCTTATCAAAACACATTTTAAATTTTTAAGACAAAGTTGGAAAGAATTACCGAAAACTGAAAAATCATTCATAAATACCTCTATGATGTCTTCCGCAAATTCGTTGAAGATAGCTAGCATGCATCACTGAAAAGTAGTAGGAGCGTTACATAAACCAAAAGGCATTCTATGATAAGCAAACGTACCGTATGGACATGTGAATGTCGTTTTCTCTTGATCTTCTGGGGCTATCGGGATTTGGAAGTAACTAGAGAGGCCATCTAGGAAATAATAATACATGTGACCTAATAATCTTTCCAACATGTGATCAATAAAAGGTAAGGGAAAATGATCTTTTCAAGTTGCATCATTCAGCTTTTTATAATCAATGCAAACTCTCCATTCAGAGACTGTTCTAGTAGGGATTGACTCTTTTTTGTCATTAGACACCACGGTCATACATCCCTTTTTAGGAACAACCTACACAAGACTTACCCAAGAACTGTCAGAAATAGGAAAAATAATGCCTGCATCTAGAAGTTTAATTACCTCCGCTTTTATGACTTCCTTCATGTTGGGATTCAATCGTCTCTGAGTTTGCACCGATGGTTTATATTCATCTTCCATTAAAATTTTGTGGGTGCAAAAATAAGGATTAATTCCCTTAATATCTAAAATTTTCCAAGCTATAGCCTGCTTGTACTTCCTTAACACATAGAGTAGTTCCCCTTTTTCTGCAGTGTTTAAATCTGATACGATAATGACTGGAAAAGTTGAATCTTCCCCTAAAAAGGCAATTCTAAATGATCTGGCAGTTGCTTTAACTCTAACTTAGGGGGTTCATCAATGGAAGGTTTCTGTCTCAACTCATCATTCATCTTTATTGTTTCATAACTTATGTGTTTCGTGATAATTTCATTAGAATCTAACTCCTTTCTTACTTCTTCAATTTCAGTGGTGGCTTCATCTTCCCCCCACCTTGAATAAGACACTGTTCTAACGTGTCTGCGAGAGAAAGTTCCTGAAAATTATCTTGAACAAAGTAATCAATAATATCAACAAAATAACAGGAATCATCTTGCTCTTTAGAAAATTTCATAGCATCATAGATTTTAAAAACGACTTCTTCCTCACCAACTCTAAGTACCAATTTACCATCCCCTACATCAATAACAGCTCTAGCAGTAGCTAAGAATAGATGTCCCAAAATTAAAGGCACCACAATATCCTCATCCATGTCAAGCACAACAAAATCAACAGGGAATATAAATTTATCTACCTTTACTAGCACATCTACTATAATTCCCCTAGGATATTTAACAGATCTATCAGCTAGTTGAATACTCATCCTTGTGGGCTTTGGTTCCCCTAGACCTAGTTGCATAAACATTTTGTAAGGCATGAGATTAATGCTAGCACCTAAATCAGCTAAGGCTCTATCAATAATTAAACTACCAATTAAACAAGGAATAGTAAAACTCCCTGGATCATTCAGTTTTGCCGGTAGTTTATTTTGGAGAATAGCTGAGCATTTCTTATTGAGTTCCACTGTGGCTAATTCTTCCAACTTCCTTTTATTTGTCAGAAGTTCTTTAAGGAACTTCGCGTACTTCGGTATCTCCAAAATTGCTTCAACAAAAGGTAAGTTAATGTGTAATTGTTTAAAAAGTTTAAGAAATTTACCGAATTGAGCGTCTGTATGGTCTTTCTTCAACTTTGCTGGATATGGAATAGGCGGTTTGTATTCCTTGAGTGTTGGTGGAGTGTTTTTCTTGGGTTCCTCTACCTTGTCTCCTGAAGATTTTGGAATAGACTTCTTTTCTGGTTCAGCTAGTACTTTCCCATCTCTTAAAGTAATTGCTTTGACATGTTCTCTGGGATTTGGCTTAGTATTACTTGGTAGTCCACCTTGTGGTCTCTCGAAAATTAATTTTGCAAGTTGACCGATTTGATTTTCAAGCCCTTGAATTGATGCTTGTTGGTTCTTTAGTGCCGTCTCAGTGCTCTGAAAATGGGTTTCTAATACGGCCATAAATTTGGTGAACATCTCTTTAAGATTCGGCTTTTTCTCTTGTTGTGTTGGTGGCTGCTGAAATCCCAGAGGAGGCTGTTGTCTTTGCTTTCCTTGTCCTCCCCATGAAAAATTGGGGTGATTTCTCCAGCCTGCATTGTAAGTATTACTATAAGGGTTATTTTGAGGTCTAGAATTGTTACCCATATAGTTGGCTTGCTTAGTTTCTATGCTATGTCCATAAGATGAATAGTCTGGATTAAACATATTTCCTAGGGTTGCGTCACACTGCATCACTGGCTGTGCCTTCATAGAACAACAAAATTATCAAACTTTTTATTTAGAAGTTCTACTTGGTTAGTAAGCATAGTGACAGCATCAATATTATAAACTCCTGCAGCTTTTGTCAGTTTTGTCCTCATGACTTGCCACTGATAGTCATTCAGTGACATCTCTTTAATAAATTCATAAGCTGCTTCGGGTGTTCTATTGTTGATTGTTCCTCCTGCGGCTGCATCGATCATTTGCCTTGTTGAAGGATTCAAACCAATGTGAAAGGTTTGAACTTGTAGCCACAAAGGTAACCCATGATGAGGGCACCTTCTCAAAAGATCTTTGTATCTCTCCCAGGCATCGTAAAGTGTTTCTAAATCCATTTGCACAAAAGAAGAGATATCGTTTCGTAATTTAGCTGTTTTAGCTGGAGGAAAATATTTAAGTAAAAATTTTTCTGTCATCTGTTCCCATGTAGTGATTGAGCCTCGTGGTAAAGAATTTAACCACTGTTTGGCTTTATTTCTCAAAGAGAATGGAAATAGCCTTAGTTGAATGGCATCATTAGAAACACCATTAATTTTAAAAGTATCACAAAGTTCCAAAAAATTGGCTATGTGTGAATTTGGATCTCCATCCTGTAAACCATCAAACTGCACCAATTGCTGTATCATCTGAATAGTCTTAGGTTTTAATTCAAAATTATTAGTAGCAATGGCAGGTCTAATAATACTAGTTTGAGTACCAGCCAAACTAGGTTTAGCATAATCATACATAGTGCGAGGAGCTTCATCTTGATTCACTAGTTGTGCGACTATTGGGGGAGGTGGTGGAATGTTTTGGTTTGCTTCCATCTCTTCTGTAGGTTCTGGTCCCTGTTATTGATCTTGTTCTGGATAATGTAGGCTTTGTCTGATCTCTCTACGAGTTCTGCGAACTGTCGCTTCTAAATCTTCGTCAAAAAGCAATGGTCCTACTGGGTTGTTTCTAATCATAAACTAGAAATACCTAGACGGAAAAAGAAAAGAAAATTAAAATAGAATAAAATAAAAAAATAAAAGAAAAATAAAAATAAAAATAAATAAAAACTGAAAATAAATAAATATAGTAATGGCTAAAGTAATAGAAATCGAGTTTCCTTAATATTTTCGATCCCCGGCAACGGCGCCAAAAACTTGATACTCGCGATATTAAGTAATAAAATTTATAAAAACTGATCACACCAACAACTAACGAAAATCACGATTTTAAGGCAAGCGCACCTATTGAATAGTAGTATAGTTTAGCGGTAAGACCGAGTTATCGTACCCAAGGGAACCAAAAGTACTAGTACTTACTTCCTTTCTATTATCTAGCCTAAAAATAAAAGAGGGTTGTTTGAAACTAATTCTAAAACTAACTAAAAGTGCACAAAAAGTAAAGTGGGGAAAGACTCTTTGGGAAAACTGATTGATATAAGCAATACTCAAGGGAGAATCCACCTAGACTTCACTTGTTATTAACTTCTTGAGCTAGACAATTTCTTCACTTGACTTGATCCGTAGAGATCCCTAATCTATGTTAATACCTCTGTCGAGGATAAGAACAACAAATCCTAGGTGGTTAACTAAAGTTTCTTTATTAATTAACACCCTTAGGTTGCATTAATTCGATCTATGGATCCCCCTATTAGGTTTGACCCTACTCAGGCAGATTTATGTCGCCGTATGTCTAGAGTTGCATGCGACTCCGCTTAATTATGGTAGATCTACTCTTAAAACAGGGACTTTTGCTCCCCTGCCTAAGCACATCAGTTTCTTGAAGTAATACCTATGATTATTAAATCAAGAATGAAGAACACATAATTAAGAACAACTCAAGTATTTATCATATAATTCAAGAATAAGTAATAACAAGATCTGTCTTAGGTTTCAACCCCCTCAAGTATTTGAGAGGTTTAGTTCATAATTAAGAAAGAAAACATCTCAACAGATATAAAATAACAAAACATAAAAGAACCCAAAACCCCTTGAAGGAATTTAGGGAGATCCTCTTTCTTGATGTAGAATTCTGGCTTCTGGGATGAATCAATCGGCTTCTCTTGGAGTAATTCCTTGCTTTCACTCCTTGTGTTGGCAGAAATATGGCGCTCCTTTTGGGAGAAAAGAGTACACCCTTAGAGTTGCCTCCTAGGGTCTTTATATAGAGCTTTGGGATGCCTTTCTTAGCCTCTAAGTATCCAAATCTGAGTGAAATTACACTTCCTCATGACAGGGACATGCCCGTGTGCCACGCCCGTGTGGTTTCGTTAAGGGCCGTGTTCGGGCCGGTTGAGGTGGCACGGCCGTGTAGCCTGGCCGTGCTTGTCGGGGCTAGGCCATGTTGGACCTTGTGTGGTATGGCTGTGTGCCATGACCGTGTGGTGATTCCTTAGGCCGTGTCGTTTTCACACTTTGGCCCATTTTCTATGCTCTCCTGAGTATACAACATGAAATAGAAGGGTTAAGAGCACCAATTCTCACAAAATTAATGATAATTCATCCAGAAATTAGGCTAAACATGAGGTAAAAATATGTATAATTTATCGTTTATCAAAGGTGCATCAACTGGACCGTATTAGAACGGTCCAGCTAGCAGACCCAGTACGAGCCTTATTGACGATGAACCCGTGGGACCAATTCTTCCAAATCATCGAGCCCACCTACCTCGAGCTTACCCTAGAGCTCTACTCCACATTCCACCTCCAAACAGTCATGGCCCGACACGACGATCGAGGAATGATCTAATTCTGCCTTGGAGGCATCGTTCGACAGCTTAGTGTACCGAGTTCGGTACCGCACTAGGTCTATACACTGAGTAGTTTTTAGAGGAGGAGAACGTTTCAGAACTTCACTGCCACATCGACTTCTCACCGTCTAAGTGTTGGCAGGCCCTAGTCCCTGCCGCAACCACATATGACCCCAGTCGCTCCAAGGTGATGGCTCTCGCACCATCTCTGAGGTACCTACATGCCTTACTTGCGTATACATTGACGGATAGACGCTAGAGCACCAGCGTCGTTAACACCCACGACGCTTATTTTTTGTGGAGAAGGGCATATGCACACATGCTCGACCTCGCTTACTTCATCGCCCATACCATTCAGCACCAAACCGAGCGGCATCGAAGGGGTGTAATATCGATCGGCCCGTACGTGACTCGCCTAGCCCGTTACTTTGGCCTCCTCAACACAGAGGCCCAGACATCCTCTTACACCCTCACCGGTCATATGTCACCGTAGGGCATCCAAAGTATGCTTCATATGAGGATGATTCAGTGCCGACGTGGAAGCGATCCTCCTTAGTACAGCTAGCTCAATCCACCGAGCAGGAGGACCCAGAGGACATTACTGATGTGTCCCCCCATCCTACGAGGAGCCACCACCTACTCGTCGCCCAGTTCATGCGGCAGCTTCAGACTATGTCACTTCTGAGCAGTTCGCACAATTCCAGCAACAATGTTTTCAGTGCTTTGATCACATTGATGCTACTCTATCTCAGATTTTTCAGCACCTTCGTCTCGTACCGCCGTCCCCACCTCACAAACCATCTGAAGATTAGGACTCACGAGTCCTCTTATCTTTTCCTTTATTTTCATTTTTATTTTTCCTTTTTCTTTTATTTTATCTTTTTCATTATTTAAATTTCAGTTTTTTTTAAGAACTTAGTTTATTTTATTTCAAATGTTTAATATTGGCTATTTCCTAACGAGTACATTGTGCTAATCCAAATTCCCTAAAATTGATAAATGCTATCGTAGTTTCAAAAGAGCTTTACAGCTCAAATCTATATCTAATGGGAAAACCCTGCCACAACTGCTAGTTCCTACATGACCACGACCCTTGCCACCACGACCATAGCCACCACGACCACGATCATCATATCCTTTTGGCATAGAAATTATGGATAAACACCCTTCATTACAAATCTTCACACCCAGCTAAAAGAATTCATCCAATATTCAAGGAGTTTCACTTTTCTCCCTATCTTATGAGTTTATGCTTTTATTGCTACTAATGATATCTTTTGTACATTGACGGCAATGTACATCTTAAGTGTGGGGGGGATTCACTTTCATTCTTTGTATTATCCTTGAACCCCTGAAAATTTTTGCCACTAACTTGTTGTATTGTTCTCAAAGCCCAAATTCTCACTTTCACTCTCTGCATTATTCTCAATCCCCTATTAAAATGAATTATGATTGATTTATGATTTTTATTGATATGTTGAGAATTAAGACATAGGTACTTATGCTTTGATTATTCAAACTTTAAGACATTAGAGAATCAAGCATGATAAGTTGAAATTTTTGAGAACTTAAATTTTTCTAAGTTGTTTTCCCCAATTTTAAGTGTTGTCTTGAAATTTGAAATTCGCAGGATTGACATCAAAAGTCATAATTCTGGTGAGATTTTTGAGCCTTATGAGCACACATCCTTTCGTGCTCACTTTTATTGTTGCTTTGAGTGAGTCAATATTGATCTGTTATTCTAGAACTTGCTTCGATTATACATGTCGAGACCACATCATTGATTTGATATACCGAAATGACAAAGGCACTTAGAATGTAACCCACTTACTCCATAAAAGCCTACCTCCATAAATTAACCCCTAGCGAACCCCATTGAGCCTATGATCGTAATCTCAGGTGATGATGATAAAGTAATAAAATCTGTAACAGCCTAAAATAGGGCTTAGTCAGAATAGTGGTTTTGAGACCACAAATCTAAGGTTGAAATATTTATTTTACGATTATAATTATAGTCCATGATGTGTTTGAATGATGGTGTGCAAATTCTGTTAAGCAATTTTATCGATGAAGTGCCTAATTTTATTGTTGGGATTAAATTGCATTAATTGCAAAAATATGAGTTCCAAGGTATGAGTACCCAATTAAAATGGGGGTTTAAACTAGAAGTCTTTAAATGGCAAATAGACCATCATATTTTGATATGGACAAATATGGGCATGAATAGGACAAATTGAAAGAAGACCCTTTAGGGGGCATTTTGGTCATTTGGGCTTTGTAGTCATAAAAACACAAATTTTTAAACCCAAAAATCTGCACATTTCTTCTCCATGCCACCGTTTCTCTCCAAGCCTCCATGATTAGGGTTTCAAGCTTTTCAAAGCTCAATTGTAAGTGCATTTGAGCCCCGTTTTTAATGTTCTCCGTATTTTTGAGATCTTAGAAGCTTAAATTTTCTATTTCTACCACTTATTTGAAGAGAAATTAGAGTCTAAAAATTTACCCATTTATGACATGGTTGTGTTTTGATAATTTATGGTAGATAATGAATGTTTGATGTGTTAAATACGATTTTTGCATGATGAATTTTGGTAAAAACGTCAAAAAAGGGGCTAATTTGTGAGAGTTGCAAATTAGTCATAAGATTATGAATTAGTGAGAATTACGGATTGCCATGTTGTGAAAATGGTTTAGCTAAGTCCAAAATACAAGAAAATTGAATAAAGAATTGTTTTACGAGCTTTCAAGCAAAAGTGTAAATTTTTGAAAAGTTAGGGGGCAAAATTTGTAAAAATTTGCCAAAATATGATATGTGAATTGAATTGGTTAGTGTGTTGATAAAATGTGTTAAATGAATGTTATTTGACATGTTAGATGATGAAAACATGAAATTTGGACTAATATCGGGAAAGAACGAAATGGTGGGCTAAAGCGGGAAAATTAGCCGGTTCGACATTCGAGGTAAGTTGGTATGATAATAATAGTGCAATATTATTGTAGCTTGTACTCGAAGCTCAAATTTTGTGTTTTAATTGAATTATGTGGAATAAATGTTTAATGCGCCAAGTTGGTGAATTGATTTAAAAATATATATACATATGGTGCAAAGTGTTATAGAAAGTGCTCAAGGAGTAAGTCATGAGTAAATTATCATGCACTTACATTATCATTAATTATTTGATAAATTACATGTGAAAATGTATGAATATGAATGGTGAATTGAATAATTGCATAATTTGTATATTATGGAAAATCCCGTTTGAACTGTAAGATTGATTTTGGATATGGGTGACATGTCACTTGAGGGTTCCGCTTCCGTATCCCGGGTGCTGGGTGTACTAGCATGTGTTGCGGTCACCTGTCAGCTTCTATGAGCAGACCCATGGATTTACGTTTGCGATTCATTGATTGTAGTAGCTTCGGCTACATATTGTAGTAGCTTCGGCTACATATTGTGGTAGCTTCGGCTACATATTGTGGTAGCTTCGGCTACATATTGTGGTAGCTTCGGCTACGTATTGTGGTGGCTTCGGCCATATTATCGTGAGGCACTTGATGCCAACCTCTGCATATCCTTTTTCATTTCTGAAAGTTCTACGGGAAAACATTAACGTTAATGTGCGAAACCATGGTGCAGGATAATAAAATTGAATAGGACATGTGCATGGAATATCTATAATTGAACAATATGGTAAGTGAATATTATGTTTGATGCAATTACATGATAAGTGTGAATGTGAGATCTAATGAACAGTGCAGGTATGTAAGTGTAAATGACGAGCAATAAGCTCGTTAAATAATCGAGATATGGTAAGAACGATAAGAGGTAAGTGCTACCATTAGAACTTTTATAAAGAAAGCATGAAAAAGTGAAATTTGCACTAAAACAGTATTGGACAGTTGCCGTTGTGTACGTTTGAAAAATCACCAAAAATGGTGGAAATTGAATTAGAAAGTGAATAAGATATGAATTGAAAGATCTTTGAGTCTATTTTCTTATAAAAGAAACTGATTAAGCAAAAGAAGTGTAAATTGTGAGATATTTAAATGTTAGTGAGACTGGTTCTGGGTAACTTCGTGATCCTCTGTACCGTATTTGGAAAATCACAAAAAATTGTGTGAAAATGGTTATGATGTGTAATTTATATGATTAAATTCCTTGATGAGTCTACTTTCAATAGAAATAAACGGAAATGTTATCTGAATTCTGTATAGTGAGATATTTAATTTGAATGAACAAAGGTCAGTATAGCTGATCAGTGAAACGGGGGAAACTTTATTGAATAAACTGTACTAATTGGCTAAGTTAAAAATTCTGAAAATTTTATGACAAGAATAAATATGAGTCTAGTTTCAAGAAAAATTTACGGAACTAAATTTCAAGTTCTGTAGCTTACGGAATAATTAAATCAACGACTGTGACTCAGAAAAACAGCTCAAGCTGAACTTGAGTAAAAAGGTGAAACCATGGGAATAATAGTTCTATTTTCTTAAAATACTTATTGAGGAATGGGGAGACCTTATTAATTGAATTATTTATTTTGATATACCAACTTACTAAGCTATGAAGCTTACACCATCTTCCCATTTCTCTCATTGTTTTCAGGATTTAACTCGGGGTTGGAGATCGTCGGAGGTCACACCACACTATCAATTTGTCAACTTGGGAAAATAATAACCCTCATTTATTTGTTTATTGTGGCATGTATAAAAATTAGCTATTGGTAAGTTGATGTGTATAAAAGCACTCATTTTAGCAAAATGTTAATTGCATTTGTTTGAATTGGTTGTGGATATTATCGCTTGTGTGCTAGGGAGGTTAAGGCTTGGTATATAGCCTAACACAGCCTACCCGGTAAGGCACACGGGCGTGTGCCATGGCCGTTTGGGATTTAACAGGCTGCTCCACGGTCGGATAGCACAGGCGTGCCTAGGCTGTGGGTGGCACACGGTCTAACCCCACAGGTGTGTCCCTGGACTGTGCCTCCCCTGCACTTTAAATTGAATTTTGAGTACCACACGGGCTAGAGACACGGCCGTGTGTCTTGACCGTGTGGAGTACACGGCCCCCAAACGACCGTGTAGGGTGACCATGGCAAATTTGACAGATTCGACCACAGTCTCCAGACATGGGCGTGTGAAGGCCACACGGCCTTATCACACGGCCGTGCTGTATGCTACACGGGCGTGTGACGTTGTTTTGAAAGAGAAAAAAATTTTTCGGGTTTCCGATGTGATAGGATTTGAATCCTAATCATCCAAGATGTCCGTATTGATTTAGAAAACCCTCAATAAGATAAATTTGTAATAATTTGGCTAAAAATTTGAGTTTGTGGTCCGGTAAGTTTGGTAATGCCTTCTACCCGATTTCGATGACGGTTTTGGGTAAGGGTGTTACAAAATCTGATCGTACCTAGAAACTAACTAATATCACGATAAAAGGCAAGTGCACCTATTGAATAGTAGTATGGTCAATGGCAAGACGGGAATATCAAATCCAAGGAACTATTAGTACTAGTAATGACTTTCTTCCTATTATCTAGCCTAAAAAGAAAGGGGGCTTTTGTTTCTAAATTAATCTAAACTAAACTGAAAAGAAATGGTAAGGAGTAAAGAGAGAGATTGCTTTTGGGAAAACTGATTGATTAAGGCAATACCTAAGGAAGAATCCACCTAGACTTCACTTGTTATCTAACTCTAAACCAGATGATTTCTTCATTTGATTTGATTCGTAGAGATCCCTAAATTATGTTAACACCTTTGTCGAGGATAAGAACAACTAATCCTAGGTTGATTAACTGAAATCTCTTTCTAGTTAAAACCCCTAGTCTTGCATTAACTCGATCTATGGCTCCCCATATTAGATTTGACTCTAATCGAGCAGATTTTCGTCGTCCTATGTCTAGGATTGCGATCAACTCCGCTTGATTGTGTTGGATCTACTCCTATGCAGGGACTTTTGCTCCTCTACATAGGCACATTCGACTTAAATCAATATCCCAGACATATCAACTTAAGAGTTAAAAACACAATTAAGAACAAATCAAATATTTATCACACAGCTCAGATAACAATAACAAGATCTGTCTTAGGTTTCATCCCCTTTAGATATTTAGGATTTTAGTTCATAATTATAAAAGAAAACATCTCAGAAGAAATAAAATAACAAAACATAAGAAAACCCAAAACTCCTGAAAGGATTGAAGGGAGATCCTTTGTCTTGATGTAGATCCTGGCTTCGAAGATGGATCAATCGGCTTCCCTTCGAGTAATTCCCTGTCTTCAACTCCACGTCTTGGCGGGAAAATAATGTCTCCTTAGTGGGAGAAAAGCACACCCTTGTAGTTGCCTCCTAGGGTCTTTCTATAGAGTTTTGGAATGCCTTTCTTAGCCCCTAAGTACCCTTTTCTGAGTGAAATTGAACTTCCTCACGACAGGGACATGCTCGTGTGCCACGCCCGTGTGGATCGACTACCAGGCTGTGCTCGAGCCTGTTAAAGTGGCACGGCTATGTGGCAAACCTCTAGGCCGTGTTGATTACTGAATTGGGCCTAATTTGCCCGTTTTTGGCCCTTTTCTTACTCTTTTCTCTCCCTTATGCTCTCCTAAGTATAAAACATGAAATAAAAGGATTAAGACCACCAATTTCCACAAATTCAATGATAATTCATCCAAAATTTAGGCTAAGTATGAGGTAAAAATATGTATAATTTATGGTTTATCAGCTAACAAACCATTCATTAACTTACCTTCAATATTAACCTATAACCCATTTTTTGTTGAATTCCCTTCAATTATTTTGATCCTTGTTTTTGTCGAGATTTGAGTTGAATAATTATCTGGCTTTGTTCTCCTTTTCAGTTGTAAAGTTTATAAATATTCAATTTTTGTTCTTAAAAAAAATGTATGTATATTTCAATTGTAATCCAATGTTTTGCATATTTCTATGTAATTTTTGAGCTTCTGTTCTTAGACGATCTTATCCAAAAAAGAAAGGCTTTACTCTAGGAATATGTTTCAATGATAGAGATTTTTCTAGTTAGATGATTTTTCAATTCAATCTCGATACTAACCATCCTTTTCAGCTTGTGACCGCACCCTTAACCAAGGCCACGTTATAACCCTTGAAAGACCTTTTGATCGATGTATCATGTCAATACATAGTGGTGGAGATTTGATTTTCCTACAAGCTTATGGTAATAACTTTTTAGGTTGACTAATGAGTGCGTAATTTTTGAACCCTAAACACTTTGAGTGGATAGAGTGAACCTTTAGTGAGGATGTCAACTCTTGCTGGTTTCGAGTTCGAGGTAATTACCTAGAAGAATGGATGAAACCTATGTTTTTATGATAAAATTCTCAACTTAGAATGTTTGAGACTTTAATTCTCTTTTGGTTGAATTTTCAATGTATGATTACTTGTGGATTAGTTTGAAGCATTATTAATAAGGACTATAAGTTGAAAGGAATGATTTTTAATTGTGTATTGAGATTTTGCTTGAGGACAAGCAAAGGCTTAAGTGTGGGGGTATTTCATAAACCATAAATTATACATATTTTGACCTCATGCTTAGCACATTTATGGATGAATTATTCCTTCATTTGTGGAATTTGATGCTCCTAAACCTTTAGTTTCATGTTTTATACTCAGGTGAGCTTAGGGGAGTGAAAAGAACAAGAAATGGGCCGAAAACGGAGAAAATGGGCCAAAGCAAGAAATCAACACGGCCTAGAGTTCACCACACGGGCGTGTCACAGGACCGTGCCACTTTAACAGGCTTGAACATGACCTAGCATCATATTACACGAGCGTGGCACACGGGCGTGTCCCTGTCGTGAGGAAGTTTAATTTCGCGAGGAAAAAGCTCCTTAAGGCCTAAGAAAGACTCTCCAAACTCTATATAAAGACCCTAGGAGGCAACTACAAGGGTGTGCATTATTGCCACCAAGGGTATAGTTCTCCTGCCAAGACGGAGAGCTAAAGGCAGGGAATTACTTGAAGGGAAGCCGATTGATCCATCTCAAAAGCCAGAATCTACATCAAGACAGAAGATCTCCCTTCAATCCTTTCAGGAGTTTTGGGTTTTCTTATGTTTTGTTATTTTATTTATTCTGAGATGTTTCTTTTTATAATTATGAACTAAAACCCCAAATATCTAAGGGGGATGAAACCTAAGACGAATCTTATGTAACACCCCGAACCCGGCCCAGACGTTACGGCCAAGCCTGGTGTGTCACATCAATGATGGATTGTAACACATTCTTTAGATAATATGATTATGGTGTGTTTGCAAAACCATTGTTACGAGTTTGGAAAGAAAACCAGGTTGTTAATTTGTGAAAGTCCTATCCATTACCCGTTTAGAGTTTATTTTATTTTAAGGTCTTGTTTGTCTCTACGTTATCCATTTGATATGTGTGTTATATTTTGAAATTGTTGATTAATTTCAAATAAAAACCCGCGCAGCCCTAGTCTATTTAAGTAAGTTATAATTAGAAGGAAATGAAAACCAAAATAAAATACTTAAGAGCGGCCTTATTACAAATCAAAAACTAGAAAGAAAATAATTTAAGTAAAATACTGAAAAAGAATAACTTAAGAAAGAATAACCAACTGCAGTCCATGTGGCCACTCCGAATCCCACCAGCTCCAAGTCTACTAAGGTTGGGGCTCACCTGTATGGATGAAAGAAAAGGGGGTCAGTTTGGAAAACTCAGTGTGTAAGCTAAGCCCAACCAGAGCCCAAATCAGTTCAAGCTTAACTAGGCCTAAGCCCTATCCAGATACAGTATTAACTGGGCCTTAGCCATACTCAGTGAAAAATGATTAACTGGGCCTTAGCCCTATTCAGAAGTCAGTGTGGCCCTTAGGCCCATTACAGTAACAGAACAATATTGATGCATGTATGCAAAGCCCAGCCCAAATCCAGCCCTACACACCACCCGTACCAGCCCTACACACCATGTGGGGAATAACTCAACCCACCCAGCCCTACACACCACAGTCGCAACTGAGCTGCTCAATCAGATAATGTGGCCAAGCCACTAACAGTAAAACAAGGCAAAGCCCCTAACAGTAAACGTGGAATTGCCACTTAGCACTTCCTCTATCAAAAACCCAATCCCATGCAATAGTATAAAATGTCATGGCATACAGTGAACAGATTTAATTTAGCATGCATTTCAGTCAAATTTAACCCTAGGGGTAAAATAGTAATTTTTCACCCTCAAGGGGTATTTCAGTAAATTTATCAATTTTAGGGTTTCATGCTCATTACAGTTGTTAACTGTCCAAAGGTTATTTAGGTATCTTATTTAGCCCATTTTATCAACTTAGGGTTATCGAGCCCTAAAACCCCTAATGGCCCTACGGCGTCCACTAACTATTATGGCCCACTAAGCCCAAATTCTACATCTATTTTAGCATATTTGTTACTCAGACTATCAGAATGCACTTACCGCTCGTTTTCACCCATATGGGCCCGTAAGCCCATTGGGCCCAAATTCAGCCCTTCAAGGCCCGAAATCACCAACGCGCACGAAATCGCACCTCTATCGTTCTTACCATTTGCGATTACAGATTTTACAGAGTCAACAGACCCACGAGCGCTCGCACGCTCGCAAGCCCACGAAATGCTAGAACTTTGGCATTTCGGCTTTTTGACTTTTGCCGATCTAGTCTACTAGTGGGTGTCGTTTAGACACCTGATTTGCAATATACTACAACGAGATCTCCCATGCGGTTAACCTACAATCGTCCATTATGATATTAGACCATGAACCAATGATAACTAATGTAACAACTATCACCACATTCGGCCAACACCCCTTAAGGCCTTTGAATACTTACCTTTGTCGAAACTATGACTATATCTAGATCTAGTTGCTCCAGTGGTCCTAGCCTCCAATACTCATTGATCTATAGCCTCCAGTCTACACTAACACATAATAAACTGAAAGATAAAACCAATAAATCCTTTAGCCCCAATCAAAAGCCACCCCATGTAGTTAGGGGTTTTTGGCTTTTCTTGAACCACAATTCTATCCTAGATCTATTGTAGATCTAACCCCAAGATACGAGTAGAGAATAGATCTAATGATTTGGCTTTTAAAACCTACTCTAAGGTATGTTTATTTCAGTTTGAAAAGAAAATAGAAGAAGAAGAAAGGGTTACCAAAGTAGAAGAAGTGATCGACAGATGAGAGGCTAAGGTTCGGCTTTTGCAAACTAACAATGGAAAGAAGAAGAAGTTTGGACAAAGAGGGAATTGGCCACAAAGGATTCGGTTTCAGCTTTTTGAGGAAATCGGCTACCAAAGATTTAGAAGGGAGTCTTTACCCTAATTGATAAAGAAGAGGTGAAGAAGGAAAGAAAAGTGTGCAGAGAGGAGAAAGAATACTTAGTTCGGTTTTTGGAAGAAAATGGAATGAAAGATTCGGTTTTTGGTGAAAATAAAAGAGAAAGGAGATGAAAAAAAAAGAGGAAAGGGTTTGGTTATGGACAAATCAGCACAAGTAACTTGTGCTTACGGTTTCGGCTTCTAGAACAAGGGAGGAGAAGAGAAAGAATATAAGGACCTAACCCCTATACCTATTCGGCAATCAAGAAAAGAGGTCAAACAAATCCCAAAAGAACACTTAAGGCAATTGGCACACACAGTCACAATAAAAGCTGAAATTGCTACACTAAACTCTCCTAGCCGAAAATGCTGAACCAAAGTCCCTTGGCCGGCCAACTCTTGCTTCCATTTGAAATCCTTAAACTTTATCCTCCTTCTCCTCTTTGATTTAATCTCATGAGCATCTCAAACTCTTCCCAGCAGAGTTTTAATTGGAGTCCATCACATGCCTTGCACATGCATTAAAAATAAAACACCCTACTGCTTACTATAAGACTTGAACCTTGGCTCTTGCACAGCTTCCACACGGCACCCTCGTCCTCTAAGTGGTGTTACATTTCCATCTTACCACTGGCTCATTTGTGTCTTAAATTACTCACTTTTTCTTAAAAGCCCACATACTCAAGACCCCTTCTCTTTAAGTCTAACATTTTAAAATTCTACTAGGTTTTAACTTAGGCTTGGGCCTTCTAAAGGCCCATTAACATACCCAAAGCATAAATTATCATAACCAGACAACAAAATTTTAAGTTCACACCAAAATCGCAAAAATCCCGAAAATTAGGGCGTTACATCTTGTTCTTGTTATTGTTATTGTTATCTGAACCTAAGCGGGTTTTAGTTGTTTTTATCATTGACGGAGGTATTAACATAATTTAGGGATCCCTACGGATCAAGTCGAATAAAGAAATCATCTAGTTCAGCATTAGATAACAAGTGAAGTCTAGGTGGATTCTTCCTTAGGTATTGTCTTTATCATTCAGTTTTCCCAAGTAATCTCTCCCAATTTACTCTTTGTCGTCTCTTTAGTTTAGTTTAGATAGTTTACTACTAAACCCCCTTTTTATTCTTAGGCTAGATAATAGGAAGAAAGTCATTACTAGTACTTTTAGTTCCTTGGATTCGATAGTCCGGCCTTGCCACTAGCTATACTACTACTCGATAGGTGCGCTTGCCTTTTATCGTGATAATAGTTAGTCTTTTAGGTACGATCAATTTATTACATTATCACATCACGAGAGATCATTCGGGCTGAGTGCCCTCCTTAACAGTCAACCACCACTGGTACGCCTCATCATGAAGTAGTGAGACTGCACCCTTTAATTTTTGCTTAGGGGTGCAATCAAAATCATCCATAATGTTCTCGGTTGCCTTCAACCAATATTCAGCCACATTATGGGTGACTCCAATGACACCCCTAAAAAGATTAGCCCTATTGGACTGGAGTCGTTCTGTCACTAAACCTAAGCCCCTAGATCTAGTATTGGGCCCAACGACCCTCTCCAAAATCCTTAACATAACCTGGGACAATGCGCCATCCCCAGCCATGTGATCACGAGACCCAGTCTTAGTAGCAGGTGACACAGGTGTCTCACTAGTGTCTAGATTGAGTATACTATCCTGAGAAAAGGAAGACTCAGCTCGAGCCCCTACGGCCTCTACCACGGCCTCGAATACCACATCCGTGGATACCACGTGCACTCATTGTCTAACTCAGATTTATTTATATTACGAGTTTTATGAATCAATTATAGTTCTATATTTATTAGCAGATGTTTTATGTAAACAGTTTCAGTAATTCAGAGTTTGTCCCCCTATATCGCAGTCTCTATCAATTTACGACAGCTTCAATATACACTAACTAGAGTATTTTCACAGCATACATCCTATAATAGTTTCAAAGCATACTATCTATAGCATTTTCAGTTTAAACATCTATCAGTTTCAGAATACTTATAGGATCGCCGCTGGAGACTCGGTGTACCACATACTCAGCAAAAACATTTGAAATCATTAACAATCATTCACTTAAAAACCAAGTTTTAAAACCCATAATCCACAGTCGAGTTTTGCAACCTGACTCTGATACCACTAAATGTAACATCCCAAACTTGGCCTAGACGTTATGGTCGAATCGATAATGTTACATGATAGGGTATTTGAAAACTAAGTTGCTAAGCTAAAACCATTTTTAATTAGTCACTATTCTTTATCTTATTAATTCCAAAGTTCCTTACCCATTTATTAGAATATTTTAAAAACACAGTTTTTATCGCGAAAGCTTTTAAAACAGTTTATGTATTCATGTGTTTAGAGAAATCTTTTGCTTTTTGAAAATTGAGTTTTCCTACGACTAGCAGTTATAAATCCATAAAGCAAATAAATAAAAACCAAATTAAACGAAAGTCCAAAAAGCTCCCAAATTAAATCATTAATAACCCAATAATAAAACCATAAACTAGAAAATGTAATTCTTGAGTAATAGTTCACAAACCGTGGTCACATCGAGTCCTCTGTTGCACCGATCCGTCTAAGTCTGGGGATTACCTGTACAGATAAAACAGAAGGGGTGAGTTTACGTAAACTCAACGTGTAATCCCCATAGAAAACAAACAAACATTCACAGTCATACACAGTCTGGGCCTAAGCCTGTATCAGTATAAGTGGTAGTTTGGGCCTTAGCCCAATTCAGTCTTAGTATCAGTCATGCATAAAGGCCTTAGTGTAAGAGTATGCCCAAAGATCAATCATGAGATGGTTGTAATAAGATACTTGATTTACCATGTTTATTAATATAAGACATTGCCATTATTATTTCAGTTTCTTTTCTATGTGTGTAAATAAACTATTTTATAATAATGTCCTGAGAATAATATGATTATTCTTAAAAGGTCTTTAGTCAAGTATTATTGTTGACTAGGACAACAAAAATGCATTAAGACTAACATGTAGTTGATTGAGGATAAAGAGTTGTCGTTCATATGAAGTGTCAGAATCAATGCATGAATGTGTGTGTTAGAGAACAACATATTGGACTGACCCGCTATGAGTAAATTTCTTGGATTATTATGTAATTGTCACAATATTACTCATAGTGATTAATATGTATATGGTCCTCAGACTTTAGATCATCATTAGCCCAACATCATGAGTTGTATATTTTGATACAGTCAAATGTACACCGTACCTGGTTGTTCTATAAAGGCTGATGTTGGATATACCACAATCTATGTAGAGGGATATGGTTGATCAATATAGGATAAGTCCCTCCTACATAATGGGAGTAATATCTTAGGCCACTTGATTGAGTGAGACTAGAAATGCTTGGCCTTGCTCAAATAAGTTGATATGAGATGTCATACCTATTTGTGCATCATAGTCTACTCAAGGTATCAAAAAACATAGGATGGACCATGCAAGTGTGACTATTCCATGACTTGTGTCCATTCTAGAGATAAAAGACTTAAGGATTAATGCATGAAAGGTTAATCACAAAAGGTTATGTTGAATCATGACTTCTTGTAACTTAGGTAGCAATGATGCATTGCTAGATGCCACTCATTGTTTGTAACATTAGAATTGTTCTAGTATTACTGCTAACGGTACAAGAACCTACAGGGTCACACCCTATGGTTTTAATGAACGGAATAGAACATAGTTGGTATTGTGTTTGGTTGTCACATGAATTAAATTAATTATAGAATTAATTTAATTAGGCAATCAAATATCGGACATATTATATGTACAAGGATGTTGTACAAATAAGGAGAACATAATTCTATTAATATATGAATTTGGTTTGTATATAAATTTAAATAAATATAGTTTACCGAAATATTTATTATAATTAATGTAATTATAATTTTTGGTTAAAATATTATTATATTTATTTATTTTAATTATGAGTATTATGTTCGGATTAAAATTTAATGAATTAAGAATTCATTATATACATGCCAATTAAAAGGGGAGTTATATATAGAAAGGGAGGAAAAAAACCCTAAAAAGTGAATAAATATAGAAACCTGAATTTTGCTACAAGGTCTAGTAGCCGTTAAGCAAAATATCACTAAAATAGTTTTTGGGGATTTCTTCGTTCATCGTCAACAGGGTGGATTACGAAGAGGTCGGCATCTCAACAGGTTGCAGCTTGGTTCGATAGTAGATTAGCATTCTGGTTGCCAACACATCGCTGTCTACTCAGATTGAAGTTTCAGTAATTTCGAAAACTTTTTCACCCCGATTCGTTCCTCACACATGAATCCATGGTTTCGATCGCCGTAATATTTTTTTCCGCTGTGCCTTGGGGGTGCCGGCGTTCCAACACTTAGCCCATCACAGTAATAGTATCAAATATACAGTATACAGTAAATCAAATCCTATCCAACCAGCCTCTACACACAATCTCCGTCCATCCCTACACTACAAGTAGGGTTTAAAACACCCACCCATCCCTACACTCCAAATAGTACCGAATGCGGCTCATAATCAACAAAACGCAGCTGAGCTACCAGATATTAGGCTTAAGAGCCTTTCAGTACTCTTCCTCCAAATAATATTATCCCAACCCAATCCAATGTGATATAAAATGAAATACATGCTATCACAGTACTACCAGTTACACAAACAATTTAGTATACATGCATACATATATGTCATACTTAGCACATACATTACACACTCAGTTCACGCAGCTAGGGGTCTAAGCAGTGCTGACCGACCCTACAGTAGGTTAACAGTCAACTTGAGTGACCCGTGCAACCTTAGGAAACTTTTCCGTTGAAATGGGCTCACACGCCAATGTGGCCTGCCCATTTGACCCACACGACCCAAATTGGCCTTAGCCGTGTGGATCACACGGCCTGGCCCAAAATCCCACATGCCCGTATGGACTACTCGTATGGGCCCACATGCCCGTATGGCCCACACGACCCAAAATAGTCTAGCCTGTGTCTCGCACATGGCCTACCTAGCCATCACACGGTCGTGTCTTGAGTTCATAGCCAGGCCTCATTGATCCCAAGACCGTGTTGGGCACACGACCTACCACACGGGTCACCACACGCCCATGTGGCGTTAACAGTGGGGTTGTTGGCTTTCGCCGAAACCCTATTTTCTGTGTTTTTGGGTACACACCTATATCATCTTTGATGCGTAGACACTCTCAAGCAATCCAAGACCTAAAATTAACCATCCAAAATCCTTAATCAGAGACGATAACACAGAATTCAAACAAACCCTAATTGAATGAACCTAAGAACAACATTCTATGAACACGAAACTTTCCATTGCCGAATAAGAACTTTGAATACTTAATTTGCTACAGAAACCTCATCCAAATTTCATTCTTTGCCTATCAAGAACAACACAACAATTCCCCTTATCAAGATTTAACCAAAATAACGCTAAGGCTTGAGCGAAACAAAAACTTACTAAATGATTGCAGATAGATGTTGTACAGAAACAAATTGAAGTGGATAAGAAATTAAAAAGGAACGGATGAGGGTAAGATGTAATTTCAGCAAGGATGAGATAGAGAAGCAACGTCAAGAATTTGGGAAGATGAGTGGTTTTACCGAAATTGCCAAAAAGAAAAAACTAAGGAAATAATCTGATAACCTCCTATCCTAACACCCCACTACATCCACTACTCAGATTTTTAGTCCAACTCAAACTCTGCTGGACGAACGAGCAAAAATAATTCCCTTACTCACACAGGGACTTGAACACAGGACCTCCATCACACCAACACTCAACTTAACCACCAGGCTAGTAGGTCCATTCTGTTAAGTACTTACAAACTTTTAATCAAAAGCCTACTGACCAAAGATAGGGATTATTCATAAAAATACTAAAATTTAACCCAAGTAAGACTTGAACTGGGGACCTCTCACACACACCTAGAACACTTAACCACTGAAGGAGATAGATATTTTGTGTCACACATTCACGCAAACAAAAATTAAAATTTTGGGGTGTTACAATAAATCCATTGAGAAATATACACATATATATGGAATAAATTGGTCAAAATAGAAAGTCGCAACTCAAGTACAATTAAATTTGTGGAGTTTTTGGACCAGTAGTCCAAATATCTAAAGGTATAAAGCTAGTTAGGGTGTAAATGAAGTAGTTTTGTAAAACAGAAAAAAATATGAAGTTTTTGCTAAGTCCTGACATTGATTATGAAAGGATATAATATTCTTTTGTGATGGATGTAATAACCTTTAGATATATTATTAAACTAACAGCCCATAAAAGATTTAACTTGTGTTTAATAGTTGTTGTTATAACCTTTTATGAATCACTATATAGTAAAGTTTATATTAAAATCCTTGAAGGATTTTGAATACCAGAAGCATATTAAATTATCGAGAAATTGTTAATTTATATGAATTCAAATAATTGAACATATGTGGTAAATTTGACTTAGTCAATAGTAGTTGAAAGAGGATCCAAAATGCCTATTTGTATTTTTATAGAGGGATCATGATTAAAGTTTGTTATGATTATTGTTGAAACTTCTAAAGAGGTTAAAATATATTTCCCCCAAATTTTCCCTCACTCATGACTTTCAAAAGAATAGTGATATAAATGCTTAGCAGATACATTCAAACAGTCATTTGAAAACATAGTATTCAAGACTGAATATGTAAAATATGAGAAAGTATGTGATGTTTTCATGATGGGGAGTAAATACGCGTTGTACTCTTTTTCCCTTAACCGAGGTTTTATCCCATTGGTTTTTCCTAGTAAGGTTTTTAATGAGGCATCATATTATGCATATTATAGATATGTATACTTTTTATCCTTCACAAGGAAATTTTTTTCCCACAGGGTTTTTATTTGAGTAAGGTTTTAACAAGACAAATTTTCTACCAATGGGCATCCAAGGGGGACTGTTATGAATATCTTATTAAGTGGATGTCCATCAAGATTGAATATAAGTTTGAAGTACTTTAAATTCTAATAGTCATTAGAAGTAGATCTCTACTTCATTTATACTTATTGTGCCTATACATAGAGACTTTGGGGAAGTTCTATAGAGATTTCGATTAATTAATAAAAATACGCTCTTTTTGCTCACTCATTATCTTTTTTTCTTTATTCTCTATGTTTTATTTTATAATATATTGAAAGTTATATAAAATTTCTATAAATTAAAATATATATTTCTTTAGAAAATACATAAATTTAAAAAAAGTGCAAAAATAAAAAATTGTCTAAAATTAAAAAAATCGCAATTTTTTTTATAAAATGAGAAATAGATGAAAAGCTTTTTTTCACTTTTCCCATAGTATAATATATTCTTAAAGATTTTGAATTTAATAATCAAATTTAAAGTTTTCCACATACAATAAAGAAAGAAATCAACCAAAATCACACTTTTTGAGTTTTTTTTTTTTGACAATTTTTGCATTTTTGCATTTTACTTTTAACTTTATGTATTTTAAACATAAAAATGTATCATTTTAATTTCCAAAAATTTTATTATAAATTTTCATTTATTTTTTCTCTTTTCTTTTTTTTTTGAGATTTTTCTGAATGTTTGACAACTTTTTATATTTTCTCTCTTTTTTTATGTTTAATGTATCTTTAAAAAATAAAAATAAAAATAAATATTTCTTAAGTCCTTGAATTTTTATATAATTCTATATATTCTTCTAATTTTTAAAATTTTTTTTGCTATTTTTTTATTTTTCCCATTTTTCCTTTTTTTAAAAGATTTATTTCAGGACAATAAAGTTTGGGTGACATGTCATGCTAACCCATTTTCTCACGGCATTAACAGATAGTGTAAATTGATAAAAGATTAGAAACTTTAGGTACCAACCTAATTCAAAAAATTCTTTAAGTACCAAAGTGATAAGTGGATACAATTTTGGGGGGCAAATAGTATATTAACCTTAAAAAGAAACACTAACTCTTTACTTATTAGTTTGTTTGATTATTCTAATTCGAATCTTTTAGCACTACTGATGGAAGGGAATGCATGTTACCAATGTGGCTTCAAATTTTGATGGTTGAAGTTTAGGGTTGAGTTTTATTTTTTTTTTCATCAGTTTCAACCCAAAGAACCTCACCATTTTCACATTTCAATTCAATAATTTTCTGCCTACAGTTTACTTTAGCATTATGCAATGTCAACCAATCCATACCCAAAATGGCATCAAATTCATCAAATGGCAACAACATTAAGTCAGCCAGAAAACAGTGACCTCGAATCATCAAAGGATAATTCTTGCAAACCTTATCCACTAATACATACTTGCCTAAAGGGTTTGACACTTTAATCACAAACTCAGTAGACTCAACAGGCAAATTCATATTAGTTACCAAATTCATACAAATATAAGAATGCATAGACCCAGGATCAATCAAAGCAATGACATTAGTATCATAAAAAGAAAATGTACCTGTGATAACTTCAGGAGCTGACGCATTTTCACGAGCATGTATGGCATACACTCTAGCAGGTGCTCTAGCTTTGGATCTCATAGCTGAATCCTTCATTGCACCTTTATTGCTAGTTCCATTCCCGGTGTTCCTTGGTGGCCTACCTCTATTGGTAGTATTACTTGGCCTTGCACTCTGAAATTTTTCTTCCTCATCTCTTTCAGGGCAATCTCAAAAAAAATGTTCTAAGGAACCACACTTGAAGCAAGCTCGGCTATTCGTTCTACACTCGCCAGGATGTCGCCTACCATAATGCTAACATTTAGGTCTATTAGATCTAACATTACCCACACTGACCATTGAGGTAGCTGAAGCTTTAGAAAAAGAATATTGTTTCCCCTGGTCTTTACGTGAATACCCAGCTGAGACATTTGAACGAGAATACATTTCTCTGGATTTCTTTGAGTGGACGGGCATGACTTACTCATCAGCCTTTTCCTTGCATCTTTGGCCTCACTCTCGCCTTTCTCTTCTCTTTACTTAATTCTTCGGCTTTGCAAGCACATTCAACCAACACAACAGATTCTTTAATTTCCAAAATCCCAACTAATAGTTTGATATTCTCATTCAGTCCATCTTCAAACCTTCTACATATAATAGCCTCGGAGGAAACACACTCCTGAGCATACTTACTAAGCCTGACAAATTCTCACTCATATTCTATCACGTACATTCGGCCTTGTTTCAGCTCGAGAAATTTCTTATGCTTTTGATCTATAAACCATTAATTAATATACTTCTTTCAAAATTCCTCTTGGATGATATCCCATGTGACCCTCTCTCTCGGAACCATAGATACTAGTGTCTTCCACTAGTGATATGTTGCATCCTTCAGCACAGGTATAGCACATTTTAAACATTCTTCGGGTGTACATGAAAGTTTATCAAATACCCAAATGGTATTTTCAAACCAAAATTCTACCCTCTCGGGATCATCATCTATGTTAGCCCTGAATTCTTTAGCCCCATACTTCCGAATCTTATCAGTAGGAGGCTTATTCAATATTACCATCTCTATACCTTGGGGAGCTACAGGAACCGATTGAGGAATAGGAGGGGGTGGAGGAGGTTGAGCATTTGGATTCACCCGAATAAACTCCATGTACCACTCTTTCATCATATCGAGAAAAGCTTCCCGAGCCTCTCCTCCTTAACTAGTTGTCACGTGTCTACTGTCGGGTGGCGCGGTCCCTTAGGCGGGAGTCAGCGCATTACTTACAACGTCATTAGCTATGGCTTGATCGAGATCCATTTACTATATGAAAACCTAATTTATATTTTTACAACACTTATGAATTTTTTCAAGTTTTAAAGGGTCATATGCCCGTGTGGATGGGCCGTGTAGTCAAACACGCCTGTGTGGCTTAGGACACGCCCGTGTCCTCAACCTGTGTAACTCTCTATTTATGACGTCATCAACATTTTTGGATCACACGGCCAAGTCACATGCCCGTGTGCTAGGCCGTGTGGCGAATTAAATTTTCACATTTAAGGTGCAGACTTCACACAGTCTGGGCACACACCCATGTCCTGGGGCCGAGTCCTTCACATGGCTGAGACACACGGCCGTGTCTCTGCCTGTGTGTTTACTACTGGGCCTTCTGTTTTACCTAATTAGGGTGCAGGGGACACACAGCCTATCAACACGCCCATGGGGCTGACCGTGCGTCAGACATTGTCTAGACACACGCTCGTGTGTCTACTCGTGTGGACAATATATAGGCTATTTACCAAGCCATTGGCCACCCTGAAACACAAGCACCTTCATACCAATTTCAACAATACTTAACATGACATACTTAAGCAACCAAGGCCATAATTCAACATTCACAAACCACAATCACCATGCATGAACATTACACATTTATCAACTCAATCATGCTAGCAACCCCATTCATGAAAGACATCATTACTTGACTATACCAATACTAACATTTTCCAATTCAAACGGCTATATACAATATGATCATCACACCAATATAAGCCCACACATTAGGCCAAAATGACAATGATACATATACAAAATAATCAAGTCCCTATACATGCCACAACACAAAATATTAGAAATCACATATACGCAAAAGATAGTTTGATAGTGTGAGACGATCCTCCTATGAATCTCCCAATCCGAGCTAGCTTGGTGACTCTATAAAATAAGGGAAAGAAAAGAGGGGTAAGCTATATAGCTCAGTAAGCTTATATGCAAATAATAAACATCTCATTTATAACTTAATCATACAAATTCCGTAATGGAAGTTGATATAAACATTACTAAACTCTCATAGTCATTTCTTACCCAATCATAACCTTACCATAAGAGCATCACAACACATCACTCGTTAAACCTTCGGAATCATTAAGGATACTCGGGAGTCATACATAGGTCATACAATGCCATGTCCTAGATATGGTCTTACATGTAATCCAATATCAATGCCAATAGCCCAGCTATGGTCTTACACGAAAACTCATATCGAAGCCATGTCCCAGACATGGTCTTACACGAAATCACATATCGATGCCATATCTTAGATATGGTCTTATACGGAATCACATTTCACATGCCGATGCTATATCTTAGATATGGTCTTATACGGAATCACATTTCACATGCCGATGCCATATCCCATATATGGTGTTACACGGAATCACATTTTGATAACCTTGCTGTTATGACCCTTGTATCATGTAATGTTCCTAGGGTTCGTAATAGACTTCCACACTTATCGATTTACCGGTGAACTCGTTCGTATAATTTTACTCATCCACAAAGTCAATTATTCAATACAAGTAGTAATTAAACATTTAAATCAAATGTAATGATGCATTATTTACACATAAACTTACCTTGGTACAAAATGGCTATTTTTTCGATTTAGTCCACTACCTTGTCATTTCCTTTATCAAGGTCAATTCCTCGTCTTTCTTTATCTATAATAACACATTTAGCTTGTTTATTACTCACATTATTCAATTTGACCTAGAAATCATATTAAGGCAAATATACATTTTTTGCCTCTAACTTTTCACTTATTTACACTTTAGTCCCTAGGCTCGTAAAATGAAATGTATTCATTTTTCTCAAAACCCAAGCCTAGCCGAACCTATATCATACTTATAAAAGCCTACATTTTCCTTCAAATCAGATTTTTACCACCTATTTTACAACTTTTACAAAAAGGTCCTTTTTAGGTGTTTTTATCTAAATTCACATAGTAAATGTTGTTTATCAACCACCAAACATTCATTTTCTACCATTAGACATTAATATACATGCATGTCACACATGGATAAATTTTTGAACATGAACCCTAGCTTAAATAAATGGTAGAAATAGCTAAATTATGCTTCAAGGATCTCAAAAATGCAAAGAACATTAAAAATGGGGCTTGGATCCACTTACTATGAGCTTGAAAAAGATGAAGAAACCCTAGCTATGGTTCCTTGCAAAAATTAGGCCCTAGCTTGAAGAAGATGAGAAAATTTTGCTTGATTTTTCCCTTTTTATTCTTTTATTAACCAAATGACCAAAATGCCCTTTTAGCCTTTCTTTGAAAATTTTCCCTTCCATGTTTATTTTTGTCCATCATGATATATAATAGTCTAATTACTAAATAAGGACCTCAAATTTTCAATTTCATTTCAATTAAGCACCCAATGCTTCTCAATTAGACACTAACTTAGCACGTAAATTACATTCTAAGCCTAAGGGTTACCTGTAATCCAACAACAGTCAAAAATTAGTTTACAACTTAGCACGTAAATTACATTCTCAATTAGACACTAACTTAGCACGTAAATTACATTCTCAATTAGACACTAACATATCAGATATGGTCATAGTCCTTTTTTAATCAATTGATTCTTAGAATCAGATTAAGAAACAGAGGATATCAGATACAATTGCAGAACAGTTAAGATACAGATGTAGATTCCTACACCCAATCACTACATATCATCTTCGTCCATCCCTACACACCATATAAGTATCGAGTACCCATCAATCCCTATGCATTGCATAATGACTGTGGGTCACGTTTTAGAAAGATTGCAATCAAGTTGCTAGATCAAAATGTGATAACTCGCCAAAGTTAGATATAAGTTTGTGGCTTTGCCACTAACTTCACCAGATTATTAAACTGCCTATACTTCATCATTTTCACAATCCCAACCAAATGCAAATTCATGTTTAACAGATATCAGATATGTATATAAAACAATACTAATTCAGATTGTGCTCGTGTAAGGCTATCATAGTTACTTATCTGATTTCATGTTAACTCTATATATAAATAACATATTATTCAGTAATAGATCGTTAAATAACATTCTCATTGTCTAATTCAGACCATACAGACTTTATGGTAGGCCTACGTTTGATTCAAACAACAATTATTACCCCAAGGAAAAATTCTGATTTTTGGCCCACACGCCCGTGTAGACTCACACAGCCTAGGTGGCTGACCCATATAGCTCTCCTTATTGTCTCACATAGACTGTTACACAGTTATGTGGCTCAAAATAGTGAGTTACACGATCAAGCACACTCTATGTGAATCAAGACCTAAAATATCTCTGACACGGCTTGGAAACACACCCGTGCCTCTGGCCCATATAACCCTAATTCCAAAACAGGGAGTTACACAGCTTGGACACACGCTCGTGTTCCTAGCCCATGTGCCTCTACTTTTAAATAGTGAGTTATAGGCTTGGGCACATGCTCATGTCCTTAGCCCTTGTGCCTTTAATTCTAAATAGTGAATTACATGGCCTGTCACACGGTTGTGTTGTAACATCCCAAAAATTTGGGGTTAGTAGAATCAGGCTTATGGATCGAGAGAAAGTGGTCATGCCTTAATTTTTTAAAATTATCTATGCATTTCTAGGAAAAAATGAAGTATAGGTTTGTTGGTTAAGTGTTAGTGAAACATTCCTTGAAATCTAATTTCAAATCCCTTCTCTCTTACCATTTTTATTATTTTGCAAATTTTGCCTTAAACCTTAGTATTCGACATGCCTTGTTTTTAAAATAAATATCACAAAATTATTTTAAGAATGAGGAAGAAGCCTAATGGTTAAAAGAAATATGAGAAAGCATGAAAATTTAAATGAGGTCCCAAGTTCGAATCCCTTCCCTTGTGGAATAATTAAATTTTGCAAAATCCCTTATTTTTTTAATGTGTGTGCCATCCATACCCTTGAACCTTAGGTATAAATATAAATTTTTATTGTATTTTTCAGCTTTTAATTCAAATTCTACCTACCCAAGCCGTTCGCCCTCTTCCTCTCCTCTTTTCTCTTTAATTTCTCCCATTGTTGTCGTCGCCTACACATAGTTTTACCATATCTTTCTTCTTTTTCTTTTTGCCACAAGATTTGTTAACATATTCTCCACCATATTAATATTATTTTTCCTCATTAAAATCAGCCCCAAATTTGAAATCTTGAAGATCAATCCCAAATATTGCCAAGTGTCATTGTCGTTTCTCTCGATTAGCTTGGGTAAAGTCTCTTCTCTCTTCAATTTCTTAATTAATCTTGTCCATTCAAAACCAAAATTTCTAGATATGGAATTTTGGGGATTTTAAATGATTTCAAAGGTATTTTTCCAGAATTTAATGAGATCTCAAACCATTTTAAAATTTAGCCCCAATTTTGGCCACTGCGGGTGGTGGTGCGTGATGGGCAAGAAAAGGGGGCTGTTTTGTTTCTTGTTCTTGCCTATATTTTTCCATAATTAATTTGATTTCTTGAACCGTCCTAATCAAATTTTAAACCATTTCAATTAGGGAAAGACGTTCTTGATCGATTGGCCATTTGAATCCCACAAATTGTGAAGCATAAGTGCAATTAAGGGTAACTAGTCTGTAATTTTGACATAGTTGTTGGGTAAAGGTTATGAACTGATTAAATGAAGGAATTTAAACAGTAATTAGCTACTGATTTTCCAGTATATTATTGAATTAGGTGCGGACCCAAAAGTCCCAAACCATCCGTAAAGGCAAAGAATGATTGTACGTACGGTTTGCATCGATATAGTGTAAGGAATCTAACTAGTTTGGATTCATAAAATAGTTATAATATCAATGATTGGTTTAAACTCATAAGTGAGTGTTTTGGGGATGGTTTAATGGTAAATTTATTGAATTCATACTGAGTTTTGGTTTAGGTTCATTTAAGGAATTATTAAGGAAAATTAGAAGATTCGCTATTGTGCTGCGAGGAAGCAAAAAATAAGATATGGTTCCTAAACTCATAAAATTGTTTGAAAATGTTAAATATCATGTTATATTTGATAAACTATCTTGTTGATTGGATTGACTTAATAGCCAAACTATTGATTTTTTTAGTGGTCGAACCAGGTATGTTTCGAACCTTAAAAGATTCATATGTTGGCAAAATTGATAGTTTGATAGTATGGATGTTTCATTGAGTTTGTAATTGCATATTTGAGTTATAGGATATGAGAATGTTTGACTAAATGATATAATGTGTTGAGATAGTATGCTTATGTATGATTTAAACGCATGAGATATTTGTTATATTCTGTACTGAAAAGGTTGCTATTTATGCACAATGAAAATCCGTAAAGTATGTGAAATTGAATGATATTGATTGATACCAACACAATGGTAATTTGAAAGATTGGAACACTATTTCCATTTACTGAAAGTATGTGATTATTGAGGACATACTGAGTATGTCAAATGAATGTGAAAAGTATTAAGATATGATTATGTATGAGATTGTGTGACATATTGCATATGCCTTGGGTTGGGATTTTATGGTTGATGGAGGAGTTCCGTGGAGTACTGACGGCATTTTAAGTTCGCATTATTTGTAGTCAGTGCACTGCACCTAGAGTACTAAGGGGATTGGCGATTTTATCGCACTATTTGATATCTGGCAGATTTTTTACATTACTGTTTATTCAGTGGTTTCACCACATCGAGCTATGCTTATAATATTTTGGAGTTTGGCAGACGAGTTTTGGGGAACTCAGGGTGTGTAGCGGATGGTATGGGTAGGAACCTTTTTGCATTGCATCATGTGCATGACATCTTTGAATGTTATTGATTTATGCTATGCATTGTATTTTGTTGTATTGAATGGTATCAAAATTAATGATTGTTACTCGAATGAGTGATAACCTATGCTCATACACCGTTTGACATCAATTTGATAATGGCCATGTAATGACATGAAATTCCTATTATGGTTCTTTTTTATTTTTTTGATGCTAATATGTTTCACTGTATTCGATGTTTTTGCCTGTTTATATAATTATTTGACTCACACTGAGCTTTTTATAAGCTCACCCCCAATAGTGTTTAACTTTTCAAGTAAACCTCAAAATTAGGACTAGACTCGGCATTCGAAGAATGATCGTGAACCTTCGATTATTTTTCTTAATTAAGTATTATTAAGTTTTTATCGGTTTCGGCTTGTAATTTTTCATTATTTCTAGTCTGTGGGTTGGTAAATTTTCTTTTAGGGATTTTTGCGTGCATGGATTACTCAAGCATAATAACCGGATAATGCATGATATCGGGCTCAGGTAAAATTTGATACTGTTTCCTAGTTTCCACTACATTGCAAAGGAACTATTTTTGAAAAACAAATCGATAAGGCAACTAATCTTCCAAAATGACTTGAAAAATGGTTTTTCCGCTGCATTTGTTTAACTTAAAGTTTTTTTAAAAAAGAAGAGCGAGACGCAAACAGTTTTCCTAAAATAACACTGTCAACAATAAAATGAATTCTAAGCATACGCAACCTAATGAATGCATGCTTTTAAGATAACTCAAAATGCAACTACAATTTTCTCTAAAATGAGTTTATTTAAAGTCTTCAAAAGTAACATAAGTTAGCTTAGCCATTTCGGTGGCTAATGTAGCCTTCTCAATCTAGCCATAATGTCTAGGCTGGGTTTGGGAGGTTACATGTGTGGCATCGACGACCATGTTTTTTGGCATTCATGAATCATAAATTTCAAGTTTTCACTACGCATCTTTTGTAGATTCACCGTAGAAACAACTGAAATGACTTTGGAACCTTTGCACGATATAACAATTCATGAACTTAAGACATTTAGGGAATTGTTATCCTCTCGAATTTCTCCTTTCAGCCAAAGAATAACAAAATACACAACATTCTAGACAACAACAAAAAAAAGTTTAAAAGATCAAAAACAAAGATCAAGCAACGGAAAGAAGTGACAAGAAATAAAAAAAAAAGAAGAAAAAAATAAAGGGAAAAGAAGGAAAACATGAAAGAGGGAAAGAAGGAACCACTTAATTAAATTTTTTAAAAAAGGAATTTTTTTACAAAGTAGTATAAAAATATATCCTTACTACATCATAGAGACTCGAACACAGAACCAGAAGGTATACAAAGGCTTAAGCATTAAACCAGCAGACTCATTCTTGACATAGATTAATGCAAAAAAAAAAACTTAAGTTGAAAGTTCAAGGATAATGGTTAAACTAAAATAAATAGTATAATTCAAGAAGGAAGACTCGAACCCTCAATCTAAAACACATAAACAGATTACTTAGCCATAGATACAGAGACTTAATTATTAACAAAATTTATCAAACAAATGTTCAAAATTTGGGGCGTTACATTTCTACAAAATGATCATAAGATTGATTTTTTTTTTTTGTTTTTTGAGCTATTTTAAAGCCTGAAAATAAAAATAAACCATACAGTCATCATGAACAAGTATTTCCAAAACATTTACCTATTTCCATGTGAACATGTGAACCTTACCTATTTCCATGCACAAAAGCTTCATTCTATATGTGCCTAAAACATTTCCAAACCAACATCTTGTGCCAAAATGCCATACATAAAAATTCTCAAAAATGACCAAAAGGACTTACCTAACAAGCATTATAAATCCATCAATCCTTCATAAATATCAAGATACAAACATACCAAAATACCATTACATAACATCCTATACATGACATTATAAACCTAGGCCAAAATGTTCAAAAACTACCAAAAATAGATGGATATGTGACTTAAGTGCCGATCTGATTGTCCAATCTTCAAAGTATCTACAAAAACAGAAAATAACACAAGTAAACTCATTCAAAGCTTAGTAAGTTGACGTACAAAAATGATAAGTCTTACCGAAGTAATGCAATAAATCATTCAATAATAACTCAACTACATGTATTCGCTATCATCCAAAATCTCAACCCGGTAAATTGCATAGTTAAATTCAAAGTTCAAATACATGTTATAGCGATCAAAATCATTAAGCAAGTTATGATTCAGAGATTTATGATTTGATGAACGACTTACAGATATGAGGACATATATATTTCAACCAAAACATGCCAATCGCTTGTAAGAGCTAATCCACCCGATAACATGCCAGATGCTCATAAGAGCTAGTCCAACCAAAAATACACTAAAACAGGGAGTATAACATGAGAGTTTGCAACAAATGCTAAACCTCGATCTACTCGATAAAAATATATATCACTCTACAATAATCTCCACTCCAATCCCCTCATAACACACTATAATTTGATTGTACTTTATCCCGCGTTCATCTGATTCAAGTATTGGAAGTCATCAATATTTCTCAAACAACTTTACATAAATGATAAAAAAAATTACAAATATTATATAATCACACATTTCATATAGATATTAAATTGTAAATCGTACAACTTACCTAGACTGAATTGTAATAGCTGTAGAAGTTCAAGGACTAATCCACGATTTTTCTTTTACCACGCATGTCAATAGGGTCTTGATCTAAAATGTAAAATCTCTCAATTATAAGCTTACATTTGACCTTCCAATTCACCTTACATTTTTAACCTTTTATTTTTTGAATCAATTACCCCTAACTTTTACAACTATTGGAATTTAGTCCTTTAACCCAAAAGTCATCAAATTAACCATTTTTCTCAAGTCAACATTATAGCCGAATATTCTAGGCCCTTAAACAATCCCTATTAAACATGAAATTCACTATCAAACCTTATAATTTTAACATTTTTACAATTTAATTCCTAACTCAAAATCTAACAAAAATCCCTTCATAAGATCACCAAATACCACAATAAAAGCTTCAAATACATAGTTATCATAAAAAAAAAAAATTCAAGATTCATTAATGGAAACTTCTAAATTTTTTAACAAATTCAAAAATGAAGGTACGGGCTAGCTGCATCTAGGTGCAACAATCTCAAAAACATAAAAATTACAAGAATCAGGTAAGGAAATCACTCACATGCAAAGAATTGAATTTGGCCGATTATCCAAGCTTAAAAGACCATGGACCTTTGGATGAACATGAAAAATTTGGGAAAAAGATGACAATTCCATGTTTTAGTTTTGTTTATTAAATATTTATTTATTTATTTAACATTTAAAATTAATTAAAATTTCATCAAAACCACACTTGACCATCCACTTATTTTATCTAAGGTCTAATTGCCTTTTTAGCCCATCCACATTTATTAATTAAGCTATTAAATCATCTGAATGAAATAATTACTAAGTTTTGCACCGTTTAAAATTTAGCCCTTTTTCCTTAATTAGTTATCTAAGCATTAAAATTTCTTAACCAAATTTTAATACGACTCTCATGACTCCATAAATATTCTATAAATAATCTTTACGAATTAACACGATGAAATTTTTTTGTCCCAAAACTTTGGTTGGTCAGAGTCATTTAATTCTAAACTTTTAATTTTATGAGATAAGCATGATGATAATTATATGACTGCAAATGTATGTTCATGCATATATGAGATAAGCTTGCCATATAGACTAAGAGAGAATGATACATGTATAAGCATGATGATAATTATATGACTGCAAATGTATGTTCATGCATATATGAGATAAGCTTGCCATATAGACTAAGAGAGAATGATACATGTACTTGTCATGCATATATTGATCATTCATTATTGAAACCAAAAATTAAAAACCTTGCATGTTTTTAGAATATTGAGTGGGAGAAGGACCATAAACAAGACCTACAACCTCCATCAATGGTCTCGTGTGATTGTATGGTAATTTAACTACCCTACGGTATGTAATAACCTGTTTTCAATAAAATCAAAATAGTGGTTTCGGGACCACAAATCCAAAGTGAAAATATTTATTTTATTATTATTTTAATTCTTACAACATGATAGCAGAGTCATATGAAAATCTCTTTAAGAAATTTTATCGTTTGCATGCTTAATTTGATAAAAAGGACTAAATCGTGTAAAGTGTAAAACTTCAGTTCTATAAGTTAAATGCACTAAATGGCAATAGAACCTTAATATAAGAGCACTTAGGTGGTAATTTTTTGTTAGTGGACATTTATGAGTTTGGTTTTATGGAAATTATTAAAGTTTTTAAAGGGTATAAAGGTAAATAGGTAATTAAGGTTAAAATTAATAAAAAAAGCCATTTTAATTCATTCATCTTCTTCCTCCACTAAAATTGAAGAAGAAAGAACACATTTATGAATTTAAAATATTCGGCTCAATCTCTAGCTTGCATGTAAGTGATTTTTGTCCCGTTTTTAATGATTTTTATGTTTTTAAAGTCATTGTAGCTCAATCTAGCTAGACTAGGGACTAATTTGTGAAACTGTTAAAATATTAGGGTGTTACCATTGATGAATATATGTGGGGTTTAAAGTTTCATGATAGAATATGAATAGTTGTTGTGAATTAAAAATTCACAACTTTTGTTAAGTGAGTTTTGTTGAAAGTGTCAATTAGGGGATTAATTTGTAAAATGTAAAAATTATGTGGTAAATGTGTGAAATAATGAAATGTATGGGCTGCTATGGGTCTTTATAGAATTTAGCTAGCATGGGTGTTGATTAAATTGCATGAATATGCATTTTGATGAGCTAGGGACTAAATTGTAAAGAAGTTAAAAGTTTATAGGCAAAATGGTAATTTTGCCATAATATGAATTTGGGTTGAATTGAGTAAAATCTGGATTAAAGTGGTTAAATTTGATTATATAGATCAAGTTAAGCCACATTCAGAATTAAATCGGGAGAAAAACAAAGTAGTGGATTGATGGTCGATTTTATCCATACTAATTCAAGGTAAGTTCGTATGTTAATAAGCATTAAAATAATTGTGACTTAAATGCTTTATTATTGCATTTTTTATGAATACGACTTCACAGAAATACTCAACGAGGATTTGGCGATGTATGAAATCCTGGTTGAACCTTAGGAATAGATAAGATACAAATGACATGTCATTAGGGGTTACCATGATATGGGTCCTAGTCTCGTACGTTTTACCGGTGGTTGAGTTTTTCGACATGTGTTACGGTTACTCATCAGCTCGTGTAAGCAGCACCGTGTAGCTACGTCTTAACTGTCAGCTTGTGTGAGTAGACCTAGTGATGGCTCGAGAGTGAGCATCTATATGTGATATGAGATAGAGATGGTTTCGACCATGTATTGGCACTTAGTGTGTGAGATACCCGAGTATCCGATATTATTCCAAATGGTTCAACAAGCATAGTGATGTTATGAGAGTGTATTAGTTTGATATGAACAAGTACAGGTATGTACGTGAATCATGTGAGAATTGAATCTATGAGGTTTGGGATTTCATGTCTAACTTTATGGATGTATATGTGTTAGGCTTATGGATCAAATTGAGTTGCATTATGCTATGTTTAATTACTTAAATTGTGATTAAATGGTAAGCTAAGTTTTAGGTTATACGAACTTACTAAGCTTAATTGTTTACTCTATTTAATTTTTCATGTTTATAGTCATTCGGAAGCTCGCTCGGTTTGGAAGTTGTTGGAGATTGCATCGCACTATCAAACTCTCATTTTAGTACTTTTGAACTTTTTGTATTTTGGTTATATGGCATGTATAGGTCATTTGGCTATTGAAAGCCTATATTTTTTTATATGTTTATAGCCAATTGATTTGGCTTGATTTGGTATATGATGTTATGTATATATATATAGCAAGCCTCATTTTGTAAATGTATGATTGCCATTAGAGTGCCTTAATTGTGGTTTGGTAATTTGAGTACCATATTTTTGAGATTGAGAAATGTAATATAGGTTATGTGTTAGGCACAAGAGTGTTTATATGTAATTGACCAATTAGGTAGGAAGTATATTTGGTATACTTTAAAGTAGTCAAATGAATGTGCTTATGGATATCATGTTGTATGAATGGATATTGCATGTTATAGACTTGGTTTTGGTTGGTTTTGAATGCTTATTTATGCCATAGTTGTATGTGATTTATTGAGCTTAGGTTGGTACCTATTTGGGTGAGAAATATGGCTTACAAAATAGCCTATTTTCGTCCACACGGGCAGAGACACGGGCGTGTGTCTTAGCCGTGTGTGACACATGGTCATAAGACACGATCGTCTGTCCCTTAAGATTTCTAATGAAATCAAGTTAGTGAGTTACACAGGTTAGTCACATGGGCGTGTGGTTGGCTATGTAACTCAAGCCAGTGAGTTACACGGGGTCAGACACGGGTTAGAACACGGCCATGAGATCCCATTTCGAATGCCCACACAGCCTGAGACATGGGTGTGTCTCTTGGCCTGTGAGACACACGGCCTGGCCACACGAGCGTGTGTCCCCTGCACTTTGAAAATTTTCAATGTATTCCCAAAATTTCCTTGAGTTCTTAATTTAGTTCTAAATTGTTTTTAATGCTTGTTTTGATCCTCAATGGCTCATATTAGGGACTATATGATTGAATTTAGATGACTAATGCTTGAATATGAGAAAAGAATATGAAAATGTATGATTGTTTATGTGACAAGTCCGATAATGCTCCCTATTCTGGTGACGGATAGGAGTTAGGGGTTGTGTTACACGATAGTATTGTCATGTGGATCTCACTTAGGAGATTTCTTGAAAGTAAGTAGAACTCTCATATGCTTGTATTATAGTTGGACCGGCCTCCATGGTAGGTACTATCATACAATATTTCAAGAAGTTCTATATTCAAAGAGGAAGACTAGTCACAGCATGCTACTTGGTGAGATTGTCCCATAATGACTCATTTGTGGTGCATGATGATTGTCCCACAATGACTCATTTGTGGTGCATGATGCGATAGATGTTGACTTGATGGTTATACACTCAAGATCTTCTAGTTAAGAAACTCCTCCAGAGCTCCACTTAAGTTAGAATGATAACTAAACGTTACATAGTTATTAGTACATGTGAATGCCAAAGGAACTAGGTTTATGTATTAATTGGATGGAAATCCATGTTCTCACTAGTTGATTATGATCACCCCACGGTGACTTGATTCAATGGGTGTAGGAATTATCATTGCAATGACTTACAAATGTTTTCAAGGTTTAATGTAAGATGCATGCATCATCTTAATGCATATCGTAATGTTTCAAAATGTTTTCAAACATTTGCTTAATATAAAGATAATAGAATATGGATGTTTTATTTTTAGTTCGAAAATCTTATTGAGCATAATCACAGAAAACAAACTAAATTGAAATAACTATAATGAATGGAAAGAACCAGATAATTGTTCTGAGCTATGAGAAACTCAAATAGTTCTGGATAATAAATGTCCTTCAACCACTCATGTGGAGAAGTTTAATGAGATAGCTCATTGCTATATCCTGGCAAGCGTGACCAATACCTTATATAAGCAATTTTAGAGCTCTAAGACTACCAAAGCAATTCTAAATATGCTAGAAGACATGTTCGGAAGCTAAACAGCCTTGGCTCGATAATCTGCTATACCTAGCTTGATGAATGTCAAGCAAAACCCCAATACTCAAGGAAAACCATATCATAACTCTTGTGTGATACTACACATCCTCATTGTCAGAAGTGGATAGTTGTTCTTAATCTTAAGCTTGTTCAGCTATCGATCGTCGATACACATCCTTATTGTCCCATCTTTCTTTTTCACAAACAACAAAAGTGCTCCCCACAGAGACACACTCAGACAAATGAACCCATGACCTAACAGCTCATGAATTTCAGCCTTAAGCTCTATAAGATCCTTCGATGCCATTCAGTCGGGAGTGCTAGACACCAGAGTTGTATACGGAATAAGCTCAATCCTAAATTTTACTTCTCGACTAGGAGGCAGACCCTATAGTTCTTCATGAAAGACATCCAAAATATCCCTTACAATTCTAATGTCCTTTACAGAAGAATCCCTAGAATCAGAAATGCACACATAGGCGAAAAATGCCTCACATCCCTTTTGAACCAACTTTTCTGCCACCAACGAAGAAATCACATTAGTTAGATAATTCCGACACTCTCCAATCATAACTACCTCGTAGTCCTCCATAGTTCTCAATACGACCCTCTTAGTCATACAATCCAAACTTACTCGATGCTTGACCAACCAGTCCATTCCCAAAATTAGGTCAAACTCCCCAAACGAAAGCTTTATTAGATCAGCGAGAAATACTATCCCTTGGACCTTTAACAAAACATCTCTACACAACTTGCTAACTTGGATAGATTGCCACAAAGGACTTACAACAGTCACCCCACTAGAAGTATTCTCAACCAAAATCCCTAAAGTCTTAGACACAGTTCTAGCTACATAGGAATGTGTCGAACCTATGTCTATCAATTCAAGATAAGGTACATCATAAATTAAGAATGTACCCGTGATGAAGTTCGAAGCATCTCTGTCCTCTCGATAATGTGCAGCATATACAAGAGTAGGCTGCCTTACCTCAGTCTGTCCAGCACCTCTGCTTGGTGCTCTCTGTACACGGCCCATACCATTACCACCCCTAGCCTAACCACAACCCCTAGATGGCTGCTGAACTACTCTTTATGGCTATGCAGTACCAGAACCCAGGGCTTGCACTTATCAGCCCTTAGCGGACACTCCCTAATGCGGTGCTCTAATGATCTCCATCTCAAAAAAGCCCCAGTCCTTCTCCAACCTGGGACAATGCGTCGTCCCCAGCCATGCGATCTTCAGACCCAATCTCAGTAGTCGGTGACACAAGTGTCTCACTAGTGTCTAAATTCGACATGCCACCCAAAAAAAGAAGACTCAATGCGAGTCCCTCTACGGCATCTACCTCGACCTCGTGTACCACGTCCACGGATACCTCATGTGCTCATCATAGATTCAAAGTTTTATCTATATTAACAGTTTTATGAATCAGTTACAGTTTTGATATTTATTAATGGATGTTTTATGCAAAGCAGTATCAGAAGTTCAAATTTTGTTTCCGTAAAACACGACCTCTATCAGTCACACTACAGTTTCGGTATACACTAACTAGAGTGTTTTTAGAATAGTCTGTCTATAATATCAAATCAGTTCATCAGTATTCAGAAAACTTACAGGACCAACGCCGAAGACTCGGTGTACCACATACTTAATCAAAATCCTTCAAATCGTTTGAAAATCATTTCTTTAAAATTGAAATTCTAAACCAAAAATCCACAACCGAGTTTTGCAACCTAGCTCTGATACGTTTAAAATGTAACACCCCAAACCTAGCCTAGACGTTATGGCCAAATCTGGCGATGTCACATGGAGTGGAATTTGAAAGCGAGTTGTCAAGTTTAAATCCATTCCAGTTAATTAGCTTTTATTTTAATTAGCTTTTATCTTAATTAGTTTAAATCCATCCCTACAAACCATGCTGTACTGAAATGCGGTACATAATTAAAAATATGCAGCTGAGGTGCCAGATAAATGCCTTTAAAAGCCTTTCAGATACTTCCTTCGAACTTCATCAACCCACCCAATGCAATGCAACATACTATAAATGTCATGCTATTACGCAGTTAACAATCTATACATACAGATCCCAAATCATGCTTAATATAGAAATCAGACAGGCAGTTCAAACATATAGGGGTCTAAGTAGTGTTTACCAACCATACAGTAAGTCCATAGTCGACTTGGACGACTCGTGCAACCTTAGAGAACTATTCAGTGCAAATGGGCTCACACGCCCATGTGGCCAGCCTGTGTGGGCCCACACGGCCTAAATTGGCCTTGGCCGGTGGATCATACGGCCTGGCCCAGAATCCTAAACGCCCGTGTGGACTACCCATATGGACGCACACACCCGTATGGCCCACACAACCCAATTCAGTCTAGCCCGTGTGTCGCACACAGCCGTGTCCTTTGTCTACGGTTTGGCCTCGTCAATCACACGATTGTGTCCCCTCACACAGCCTACATACTGGCGACCACACCCTCGTGTGGCATTGACCAAATGCTTTTTCGACTTTTGTCGAATCCCATTTTATGCGTTTTCAGGTACATATCTGATTTCGTTTGAAGCTAAGATGAATTCTGAGCACTCTAGAACCTAGGAATCCACAATCCAATCCCAATTTCAGAATTACTAATGAAACTTAACCGAACCCAAAATAGAATTCTCATTTATTGAGCGATTTAAATTTACTATGATTGAATTACGGTGATTCCCACGAATCTAAATCTCCAACAATCAACTATGAGTCCTTAAATCTTTCCCTAACAAGCATTAATGAATTCATATCAATGAAAGCTAATAAACAGAAATAAAGCTACTTTTCTTCAACTTACCAAAACAACAACTTGAACCTCAGTTGCGTAAGAAAGAGAAAGTGTCGGACTAAAGAGGATCAAAAATAAGGAACGGCAACGTGTAGGAAGAGGAAGGAAAAGAAAAAGAAAAAGAAAATCAACAAGGGCAGGAGGAGAACATTTGCTATGTCTTTTTTTTTTTTGAAGAGTGAAATTTTGAGGAAAGAAAAGAATTCTACACAATTCCCACTACATCCTGAATCCCTTATTTTTCTCTCTCAACTCCCACTACTCAGAATCCTAATTAATTCCAACACCCACCCGATGCCAGCAGTAAAAATAATAACCCTTTACTATCATAGAGAATCGAACCTAAGACCTACAGCATTTTAACACTCCACTTAACCACCAGACCAGGAGGCCCATTCTGATATCAACTTACCTCTAATTACTTAAAAACCTACTAACTAGAGATAGGCCTTGATTCTAAAAATGACAAAATTTCCCAAGATAAGGCTTGAACCTGGGACCTCCCAAACACACCCAGAACACTTAACCACTGAAGCAGGTAGATATTTGTGTCACAATTTAACAAAAACAGAAACATAAAATTTGGGGAGTTATAGGATCATATTAGGAGAACAGATACTATCCCAAAAAGATTAAGGATATCCTATGAGGGTAACATACTTATGACAAGATCATTGGACGAGCATTGATCATGTTGCTTTCGTAAGGGTAAGTCACTGGGGAGGGCTCAGTCTCGATACTATAGTGGAATGACTTCATGACTAAGTGAGTTTATAATTAACTGGCGAAAAGCTAGAACTTAATTATAAATCATTTTAGCCTGAATTGCATATGTCCAATCAGTCCCTCCACTAGCTCGTTGAAACCAGAAATTAATTGTATGTTGAATCAAATGAACAGAAACAAATAGAAATGATGAAATGGAGAAATAGGAAACATTTAGAAATTATTAAGGTTTTCTCCAAAATAAAAATGGAAATGGAAAAATGAAATCATTTGGAAATGAATGTAGTTTTCTCCCAAAATGGAACTGAAAATCAAAATGAAAATGAGAAATGAAATCATTTAGATTTGAAAAAGGATTTCTCAAAAATGATCGTAAGATTGAGTTTATGTTTTTGAGCAATTTTAAAGCCCAAAAATGAAAATAAAGCATACGATCATAATGAACAAGTTGAATGGTGAAATATTAAATATGTTTTCTCAAAAATTTTACTAGGGGTAAAATTGTCATAATTTTATCGGAGGTAAAATGGGGATGAGAAAAGTATTTAATTAAATATAAATATTGAAGTTTATGTTGGAAAATAGAAAACAAAATTGGGTTGGATCAAATTATAAAGTATTGGGTCAAAAAGTAAAAAAAATACTCGTAATTGGACCCGATGTGAGAGAGGCTCAACTATTAAGTGTATTTTTTGAAATAACAACTTTGTTGGTTTTTATTTGAGAAGAGAATTTTTGTTTTCACCCAAAAGAAAAGAAAATATTTCTAGTTTCTATGTTTGATTTGATTTGATCAAGACCACACTTGAAGTAATTCGTGGTACAAGAATAGTAGAGAAGATTGTTTGGTTGAAAGTCGAGAACAATAAGGATTCATCTATTTGAAAACACATGTTAAATTTCAGTCTAGGGTTTATTGCTATAAATATCAGAAACTGGGTCGATTTTCAATATTTTTCTTTTCCGCTATGTAAGAAAACCATTTTTAAACCAGATTTTTTCCAATACTTATGCCACCCCTACTCAGGTCTTCTCCAATCTAATGTTCTATTTTACTTTTCAAGGAATCTCTATGTTACTAACACCGCCCTCTTTGTTTCCTTCAATTTTAGTTACAGCCTATTTCAAGTTAAAAATAATCTTCATCGCATCATTTTTTCTCTTTCCAGTATACTACTTTGTATCTAGATTTCCATATCCACCAACAAGCTGCAGTAATTTTACAGAGAAAACATGTTTTATCTTATGAATTCCTTATGCAAAGGGAGCTCACCTGTATCAGCCATTCATAAATAGTGGATATTTGATCTTTGTCAACCTTGTACCCAACATGAAAAGCGAACTAAGGGCCTTGAACATCTTCACACATGAGAAAAGCATGCTCATTGTTTAATCCTCCATTTGATAGATAAGACCCAGTGGTTGCACCATGATTTTTTTTCTTAAATAGGTTCCTCTATGTAGGTACCAAATTCCTGCACATTTCCATAAAAAAGCTTTACTTTTTGAAGAACCTTAATTTTCCAAATAATTCTCCAAGCCTGCTCATCAATTTTGTGAAGAGACATGGCACTCTTATTCTCCTCTTGAGTTTCCATAACATGGTAGCCTCATTTGACTATATACTATCCCTATTTACTCTGTGGCCAAATAATCATATCCTTGCCCCTACTCATATATATAGGCACAACTTCAATGTAACGGCCTAAATTTAGTGATATCAGAACAGTGGGTTCGTAACCACAAATCTGTAACACCCCAAACCCGACCTAGACGTTATGGCCGAATCTGGCAATGTCACATGGTAGTGCAATTGAAATCGTATCATTGCTAATTTCCATTTCCCTTTTTTAAAACTTCCAATTATCTTGTGATTGGTTTTCAAATCGGGTCATCTGTTAAGTCGTTAGTTTTTTAAAACATTATACATTGCAGAAGCTTTTTAAAATAGTTTACGTCACAGTGGGTATTTTGTTCAAAACATGCATTTATTTTGAAAACCCAAGTACTACCTACTTCTCGCAGATAAAAAACCTAATTTTAAAGTAAAAATCCATAGAGGCCATTATTACAAAAAAAAAATCAAATAAGACTTAAAATCATAATTAAGTATGAAACAATGTGAAAAGGGTCGTGTGGCCACCGCTGAGTCCCCCGCTGCACTGATCCACCTAAGTCTAGGGATTACCTGTACAGATTAAACAGAAGGGGTGAGTTTACATCAACTCAGTGTGTAATCCCCATGAAAACAAACAAACAGTATACAGAGAATCACAATCTGGGCCTAAGCCCCTTTCAGTATCAGTATCAATTCTAGTTTGGGCCTTAGCCTATCTCAGTACAGAAGCAATCATACAGTAGGGCCTTAGCCCATCACAATATCAGTAAGTATTAAGGCCTCAACCCATCACAGTCACAGAAAACAGTCATGCAATGTACAGTATGCAAATCCTACCCAACCAACCACTATGTACCATCCTGTCCAACCCTATACTCTTGTGGGGATTAAATCATGCACCCATCCCTACACTTACAAATAGCAACGGTTGTGGCACTAAACAGTATTTGCAGTAAAGCTGCCAGTATAACAAGCATTAAGCCTTTCAGTACACTTCCTCCACATATATCATCCCATCCCCACGCAATTCAACATATAGTTATGATATGCCATGTCATGGTAACAGTTCATACAATATCAGCTCATTAAAATAAAATCATGCTCAATAACATATATCAGTCATACAGTCATTTCATTCAATTAGGGGTCTAAATATGGCTTATCGACCCTACAGTAGGTTCACAGTTGACTTGGGCGACCCGTACAACCTTGCCAAATAAATCAGTAAAATTGGGCTCACACGCCCGTGTTGGTCCGCCCATGTGGCCCACACAGCCCAATTGGTCGAGCCCGTGTGTCACACACGACCTCACCTGGGCATCACACGACCATGTCATGCACCCGTGTCACGCGTGCACGGCCTGACTCGATGATCACACAGCCATGTTCAGTCACATGGCCTACCACACGGGCGACCATAAGCTCGTGTGGCGTCGACAGAATACTTTTTCTGTTTTCGCCAAATCATGTTTTCTGTGCAATCAAGAACACACCTGATATAATTTCGATGTCTAAGCAATCCCTAGCTTCTAGAACCTAAAACAATATACTCAATCTTCAAATTAACAACTTAATCACAATTTCATCAAATCCAAATCGAACCAAATGCACCCACTCATCGTAATCACACCCGTCTACTCGTACGAAACAACTTGTCGGAGAGAAAAACTACTTCACTACCGTCCCCTATGCATAAACAATAGAACTTAAATCTTCAAGAACCAAGAACTAAAAAAACACGAACAACTCCACTTATCGATAACGCACGAAACAAAAGCCGAGGAGCAAGATAGCCCAAAAATGAAAGATAGGGGGCAGAGGGAATAACAATTGAAATTTCGATAGCAATAAAGGGAGATTGAAGGAGGAAAAATGACACAGAAGAAGATGATAGCAAGAACTCACGTCAGAAGAATTTGGAAGAGAATAGAATTTCGATTGGGAATTTTCTTTTTGGAAAAAGAAAGAATAAAGTCAAAATACGATTTGATAACTTCCCAAATCCCCTAATTCTCTCCCACATCCCTAAATCTTCTCTCAGTTAACCACTTCCAACAACCCCACTACTTGAAATTTTGGTTGACTAGGGCTTTACCTCGCCACACAGCCAAGCAGCAAAATAATTCCCTTACTCGTGCAAGGAATCAAACAGAGGACCTTCTTCACACCAGCACTCCTCTTAACCACTAGACTAGCAAGTCTACTGAACAAGAGTAAAGCTTTATTCATTTAAAAACATAAAATTTGCTCAAGTCAAGGCTTGAACCCAAGACTTCTCACACACACCTAGAACACTTAACCACTGAAGTAGACAAACAGTTGTGTTAAAAATTTACAAAAGCTGGAATTAAGAAAATTGAGGCATTACAAAATTCAAGCTAGATAGAAAAATTATTTTAAAATTATAACATGGTCTATATTATGATAAAAAAGTTGCATGAAAATACTAATAGAAAAATGTTATTGATTTAGTTGTTAATTAGAAAAAGGACCAAATTGCATAAAATGTGAAAGTTAAATTCTATAAGCTAGAAAGATCAAATGGTTATGAAATTCAAAACTTAATATCCTTATATGGTAATTAGACCATCAATTAAATGATGCATATATGCATGGACCCATCCTTCTTTTTCACAAACAAAACTGGTGCTCCACACGGAGACACACTAGGGTAGATGAACCCACGATCCAGTAATTCTTAAGTTTGAACCTTAAGCTCTACAAGCTCTTTCGATGCCATTCTATAGGAAGGGATGGACACCAGAGTTGTACCAGGAAAGAGCTCAATACAAAACTCTACTTCACGGTTCGGAGGTAACTCAGGTAGCTCTTTAGGAAACACATCCGAAAAGTCCTTAACCATCCTAATATCCTTCACCAAAGAATCCTCAAACTCTGAAACACAGATGTAGGCCAGATTCGCCTCGCATCCCTTACGAACCAACTTTTCGGCCCTCACTGCAGAAATCACATTTAACAAGTAGTTTCGACGTTCCCCAACTATAACTACCTTGTTGTCCTCCTTAGTTCTCAGCACAACCCGTTTAGTGGCACAATTCAAGCTCACTCGGTGTTTAACCAGCTAGTCCATACCCAATATCAGATCAAATTCCCTAAAAGGAAGTTCCATAAGATTAGCCAGAAAGAAAACCCCTTGTACCTCTAAAGGGACGTATCTAAATAACTTGTTAACCCTGATGGACTACCCCAATAGACTTAAAATAGTAATGTTACTCGAAGTACTCTTAATCGGAATCCCCAAGTTTTCAGTAACAGAGTAAGCAACATAGGAATGAGTGGATCCTATATCTATCAATGCAGTATAAGGTAATTCAAAATTATGAACATACCCGTGATGATGTCCGGAGCATCTCCTTCCTCTCGGCGATGAGCAGCATAACCTAAAGCCAACTGCCTTGCCTCAGTCTAATTAGCACCTCCGCCCAGTGCTCTCTGCCCACAGACCAACCCATTACCACCTCGAACCTGACCGCGGCCTCTTAGTGGTTGCTGAACACCCCTCAACAACTGTGCAGTGCCTAAACCTGGAGCTTGCATTTGATCGGGCCCCCGTGGACACTCTCTGATACAGTGCTCCAATGAACCACACCTTAAACAAGCCCCTGTTCTTTTCCGGCACTCGCCCTGACGGCGTCTACCACAGTCAATACATGGCTACTGTCCAGTAGCGGCAATAGGGGCCCCAACTTTGACCGGCCCATCGACTCTGGCCTTCTTTTTAGGCATCTAAGTAGAACTCGAGCACTCAAAATCACTCTTGTTCCTACCTCTTTCTTTCTCATGGTTCTGGCGCTCAATACGCTTAACCTCTTTGGCGATCTTCGCCTTATCAAATAGTGCAACAAATACTCACTCCCTCTGTGGAGCTATCAAAACCCTTAAGGTATCCTTGAGGCCATCCTCGAAGTGAACACATCGCTCGTACTCAGTCGCCACTATACCTCGCGCATAACGGCTCAGTCATAGAAATTCAACCCCATACTCAGCCACTGATCTATCCCCCTGGGTTAAATTCAGAAGCTCTCTCCTCCGGGCATCCACATAGCTAGTGCCCACATAATTTCCCTAGAAGGTAGTCTTGAAGAACTCCCAGGACAGTCATTTGGGCTGAGTGCCCTCCTTAACAGTGAGCCACCACTGATATGCCTCGTCACGTAGCAGCGACACAACACCATTTAACTTCTGCTCAGGGGTGCAGTCCAAGTCATCCATGATCCTCTATATGGCCTCTATCCAGTACTTAACTACATTAAGGGTGACCCCAATGACACCCCTAAATATCACAGCTCCATTAGACCAGAGTCATTCCGTAACCGACCCTCAGCCCCCAGTACCAATATTAGGCCCAGCGACCCTTTCCAGAATCTGTAACAGAGCTTGGGATAGTGCATCGTCCCCAGCTGCATGATCGTGAGACCCAGTCTCAGTCACAGGTGAAACCGGTGTCTCACTAGTTTCCAAATTAGGTATGTAGCCAGATGACAAGGACCCAGCTCGAGCACCTCTACGGCCTCTACCACGGCCTCTTGTACTCCATCCACAATTACCTTTGGTGCTCATTGTGGAATTACGTTTTATCTGTATTAACAGTTTTATGCATCAATTTAATGTTCCAGTGTTTATTAACAGATATTTTATGGAGAACAGTATCAGTAATTCAGAGTTCATTTTCGTAGATTGCAATCTCACATAGTTTTTAGTATAACTAACTAGAGTGTTTCAGTATAGTCTACTACCTATAGTAGTTTCAGAATATGCTATCAATGACAGTTTTAGTTTGAAACATATAACAGTTTCAGAGAATTTACAGGATTGGCGTCGGAGACTCGGTGTACTACGCATTGAATAAAACATTTCAATACATTTCAAATCATTTGAAAGCAGTTCTTTAGAAATTCAAGTTTTAAAAACCCAAATCCCTAGCTGAGTTTTGCAACTTGAGTCTGATACCGCTAAATGTAACACCCCAAACTTAGCTTAGACATTATGGCATAATCTAGTGATGTCACATGAAAGTGCTTTCAAAAACTAAGTTGTTGATAAACCATTCCCCGTTTAAACAATTTTCATTATCTTATCTTATCTCTAAATCAAGTTATTTGTTTTCAAAATGTTATCCATTAATTTACAGGTCGTTATATTTTGCGAAAGCTTTTAAAATGATTTGCGTAGTTGTGAGTGTTCTGAAAGAAACCATTTGTTTTTTTGGAAACCCATGTTTCCTACCACTAGTGATTATAAATCATAAGCAACGATAACAAATCCCAAATTACGGTAAAAATCCATAAAGGCCATATTACAGTAAAAATACCCCAAATATTAATACTTCAAAACATAATCAAGTACGAAAATATATGCGATCGTGTGGCTACCTCTGAGTCCCTCGCTGCACCGATCCACCTATGGGCTATGGCTAGGGATTACCTCTACAATAAAACAAAAAGGGTGAGTTTACGAAACTCAGTGTGTAATTCCCATGCAATTATACAGTCAAAATGCAAGCAGTAACCGACTGGGCCTAAGCCTTTCATAGTAGGAGTATCAATTTGAGCCTTAGCCCATCACATTATTAGTAATCAATAGGGCCTTGCCCATTACAGTATCAGTAACAGTAACAGTATCAGAATGCATGTCCTACCCAACCAACCGCTATACACCATCTCTTGTCCAACCCTGCACTCCTATAGGGAATAAATCACCCACCCATCCCTACACTTACAAATTAGCACCGGTTGCGGCACTAAATAGTATTTGTAGCAGAGTTGCCAGTATAATAGGCTTAGAGCCATTAGTGATTTGTAGTAGAGCTGCCAGTACAGTACACTTCCTCTAATCAAATTATCCCAACCCCATGCAACGCATCATAAAATTGTGACATGCCATCTTATGAAAACATGCATATAACCAGAACAGTTTAAATATCATGCTCAGTATACAATCATACATATTCTAATGTCATACAGTTAGTTACGGATCTAGGTAAAGCTTACTAACCCTACAGTAAGTCCACAATCGACTTAGGTGACCCGTGTAACCTTAGCAGCGAAACAGTGAAAATAGGCCCACATGTCCATATAATTTTCCCATATGGGCCCACACGACTTGGCCCAATAATCCTATATGCCTGTGTGGTTCACCCGTGTAGAGCCCACACGCTCATGCTGCCCACACGGCCTAATTTGGCTCAGCCCATGAATCGCACATGGCCAGCCTCGTCGATCATACGCCCATATTTGTCACACGACCTACCACACAGGCAGTCGCATGCCTGTGTGGCGTCAATGATTCACACTTTTTGGCTTTTCGCCAATTTTAGTTGCAGAGTTGTATTTACACACCTAGTCACAAAAACGCACACACAATCCTTGAGCACTCCAAATCTAAGTTCAACCATAAACAATCGATTAGTCACTGTCAACCAAATTTAAACGCCCCTAAACGAAAACACTTAATCACTTAGTCGGCAACCACTTACCTCGTTTGAACAACCGAGGCCCTACCCACTCAAACTGTCGAGAACAAATGATCATGATGCTCTTGCAATCCAACTGAACCCTTATTAACAAAAAATCGCATGAATTGTTTGAACAAAATCAAAACTCAGACTTACCGAAAGTGCAAGACCACATATAGAGAAAGGAACTATTGGCAAAAAAACGAAAGGTAACAGCCAAAGGTATAACAATTCGACAAAGAACAAAGATGAAAAGAACGACAACTATGGGAAAAAGGAATTGGCATAGATAGGGACACCGATGCAGAAAAAGAACCGGTAAGGGTGAAGGAATAAACGTCTGTTGAGGGAAGGACAAAGTCGAAGGGAAAACAAAAGGTGTAGCCGAGAATCACTTAACAATATTCGGCCAATGAAAAAGAGCAAAGGGGAAAAAGAGAGAAAATGGTAGCAACAGTTTGGGGGAAAGCACCTTTGTCATAAAGAATAAGAAATTCGGACAAAACAAAACAAACAAAAACGAAAAAATAGTAGAAACCTTTAGCAAAGATTCGGCCCCCAATAAGTGAAAATAGTGACAGAAAAAAAATAGAGAGAAAATACAACCCAAAGCCGAAATCTTGAGAAACAAGAGTTCAAATTCAGTACCAACTCTCCCACTATCCTCAAATTCCCATATTTTTCTCCCCAAATCCCTCAAAACCATCCACCCCACCCTCAACCACCTAATTCAAATTCCACTACAACTCTTCGGTAGTTTGCTTAGACTCAAACACCTACATGGCATTAGTAGCAAAATAAAACACTCCATTGCGCAAACTAGGACTCAAACTCAAGACCACCCAATTAAAAACAAAAATTTTGCCCAATCCAAGGCTTGAACCCAAGACTTCTCAGACACTCTCAAAACACTTAACCACTAAAACAGACAAATATTTTGTGTCACAAACATACAGGAATAATTATAAAGGATTTTTGCGGCGTTAAATCTGGAGCTTGATTTAGCTAACCCATGTACCAATTTGCAAAATTGTTAAAGTTTCTAAAAGCTACCACTGATAAGTTCTTGGTGAAATTAGTGATAAATGGTTAGATTTTAAGCTTAGATATGAAAAAAAAAACTAATTTGTAAAGTGAAAATTGTTAGTTTTGAACATAAGGATTAAAGTGTAAATAATTCAAAATTGGTATAAAATTTATGTAATTATGGAGAATAGAGGATCTTAGAAGGATGTAATTGAGATCGATTTAGAAATTGAAGCTCAATTTTCAAAAATATGGCAATTCTGGTTTTAGGGACTAAATTCAATAAAATGCAAAACTTTTTAGGCATTCAAATAAATAAATTGAACTAACATATGCTTATAATATGATGATATAAGATGTTTGGAACTAATAAATTGAATTGAATTATTATATAAATAAGAAATTAGATTAAATCGGAAATAATCAAGGAAAGGATAAAATTATTTAATAGTCCTTGAAGTTCAACTTGTTTGTTGATTTAACTTTGTAAGTTCCTATGGTATGATTGTATTTAGATTGTTGTCTATTTTATTTATGAATTTTTGTATGTTTAGTAGTAGTTTGAAATGTTTACAATTTAGTACAAAAGTGAGATATGGACTAAATCATAAAGAACTGATAAATTGAATATGATGAATTGTAATTTGAGATATTAGATGAATTGATGGCTAATTATGATTAATTGAATTATATTGAGAAAGATTTAACTAGTTTTTGAGATAGAGGCTTAAATTGAATAAAATTAAAAATAGTTTAACTTAGTGAAATTATGAAATTGGCTTGAAATTAAGATGATTCATGCTATTATATGAATGAAATGATTATTTGATTGATGAATTGAATATGATAGATAGTGAATTGACTATAATTGAAAATTGAATGGTTGTTACTCTTTTGGACAGAGTCTGATATAATTTGCATGTCATAGGATAGGTCAAGTATGGGTTACTTCGACTAAGGGTCGATGAGTGCAAGGTACATCTATACTTCGATTATACCAATGAGCACAGGGCGCAACTTATTTACTTTAGAATTGTCCAATGATGCACTGGGTGTCAAATTGGTGTGTTGATTGGATCCACGTATCCGTTCGAGTCTGAGTCAAGTTAATAGGGATAAAATGCAAATTGGATATATGATATTAGTATTGGGTTGATATTGTGATTTAATAATAGAAATACATATTGCGATAAATGAATATCAATAGCAAGTGAAAGATCATGCGAACTTATTATACAAGCCTAGACGGTCGATATGAAAATGTGATGAATCAATGAATTCGACTCAAAATTTGAATAATGAAATGACATAGTGATTAACATTAAATTAAATGTACTTTTTTATAAATAGGTGGAATGAAATGAATATGATAGTGAATTGATTAAATGTTAATTAAATAAGTGAATTGAAGTGTTATATGTTTGAATTACTAAATGATATGATAAAAGTTGAGCTCAGCTTTTTGATTTGTGTTGTCATGTTAGGCAAAAATAGAGAAGCTATTAGTTAATCATATTAAATCATAAATTGAGGTAAGTTGTCGTTTAATGCCTATGAACTTACTAGGCATACAATATGCTTATTTTGTTTACTTTCACTTTTCCTTGTAGATTGTTTTGCAAGACGTGTCAAGCCGGATCAACGTTTGAAGCTCATACTATCCCATACTAATCAATAGATGTATAAATGTCTTAACTTCAGTTGTGGCATGTATATCTAGGATGTTTGGATGTGATTCTAATGCTTATAAGTGTTTTAGTATTTGTACAAAAAGTTATAAATGCCAATGTTGAGTTTGGTAGCTTATGATGATCTTGGTATATGATGACCTGAATAAGGTTATTGTAACACCCTATACCCAGTCTAGTTGCTGGACCCAAGCTATAGGATACTACAATAGTAAACCGGAACAGTCACAAGAAATTTCTTCAATAATACTCAATAATCAATAAATACAAACTAATTCCATATTAAGCATGCATTACAATCAAAATCGAGTTTTAATCAGGCTTACCAAAGCCTTTGAGCAAATTTGAAACTAAATCGAGACCAATCTAAAACATTTACAAATTAACAGGCATAAATACAAAACAAGGGTCACACGATCATATGGCTAGGCCATGAGACAGCCTAAGGTCACGTGGTGCAAGGCCACACTCACGTGTCCTCAAATCATGTAATAACTTAATGACGTGTAATATAGGGTCACACGGTTGTGTTGTCAGGCCGTGTAACAACCTACAGCCATGTGAACTAAAAATCACCCTGAACATGTAATACTGGCACACATGGCCATGTCAATCACCCATATGTGACACATGGTTGTGTGATAGCTGTATGTAGCATAAATACCCTATTTTAAGCAATTTGCATATCTTTCAAACCAAATGACCTAAAATGTCATTTCATGTTATTCATACCAACACCAAAACATGTCTATTTCCAAGTCAAAAACATCAATTCACCTAATCATTTTATCAAACAACCAATGTGCCCTTATTGGCACTAATAAATCAATAATTCAAATCAAATACCATTCAAACCAAGTCTTACACCATTTCATAACACAATTCAATTCACATGCATATTACCAATTAAACTTTGCCATTTCTTTAACTTTCAAGCAAATTAAACTTAACAAATACCAAATATCCAATATCAAGCCACAACCATAGATTTACATATACAAGGTTATTATACTAAAATAGAATTTAACTAACATAGGTTCATTCAACCAATGTACATGCCACAAGTAACCAACTTCAAACATAAAAAATCTACTAGATCGAAAGTTGATGGTTGTGAGCTTCTCGTTGATCTGATCGACACATCCCGGATGTCCAAAATCTACATAAAATATTTAGTAAACTCATACAATATAAACAAATAGCTTACCTCAACCATTTTACAAATAAGATGTACCGAATGATACTAAGTTGATCACTTTGCTCACACATTCACCCTTCAATTCGCATCATATATCATTATCAAGATTCAAACAACGTCATTATACATATAAAGTTTTGAGCTTAATGAAATATACAACCATAATTGTTTACAATTTCATTTCAAACCATCTTATATCCTATAATTGAATCATATACATTATTTTGCCAACATTTGATATATCATCACCTTTTTATTTACAACATTATTTTGCCAACATTTGATATATCATCACCTTTTCATTTACAACATTATTTTGGCAACATTTGATATATCATCACCTTTTCATTTACAATTTTTACCTTATGAAACTTTGTAAAAGAACTAAATACATAGGTACAAATAATGTCTAATGCTCGTCCAAGCTAATCATTTACATTAGTGTCAGGTTACCCGTCCAAGCTAAATTTTTAATGACATAGTAAATAGTTTGGCCAGGGCTCTATATGCATGTAAGGTTACCAGTCTAGACTAAACCTTTAAAACAACAAAAGATTACTAGTCCAGACTAAATTTGTGTCACATGTATTTTCGATTCCATAACAAATGTTGGAGCTCGGTACCATCGGAAATCAACCTATACCCTCATGTACCAAACTTCTAATAAGTTCATCGAGATTTAACCTTAACATTTCAATTTTGTATCAACCCATTTCAATTAAATTAAATCCTCAATTTATGTAACAATTCATATACAATTCAAACTATTAATAAAACATTAATATACATTTAGATAGAATGGGCTAAAGGTTTGTTGGGCCTAGTTGCAACGATCTCAAAAACATAAAAATTATAAGGAACAGAATTGATTAGCTTACCATGCAAGAGGGCTGAAGGTTTGATAGCTTGAAACTTTTCATTCTTGTTGACAATGTGGAAATTCGGTAATGGATGAAAAATGAGAATCCATATCTTTTGTCTTTTCCTTTTGTTTGATAATTTAACATGCTTTTAAATATTAAAAATTTAAATAATAATAACATAATTATATAAAATGGGCACCAACCGTCTATTACCAAATAAAAGCGGTTAATTGCCACCTTAAACCTTCAACATTTACCTTTTAAACCCTCAAAACTATTAAAAATAAAATACGGTTAACATTTATAATTTTTTATGATTTAGTCCTTTTTTCTTAATTAACTATCAAATTACTAAAATTTCAGGACCAAACTCGTCAGAATTGTGGTCCCGAAACAACTATTTTTGACACCATTGAAAAACGGGTTGTTACAGTGATGGCTTGAAATTAGGTAAATGCATGAATTGAAATGTGTGGTAATTGGTTGAAATCGAAATGCTTGAATGGCATATTTGAGGTATGTATTATGAAATGATAATAACATGAAAGTGATTATAGTTGAGCAGTTTTGGAATTGCAACATGATTTTGACCATGTTAATTGTCTTGTTGAATAGGTATGCTTGACAAATGGTTTGAGATGTACATAGGAGTTAACATGTGTGTTAATTGGGAAGATAGTTTGATTTGAACCTTTTTAATGATTGATTTTAGGATTTGTTAATGGTTATATATATAAGTGTATATGTTGGTATTAAGTTATAGAAGAAGTATATGAATGACAAACTTTGGAAGTGAAATGGTTTGATTTAAATGATAGAAACAAATGGTTATGCATGCTTAAATGGTTTGTGAATTCATAGGTAGAAATGACATGATTAAGTGTATAATTGATATTTCATGTTTGGTTGATTAAGGAATTGTTGAATTCAGGTGTTTTAGTATGCCATGAATTGATTTTGTGTAGGTTTTTGGTGTGCTTTTAAGCACCAATTAAGTTTGTGTTTGTTTAGGCATTGAAAAGAGACCAAAATGTAAGTTTTTGATATATATGGAACTAAGGTATCAATACCCTAGGTACAAGTATTGGTACTTAGTATTGGTAGTTAGTACTTTTCCTCAAATTTTTCTTAAACATCGAACTTAAAAATAGTTTTGATACAAAAATAAGGTATCGATACCTTGACAAGGGTATCGGTACTTCATACCCGGTATCGATACATCTGTTTTAAATCAATTTTTTGTAAAAATTGAAGCTCAATATGGCATCAGTACTTGGGCAAGGGTCGATACCTGATCTGAAATTTTAAAAATATTGCAATTTGGTCCTATTTCATGCTCGGGTCAACGAAAAGAGCTTTTGTAATCTCAATTAAGGCTCAAATTTGATTGTGTCATTATATGAATGTGTTTTATGATATGATTGAATGTTTGAATGATTTATCTTTTCTGATTATTTGACAGTTAGCATCCTATTGCTCTAACCCCACGATCGGGTCAGGTCAGGTAAGGAGTGTTACATACCTTCCACGAATTCACTCTTAATCTGTAAGATACATCTATTGTTAACCATCTTCAGTTTATTCATAAATACCTTATAAATGGTCTTGTAAATTAATGATAGTAACTTATTGGTTTGTACTGCCATAGTTTCTCCATTTTGTGCACTTTTGTAATTAACACCACCTTAGTACAATTAATTTCTCTTGATAGATGCCCTTCCCAAAAGAAGCACTTAACATACTGACATATACTATCTTTAACAATACTCCAAAAAATTTTATAGAACACCACTCCAAAAGCATCCAGCCCTAGTGCTTTCAATGCCCCGTTTGAAAAAACAGCTAGTAAAATATTTTCATTTGTAACTTCTGTAACACCCCTTACCTGTATTCAATGCCGAATAGGGTTCGAGGAATTACCGGACTTATCACACGAACAAACATACAATTCCGAGTCATAAATTTACGTCCAATTTAAAACCATTTTCATTTGGTCATAAAGTACCTAATACGAACCTACGAGGCCCAAAACATGCATTGGAGGTGATTCAGGACCAAACTGTTAATTTCAAAAAATTTTACAACACTTAGAAAATCTTTCCATAAAACAGGGGTCACACGCACGTGTGGTTTGCAACACGCCAGTGTGGGCAAGCCGTTTGGTCACACACGCCTGTGTCTCGACCCCGTATAACTCCCTAACTTATAGCTCATAACCAAATTGAGCTCACACGGCCAAGGCACACGCCCATGTTTGAGGCCGTGCCATCCATACGGTTGAGACACACACTCGTGTCTCTACCAGCATGCTCAATTCTGAGCATTCTGTTTCCCAAAATTAAGGTTCAAGGGACACATGACCGAAACACATGCTCGTGGGGCTGACCGTGTGTCACACATGGCCTAGACACACACCCATATGTCTACCCGTGTGGACAAAATAAAGGATATTTACGAAGCCATTTTGCCACCCTTTAAAGCACACACCTACACAATAAAACATAACACCAATCCAAGCTTATACATACAACCAAATATCCGCAACCAAGACATTAACACATCATTCATGAAAGGCTTCATTATATGAATATGCTTATAACCAATATTGGCCCATTTCCGAAGGCCTTATACAAAATGAACTTCTAACCATTTTAAGCCAACATATTTGGCCAAATCAACTATGACACATATAACAAAATGACTAAGTCCCTATACATGACATACTTTCAAAAATATTAAGATCATCAATACCCAAAATCAGACTTTGGTAGTGTGATTCAAATCTCTGATGATCCCTGATCCTGAGCTAGCTTGGTGACACTATAAGACAAGAGAAAGAAAATGGGGAGTAAGCTATATAGCTTAGTAAGTTTATATGCAAATAATAAGCATCTTAATCACACAATTGTCATGCAATTCCTATAATGAAAGATAACATAATTATCATTAAAATCCTATAGGCATAATTTACTCAATCACAATTTTACTAATAGTCCATCACTTATAGAGTTCATACTTGTGAGTTTTACGTACATACCTGTACCAAATCGTAACATAACTATATACTTTCACATTTTTAACATTTCCTGTTGAACACTTGGAATGTTAACAGATGCTCAAAAACTTGCACATAAGTTCCACATATGTAGCAAAGCTACCTCATATTACCTAACACACATAGGCTCACTATCATGCTATTCAAGGGCCTGCTCACACAAGCTGTCGATCAAAACATAGCTATCCAATGCTGCTCACACAAGCTGTCAGGTATCCATAACAAATGTCAGAGTACCCAGCCACTGGTAGGATGTATGAGACCAGCACCCGGAATCACATAAACATATATATACACATGGATTCATAGTGACATGTCACTTGTATCTTATTCTATTCCTAAGGTACAACCGGGATTTCTCGCTTGTCGAAACTTTAAAAAATATGTCCAAAGGGTCAATCATACAATTCATGCAATATTAAAGCATTTAAACATAAATATAACAATGCATTATTTACATACAAACTTACCTCGGTACAAAAATAGTTGAAATGGACCTAATCGTCAAATACTTTGATTTTCCCCCGATCTAAGTCCGAACCTCATTTCTTTTGATCTATAATAACAAATTTAACTTATTTAATCATTACATTATTCAATTAGACCCAAAAATATACTATGGAAAAATTACATTTTACCCCTAACTTTTCAATTATTTACACTTTAGTCTCTAAGCTCGTAAAATGAATTTCTTTCAATTTCTTCAGTACCCAAGCCTAGTTGAATCTTTTTTATGCTCATAATGGCCCACATTTTTCATTTATTCACATTTTCTACACATATTTTACAACTTTTACAAATAGGTCCTTTTAGATATGTTTACGGAAAATCACTTAGCAAAAGTCGTTTATCACACATCTAACATACATTTTCTACCATTAGACATCAAAATACATGCATGTCTAACATTGGTAAAATTTTAAACTTTCATAATACTTCAAATTAGTACTTGGAAAGACTATATTAGGTTACGAGGATCTCAAAAACATAAAAATCGTTAAAAACGGGGATAGAGTGGACTTACAATCGAGCTTGACAAGCTTGGTCAAAACCCTGGCTATGGAGACCCTTGAAATTTCGGCACTAAGGGACTAAATTGGGGAAGATGATATCTTTTGTTTGTTTAATTTTGTCTTTATTTGCCAAATGACCAAAATACCCTTAATGCCTAACTTTGAAATTTCACATAACCATGTCCATTTTTGTCCATCTTTAGATATAATGGTCTAATTACCATTTAAGGACCTCTAATTTACAAATTCATTTCAATTAAGCACCCATAGCTTCTAGAACACACATTTTACACTTATTGCAATTTAGTCCTACTAATCAAATTGGACCCCCTATCAATAAAATTCCTTAACGAATTTTTCACATAGCCATTCAATCATACTGTAAACCTTAAAATAATATCACCATAAATATTTCCACTTCGAATCCGTGGTCCCAAAACCACTGTTTCGTTTTAGCCCTAAATCGGGCTGTTACAACTCTCCCACTTTAGGGAATTTCGTCCCCAAAAATCTTATGAGAAAAGAGATTTGGGTACTGTTTTCTCATGGCTTCCTCGGGTTCCCACATAGCCTCTTCAACCCCATGCCTTTGCCACAAAACTTTAACTAGGGCTATACTTTTATTTCACAACTATTTGACATCTCGAGCTAAAATCTTGATCGGTTCCTCACCATAAGTTATATCAGGTCGAATCCCCACCTCTGTCGGTGAAATGATGTATGAAGGATTTGATCAATAGCGGCGCAACATAGACACAAGCAAAACATTTTAGACTCTTTCTAACTTTGTCGGTAAAGCTAACCGATATGCCATAGGCCCTATCCTATCAATAACCTCGTACGGACCAATAAAGCGCAGACATAACTTACCCTTACGACCGAATATAAGGATTTTCTTCTACGGAGACACTTTTAAGAATACTTTATCACCAACTTGAAATTCAATTTCCTTTCGTTTCAAATCCGCATACAATTTCTATCTATCCGATGTTGCTCTCAAACAATCACGAATTATCTTCACTTTTTCTTCAATTTCTCTAACCAAATCAATCCCGTGAATCTGTCTCTCACTGAGCTCGGTTCAATATAATGGAGTTCGACACTTGTAGCCATAAAAAGCCTCTGCCATCTTTATACTCGACTGAAAGCTGTTGTTATAAGCAAATTCGACTAAAGATAGATATTTTTCCCAACTGCCTTCGAATTCTAAAACACAACAGCGAAGCATATCTTCGAGAACCTATATCGTTCTTTCCGATTGACCATTGGTTTGCAGATGAAATGCAGTACTAAAGTTCAATTTTGTGCCCAAAGCCTCTTGCATCTTTTTCTAAAATCGAGATGTAAACCTTGGATCTCTATTCGAAATAATAGAAATAGGTACTTCGTGTAATCTAACAATTTCAGCAATTTACAATTCAGGTAGCTTATCAAGTGAATAGTCGGTACGCACCGGAATCAAATGAGTTAATTTCGTCAATCTATCAACAACGACCCACACAGCATCTTTCTTCTTTAGAGTCAGAGGCAGTCTAGTTATGAAATCCATCGTCATTCTATCCCATTTCCACTCAGGAATCATCACAGATTGAAGTAAACCTGAAGGCACTTGATGTTTGGCCTTTACTTGTTGACAAATCAAGCATTTCGATACAAATTCAGAAATATCCCACTTCATACCTGACCACCAATATAATTTCTTCAAATCGTTATACATCTTCGTACTACCCAGATGAACTGATAAACAACCACTATGTGCTTCATGAAAAATCTTCTGAATAAGCTCATCATTTTTTGGTATACATATTTTATCTCGAAACATCAAACAATCATTCGAACCAATCTAAAAGTCTAAATTATTACTCAATTCACACTGAGCACTTTTAGCTTGTAACTCACTGTCATCTTTTTGAGCTTCACAAATTTGCTGAAGAAATAATGGTCCAGCTCTCATATCGGCCAAAATTGAACCATCATTAGACAGAGTCAGGTTCGTATTCATAGCTCTCAAAGTAAACAAAGACTTTCTACTCAAAGCATCTACGACTATATTCGCCTTTCCCAGATGATAGTCAATCACTAGTTCATAATCTTTCAATAACTCAAGTCATCTCAGTTATCGCAAGTTCAGATCTTTTTGAGTCATCAAGTACTTTAAACTCTTGTGATCGGTATAGATGTGGCACCTTTCACCGAATAAATTATGTCGCCAAATCTTTAAAGCAAACACAATGGTAGCCAATTCTAAGTCATACATCGAATAATTCTTCTCATATGGCTTCAACTGTCTCAGGGCATAAGCTATCACTTTGCCCTCTTGCATCAACACACATCCAAAATCATTTAAAGACGCGTCCCTATAAATCACAAACTCTTTTCCTGACTCAAGTTGCACTAATACCGGTGCCTCAGTCAATAATGCTTTCAACTATTCAAAGCTCTTTTGACATTTCTAGGACCATTCAAACTTAACATCTTTCTGTAACAATCTTATCATAAGTGTAGCGATCATCGAAAATCCCTTGACAAAACATGGATAATACCCTGCCAAGCCCAAAAAGCTTCTAACCTCGAATACATTCCTCAGTGGTTTCCAATCGACAATTGCCGAAATCTTACTTGGATCAACCCTTATACCATTCGCGGAGACAATATGCCCCAAAAATCCTATTTCTCGAAGCCAAAACTCACTTTTACTAAACTTAGCAAACAATTTCTTATCTCTCAAAGTCTGCAATACAATTCTCAAATGTTCGGTATGCTCAGACTCATCCCAAGAATAAATTAAGATGTCATCAATAAACACAACCATAAACTTATCTAAATATGGTCAGCAGATCCGATTCATTAAGTCCATAAAAACAGCAGGTGCATTAGTTAGTCCGAAAGGCATAACAAGAAATTCATAATGCCCATACCTTGTCCTGAAAGCTGTTTTTGGAACATCCGAGTCTTTAACTCTCAACTGATAGTAGCTAGATCTCAAATCTATCTTCAAAAACACTGTTGCCCCTTTCAACTAGTCGAACAAATCATCAATCCTCAGTAAAGGATACTTGTTCTTTATAGTCACTTTGTTGAGCTGTCGGTAATCGATACAAAGTCTCATGGATCCGTCTTTCTTCTTGACAAATAACACCGGTGCACTCCATGGGGAAAAACTCAGTCTCGTAAAGCCGTTATCTGTCAACTCTTGTAATTGAGACTTTAATTATTTTAACTCGATTGGAGCCATTCTATACGAAGCTATCAATATCAGTGTAGTCCCTAGTACCAAGTCAATAGCAAACTCCACCTCTCTAACCGGTGGTAATCCTATCAACTCTTCTAGAAACACATTCGAAACTTCACAAACTACTGGTACCAATTCAATCTTCAATTCAGACACTTTCATATTCAATACATATGCAAGAAATGCTTCACACCCTTTCTTACATACCTCTGAGCAAATATAGATGAAATCACAACAGGCAATTCGCTTGACTTATCTATTTCAACCCAAAGAACTTCATCATTTTCACATTTCAACTCAAGAGTTTTCTGTCTACAATTTACTTTGGCATCATGTAGTGTTAACCAATCTATGCCCATAATAAAATTAAACTCATCAAATGGAAACAACATTAAGTCAGCTGAAAAACAGTGACCTCGAATCATCAAAGGACAATTCTTGCAAACTTTACCAACTAACACATATTTGCCAAGGGGTTTGACACTTTAATCACAAACTCAGTAAACTCAACAGGCAAATTTTTACTAGATACAAAATTCACACAAACATAAGAATGAGTCGATCCAGGATCGATCAATAAAATAACATTAGTATCATAGAGAGAAAATGTACCAGTAATCACATCGGGAAATGACGCATCCTCAAGAGCACGTATGGCATAAGCTCTAGTACGTGCTCTAGCTTTGGATCTCACAACTAAATCATTTGCACACCTTTACTGCTAGCTCCATTCCCGTTGTTCCTTGGTAGCCTACCTCTATTGGTAGTATTACTTGGCCTTACACTCTAAAATTTTTCTTCGGTATCCCTCTCAGGGCACTCTCAGATAAAATCCTCTTAAGAACCATACTTCAAACAAGCTCGGTTAATCATCCAACACTCGTCAGGATGTCGTCTGCCACAATGCTGGCTTTTAGGTCTAATAGACCTAACATTACCCATACTTGCCATCGAAGTAGCTTGAGCTTTAGAACCCGAATATTCTTTCTCGCGATCTCTGTGTGAATACCCAGCTAAAATATTAGAACGAGAATTCGTTTCTCTGGATTTCTTTGACTGAGATTGAACTGACTTACTCATCAGTCTTTTTCTTGCACTCTAGCCTCACTCTCGGCCTTTCTTTTCTCTTTGCTTAATTCCTCTTACACATAATAGCCTCAGAGGAAACACACTCTCGAGCATACTTACTGAGCCTGACAAATTCTCGCTCATATTCTGTCACTGACATTCGGCCCTGTTTTAGCTCAAGAATTTCTTTATGTTTTTTTATCGATGAACCGCTGACTAATATATTTCTTTCGAAATTCCTCTTGAAAGAATTCCCATGTAACCCTTTCTCTTAGAACCATAGATACTAGTGTCTTCCACCAGTGATATGCTGCATCCCTCAATAATGATATAGCACATTTCAACCATTTGTTGAGTGTGCATGATAACTCATCAAATACCCTAAAAATATTCTATAGCCAGAACTCAGCTCTCTCGGGATCATCATCTACATTTACTCTAAATTTTCAGCCCCTTACTTTCAAATCTTATCAACTAGAGGCTTATTCAGTCTTACCAAATCTACCCCTTAAGGAGATACGGGAATCGGTTGGGGATAAGGAGGGGGTGGAGGATGTTAAGCCATAGGGTTTGTTCGAACAAACTCTATATACCATTCATTCATCATGTAGAGAAAGGCTTCTTGTAACGCCCCAAATTTTAGGCCTAAAAGAAATAGGCTTCGAGTATCAGAGAAATTGGATTTTAGTTGTGCGAGGAAAAATTCACAAATGGCATGTTTAGTTTAGTGGCTAAGTGATTTAGGAAGAGTTGGGAGTGTTGGAGAAGTCCTAGGTTCAAACTTGGGCTTTAGCAAAAATTTTGGTAAAAGAGTATAAAACCCTGAAGGCTGGGAGGTAGGCCTTATAAAATGTTATGTTGGAAAAATGACACAAGGGAGCTTGTAGTCCAGTGGTTGTGGCATCATTAAGTATGCAAAGGAACATGGGATCAAATCTTGGCCCTTGCAATTTATTTTGGTTTCTCTTTGAAATAAATCTAGAAAAGTGTTAGGTTTATGACACAAAGTGTTAGATGGCAAGGAGGTAAGTGGCGTGATTGATCAACAGAGAGGACTAAGGTTCGAATCCCACTGTAGGCGATGGATTTCTATTATGCATCACTGGACGGCTAGAGGTTGAGTTGGAGTGGAATTCTATGTGGTGGAAGGTTGACTTGGTCTTGAAATTTGAATGGGTGATGGGGAGTGGATTAAGGAGGAATTCATGGAGCATATGAGGGAGAAAATTAAGGGAGTTTGATTTGTGGGGAGTTGGTGCCGATTTGGGAGGGGTGGAAGTGCAAATTCGGCTAAGGAGGGTTATTGAGTTCATTTTCGGCATTTGGCATTACTGGTATAGCCGAATCTTGGCTAGGGAATTTTGGTGTTTTTATTTTTGTTCATTTCTGGTATTTTTGTCATTCTTTTCCAAGACACTCCGCTTTCGGTTATCCTTTATTTAGTAGGTGATTTCTTCTTCATCTCCCTTTTCCATTTATTGCGTTTACTTCTTTTCGTTGAGCCGTTTATTAGTCATTCTTTTCTCTCTCCTTTTTGCTTTTCATTCTCCTCTCTCAGGCATCTGGTTTTCTTTAGGCTGAAGGCTATACTTTTCTCAAACCTTGTGTCCATTTGGTGAATGACTTTTTGGCAATCGGTTAGAGCAATAGGTTCGTCTTACTTTCTTTCTTTATTCGGTTAATTTTATTGGATCTTTTCTCCTTTGAATCTTTATTTTCAAAGCTGAATCTTCCATCTCTTCCCTCTATAACTTTGTCAGCCTTCAGTTCCTGTTCTTTTGATTGACTTCGGCTTTTTATTTCCTTTATACCTTCTCTGCCGATGGATGAATTTCTTAATACCTTCTTTCGCTGCTAGCAATCGCTAGGGCTTTGAAGGCGTGGGTTGTACCAGTCTTGTGGGTGGTCTCCTACAATTAGGCGAATGATTGCCTCTCTATCTTTTACTCAATCTTGCACTTTCGGTAAGTGTGTTCTTCACTTGAGATCAATGTGTTATTTGATTATTTGTCTTTCGCTGATAAGTAGGGAGTGTCAATTGATTTGTAGTTACTGATCAAGGAAGGATATTTTATTCTTAGTCGATAGGTGGGTGTGAACTTTGGGTGGTCCAAACAAGGCGTGGTGCTCAAGGGCTGTTCGCAGGTGTTCGCAGGAAAGGTGTGTATCCGAACCTTATAAACAGTAATAGGCAGAAAAGCCATAAACATGTGTGTAACCGTAGGCTATGTTTGATTATGGGTTGAAAAGCCGAAAGTATGTGTTGTTCACTGCTATGAATGTAGATCGACAAAATGCTAGAAGCTGAAATGCTGGAAAATGATGCCACATGATCGTGCGATCGCACATGTGGTGATCCGAGGCCATAAACATGGGTGTTGGACCGTAGAGGCCACCACGAGCACTCTCGTGGTCTTGGGCTGTTTTGGGCCATGTTGGGTCGAAATGGGTCGTGTGGGCCCATTGGGCTTGTAAGGCCACATGGATAAAAAGGTATGTTTTATGTTAAGTACAAATTTGAGCTGTGTAGCCGTGATTAATTCTGGGCCAAAGGGTCACACGAGCGTGTGGGCCTACTTGGGCCGAGTACTAGGCTTTAGGCCTATTTACACCGTTATGTCTGCCTAGGTTAATTAGGTCGTTCAAGGCGGCGATGGACTATCAGTTGGGTCGAAACACCACTAGTTATAAAATTACTGAAAGACCCCTAATTTACAAAATTACCGAAATGCCCCTAATTTACGAAATAATCAAAATACCCCTGGTTTATGAAATTACCAAAATACCCCTGGTTTACAAAATTACTGAAATACCCCTAATTTATGAAATTACCAAAATATCCCTCGCTTGCAAAATTACTAAAATACCACTGGTTTGTAAAATTACCAAAATACCCCTAGTTTGCAAAATTACCGAAATACCACTGTAGGGTAGAATTACTAAAATACCCCTATAGGGTAGAATTACCAAAATACCCCTGTAGGGTAGAATTACTAAAATACCCCTATAAGGTAGAATTTTCGAAATACCCCTGTAGGGTAGACTTACTAAAATACCCATGTAAGGTAGAATTTCTAAAATACCTCTGTAGGGTAGAATTTCTAAAATACCCCTATAGGGTAAAATGACCGTTTTGCCCCTAGGGTGTAAAATGACTGTTTTGCCCTATGGGCAAGTGATTGACTTGGACTGTGTATTTGACTGATTTGTCTATGATCGTATAACAGTGTTATGACTGACGTGATCGTGGTTGTGTGATTGATATGTTTTTAACATATGTTTAAATGATTGTTACTAAGCATGGCCATTATGCATGCACGTGTGATGATTGAGCATGACAGACATGATATTCTGCATGGGGTTGGGCTTGATTTGGAGGAAGTTCTGTGCTAGTGGCTTTGCCACGTAATCTGATTTTGGTGGCTCTACCACATTATCTGTTATTAGCAGTATGGCTGCGTATTGGTGTGTGGGATGGATGGGTCGAGTTATTCCCCACATAGTTTGTTGGGCTGGTACGGGTGGTGTGATGGTTAGACTGGGTTGGGCTTTCATGCATATTTTGATTTTAATTCTGATTTTGAATCTAATTCCGTTACTGAATATGGCTAAAGCCCAATGGATTCTAATTCTGTAGTGGGATAAGGCCCATCTGCTACTGTCTACCCTAATAGGCTTAGGCCCAAACTGTTATTGTGTTCTGTTATTGGTTGGGCTAGGCCCAATTGATTTGGTTATGGGCTGTGACCCAAATGCCACAACTAAAGGGCTCTGGCTTGACTGCTTCTATTTTTGTATACTAACTGTTTCTTTAGTAAAGGGATTACACACTGAGTTTTCATAAAACTCACCCCGTTTATTAACTGTGCAGGTAATCCCCAGCTTTAGAAGGATCGGTGTTGTGAGAGACTCAGAGATGGCCACACATCTATTTCTATTTTTCTATTAAATTATTCATAAGTACTTTAATTTGGCTTTGTTTGTAATAAGGCCTTTTAAGATTTCTTGTTTTTATATTTGGGATTTTATTTATTGTTCTATAATTGCTAGAAGTAGGACACAGTTTTTCCAAAATAACAACTGCTTTTCAAAATAACATGTTTTCGCAACTGTTTTAAATTAAGCTTCCGCAGCAAGTAAGATTTTAATGGTAATAACTTTTTACAAGAGAATAGCTTTTAATAAACCACGTTTTGAAAATAAGCAAATGAAATTTGAGATTTTGCACAAGGTTTAAACAGCAACAATTTTTAAATAAGAAGGGGTTTTTAATGTAAACAAGGTTTTCGAAAAACACTTCAATGTGACACGCCAGATTTAGGCATAACTTCTAAGCTGGGTTTGGGGTGTTACACTTCTCTAGCCCATTTTCCCTGACTAACCATGGGAGGTCTACTATCAAATGGCGCTGCCCCTTAAACGGGAGCAATGCATTACTTTCTACCTCATTAGTTACAGCTTGATCGGGATCCATTTACTATATAAAAACACTATTTAAATTGTCAAGAGTCGTCACACTATCACAATATATATACGGCATGCATAGCTCGACTTTTCCACGTACTAGGTTAGTCCAAGAATCGACTAAACCATAGCTCTGATACCACAAATGTAACACCCTTACTCGTATTCAATGCTAAAATAGGGTTCGAGGCATTACCTGACTTATCACACGAACAAACATACAATTTCGAGTAAAAAATTTACGTCCAATTTCAAACCATTTTCATTTAGTCATAAAGTCCCTAATACGAGCCTATGAGGCCCAAAACATTATTGGAGGTGATTCGGGAGCAAATCGTGAATTTTATAAATTTTTACAACACTTAGAAAATTTTTCCATAAAACAGGGGTCACACGCTCGTGTGGTTTGCGACACGCTAGTGTGGGTAGGCCGTGTGGTCATACACGCCCGTATCCTGACCCCGTGTAACTCTTCGACTTATAGCTCATGACCAAATTGAGCTCACACGGCCAAGTCACACACCCATGTGCTAGGCCGTGTGGAAAATTAATTTTGACAAATAGGTGCACCTTCACACGGCCAAGGCACACGCCCGTGTTCGAAGCCGTGCCGTCCACACGGCTGAGACACACACCTGTGTCTCTATCCGTGTGCTCAATTCTGAGCATTCTGTTTCTCAAAATTAAGGTGCAGAGGACACAGTACCTAAACACATGCCCGTGGGGCTGACCATGCGTTACACACGGTATACACACACACCCGTGTGTCTACCCATGTGGACAAAATAAAGGCTATTTACTAAGCCATTTTGCCACCCTTTAAAGCACACACCTACACAACAAAACATAGCACCAATCCAAGCATATGCATACAACCAAATATCCACAACCAAGACATTAATACATCATTCATGAAAGGCATCATTATATGAATATGCTTATAACTAATATTGGCCCATTTCCAAATGCCTTATACAAAATGAACTTCTAACCATTATAAGCTAACACATTTGGCCAAATCAATTATGACACTTATAACAAAATGACTAAGTCTCTATACATGACATACTTTCAAAAATACTAAGATCATCAATACCCAAAATCAGACTTTGGTAGTGTGATTCGAATCTCCGACCATCCCTAATCTCGAGCTAGCTTGGTGACACTATAAGACAAGGGAAAGAAAAGGGGGAGCAAGCTATAGAGCTTAGTAAGTTCATATGCAAATAATGAACATCTTAATCACACAATTTTCATGCAATTCTTATAATGAAAGATAACATAATTGTCTTTAAAATCCCATAGGCTTTACTTACTCAATCACAATTTTACCAAGAGTCCATCACTTATAAAGTTCATACTTGTGAGTTTTATGTACATACCTGTACCAAATCGTAACATAACCATATATTTTCAAATCTTTGACATTTCCCGTGAACACTCAAAATATTAACGGATACTCGAAAATTTGCTCATAGTTTCCACATATGTAGCCAAGCTACCTCATATTACCTAACACACATAGGCTCACTATCAAGCTATTCATGTGCCTACTCACACAAGCTGTCGGTCAAAACGTAGCTATCTAGTGCTGCTCACACAAGCTGTTAGGTATTCGCAGCAAATGCTGAAGTACCTAGCCACTGGTATTCGCAACAAATGCTGAAGTACCCAGCCATTGGTAGGACGTATGAGACCAGCACCCGGAATCACATAAACATATATATACACATGGATTCCTAGTGACATGTCACCTGTATCCTATTCTATTCCTAAGGTTCAACTGGGATTTCTCGCTTGTCGAAACTTTAACAAATATATCCAATGGGTCAATAATACAATTCATGCAATATTAAAGCATTTAAATGTAAATATAACAATGCATTTTTTACATACAAACTTACCTCAGTACAAAAATAGTTGAAATGGACCTAATCATCAAATACTTTATTTTTCCCCCTATCTAGGTCCTAACCTCGTTTCTCTTTATCTATAATAACAATTTTAACTTATTTAATCATTTCATTATTCAATTCGACCAAAAAATCATACTATGGAAAAATTACATTTTTACCCTTAACTTTTCAATTATTTACACTTTAGTCCCTAGGCTCGTAAAATGAATTTCTTTCAATTTCTTCAGTACCCAAGCCTGGTAGAATCTTTTCCATGCTCATAATAGCCCACATTTTTTATTTATTCACATTTTCTACACACATTTTCCAACTTTTACAAATAGGTTCTTTTTTACATTTTTACTGAAAATCACTTAGCAAAAGTCATTTATCACATATCTAACATACATTTTATATCATTAGACATCAAAATACATGCATTTCTAACATGGTTAAAATTTTAAACTTTGATAATACTTCAAATTATTCCTTGGAAAGATTAGATTAGGTTACGAGGGTATAAAAAACGTAAAAATTGTTAAAAACGGGCTAGAACAGACTTACAATCGAGCTTGGAAAGCTAGGCCAAAACCCTAGCTATGGAGACCCTTAAAATTTTGGCACTAAGGGACTAAATTGGGGAAGATAATATCTTTTATTTGTTTAATTTTGTCTTTATTTACCGAATGACCAAAATGCCCTTAATGCCTAACTTTTAAATTTCACCTAACCATGTCCATTTTTGTCCATCTTTAGATATAATGGTCTAATTACCATTTAAGGACCTCTAATTTACAAATTCATTTCAATTAAGCACCCATAGCTTCTAGAACACACATTTTGCACCTATTGCAATTTAGTCCTACTAATCAAATTGGACATCCTATCAATAAAATTTCATAACGAATTTTTCACATAGTCGTTCAATCATACTGTAGACCTTAAAATAATATCGCAATAAATATTTCTACTTCAGATTTGTAGTCCCGAAACCACTGTTCTATTTTAACCCTAAATTGGGCTGTTACAACTTCCCTGATTAACAACTCATTCATATCATATGTCACCACCTTACGTGGCACCTCTAATACATTCTCCCACTCTCTATCTTTAGCTAAATGATACAACTTACTAAAAAATCTAACAAGTTCTCTCTAAATTTTTACTTTATCATAAATCTACCCAGCATCTACTTAAGCCTATAATTTCATTTATCATTCTCCTCTGCATAGTGGTTGGTGAAAAAAATTGTGTGTTCTCATCTCCATGCTTCAGCCACTTAACACGCGATCTTTGAAACCAATATTGCTCATCATATTTCCATACATCATGCATTTACAAAATTAGTTCTAACACCAATTGATAGTCTTGCTCTAATGCATTTTTAGCTTGAATTTTAGCAATCTTTTTGTCAATTCTTCAATGAAAGGTATACTATTGGGGAAAAAGTCTTTTGCTCTAATCAATTAACTTCTACTTGCAAGCTTTTAATTTTTGCACCACTTGAAATGGTTTAAAACCATTAAATTGTTGTCCCTATCCTTCAATAACAATCCATGAACATTCTTACTTTTCTAACCACATGATTTCAAACTTGAACATTCTTATTGCCTTACGCTCTCTTGGATCTATATCACATGCTAATGGGCATGATAGTATCCCATAATGGGAAATTTTAATAGCTGCAAACTAGGAAACATTTTGATCTAATCTAAGTTAACGACAACTCTATCAATTATCTCCCTAATCAAGTCCCATTCTCTATTATTAACCTAAGTAAATCAAAGCCCCTTATAAACAAGGTCAATAAGTTGTGACTCTTCCACATTTCTCTGAACACCATAAATTTCCTCATGTCTCATTCATTTCCCCTCTATTTCTCATGCAAATAAAGAATATCATTGAAGTCCCCAATACATGTTTAAAGCCCCTAAATATTTTTAGACTTCATAGTAATAACACTCCATAATTCTCTTCTATCACCAAAACAAGGAGGACCATAAACACAAAAAACTTTGCAATAGTAATCACGTTGTATCCTTGTTACCTCAATTTCAATAAAATTTTTGCAACTCCTAATAATTTTCATCTAAACACTATTATTCCACCAAATTGCCAAACCTACACTTGAACCCTCAAGATTCACATAAAAACCTTCATCCATAAACAACCTCCTCCTAATCCCCTCCAACTTATCCTCTTTGTTCATCATATCCATTAGAAAGATAAAATATGGGTCTTTGTTCCACCTAAGCTCTGTTAAGTACTCCAATGTTAGAGGGGACCTTATCCTTTAACAGTTCCACAATATGACCTTAATGGCTCCTTGGTTGCTGTTAGAGGATAACGACCCAAACCTTCAGCAACAATCCTTAATTCTTGCATATTACTATTTATTTACACAACCTCAATAGGAACATTCCAAATACAGATGTCCTCACTATTCTTTTTACCCTGCCTATTGTTATTTGTCTAAGAGACTTCTTCTTTCTTTTTATGTTACGCTCCTCAAACTGTTCCTTCTACCTAATACCTGTTAAGTAAAACCACCACAATTCTCATACCTACATATTAAAGCACCTTCATCACATCCTTTCTTTTTCTTTACCATTCTCCCATCCTCTACCTCTCTAACTAATCCCTAATCTCTTTTCATATTTAACTTTCTAATCCTAGCACTCAGCACCACTTCAACAAATTTCAATTTGGATCCTTCAACACCCTTATTTTCTTGATCATTTTCTTTCTCCTCAAGGTTTTCAAGGGGTAACTCCACTATGTAACTACAAAAAGGCTTCTCTCCTAGAGCCACCAACTCTAATCTCCCTTGCTGCCCAACAACAAAAATCTCATTCTTTCTAACTTTCACAACTCTCTTACTATAGTCTACCCACCTCTCTCCACTCTACCCTTTACAATCAACCCAAATCCACTCTCTATATTCCCTTTCCAAATCTTCTCAATAACCTCTAGCATCCTACGAACCTCATACTCTCTATTATTACCATCACTTTTAACCACCCGTATTCACCTAATATCCCAGCTACACTCCTATCATCCTTACTCTCACTATGCTCTCTCTTAAAACACATCCTTTCAGAAAACCCTTATTCTCTTTCCCTTCTCCAAAGTCCTAATTCCTACTTTGAGATATTTGTGTCTTGAAACCATACTTCAGTTTCTCATCCCTAGGTAATGCATTCCCCTACAATTCTTAATACCATGCCCAAATTTACCACACATATAACAAAAATCATCTAGTTTGTCATACATTAACTCAACCCAAATATTTTCCTTATCTCTACGAGGAACCCAAAAACCCACTACAAAAGGAGCATATGTCATTACAACACCACAAACATGCAAATAGCCTCTACCAAAACCATTATGCCCACACAGACTCTCTTTCTTGATGAGTTGCCTTAGTTTAGATCCAATCTTCTCTGCATTCTCTTTAGTCAACATTAAATGGAAAACCATGAACTTGAATCCAGAACTGAACCCTTGAAAAATCCACCTCATATATCCCCTTTGGTAATCCCTATCACTGCAAAATCATACAATACCCCATCAAAGACCAAGGTCCATTCTCCAAACCCCTTTCCATTCCCCTCAACATTAGCAAATGAAACTGACATCAAATTAATATTTGTTTCCTTAATTGAGATAACCTCCCTCATCCTCCACATTTTTCACAAAATATTCCATACTCCCCTTCGATTCAAAGGTATTTCTACTGTGATTTTCCCCAACAAAGTAAACTATGCCACTTGAGACACCTCATCCCTTTTTCATTTCAAGTTCAATCTCAAACAAATCCTCCATAACAAAGGATTTCAAAACTTAATCGATTGGAGTACTAATGCAATGTATTCCTTCTACTTCCCTTATTAATAGCCAACCCAGAATAAAACTTCCATGAAGAAAGTAAAATCAAATCCTAAAGACGAAAGGAAAGATTTGACTCAAAGCCACCTATAACTTACAGGAAAACCCCTAATTTTTTTTTTATTTTTGAATATTTGGAATTAAAAACAAGAAAACAATAAGAAAAACCAAGAAGAAATTAAAAGAAATTTGAGGTTAGACTCAAAAAGAGGTTACTCATTAAGAGAATACTCTAAGACCTAGAGAGAACTCTCCAAAAATTGAGAGAAAATTGATTAGATCAATTCCATAATTCCTATTTGAGTTTGAATTTGAGTTTATTATGTATAAGCAATGTGTATGCTCTCTTCTAAATTTATTTTAGTTTAAATATCATCATATATAAGTGAGTTTGCAAATATTTCTATTATAAATATATATTAAAAAATATGTTTTATTTAATTATAATTTGTCAAGTATATATTATTTATATTTTTAATTACTATTATTCTTGTATTTGTAAAAAGAGAAAACCGCATTTTTGGAGTTGATAAAAAAATGGTAGTTTGAAAATTTATAGTTGAACAACATGAAAGCAGGGATGTGTACACAGATAATTAAATATTACCTAATTAAATTAAATGCCAATTAACACACATGTGATAATATCGTCAAATGCCATTAACAAATAGCAAAGACACCTTGAAAAAAAATTGACAGGGAAAATGATTTTATTATATAGTTTGAATTTCAATTTGAATACTTTCCTACAATTTAAGTACCATTTTCACAACTAAAGAAAACTGTAAGTCAATTAAATCAGTCCAAGTTTTATTTTTATTCAATCTCTTGATACATTTATTTTTTGGCGTTTATTCTCTTGTTAAATACATTTTAAATATACTGAATATATATTATAGTGATTAATATTTGATTGGTTAAGATTTGATTTTAGAATAACGCAGTTGGGCATCAAATTTTTTTTATTTAAAAAATAAAATTTAAATAAAAAATTAAGATAATGTATTTTTTAAATAATTTTACTATAAATTTTGATCATATTTAATTTTTTTACACAATAATGACAACTATTTATATTTTCTTCTTAATCCATAAATAAACTAATTCCAATTATTAAATAATATTATTATATTCAATCTATTTGACCGATCGAATGCATTCAATTTCATTAGCACCGAAGAAGAACGTGGCGGCGTATATTTTATTGCTTTTGGTGAATGTCACCAAGCATGAATCACGTCTTCAAATTTATATATTCAATAAATGATCATTAATTATAATCTTATATATGTTTAAAATGAATCAATAAAAAATAGTTATTTCTCATTGTTTTCATGTTACTTTTTTTATTTTTTTTACAAAATTATATGTATTGTTAGGTAAACAATTCATTAAACTATTAGTAAATTTATATTTTAGTCTTTAAATTTAAAAAATTACAAAACGGTCGTTGAACTATTGAAAATTTTGAATTTAAGTCACTGAACTATTTAAAAAAAATTAAGTTACTAGGCTATTAAGATTTTTTTAATAAAAAATTTCTGCTAGCGAGCTTCAAGTAACAATTCCACCATCGATACGATTGATTAGTAGAAAAACATACATTAGATCAAAGTCGATCTAATAGTCAGTGTTGGAGATTGAAGAATAAAACTATTTGGATTTTGGTTCACAAATTTGTAACGTTCACAACTGTTTCATGAAAAAAATAACTGAATTGTTTAATTTAGACATTGAACTTTTCTAGATTTCACCTTCCTGTAATCAACCTACGAGGGTTAGTGACGGGAGATTGAATATATATATATATATATATATATAAAGAATGAAATAAATTTAAAATAAATTTAAAATTTTAAGTTTAGAAATAATATATATTTAATACAATCAAAATGGCGCGAATAGGACCAAAGGAAGAATGAAATTACTTATTTAATTTCAATAAACTATATCTACTTCTATATTTGAAAACTTTCAGTAATTGACTTCTTGAAATACAATTAAGAAACTTTCAGTATTTGAAAACTTTCAGTAATTACTTATTTAATTTATTTTATTATAGTTGAGAAACATAATTTTTTTTAGGGTACAATTAAGAAACATACTTTATATATATATATATATATATATATATATATATTGATTAACATAATATCAAAATAATGTTATATATGTGATACAAATTTCATAGCAACACAATATAATGACATCAAAAATTTGGAAAATGTTATTAATTGAAAATACATAACACAATTTAATAGAATATTATTAGCATTTTTATTCAAAAATATTTAATTTAATAAAACAATTGCATATTTTTAATTCATTTTATTTTCAAATTAAATAAATATTTTAATATTTTTATTTCATTTGGTTTTCATTCAATGAAATAATAATATTTTAATATTTTAAATATATAATTTTATAAATCCAATAAAAGTAAAAAAAAACTAAAATTTAAGTAGAATACAAATATTAATAACTTTTAACTATAAATGTTTAAAAGAACTTAAATGAAAAAAATATGTAAAAACTTAATAAAAATAAGTATAATGGAAAACCAAAATAAGATTTAAATATCAAATCTCTATTAAACTAGATAAATCGCTTAATTTCTTTTTTGAAAGTTAAATTACTTAATTTCCTTTTCAAAAGTTTTTTTTTTTTTTTTGAATTAACCTAGTCCGTAGCTTTTATTAAAAAAATAAAATGAAAAAACACAAAAGAAAAGAAAAGACCACTTGAACAAGGCCCAACCACAAATCCAAAGAAAAAAAACAAACAAAAGCACAAAAACCCTAAGCCCAACCTCAAAAGAAACAGGGCAAAAACCAAAAGAACCCTAATCCTAAAGCACCTGCAGCTAGATACTCTATTTTGGTGCCTCCATGTCTTCTCTGCAAACAAATCGTCATTTCAGTGCTCCAAAAGATGCCCAAATCTTCTTCACGAAATCAACAAAGAATACCCTTTCAGATAAGTATTTGAACTTGTAATCTCAAATCCTAGCAACAAGATCCCATAAATCTGAGGTATCCATCCTCTTTATTGGATTCATTTCTTGGCTTCTTACAATCTCATTTTTCTTTATTTTCAGATTTGCGATTACCAAATCTTCCAATCTTTCTTCAGGTTTAATGGGTAAAAGACTAAACCCCTGCTTAACACCCTTAACCCATAACCATCACCGGAACAGGGTTAAGAAGCATTACCGGAGTTTACAAATCAAATACAATTAATTCATGTCATTTACTATTCATATTTAAAATTTATCATATCGTCCCTTGATTGGACCTTCGAGGCCCAATTTAAGGATTAGAAGTAAGTCAGGACCAAATCGGGAACTTAGAAAATATTTTGAGAAATTTCAAAATTTTTTTTAGGTTAAGAGGTCACATGCCTGTGTGGTCAATCCGTGTAGGGACCAAATCAGAAACTTAAAAAATTTTTTGTGAAATTTCAAATTTTTTCTTAGGTTAAGAGGTCACATGCCCATGTGGTCAGTCCGTGTGGCTCACACAGCCAGGTGACATGTCCATGTCTTAGGCCGTCTGGCATACAAGGTAGGTCAAACGCCCGTGTCCCTAACTCATGTAACTCTCTGACTTTCAACTTAATGAAGTGCAGAAGTCACACAGCTAAGTCACACGCCCGTGTGCCAAGCCATGTGGTTAATTTTGAGCATTCTGTTACTCAATTTTAAGATGCAAGGGTGATAAACGATAAATTATACATGTTTTTACCTCATGCTTAGTCTAATTTCTGGAAGAATTAACCATTGATTTGTGTATATTGATGCTCTTAAACCTTTAATTTCATGTTTTATACTCAGGTGAGCATAGGGAAGTGAAAAGAACAAGAAATGGGCCGAAAACGGAGAAAATGGGCCAAAGTATGAAAACAACACGGCCTGGAGGATAGCCACACGACCATGTCACACGGCTGTGCCACTTTGAGCATAAACACGGCCTAACCCCGACTCACACGGCCCGATCACAAGGCCGTACCATCTTAACAGACCCGAGCACGGCCTGGGCCTTGATCCACACAGGCGTGGCATACGGGCGTGTCCCTGTCATGAGGAAGTTCAATTTCACTCGGAAAAAGCTACTTAGGGGGCTAAAAAAGGTATTCCAAAACTCTATATAAAGAGCCTAGGAGGCAACTCCAAGTGTGTGCTTTTTCTCCCACAAAAGAGTGTCTTATTTCTGCCAATACAGAGAGTAGAAGCAAGGAATTACTCCAAAGGAAGCCGATTGATCCATCTCAGAAGCTGAATTCTCCCTCAAAACTAAAGATCTCCCTTCAATTACCTTTAGGGGTTTTTGGGTTCTTTATGTTTTGTTATTTTATTTCTTCTGAGATGTTTTCTTTTATAATCATGAACTAATTCCCCCAAATACTTGAGGGGGATGAAACCTAAGACAGATCTTGTTATTATTTTCTCTTGAATTATATGATAAATATTTGATTTGTTCTTAATTGTGTTTTTAACTCTTAAATTGTTATTTCTGGGATTTTTTTTTTTAAGTCGAATATGCTTATGTAGAGGAGAAAAAGTCCCTGCATAGGAGTAGATCCAACACAATTAAGTGGAGTTGATTGCAATCCTAGAGATAGGACGACAAAAATTTGCCAGATTAGGGTCAAACCTGATAAGGGAATCCATAGATCGAGTTAAGGCAACACTAGGGGTTTTAATTAGAAAGAGATTTCAATTAATCAACCTAGGGTTAGTTGTTTTTAGTCTCAAAAGAGATAATAACATAAGTTAGGGATTTCTACGGATCAAGTCAAGTGAATAAATCGTCTAGTTCAAGAGTTGAGAACAAGTGAAGTCTAGGTGGATTCTCCCTTGAGTATTGTCCAAATCAATCAGTTTTCCTAAGAGTTTCTCCCTAATTTACTTTTTGTGCATTCTTAGCTTAGTCTAATAATTAGCTTAGTTTAATAAAAATCCCCTTTTATTTCTAGGTTAAATAATAGAAAGAAAGTTAGTACTAGTACTTTTGGTTCCCCTGGGTATGATATCTCGGTCTTGCCATTAAGCTATACTATTATTCGATAGGTGCGCTTGCCTTAAATCATGATAATAGTTAGTTTCTGGTGTGATCATTTATTATAAATTTTATTACTTCACATCACGAATATCAAGTTTTTGGCGCCATTGCCGAGGAACTAAGATATTAAGAACACTCGATTTCTATTACTTTAGCCATTACAATTTTTATTTATTTTCAAACTTTATTTTTATTTATTTTACCTATTTTAATTTTCTTTGCCTTTTTCCCTTCTAGGTATCTCTAGTTTATGACTAGAAGAAACCCAAGAGGACCACTAATTTTTTACGACAATTTAGAAGCGACAGTTCGTCGAACTCGCCGAGAGATAAGAAGCTTGCAATATCCAGAACAAGGAAAAGAAGAAGAATCAGAACCTACTGAAGAGATGGAAGCAAATCAAGACAATCTACAACCTCCCGCGATAGCCACAGAACCGGTGAACCAGAATAATGCTCCTCGTACTATGTATGATTATACTAAACCTAATTTGGCTAGTACTGAATCTAGTATTGTTAGGCCTGCTATTGCTGCAAATAATTTTGAATTGAAACCTAACACTATTCAAATGATTCAACAATTTGTTCAGTTTGATGGTTTATAGGATAAGGATCCCAATTCACACTTAGCCAATTTCTTGGAATTTTGTGACACTTTTAAAATCAATGGTGTTTCTGATGATGCCATTCGCCTCCGACTATTCCCTTTTTCCCTAAGGAATAAAGCTAAACAATGGTTAAATTCCCTACCACGAGGGTCAATCACTACATGCGAACAGACGACTGAAAAATTTTTACTTAAGTATTTTCCTCCAGCTAAAATAGCTAAATTGCGGAATGATATCTCTTCTTTTGTGCAGATGGATTTAGAGACACTTTATGATGCCTGGGAGAGATACAAAGATCTCTTGAGAAGGTGCCCTCACCATGGGTTGCCTTTGTGGTTACAAGTTCAAACCTTCCACAACGGTTTGAATCCTTTAACAAGGCAAATAATCAATGCAGCCACCGGTGGAATAATCAACAACAAAACACCCAAAGCAACTTATGAGTTTATAGAAGAAATGTCACTAAATAACTATCAGTGGCAAGTTATGAGGACAAAGTCGACAAAAGCTGCAGGAGTTTTTAATATTGATGTCGTAACTATGCTTTCTAATCAGGTAGAACTTTTAAACAAAAAGATTGATAATTTGGTTGGTTCTACGCAGGCACACCCAGTGATGCAGTGTGGCGCGATTCAGGGAAACATGTACAATCCAGACAACTCCTCCCATGGACATGGCATGGAAACCAAGCAAGCCAACTATATGGGTAATAACTCTAAACCTCAAAATAACCCTTATAGTAACACTTACAAGCAGGTTGGCGGAACCACCCCAATTTTTCATAGGGAGGACAAGGAAATCCAAGACAACCACCTCCTCCGGGATTTCAACAGCCACCATTCCAACAAGAGAAAAAGCCAAATCTTGAAAAGATGCTCACAAATTTTATTACCGTATCAGAGATCCGTTTCTAAAACACCAAAATGGCATTGAAAAACCAGCAAGCATCCATTCAAGGACTCGAAACTCAAATAGGCCAGCCAGCTAGGCTAATTTCTGAAAGACCGCAAGGTGGGTTACCAAGCAACACTGAGACCAACCCTAAGGAGCATCTCAATATCGTGGATACAATATATGAGGAAGGGTTAACCAAAACCAACTCAGAGTCATGTAAGGAGACTGTGGCAAGTAAAGGTAAGGATGAGGTAAGTTCCAAAGAAGTAACTATCAAATAGTATAAACCTCATATCCCATACCCAAATGCGTTAAAGAAAGACTGCACAGATGAGCAATTCGGTAAGTTTCTTAAACTCTTAAAGAAATTACATATCAACTTACCATTTATTGAAGTTCTTTCGCAGATGCCAAATGCTGTTAAGTTTTTAAAAGAGCTCTTGACAAACAAGCGGAAGCTAGATGAGAAACCTCATGTGGAGTTGAATGCAGTATGCTCAGCCATCTTACAGAATAAGCTACCCAACAAACTAAAAGATCTAGGGAGTTTTACTACTCCTTGTTTACTTGGTTGCTTAGACGCCAAAAATGCTTTAGTTGATTTAGGGGCTAGTATTAATGTCATGCCTTATAAACTGTTTAAACAACTAAGTCTTGGAAAACCTAAACAAACTAATATGAGCATCCAATTAGCTGATAAGACCATTAGATTTCCAAAGGGAATAATTGAAGATGTGCTTATCAAAATTGATAAATTTATATTCCCAGTTGACTTTTTTGTTTTAGACATTGATGAGGATAGCAATGTACCCTTAATTCTAGGGCGACCCTTTTTAGCAACTGCTAGAACAATAATTTATGTAGGAACAAGTGAGCTTAGACTACGAGTAGGTGATGACAAAATTACTTTACAAGCTTGAAACTCGATTAAGATTGTTGCTGACTAAAATATAGTGACGAGTCCTTGTAAAAACATTGATCTCACCACCCAATCTTCTATGCAGGATACACTCCACATAAAGGTGACCAAAGCACAGACAAGTCCATCCAAGGGAGACACACTTGAAAAGCAAATGTTTCAGATTGAGGAACTAGATGAGTGGTTGAACTATCACGAGAAGCCCAAAATACGCCACACCAACCCAGAACATCAACAAGACAACCCTCAGGTAAAAATGAATCAAATCAAGGTAGGAGATAAAGTAATCTTAGGAGAAGACGATCCGCGAATCTTGAATTCAAAAGAACACACAAGTGACACACCTTACTTCACGGTAATGAAAATCTTTCCAAACGGCACAGTTGAGGTAACTCATCCAAACCACGACATTTTAAAGATAAACGGTCATCGGCTTAAACATTATAAAGGTGAGGAATTCAAGAATAATAGGGAGGAGCTTAAGCTCCACGAACCCTCGTAATGACACATGTAAGCAAAGTCAAGCTTAGACTCTAAATAAGCGCTTCTCGGGAGGCAACCCGTGCACTGACTTAGTAAATTCTTTTATTTCAGCTTTCTAATACATTGACTAACCCTTTGAATGCAGGTTTTTCGAGCCACATGGCCATGACCACGGGAGTGTCTAAGGCCGTGTGGACAATACGAGTAGAGACACGGCCGTGCGATATGGTCGTGTATAAGCAGGGTAAAATTTTTCCTAACACACGGGCTTAGACAACTTGCCACGGCCGTGCAATGTGGCCGTGGCCAAACCTGCCAAATCAAACACGGGCTTCGACAAGTTGCCACATCCGTGTCTCAAAACCGTGGCCGAAACTATTAATTCAAACACGGGCGTGCGACACGCCCGTGTCCCAAGGCCATGGTCGAACCTGCCAATTCTGACACGGGCGTGTGACCATCTACACGACCGTGGGAAAAGCGAACATCGAAGGACACGGCCATGCGACACGGTTGTGTGCCCCAACACACCCTAGGAACACAGGCATGTGTCACGAAACAGGCGCACCAAAACCCCAATTTTCGAACCACACGGGCTAACCCCAAGCCACACGGGCGTGTGCCATGCCCGTGTGACCTAAAAACCTATATAAACAGCCCACTATTCACCTTATTCCTCACCCAAACCCTAAAAATCTCTCAACCCAACTCCCATACCCACCATTCCTAGCACCTTCGCTATCATAAACAGCGCCACCACGCCCGTGCAACCTCGCCACGACCGTGCTCTGCCCTATAACCACCCATTTGGTTCCCCTTTTCTCACTTTTTCTCTTTATTTTAATATCTTTTATCTATTTATTGGATTATTATTTCATTCAATTAGTTTTTTTTTTTTTTTTGCTTTATTGTTAATAGAAATCTCATTCATTTAGCATGCTTAATTTAGAAAATTCATTAGGCCACTTTGAATCATTCCTTGGCTGCCACTTTTTCCTATCACATACAATAGGCTTTAGGCATACATTGACTATAAAAACCAACAAAAACAAGCCATTTTTTTCTTACTAGAAGTTCTATGCTTAGGATGAATCAAAAATGGCATTTAGATTTGTAAAGAAATTGACCCTCGTTAAGTAAGTTTTAGCTAGCACTGTTATTTTGAACTTATGAATATCTTTATTTAGAACTAATGCATAAATTTTGCTTTACCATTTTGTTTTCTTCTTTAGGAATCATGTCATCGTCACATGGAAAGAAAGCTGTCGTCCCTACTTCAAAGAAGCGGAAGGGGCCCTGTAATTTATCCTCCAGACCTACAGCCGAAGCTCGCCATCCGTTTATTCAATTCTCGCAGAACTCCCAAGAAGAGTTATTCCAGATTTTGCAAGCACGACCTCTAGGAACTGGAAGATACATTGACTAGACCGCCTTAGAGCAGGTCCACTTAGCAGACGAGGTTCGGGCCCTATTGACAACAGACCCCTGGGACCAATTCTTTTAGATTGTGGAACCTACCTACGTTGAACTCACTCTAGAATTCTGCTCTACATTTCATCTTCAGAACGTGATGAACAGAGACGATGATCCAGGGACGATACAATTCCGTCTAGGGGGCCTTATTCATCAGCTTAGTGTACCGGAGTTCGGTACGGCACTTGGCCTATACACCAAACAGTTTTTAGAGGAGGAGAACCTCTCCGAACTCCACTGCCACATCCATCTATCACCATCTAAGTGTTGGGAGGCCCTAGTCCCTTCATTGGCCACATACGACCCCAGTGGCTCCAAAGTGACCAATCTCGCCCCATCTCTGAGGTACATACATGCCCTCCTCACACACACATTGACAGGCAGACGCGAGAGTACCAGCATCGTCAACACCCACGACGCCTACTTTCTATGGAGCATGACGTACATACATGTGATCGATCTCACCTACTTCATCGCCCATGCTATCCAACACCAGACGGAGCAACACCATAGGGGCGTGATCTCTATGGGCCCATACATCACCTGGTTGACCCGCTACTTCGGCCTACTCACCGCAGCCTAGACATCCTCGTATACACTAGTTGGCCAGATGTCCCCACAGGGCATCCAAACTATGCTACATATGAGGATGATCCAGTGCCAACCTTGGACCAACCCTCCACAATACCGTCTACTCCGAGACACCAAGTAGGAGGACCCCGAGGATATTACTGATGATGTCCCACCAGATCCCATGTAAGACCATATCTGGGATATGGCTTTGGCATCTTATCATGAGAATGACATTCGGGTATCCTTCGGTATTATAAGTCAATTTAACGAGAAAAGTATACAAATTAATGAGTTATGACATAGATTGAAGATTTGCGATGAGTGATACAGGTGTGCATGAATAAATTACGAGAAATTGAAGGTATAATGTTATGAGTAATACAACATGAAAAGCATGAGTAAGTTACGAGTTATAAGCTATGAGAATGAGAAAGCCATGAAAATGAGTAAGTTACGAGAATGAGGAATTCGTGAGTTTTAGTAAGTTTTAAATTGAGTAAGAAAGTCTATAGCATTTTATGATATTTTATAATTTATGTTGCTATCTTATTTCATGCAACTTACTAAGCATTTAAATGCTTACTCTCTTCCATCTTTCTCTTCCATGTAAATTACCGAACTAGCTTGGGATTGTCAAAGTCGGAGCTCGAAGTCACACTATCAAGCCATCCATTTTGAGTATTGTATAGTTAGTTATTTTGCATATGGCATGTATAGGAAACCTTGTCATTTTGAAATGTGTCATTTTGATAGCCTAATGAGTTGGCTACTAGTATTACTTAAGTCATTTTGTAATGGCCTTTACCAATAGGCTAATATTGATCAAGTTAATTGCTAGGTGAATGATACGGTTTGAATGTTACGATTGTGAATGTTTGGATGTTCTATTGTGCCATGATATGTGTTATGAATTGGCATTATTTTGGTTCAGTTTCAGTGTGGCAAAAAGGCTTGGAAAATAACCTATAATTGTCCACACGGTTGGGCACACGGGCGTGTGCCTAGGTCGTGTGTGACATACGGTTAGCCCCCATGGGCATGTTAATAGGTCGTGTGTCCCCTACATCCAAATTTGCTAAGTTAGTGTTGCACACGGGATGAACACACGAGCGTGTACTCTGGTCGTGTGAACCCCTAATGTTTATAGTGTTCAATATCATAATGGTCCACGGGTTAAGGACATGGGTGTGTCTAGGCCGTGTGAGGGACACGGGCCATAAACAAGGGCGTGTGCCCATACTATGTTCGAGTCTGTAGGTTTGAAATAAGAAATAAATTCAACACAGGCCAAGGACATGGGCGTGTGTAACCACATGGCCAACCCACACGGGAGTGTCCTGCCTCACACGAGCATGTGGCCTTATTTTAGGCAAAATTTTTCTAAGTGTCGAAAGTTCTCAGATTGGTTTCGGAACACACCCAATGTATGTTTTGGGCCTTGTAGGCCCATAATAAGGATAGTAAGAAATCATGTAACAAGTTTTGAAATGGAACAAATTTTTATAGCCCGAGTTTACGTATTCAAGCATGTTCAAGTACGGTAATACCTTGTACCCCGTCCCGGTGTTGGACTCGGGTAAGGGGGTTTTACAATGTGTATGTATAATTGAATTGTATATTGATTTGAGTGTGAAATTGAAATTGAATAGTGATCTTAAATTTGGTATGAAAGTGAAAATTAGAATTGAATAAGGGATTAAATTGTGAAAGAAGCCATAAGTTTTACATAATAGGGACTAAATTGAAAGAATTTCAAAATTAGGGATTTATGATGAAATTTTAATAGACACGTATAAGTTTGGTTGAAATTTAAGTAGAAATAAAGTATGAATTGAGTTAGGAAAGTAGATAAATCTAGTTAGGACTAAATTGGAAATTAAGGTATAAATTGAATAGAAATCCAATTATTTATTGTAAATCAATGTTATATTAATAGTATAAATTATTTTTATTTTTGTAGCTATTAAAGAACTCGAGGCATTGGCATACAAAGGAAAGGAGAAGGCTAGTGAGGACTAAAATGAGAAATTTACGGTTTGTATTACTATAATTCAACTTATTTATTATTAAATGTTAAATTTTAATTTGTGTGTATAGTAAGTGAATTGTGAGGTAAGTATCTTTATGGAGTTGAGTGGAAATTGAATTGACTAATGAATCTATATTGGTATTGAATTGTATTTTGATTGGAAAATAGAAAAGTGAATTTGAAATTGAAAACGAATTTCAAAATGAAAATGAAATTAAATTGAGAATTGGAATCCCTATTAACTAGTCGGGCTGAGTCGAATATAGTTGGCATGACATAGGATTGGAAAAGTTTAGGGATTCTTCGACCTCGAGTCAATGAGACACTGGGTGCTATTCTCGTGTGTTTGGTTGGAGTCACGTATCTGCCAAGGTCCGAGTCTTGTTAATAGGGGTAAATAATTGAAATGATAAATCAAATGAACTTGATTGATTGAGTCATTGAAATGAAATGAGAAAATTTATTTGTGAATTGAAAATCGAGAAAAGAGATTGAAAGAATAAACCAAAGGTTCATGAATTGATTGAAGTTCAAATTGATGATATATGATATCAATTGATAATTGGCAAAGCCGATAAATCCCGTACTCTTCCAAATCCTATGCCATGCCAACTATATCCAACTTAGCCCTACTAGTTAATAGGGTATTCTAATTCTCAATTAAATTTTCACTTTCATACCAAATTCAAGATCACTATTCAATTTCAATTTCACATTCAAATCAATATACAATTTAATAAAATATAGATGATATATGATGCCATTTGATGAAAGACTATTTTTGATATATGAAATTAAAGTATAAATTAACACATATGACTTATATTGTTACATGTTTGATGTCTATTATTTATTATAGTTTTTATAATTTGAATTATGGTAATACCACTAAGTATAGACATACTCAGTGTACGGTTGTATTACTATAATTCAAATTATTTATTATAAAATGTTAAATTTAAAATATGGGTATGGTAAGTGAAGTATGAGGTAAGTGTTATTGTTGAATTGAATGGAAATTGAATTGAGTGATGGATAAATATTAGTATTGAATTGTATATTGATGAGAAAGTGAAATTAAATTGAGTTGTGAATAAATTGAAAGTGAAATTGGAATTGGAAAGTGATATATGAAGTACATGATAAGAATTATTAGTAAATTACGAATGACTAGTGAATTTTGAAATATATTTAAAGATAGAGAATATATAAATATACGGATTATTGGTACAAGGATTAAATTGTAAAGTATTTAAATATATGAAATTCAATTTTAATGCTGAAGTAGGCGTAATTTAGAACTACTAGGATATTAGTGGCATGCCATTAAGGAACTCTAGCGCGCTTTCTAATTATTAGCACATTGGTGCTCTCCATTTAGCACACTTGTGCTCTCTATATAGCACTTTAGTGCTCTCTGCTTAATAGTGCATAATAATGCACCTCTGTATCAGTTCCGTATATCTTAAGTGTTCTGTTTAATTTATTGGGCCTCTGTTAGAAAGGGAAATAATTTTTGTTACAAGGTAAAGGATTATCTTTTTTTCAAGTTTGAAATATTGAATTAAAAATAAATTGTGAAATGAAAGGATAGAGAATGGATATAAATGATAAACTAGATATATATATATATATATACATAGAAAGGAACTATAGAATTTTAGAGATAATGAAGTTCATGATCAAAAGAAAACAAGGAAAGTTCGAGGATGAAATTTATTTTAAGGGGGAGAGAAATTTAATACCCCGAAAATTACTACAACAAAAAAGTAAGATATTATCCTTGATATAGTTAAGTAAGGAAATAAAGTGACAAAAAGGGAAATTTTAGATTATGTCAACATTGGGAAGTATATTATGATATATTACATTATTAATTCAAGAAAGGACTAAATTGTAAAAGTGAGAAAAGTTTTGTGGCCTAAGAGTAAATACTTAAAATTTGAGGGGTTAACGTGTAAATATGAAAAATTGAAGAACCAATAGTGCAAATATTTTAGGGGTGGAATAATCTAGATACTAAGGAAAATGGATGAATTAGGACCAAATCGAATAGGTGAAGAATTATGAGGGACTAAATCGTAATTTTTCTAAATTAAGTGATGACTCAATGATGGAATTTTAAAAGATCATGAAGGGCAAAATGGTCAATTAGTAAGAGATAGAATTCTAGAATGTAATGATTATGTTGATGATATTTTAAATTAATTAATTAGATAAATATTATCTTATTAATATTTTAATAAGATATTTATTATTATTTTATTATTTTATTTAGTATATATATGTGTGTGTGTGTGTGTGTGTGTGTGGAAAGAAAAAAAAACACACACCATCCATCATCTTCTTCCATGCACCCCACATTAGAAAGAAGAGAAGAAAGAAAATTTTTTTCTTTACAATTTAGTCTTTCCACCAAAATTCACCATTTTCACTTAGAAATCAAAAGAATTTTCATAGCTACCAAGAGAGAAAAATATTAAGGAGACTATGAGGAGCTAGAATATCAAGTTAGATTCAAGAAATAGAAGTTGGAGGAGAGAGAAAATCAAGTTAAAGATTGAAATCAATGGGACAAAGTAAGAACATCAAGATTTTAATATATTTCTAAGTTTTATATTATTGAAAAAGAATAAAAAATTATGTTAAAGCTGAGTTTTCTTATATATGGTTGTATGTTCTTAATATTTTAATAAAGAGAAATAAGAGAAAATGGGAAATATTGTAGATAAAGGAAATAATGGTGTTATAAACTTGGTAATTAACATCTTGCACCAAAATAGTTTTGGACAACAACAGTAGGCTAACTTTGAAAAATCACCAAAATTGTAGAAATAAAATTAGAGGATTAATAAAATATTAAATTAAAGGTTATTGAGTCTAGTTTTTCATAGAAGAAACAGTGTATGCAATGAAACTGTAAATTATGAGATATAATAAATTTTGTGAGACAAGGTCAGAATGATTTCGGGTTCCCCTATTTTGAGTTTGGAAAATCATCAAAAAATGGAGAAAAATAATTAAGGGCTTAAATTTATATGATTAAATTCTTAATGAGTCTATTTTCAAGAGAAAAAAATGGAAACAGCATCCAAAATCTATACTGAGAGATAATTAATTTTTAGTAAGGAAAGGACGAAGCTGTCAATCAGCAAAATAGGGATAAATTTGAAGATTTTATTGTATTTATTGGCTTAATGATAAATTCTGAAATTTTTATGGTAGAAAGATATTTGAGTCTAGTTTCAAAACCATCAAGCAAATCTTAATTTGGAATTTTTTAGCTCAAGATATAAATAATTTAGTGACTATGACTCAAATGAACAACTTTGAATAAACATATAAGTAAATAGTGAAATTATAGATAATGTTGCTTATAAGCATGTTATATACATTAAGTGTAATAGGCCCAATTTTATCGGGCCTTTAATGGGCTAAACAAATAAACTAATGTTACACGCCCAATTCTTAAAACCCCAAAAAATAAAAATCAAAAAAGCTACAGGCCTAAAACAAATCAGCCCAAACCTAAAACTAGCCCTAGCCCACTAACCCGTAATATGTCAGAAAGCAAAAAATCTTAGCCTAAGCTTTCAACCACCGCACCACCCCACGTCTTCTTCCACCACGCCACGACAACATACCCACGTCTAACCACATACCTGCAAAAGAGGTGGGACAATCAGTAGAAATAGTTGTATTTTTTGGGCTATAAAAAGCCATGAATAATCGATGTAAAGGGTTCGGATTTTTTTTGAATGAAATACAAAACAATAATTTTTTTAAAATACAAACAAAATATACAACCAAAATAGATTCAAACACAAAATATATGAAATCAATCCAAACATATGGAGATTAATCGAAATAGAAACAAAATTTCTGAAATGTGATTTTCATTTTTTTTCTTCTATTTTTACTATTTGAGTTTTCTTCCTATTTTTCTTCTCATATACGAAAATACAAAAAAAATGGGAAAGGGACTCACCGGAGTTGTTCTACCATTTTCTTTTGTTTTTCAGGCATTTTGAGGCCGGATTTGGGTTCAAGGGGTCAAAATCTTTTAAAAAACCTTTTTTTTTCGTGTAGCCATAAGGAAATGTATTCCCCTAAACTGAACTCGGTTCGTATAAGCCTATAATGTGTGAGGATCGAGGAATCTGCTGGTTCGAGTACCTTTACTTTAGAACCAAACCGCATATAGTGAGCCCTAAGAGCCTACCCTAGGTAGAACCATACCAAACCCCTAGAGGTCATCTAAATAGGTGCTTTATTTGCTATTTATGTATTTTTACTGACGTGTTTTCTTTCGTTTTGGTGATGATTGCATTGCATTTTCATTATAGAAAAGAGGTGTTGATTCACGTTCAATTGCTAAATAGAGAGCTTGTCATGGAAAATGGACTTCCTGATAAAGTGGAATACAATACGGGCCTCCGAATATGGTCTGAGTAAACATAACGAGAGAAGGGTGAAAGTCCGTGAAGGAATACACAACCTTACTTTGTTGTTTGAAGATTCAAGCTGATAAGGCATGTTCTAACATCTCGACCTTCATAAAAAAGTTAATGAATATCACGATGATAAGTGAGCAGTGGGTCACAGTCTGGATTGAGCAAAAAGAGCTAGTAGAGGCATCCATTGAAAAGTTCGTGAGATTTGATCTTAACATCCAGATATGAAGAAAAGGATTGATGTTTTCACCTGGAATATAAGGACAAGGCCGTATAAATATCCGTTTTATGTAAAGAGATTTGTTTTTTAGAAAAGTTGTTCTAATAGAATTAGATCAGAATCAAGGTCTCTTTTTTGCATTCATTCACACATTAGCATTGCGTTGCATCATATGCATTAAATCTCACAAAGAGACCCTAAAATCGTGGCAGTTACCCTGGAATATCATTACTACACACGAAGAAAAACAAAAGCTATAGACCAAAGGTTGGAAAAATTGGAACAAATACAAAAGGAGATGTAGGACCAACTGCGAAGGCAGATGTAAGAACAGTTGGCCAAGATCCAACAAGATATGAGGGATCAAATGCTAGAATCCCAGAGAAGCATAATGAGCCAGTTAAGCAGTTGCTAGCTGAGGGGCAAGAAAGAGGAAAGAGCCTGATATTCGCGATATAAAGTAATAAAATTTATAATAATGATCACACCAGAAACTAACTAGTATCACAATTTAAGGCAAGCGCACCTATCGAACAGTAGTATAGTTTAGTGGCAAGACCGAGATATTGTACCCAATGGAACTAAAAGTACTAGTACTAACTTTCTTTCTATTATTTAACCTAGAAATAAAAGGGGTTTTTATGAAGACTAAACTAATTCTAAAACTAAACTAAGAATGCACAAAAAGTAAATTAGGGAAAAACTCTTTGGAAAAACTGATTGATTTGGACAATACTCAAGGGAGAATCCACCTAGACTTCACTTGTTATCAATTCTTGAGCTAGACGATTTATTCACTTAACTTGATCCGTAGAAATCCCTAATTTATGTTAATACCTCCGTCAAGGATAAGAACAACTAATCCTAGGTTGATTAACTGAAATCTCTTACTAGTTAAAACCTCTAGTCTTGCATTAATTCGATCTGTAGATCCCCTTATTAGGTTTGACCCTAATCCGGTAGATTTATGTCGCCCTATGTCTAGGGTTGCATGCAACTCCGCTTAATTATGCTAGATCTGCTCTTAAACAGGGACTTTTGCTCCTCTGAATAAGCACATCAATACTTGAATTAATACCTAGGACTATTAAAACAAGAATTAAGAACACATAATTAAGAACAATTCAAGTATTTATCATATAACTCAAGAGAAAATAATAACAAGATCTGTCTTAGGTTTCATCACCCTCAAGTATTTAGGGGATTTAGTTCATAATTAATAAAGAAAACATCTCAGAAGAATTAAAATAATAAAACATAAAGAACTCAAAAACCCCTGAAGGATTGAAGGGAGATCATCTGTCTTGATGAAGAATTCGGCTTCTGGGATGAATCAATCGGCTTCCCTTAGAGTAATCTCTTGCTTCCACTCTCTGTGTCAGTAGATATAAAGTACCCTTTTGAGGAGAGAAAAGTATATCTTTGTAGTTGCCCCCTAGGGTCTTTATATAGAGATTTGGAATGCTTTCTTAGCCTCTAAGCATCCTTTTCCGAGTGAAATTGCACTTCCTCACTACAGGGACACGCCCGTGTGCCACGCCCGTGTGGTTCGAGGCCCAGGCCGTGGTCGGGCCTGTTAAACTCGTACGACCGTGTGGTCTAGCCGTGTGAGTCGGGGTTGGGGCGTGTTTATGCTCAAAGTGGCATGGCCGTGTGGTGAATCTCCGGGCCATGTTGATTATTGAATTGGATCTAATTTGCCCGTTTTTGGCCCGTTTCTTGCTATTTTCTCTTCCTTAAGCTTACCTGGGCATAAAACATGAAATAGAAGGATTAAGAGCACCAATTTCCACAAATTCAATGATAATTCATCCATAAATTAGGCAAGCATGAGGTAAAAACATGTATAATTTATCGTTTATCAGAGCCCTATAATCAACACCGGAGATGACAACAAGGATCCTGCTTATCCTCTAGGCTTCACCCTAATAAACACCCAAACACAACCACAAAGGGTGTCCGTCAACATCAAACCTCAATATCAGACCGGTACTTCGGCACTGATAAGCTTCTCAGTGGGTTCAAGCTCTAACCTCAGAGACAATCCACGATATCTTGTTGTCCCCGACCTTGATGATATAGTGGAGAAAAGCGAGAGTAGAGCTTCCAAAGCAATTGGAAGATCGATGCAAATGGCTAGAAGAGAAATTTAAGGTGTTGGAAAGCGCTGATTACCATTATGGAATTGATGCTAAGGAATTGAGTCTGGTTCCAAATCTAGTGCTCCCTTCAAAGTTCAAAATGTCGTATTTTGAGAAATATAATGGGACTAGCTGCCCTAAGGCTCACATTACAATGTTCTGTCGGAGGATAACAGGATATGTCAATAATGATCAATTGTTGATTCACTACTTCCAAGACAGCCTGACTGGGGCTGCGGCCAAATGGTATAACCAGCTAAGCCGTGCCTAAATTAATTCATGGAAGGACCTGGCACAGGCTTTCATGAAACAATACGGTCAAGTGACAGATATGGCGCTCGACAGAATTACACTGCAAAATATTGAAAAGAAGCAAAGTGAGAGCTTCAGGCACTATGCCCAAAGATGGAGAGAGGTAACGACACAAGTCCAGCCACCTCTTCTAGAGATAGAAACCACGATGCTTTTCATCAACACTCTAAAAGCCCCATTCATTAACCATATGTTGGAAAGCACTATGAAGAGCTTCTCAAATATAGTAATGTCTGGCGAGATGATTGAAAATACAATAAGAAGTGGGAAGATAGATGCGGGGGAAAGTGTCAAAAGATCAACTCCAAAGAACAAGGAAAATGAAGCGAATAACCTAAGCATGTATAATAAAGGGTATTCCAAATTGGTCAATGTAGGCCAGTCAAGAGCCATAACTACCAGCCATTAGGGCTCTCTAAGGCAAGAAATCAATCCAAGGCCAAACAAAGAAAGACTCTAGTTCACACCTATCCCGATGACATGTGGGGAGCTGTATCAGAATCTGTTTGATGCACATGTGGTATCTTCGTTCTACTCGGAACCCATACAACCTTCGTTCCCAAAATGGTACGATACGAATGCCCAATGCTAGTACCACTCAGGAATAACAGGACACTCAATAGAAAACTACACCACTTTAAAAAAGTTAATCAAAAGGCTCATCAAAATGGGCATTGTGAAATTTGATAATCAATTTAGTGTAAAAAATCTGTTACCCGATCATGCTGATAAGGGGGTAAACGTGATAATCGAGAATGTGGGAAAGAGAATCAATAAGAATATTTCAGAAGTAAAAACCCCCCATTTAAATGGTTTTTGAAACAAATGATAGACATGGGATTAATCATTTAGAATTCAGAGGAGATACCCAAAGGAATAAGGAGCTATTGTGAGTTCTACGCTGAAGAAGGTCATGAAATCCAAGAGTGCGCTAAATTCAAAGCTTTGGTGCAAAGCCTAATGGATAATAAAGAGTTGGAATTCCTTGAAGAAGTCAAAGGCCCGGAAGGAATGTCGGGGAATTTGAACATTAAAGCCTTATCCGAAAAGGGAGCCGAGGAAGAAAATTTATCAAGCATTTGCCCTTATGAGCCTAGAAGTGTTTTGAACAATAGGACTGTGGAGGAGATCCTTGTATTTTTTAGAACCAATTCGGAGTAATGTCCAGAACACACTTATTGCTCTGAGCCTAGGAGCAATAAGAATCCTTTTGTGAAATAGGCTTATGTCCAACATATTTATTTCAATAAAATGCATTTTTGTTTCTCACTTCGAGCAGATATTCTTTTATTGTTTCCATTTCATTCATAATCATACCATGCAAGTAAACATTCTTAGATTCTTTTGTTCTTCGGATCTTCTTTCATCCCTCTAATAGGTCTCCAGATATCAATGATATGAGTGACATTGTTTTTGACTCAGAACCTCCTTTTTAGCAAGATATGTGTCTAGAGGAACTTCAGGACTTTGAAGAGGACCAAGACTATAGCTTATCTCCTGATTTGTTAAAGATGGTAGAAAAAGATCCTACTTTATAAAGAATCAATAGAATCCATGACCTTTCTATAGCGGGCATCGATTCATCTGTGTGGTCGTCCGTTACTTCACTAAGTGGGTGGAAACTGCTTCATATTTCAATGTCATAAAGTCGACATTCAGTAAATTCTTGAAGTCATATGTCGGTATTAAATGCCAAAAAGGATTATATCTGACAATGCACTAAATTTGAACAATAGCACGATATCAGTAGTCTGTTCAAGATCAACACTATGTCGCCCCAAAATAAACGGTGCAGTGAAAAAAGAAGAAGAAGAAGAAGAAGAAGAAGATCGTGGGGAAAATGATGGAGACTCATAAAGATTGACTTGAGAAATTACCATCTATGCTTATTGAACGTCTGTCAGGACCCCAACCGGGGCAATGCCTTTCTTATCAATTTATGGAGGCAGTTTTGCTTATTGAAGTCGAGATTTCTTTGAGTTTTGTTAGAGATGAAGTTGGTTGGAGTAGAATAGATCCAATTTCGATATGATCAAGAGAACCTGATTGAAGAACAGAGGTTGAAAGCTATTCGTCATGATCAAATGTACGAATATAATATGAGATTATAATGAAAATGTTCGTCCCAGTGAATTCTATGAGAGAGACCTAGTTTTGAAAAGGATTCTTCCCATACAAAAGAATTTCTAAAGGAAATGGATACCAAATTGGGAAGGACCTTATATAGTGAAGAAGGCCTTCTCTAAAAGAGCATTGATATTAACCAAGATGGATGGCAAGAACTTGCCTAATCTTGTGAATTCTGATTCAATCAAGAAATACTTCACTTTCAAAAAGAATGAAAGAAAAAGGAGAGGCCAAGGAAAAAACCCGTAAAGGGTGCCTTGAGACCAAAGGGGTTTTAAATTGAAAACCCGTAAAGGGTAATTCAAATTTTGATCAAAATAGGGCATGCGGTAGTCTTGTTTTCTCTGAATTAACAAGGAGGAGAGATGTTGCATCTTGGGGCATCAACAAAATGCTTTAGATCCCCTAAACACATATTGAACTCAAAAAGGGTCCTCAAGAAGTTTGAGCAGTGAAGCTCATGCTGAGATATCTGGAGCACTGTAACAGCCCGATTTAGACCCTTAGCAGAATGGTGGTTTTGAGACCACGATTCTGAATCAGAAAAAATATTTTAAAATTATTTTATGTGTTTATTATGTGTGAATTTCTGTGCGTGAAATTTTCATGATTTAATTTTGTCGTTTAGGTCCCCAAATAAATAAAAAGACTTAATTGCGTAAAATGAAAACTTGATAGTTTAATGTGTGAGGACCGAATTGTTAATGTCTTTTTAATATGAAGTCTTTATGTTGAAATTGTGCCATTATTAATATAGGTGGACGGCAAAGGACATATATATGTGATAATATAATATTTTTAACTAAGGTTAATATAGTAAATTAATAAAATAAGTTAATATAATATAAACATATCATAAAATAAGCCATGTTCATTTTATTTTCTCTTGATCGAAACCAAAATAAGAGGGAAAAAGAAAAGAGAGCTAGGTTCAGCCACCTTACAAGCTTGATTTAAGGTTCGTTCTTACTCAGTTTTTGATCATTTTTACGTTTTTGATATCGTTGCTAAGTTATCTACAAGACCCATGCTTGAATTTTTTATTTTGGTGAATATTTTAAATTATGCCATTGTTGAAATCTTGTGATTTTTGTTGTTTGATGGTAGAAAATAAAAGATATGTGATAGATTAACATGTTTTGTATAGGAATTCTTGATGATTTTGAGTAATTAGGACTAAATTGCTAAAATAATAATTTGAGGGACTAAAATGTGAAATAAATGAAATATAAAGACTTGTGTGAATATGGGTAAGATTCATCCTAACATGGGTGTGTGAAATTTTGCATATTTTGTGTTTTGTGCAATAGGGACTAAATTGTAAAAAATGTAAATGTTAGGGGTAAAATGGTAATTTTCCCATTTATGTGTTTTTGGACTAAATTGAATGAAAATATGTTTGAATGAGCTTAATTTGAATATGTTTAGATTAAGAACCAAAGAAATCAGATTTGGATAGAGGGAAAACGAAAGTTGTCGACTAACTATCCTGTTCTGTTTTTCATCGTCCGAGGTAAGTTTATAAGCAAATAGACGTACTTCATTTTAATTAAATGCAAAGTATATATGCTGAAATGAAAAATATGAATTTATATATGTTATTGCCGAATGTGTATAAGCTTGACAACCACGTTCAGGCATTCGTTTCGACCGAGTTACGACGTCTGTTAGCCCAGTATGAACCTTAGGAATAGTTAGGATACATATGTCATGACATAGGATTCTGATATATGTGTGCGAGTAAGACCATGGCATCAATATGTGACTCTGATATATGTGTGCGAGTAAGACCCTATCTGGGACAGTGGCATCGATATGTGACTACATGTAAGACCATGTCTAGGACGTTGGCATTGTATGATACGTATGAATATCCAAGTGTTCTATCCAATTCCGAATGGTTCATCGGGCAGCGATAAGTTGTGATCGAAATTGAAAATTGAGCTAAAATGATTAGGTACGAGTTAGTTTATTATCTACTTGAAATAAGGTAAGTAAGTTACCTAATGTTAGATGCACATCATGTTTGTAGCAAAGGAAGAATGTATGTAAATGTGAAAAGTGTTTTCAGCCTTGTGAATAAATAATGGGAAAATTATTGAAATGATTTTTAGATATGTGTATATGTGATTATGTATATCCGGCCATATATTAGGTATATGTATATGATGTTGTGTTTTGATTCATGATCTTGGGTATTGATATTCGTGATATGAAGTAATAAAATTTATAATAAATGATCACACCAGAAACTAACTATTATCACAATTTAAGGCAAGCGAACCTATCGAATAGTAGTATAGCTTAGTGGCAAGACCGAGATATCGTACCCAAGGGAACTAAAAGTACTAGTACTAACTTTCTTTCTATTATTTAACCTGAGAATAAAAGGGGATTTTTATTAAACTAAACTAACTATCAGACTAAGCTAAGAATGCACAAAAAGTAAATTGGGGAGAAACTCTTAGGAAAACTGATTGATTTGGACAATACTCAAGGGAGAATCTACCTAGACTTCACTTGTTATCAACTCTTGAACTAGACGATTTATTCACTTGACTTGATCCGTAGAAATCCCTAACTTATGTTAATATCTCTCTTGAGACTAAAAACAACTAACCCTAGGCTGATTAATTGAAATCTCTTTCTAATTAAAACCCTTAGTGTTGCCTTAACTCGATCTATGGATTCCCTTATTAGGTTTGACCCTAATCCGGTAGATTTTCGTCATCTTATCTCTAGGATTACAATCAACTCCGCTTAATTCTGTTGGATCTACTCCTATGCAGGGACGTTTGCTCCTCTACATAAGCACATTCGACTTAAATCAATATCCCAGAAATATCAATTTAAGAGTTAAAAACACAATTAAGAACAAATCAAATATTTATCATATAATTCAAGAGAAAATAATAACAAGATCTGTCTTAGGTTTCATCCCCCTCAAGTATTTGGGGGAATTAGTTCATGATTATAAAAGAAAACATCTCAGAAGAAATAAAATAACAAAACATAAAGAACCCAAAAACCCCTGAAGGTAATTGAAGGGAGATTTTTAGTCTTGAGGGAGAATTCAGGTGCTGAGATGGATCAATCGGCTTCCCTTAGAGTAATTCCTTGCTTCTACTCTCTATATTGGCAGAAATAAGGCACTCTTTTGTGGGAGAAAAAGCACACCCTTGAAGTTGCCTCCTAGGGTCTTTATATAGAGCTTTGGAATGCCTTTCTTAGCCTCTAAGCATCCTTTTCCGAGTGAAATTGAACTTCCTCACGACAGGGACACGCCCGTGTGCCACGTTCATGTGGATCGAGGCCAAGGCCGTGCTCGGGCCTATTAAGGTGGCACGGCCGTGTGATCGGGCTGTGTGAGTTAGGGTTGGGCCGTGTTTATGCTCAAAGTGGCACACGGCCGTGTGGTGATCCTCTAGGCCATGTTGTTTTCATACTTTGGCCCATTCTCTCCGTTTTCAGCCCGTTTCTTGTTCTTTTCACTTCCCTATGCTCACCTGAGTATAAAACATGAAATTAAAGGTTTAAGAGCATCATTTTACACAAATTAATGGTTAATTCATCCAGAAATTAGGCTAAGCATGAGGTAAAAACATGTATAATTTACTGTTTATCAGGTATGTGAGTATAAGTTTCACTTGATTATATAATGACATTTTGGCTTTGGAAGTTGAATGATATTTTATTAATATAATCACATGAGAATTAGGCCAAGGTAACATTTATGTATGTAAGTACATATTATTTATGAGATTGTATGTTTGAGACTAAATGTGATAATGATATTAGAACTTGGTTTAGTTAAATTGATTTGATTATATCATTAAGTTGTTAATTTGCTTATGACTTACTAAGCTAAGATAGCTTACTGTATGTGTTTATGCTTGTCTTTGTTTTATAGATTTTGGACCATATGAGCTCAGGGATCGTCAGCAAAGTCTATCACGCTATCGACTGTCTTCAGTATTTTTATAAGTGAACTTACGAATATATGGCATGTATAGGCTGAATTTTATTTTTTGAAATGTTTGATTTTGGTTAATGTAACCATGAGCTTGATTTTGGTTAATGTAACCATGAGCCATGCGAAAATGACTTAATAATTTGTTGTGCTCAGATTTAATGCTTTATTTGATGATGGTTATGCTTGGTTGTGATTTTGGTGATTAGGTCATATATTTTCATGTGAATTATGGTTGATTATAATAGTAATGGTTGTGTAAATATTTGGTCTTGGTTTGAGCTTATATTGAAAGTGTATCCAAGGTATATGATGTTTGTGAAGTTTGTTTATGTGTTTCGGCTATATAATTTATAATGGTTGTTAAATGAGTTAAGGTATATCATATATTAGTTAGGTAATAATCCAAATAAATGCATGGAGTATATTTTGTGTTCCCTTATGGTTTATAATAATGATATGTATAATTCATGATTTGTTTGTTATGATTAGTCTGACATATTAGAATTTAGTCTTATAATTGGAAATTGGATTGATGGTAAAAGATATGTGCTAATATATTCAGATATGCTTTGTTAATTGAACCTATATATATATATATATACACATATATATTTATGCGTTTATATTAAGGTTGGTATATGTGAATGTTAATTCATTTTCTTGATAAGATATATGCTTATGATGTGATAGGGTATAATAAAGAAAAAGAAACCTTGAACATAGCATGGTTATATTCGGTTAATACAATGATATAAATGACTATATGAATAATGAATTTTATATTGGTAAAATAATTGGGTAATATAAATTTTTATAATACAATTATAATCGGTTTGGACAAGTTGATAAGATCATGTTTATTTGGTTTTCTGAGTAATTTATTGGTTAGATTATATTGATATATATATATATATATTTATATACGATTATGCTTAGACATTTATATGTGAAATGTTTAGTAATGTACTTATGAAATGGACGTGATGATGTATGACTTTACTGACTAAAGTAAGTGCATAGAAATTGTATGTTGATAGATTATTTCTTATAATAATCATTAGAATGTTTTAGATATTAAGATTGCATATATGATTTGAGTATGCAATGAAATGTATTGGGTTATAAGTTAAGTATTTAATTTCTATGATTATTTGTTTGTATTGAGTTAACAGTAATTCGAATAATTAAATAAATGGTCTAGTTGAAACATATTAGTTTGGTTTAAAATTTTTTATTAGATGATTTACTTTGTAATGAAAGTCTGTTTTGAATTGTCTTTTGATCGGAATGCCTCTTAACCTCGTTTCGGCGACCGATACGGGTTGAGAGTGTTACATGCACCTATTTTTCATCTTATTCATTTTGAATCTTAGCAAAATTTGTTATCTTAATTATTTCATTTTCAAGCTTTGCTCCCAATAAAATTTCATCTTGTCCATTATGATAATTTTTTTCAAGCATTTTTCAGTGAAATAATGATTAATGGACCAATAATATTCAAGCAAAAGGAGTTTTACATATTACGTTGAGAGCTTCTAAATAGTACGAGGCCCCGAAACAAGGCCATTAGTCAGAATTGACCAAATTCATGAGTTGGAAACATTTGGGAAAGAATAGCCCAAATTGTGATTACTTTTTCAGGTTTTCTGTTAGAGATACCAACTAAAGAAGAAGATAGAATAATACATCAATGATAAAATATCGATGAACAATGAGCAATGTCGATCCAAGCATTAAAAGGGATCATTCTCAGAAAAAATGACATTCTGCATTCATACAAATATTATGCATACACATCTGGTCATGTTACCCAGAGAATGGTGTAACAGATCAATTGATTGAAGATGATACAAATCCTATACCCCTGAGTTGCAGTGGGGTGAATTGAAGATGATACAAATCCTATACCCTTAAGTTGCAGTGGGATGAATTGAAGATAATACAAATCCTATACCCCTGAGTTGCAGTGGGACGGATTGAAGTTATTATGGCGAATCTTATCTCCTTAAAGTTGCAGTGGAGCAAATTGAAGCCACAAACCTTATCTCCCTAAAGTTGTAGGAGAGCACGTTACAAATAAGAAAATCTTATCTCCTTGAAGTTGCAATAGGGCAGATTGAAGACGGGATAAAATACACAAACCTTATCTCCCTGAATTGCAGTGGGATAGGTTGAAGTTACAAGTCTTATCTACCTGAAGTTGCAGCGGAGTAGACTGAAGATAGCGAATCTTATTTCCCTGAAGTTACAATGGAACAGATTGAAGCTATAAATTATAGACCTTATCTCTCTGAAGTTGCAGTAGAGCAGATCAAAAACAAGCCTTATCTCTCCGAAGTTGCAGTGGAGTAGGTTGAAGATGCAATCTTATCTCCCTGAAGTTGCAGCAAAGCAGACTGAAGATAGCGAATCTTATTTCCCTGAAGTTGCAGTGGAACAGATTGAAGCTATAAATTATAGATCTTATCTCTTTGAAGTTGCAGTAGAGTAGATCAAAATAAGCATTATCTCCCTGAAGTTGTAGTAGAGTAGGTTGAAGATGCAAGTGTTATCTCCCTAAAGTTACAGCGGAGCAGACTAAAGATAGCGAATCTTATTTCCTTGAAGTTGCAGTGGAACAGATTGAAGCTACAAGTTACAAACCTTATCTCCCTGAAGTTACAGTGGAGCAGGTTGAAGATACCAATCTTATCTCCCTGAAGTTGTAGTGGAGCAGATTGAAACTACTAATCCTATCTCCCTGAAGTTACAGTGGAGCAGATTAAAACGATGAATCCTATACCTCTGAAGTTGCAGTAAGTCGAATTAAATCTACCATAGCAGATTGAAGTTGTAGACCTTATTTCCCTAAAGTTGCAGTGGAGCAGACTAAGGCCACAATCCTCATCTCCTTAAAGTTGCAGAGGAGCAGATAGAAACAATAAATCCTATACCTCTGAAGTTGCAGTTGGTTGGATTAAATCTACCGTAGCAAGTCTTATTTCCCTAAAGTTGTGGTGGAACAGACTAAAGCTACGAGCTACTAATCTTATCTCTCTGAAGTTACAGCGGATCATATCAAAGCAATAGTCCCTGTACCCCTGAAGTTGTAGTGGGTTAGAATAAGGCTACTTGAAGAGAAGAAGCGCCAAGAAGTCGAGATTTGGCAAGACCGAGAGAAATTGGTTCTTTTTGAAAGTTTTTGCTCTATTCTTGTTACATGACAATGAGTAAAGAGGGGCAGATGTAATAGGCCCAATTTGCCCGGGCATTAAACGGGCTAAACAAATAAACTAATGTTACAAGCCTAATTCTTAAAACCCAAAAAAAAATTAATAAAGCTACAGGCCCAAAACAAATCAGCCCAAACCTAAAACTAGCCCTAGCCCACTAACCTACAATATGTCAAAAAGTAAAAAACCCTAGCCTAAGCTTTCAGCTGCACGTCTTCTTCCACCACGCCACGACAACATACCCACGTTAACCCACGTATCTGCAAAAGAGGTGGAACAATCAGTAGAAACAGTTGTATTTTTTGGGCTATAAAAAGCCACGAATAATCTATGTAAAGGGTTCAGATTTTTTTTAATGAAATACAAAACAATAGTTTTTTTAAAATACAAACAAAATATACAACCAAAACAGATTCAAACACAAAATATACGAAATCAATCCAAACATATGGAGATTAATCGAAATAGAAACAAAATTTCTAAAATGTGATTTTCATTTTTTTCCTTCTATTTTTACTATTTGAGTTTTGCCCCTATTTTTCTTCTTATATACGAAAATACAAAAAAAGGGGAAAATGACTCACCAGAGTTGTTCTACCGTTTTCTTTTGTTTTTCGAGTGTTTTGAGGCCGGAAAAACACCTTTTTTCGTCGCCAGCCGCCATGTGCGGCAGCGTCAGCGACCGCCGCGGTGGTGGCCCATCGAAGTTTAGCCAGAGGGGAGAGGCATTTGACAGAGAGAGGAAAGCTTTTTCAGATTTTTTTTTAAAAACATGGGCTAAATGATTGTTTTTGACAAAAAACTAACTTATATAGGCTCCCAAAACAACGTCGTTTTGGGACTGGCCCCAAACGCCCAAAACGACGTCGTTTCACCTTGACCCAATCCGACTGACCCGACCCGCCAAAGATCCGCGTGTTTTATAGCGGAAGGGATAATTGCACATTTAGCCCTTAAGTATTTTAATTATTTTGCAATTAAATTTCTTTTTATTTTTTTATTTTGGCCCATTAATTTATTTCGTTTTCGATTGGGTCCACACAGAAGTTGCGCGTTTTGGAGGGGAAATTATTTCTCATTTTGGTCCCTCTTTTTTATTCACACGTTCAATGTGGTCCTTTTCCTTTCTTTTTATTTCTGATTGGTCCCAAACTTTTGTTTTAAAGTTCAATTTAATCCTTTTTATTATTTTTGGTATTTTATTGTTAAATTACTTGTACGATATTATTATTATTATTACTATTATTATTATTAAATTAGTTAACTTTGCATTGTTACTATTTTTATTATATTTATTTACCTAGTTTTTAAATACATGATAAACAATTAATTATACATATTTTTACCTCATGTTTAGCCTATATTTTGGATGAATTATTATCAAATTAGTGAGAATTGGTGCTCTTAATCTTTCTTTTTCATATCTTATACTCAGAAGAGCATAGAGAAGAGAAAAGAATGGAAAATGGACCAAAAACGGAGAAAATGGGCCAAAATGTGAAATCGACTCGGCCCAAGAAGTCACCGCACGGCTGTGGCACACGGTCGTGCCACACGAAGACCACACGGTCCAGCCCCCGACAAGCACGGCCAGGGCACACGACCATGTCACCTCAACAGTCCCGAACACGGTCTCTTGTCGAAATCACACGGGTGTGGCACACGGGCATGTTCTAGTCGTAAGGAAGAGGAATTTCACTCCGATTTGGATACTTAGGGGCTAAGAAAGCCATTCTAAACTCTATATAAAGACCACAGGAGGCAACCCTAAGGATATACTCTTTTCTCTGAAGAAAGAGCGCCATAATTCTACCAACACAAGGAGTGAAAGCAAGGGATTACTCTAAGAGAAGCCGATTGATTCATCCTAGAAGCCAGAATTCTACATCAAGACAGAGGATCTCCCTAAATTCCTTCAGGGGTTTTTGGGTTCTTTATGTTTTGTTATCTTAATTCTTCTGAGATGTTTTCTTTCTTTATTATAAACTAAACCCCTCAAATACTTGAGGGGGATGAAACCTAAGACAGATCTTGCTATTATTTATTCTTGAATTATATGATAAATACTTGAATTGTTCTTAATTATGTGTTCTTCATTCTTGATTTAATAATCCTATGTATTACTTCAAGAACTTGATGTGCTTAGGCAGAGGAGCAAAAGTCCTTGTTTTGATAGTAGATCTACCATAATTAAGTGGAGTTGCATGCAACCCTAGACATAAGGCGACATAAATCTGCCGGATTAGGGTCAAATCTAATAGGGGGAACCATAGATTGAATTAATGCCACCTAGGGTGTTAATTAATAAAGAAACTTTAGTTAACAGCCTAGGCCTAGTTGTTCTTAGCCTCGACGGAGGGATTAACATAAGTTAGGGATCTCTACGGATCAAGTCAAGTGAAGAAATTATCTAGTTCAAGAAATTAATAACAAGTGAAGTCTAGGTGAATTCTCCCTTAAGTATTGCTCATATCAATCAGCTTTCCCTAAAGTTTTCCCTAATTTACTTTTTGTGCACTTTTAGTTAGTTTTAGAATTAGTTTCAACCAATCCTTTTTTATTTTTAGGCTAGATAATAGAAAGGAAGTAAGTATTAGTACTTTTAGTTCCCTTGGGTACGATAACTCGGTCTTGCCGCTAAACTATACTACTGTTCGATAGGTGCACTTGCCTTTAAAATCGTGATATTAGTTAGTTTTTTGTGTGATCAGTTTTTATAAATTTTATTACTTAATATCGCGAGCATATCAATACATTTATTTTATTTTATATATTATTGCTGTTTTTTATTATTAGTAGTAACATAATATTATTTTTATTATTTTATTATCATTTTTATCATTATTATTAACATATTATTTTTGTTAATGTATTATTATTACCTTTTTTATTATCATTATTGATATATTATTATTCTTATTAATATATTATTATTATTTATCACTATTATTATTAACATATTATTTTTACTAACGTATTATTATTACTCTTTATTATTTTTATTATTATTAACGCATTACTATTATTATTAATGTATTATCATTATTATTTTCTATATTGTTATTATTATTACTATTATTCTGTATATATTATTATTATTACCTTTTTTTTATTATTATCATCAATAACATGTTTATTTTTATTTTATTATTATGATATTTCTATTTGTATTTGTTTACCTAACCTTTTTTTTCATACATTCATTTTATTTTGTTTATTTATTTATTTATTTATCCTTTTCTATAACATTTTTTTCTCTTATATTATTATTAATACTACTGTCATTATTATTAATATTATTTTTAAACTGTTTTACATAATAGTTTTTTTATTTATTTGATTATTATAAGTTTTTTTTTAATTTTTAATTTTTTAGTTTACTTATTGTTTTCTTTTATGTTAACTTGTTTATTTTATTCGTCCATTCTTGTCTTTTTTACTATCATTCACATCGTTGCATTCGTTCTATTATACCTATTAATATTGTAATTTATTGTTACACTTTTCTACAAATCATGTTGCATTTTACTCGATGCATTGAAATTTTATTTCCAAAATAAGTATTATTTCGTATTTTGGGATTCGAAAGGTCGTACCCTAACTTACGGGGTTTCGATTTTCTCGTTAAATCTGAATAAATGAATATTTTTATGTGATTTTAAATAATCTCGATAATTAAAAAGAAATTGTATTCTAACTTAATAAATATGATTTCTTTCTAAAAACCAAGATAATCGAATGTCTTTTTCAAAAAAATAAATCTTTTCAGTGTTTATTCTCGTTCTTGGGGATTTAAGGTATCATGTCCTAACTTACGGGATGTGATCCTTTCCCTCGATTAGCGTGAAATACATCATCTCCTCAAAAAAATTTCCCTTTTTTCGATTAAATAATATTTTAATAAAAGATTGTATCTTTAAAATTTCTTCAAATTTTTAATTTTCGACACTAAAAAAATTAATTAACCAATTAGGTACCAATTTTGGGCATTACGAGGGTTCTAATCCTTACTCGTGCGTAACCGACTCCAGAACCCGTTTTTCTGAACTTCGTAGACCAAAATTAATTTTTTAAAAATCAAACCGTTTATTAAAAACAATCACTTTTCGAGGTGACCCGATCACACCTCATCAAAAATGATTGGTGGCGACTCCCAATTTTTATTTTCATAATTAGAGTCGACCTCGCTTTCAAAAAAATGGTTTCAACATTAAGGATGTGGAATGGAGAGGAGGAGGAGGAAAATATACATGAATATTCGGCTAGCATGGCTAATTTGCATGTTTTAGGCTCAGGGACTAAATTGAATAAAAGTAAAATTTTATGGGCAATTTTGTAAAAATGTCAGAAATGACCAAATTGCATTAAATGGATTATTTTATTATTTAAATTACAAAATTGAATGAAATTATTAATTTAGATCAAGACCGGTTGAAAAATCAAGGAAAATAGAAAATTACTGAAATGTCCCTAAATCTTGGTATTTCTGCAAATTTAGCCAGGTAAGTTCGTGTAACATAATTATGTGATATAAGGAAATACGAGTTGATGGTACATGAAATATTGATATAATGAATTAACTGATTTATGTTTATGAAGAAACGACAAGAGAATGATATTTATCATGACATGTAAATATGTGATTATCTTTGATACGTTGATACAAGGAAATTAAGTATGTTGAGATGAGTAATAAATTCAAGTAAGACATGTCGAGAAAGATAAGTATGTTTAAGGGACAATATCCTTAATTTTGATTGGTTCCAAATATGAATGCTAGATGAAATAAAATGTCTGATAAATAAATTTCTAACTCCAGTAATGCTCCGTAACTCTATTCCAGTGATGGATTCGGGTTAGGGGCATTAGTCTGAATACTAAATCTCTTTTTATAACAATCCAGGACCACTCCATGTTCAGATAACCAATTCATTCCCCAAATGGCATAATTAACAAGTCAACTAGAAAAGTTTTATTCTGTATCATTAACGGGCATCTTCTACATATTCGATCTACTGACACTGTTTGCCCCAAAGGACTAGATACAACAATAGATACTCTAGACATTTCAGGTTTTAATTTCCCCAAGTCAACTAATTTTGAATTAATGTATGAATGTGATGAACCCGGATCAATTAAAGCATATACAGGTTTATAATACAATAAAAATATACCTATTACGACGTCATGTACATCACCTTCTTCCCAAGTCTGAACAACGTATGCTCTGGCCAATGCCCTAGTCTCTAACTGCTGAGTAACTATGTCACTGCCTCTTCTTGCACCTCCACCTCTAAAAATAAGACCACATCTACCCAAACCTCTTCCTCTAGCAGTAGATACAAATCTCTATGGTGTGACGAGTTTAACATCTTTATTTTTTGGGCAATCCTTAGCAAAATGCTCAGTCGATCCACAACGAAAGCAACCACCAGTCACTTTCCAACACTTACCCAGATGTTTCTTCCCACAATGTTCACATTCCAGGCATTCAGTTTCCTGTGATGGACCTTTTACACTGCCAGTAGATATAGTAATCTATTTTCCTCGCCCTCTGTCACCTCTATCTTATCTGAAACTCGATCTCCAACCACTATGAAATTCCCTTGATCTTTTCAATTGTGGACTTGAACTGACAGCTCCAGATCATTTCCCAGTTGAACGAGTAATTTCAGGCTTTCTATCAAGGCCCAAAACTTACTCAACCATCTTAGCTCTTTCAACCAAGTCTACGAATTCAATTCTGAAGGATACCAATTGTACTCTTATTTCATCTAGTAAACCCCGTAAGAACCACATACAACTATCGGCTTTTGTCAGTATAAACTCTGAAGCATATCGACTGAGTTTACAAATTTCCGTTCATAATCTACAACTAACAAATCACTTTGTTTCAGCATCAAAAACTCTTGCTTTTTGTCTTCAATATATAATTCCCTTGTAATACCCTAATTTCACCCGGGCCCGTTGGAAGCCCATATATAATCCAAAATAGAAAAAATAAACAAAATAATAAAAAGTCTTATGACAGTCCATTTTACAAATATTTGAGGCCCACATTACATTAGCTAAAACCATTTTTACCCAAATATTTAAACCATTACCCCAAGCCCGAATTGAAAACCCAATGACCCAAATACTTCCTAAGCCTATCCCTAAACACCACTACTCGAATACCCATTAAACACCCTTAGCCCAAACTACCCAAGACCCTAAACTAACCACTTAGGTCTAGACTTAACCCAATGACACAGTTGGCCCGAGAAGCCCAAACACCAATGGACGTTTTAGCAGAAACCCTAAGGCAAAGGAGTTGCCGCCGCAGCCAAGCTTTCATCGGTGCGTGAATCGCGCCCATTAGCCACGTTTCACGCCACCATCAGTGCCTTGACATCATCATTGACCTGCAAAAGAAGAAAGAAGTACAAACAGAGGCCAAGAAGATAGTAAAGCATAGAGAAATATATGGCAAGAGATCAAAAATGCCAAAATTGTACAAAAGCTATAAAAGCCTCGTTGTAATCTGTTAAAATGGGGGGATACACGATTTACACGAATACAACCAGAGAAAACAGTGAAAATAAAAGCAATAAAAAGTAGATTTCGAAGGTTTTTTTGATTTCTTGGTCTAAATTTTTGTTTTAGTTTTTATTTTATTTTCGTTATTTTATAAGTTATTGTAAGTTTTTTTTTAATTAAAAAGGCGAAAACAAATAAAAAAAGGGAAAACGGGACTCACCTGGATCGTTTTTGGGTTGTGACATCGGAGCCTCGTCTCCTTCGCCGGATTCGAAGCCCGCACAGATCTAAAGCTCTATTTTTTTGTTCATTTTCGGGATTGAAAAGTTAAGCCCTCTAGAACGGTTGCAAGCGGCACCAAAATAGGCCTTCGTTGCTCACCACTAGTCACTGTTTTCCATGGTGGTGCGGCAGTTGAGGAATGGGTTCCTTGGGTCAGTAGAATAGGGAATTTGAAAGGGGGTTAGGTTAGGATAATTTGTTGTTGGTTCCAAATAGTTTTGCAGCAAAAAAAAAAAAGGATTTTAAACAACATCAAAGTGGCACCGTTTGGTGCCCAACCCATGCGCCTGACACGATTCATGTTTGGACCCGCGTGTTTTTAACCCTAAATGGGTATATTGCGCAACTGGACCTCCTTTTTTGCGCCTCTGTTTTAATACATACAATTTCCCTTTTTATTATTTAAAATTTCCCCCTGAAATTCATAAGATATTTCTATTTAGTCCTCAGGCCTTTTAAATATAGAATTGGAACAGTGTCGTTTTGGGATTAGGGTTTAATCACCCAGTGAGTCCCTCTTTTTTAACCCATGATTCAATCAGGGCCCGAATCCAATTTTCCTTTTTTTAAATTTTCCCCTAGAGTTTCGTTTAATTTTAATTCCAATCATTTTTCTTATTTATTTTCATTATTTTTCTTTTACTTTGATATATTATATATTTTAAATTTTTTTATATATATTATCTACTTTAAATTATTTTATTTATTATGTTTTGTATATATTATTTTGTTTTAAACGTTTTATGCGTATAAAATTGTTTTATTATATATTATTATTGTTTTCATATATTATTTATTATGTATTAGGTATTATTTTAAAATATATATTATCATTAAATATTATATATTGTTTTAAAATTCGTATGTATCTATTAAGTATTATATATTATATATATATTGTGTGATATTTCAAATTAATTTTTCACAAATATAAAGTTTTGTTTTATTACTTTTTATATATATTATTTTATTATATTACATGTTATAAATTATTTTTTTCCTTGATCTATTTACAAAGTATTAATTAATTTCTAATCTTTTTTATATATATTATTTTAATGTCTATTTTTTTAATACCTCACTTATTCCAATTGTTATTTAGATTGCAAAAGTTTTACATTATTCTTTAATTTAGCATATTTTCAAAATTGCGTTGATTAATTTTTGTATCTTCTTCTGTATTTACTAAATATTGTTGTAGTATGATCATAAATTATTTGTTATTTTGTCATATAATTGTATTTTGCATGAAATGATAATGTATGTTTTGTAATTTATATTTTATATTCATTGTTTTCTATTATATTTGCATGAATTGTTAAAGTATGTATTATATAGTTAATATCATTTAGTATGAACCTTTCGTAACATATCAAATGCATCATTATTTTAAAAACTTATATTTTTAACCTAAAAGAGCTTTAAAAATGAGGTAATGTTTTTCGTATTTAGGGATTTGGAAAGTAGTGCCCTAACATGCTGGGTTGCGACTTCTTATTTGTCTAAATGCCTAAAATATCCTTTTTAAATAAGTTTTGTAAATCACGAGATGATGTTAGTTTCAAGAATTTAAAAACATCGTGCCCTAATATGCTGGGTGTGATGTTTGTATTCTTTTGAAACAAAAGAATCTCGATCTTCAATTCAAATTGCCCAGATTTTAAAATGGGATCATATTTTTAAATCTTTTCAAAGTTTCGACGTGAGGACAGAAAACTAATCAATTGGTACCAATTTTGGGCGTTACGAGGGTGCTAATCCTTCCTCGTACGTAACCGACTGCCGAACCTATTTTCTAAAATTCGTAGACCAAAATGTTTATAAGGTGATCCAATCACACCTAAAAAGATTGGTGGCGACTCCCATTTTTATTTTTCTTAAAGTCAACCCCGTTTTCAGAACCCCGTTCAAAAATGGTTTCGAAATCCCTGACATATTTCTTTTGAAACTCTTTTTGAAATAAATCTCATGTTACCTGTTTTGTTGGTAGATGTCGAATTACAGATTTCCACAATAAATAAGCTTCTCCTTATAATAAAGAAACAGCACAGATCAGACATTCTTAGGGGTACATTCCAGTTGTTGCAGAACTTTTTTAGTTGACTCCATCCAATTTTCTGCCGTGGATGGATCAACTCCTTTCAGACCCAAGAATTCAGTGGGACCGTATTTTCTTAATTCTTTTATTGGGGCCCATCTCGAAGTAGGTACAGATGTTGTAGCAGGAGCAGTCCCCGCTAGTCGTTGCAAGACATCAGCAATAACTCGTAATAAGTGAGAATCATCTCTATTTCTATCATTTCCCCTATCCACACTAGGGGTTGATTTCTCATTGGGTTTACACTAGGTGTGACTGATTCAATTTCATCAAATTTGTATGATTCATCGTCTCTGGTATACATTTCTTGATCAATATCATTTATGCGTTCATCTGACATATTTAATCTATAAAACAAAAATAAACAAATATGTCAACATCCAAATCCCGACTCAGTTTCGACTCAACAGTGGCATGTACCTCTAGACTCAATTTCAAGCTCGATTTAGCCTGAGAATCGACTAAAGTTGAATAGCTCTGATACCAATAATTGTAACACCCCCTAACCCTAAACTGTCACCGAAATAGGGTTACAGAGCATTACCGGACATTTCAGACAATTTACTATTAATATACAAATAATTAACATACATACAATAATAAATTTATTAAGTCCCTTTAATGGACCTTTGAAGCCCAAAATACGAGTTAGAAGTAAATCGAGAATTACTCTAATACTCCGAATTTTTTTTAATTTTCATTTATTTTTTTGAACTCAATATAACCCCTTTATAATACCCTAACCAACCTTGCAAATTTAAAACACAAGCAATTCAAAACCAATGTCACAACCAATACAATTTATATGCAATTACACCTAGATCACATCAAAATATTGACTTGTTAACTTACTTAATATATATATATATTCAAAAGTATTTCATAGTATCATTTTAATTAGATTAATAAACTTCATTCATTCCCATTTCAAACTTTATACCAAATGTGCCATATTAATCTTTTTACCATTCTATTTAACCCATCAAAAATTATATATATATATCATCATTTACAACCAAACTCACAAGACCCATACATATAACCTAGGTACATGCCACATTTATTAAAAAGAAAGATACATCACCAAAATTTCTCTGACTTCGGGATTGCTTTAGATGTTGAACTGGGACATTTGACTTCTACTAACCTGCGTACAGAAAGCAACCGTACGCTGAGTATGGGTATACTCAGTGGTATTACCATAATTCAAACTATAATAACAATAATAAATTATATGCATCCAACTTGCAACAATATAATCATGAATATTAATTTTTACATTAATTTCATATTAAAACAATAGCATTTTATCAATTGACATCATATATCATTAATTTGAACTTCAACCATTCCGTGAACCTTTGATTCATGCTTTCAATCTCATTTCTCAATTTTAATTTACAATTCAATTTTCTCATTTCAATTCAATAGCTCGATTAATCAAATTTATTCGATTTATCAGTTTATTTATTTTCCCCTATTAACAAGACTCGGACCTTGGCGGATACACAGATCTAATCAAACACACCAGTATGGCACATTGTGCCCAATAAATATTGCCGAAGCAAACGGTACTCAGTACCTAATCAATATATCAAAAGCAATAATATGACACCCATGGTCCTAATCGACTCGAAGTGGAATATCCCTGAACACTTCCAATCCTATGGCATGCCAATTATATCCGACTCAGCCCGACTAGTTAATAGGGTTTTCAAATCATTTCTCAATTTCAATTTCACTTTCAATTCAATCACTTTCTCTTACTTTCAATTTAAATCATTTTCCACTTTCCAATCAAAATACAATCAAATACTCATACATATTCATACTTTATTTCAATTTCATTCATTTCAATAATAATACTTAGCTTTTAATTTACTTACCATACATATAATTTAAAATTTAACATTTAATAATAAATATTTGAATTATAGTAATACAAACCCAAAATTTCTCGGTTCACTCCTTAATATTCTTTTCTTTTCCCTTCTGAGTCGATGCCTTTGGTTCTTTGTTAGTTAGGAGAATTAAAATAATTTACAATTGTTAATACAACACTAATTCATACAAAATAATTGAATTTCTATTCAATTTCTACCTTGATTTTAATTTAGTTCTTAACTAAACTTATTCACTTTTCTATCTTAATTCATAATTTATTTCTAGTCAATTTCCAACCAAACTCAACTTAACTATCTAATGTTCATCATAAAACCAAAATTTAGAATTTCTTGCAATTTAGTCCCTACTATGTAAAACTTATAGCTTCTTTTATGATTTAATGCTTTAATCAATTCTAACTAGAAATTCTATCAATTAAACCCCTAATTCATCAATTTGTTTAACATGAATCATGTTCAAAACTCTAAGAACTTTTTAACTTAAAATTCAACAAAACTTTGTTCTAAGACTTTAAAATCATCAAAATTAAAAGAAAAGAACTTAATTGACTCACCAAATTAAAGCTTCAAACCTTAAACCCTAGTTTTTCATTTTATTTTTCTTTCCTTCTTTCTCGAATGGTTTTATGTTCTTTTCTTTCTTTTGGTTTCTTTTTACTTTATTTTATTTCTTTTATTTTATACTTTGTTATAATAATAATAACAATTAATATAATAAATATCTTTTACTTATTATTTAAGAAAATATATAAATAGATTACAATTGTATAAATATGCATATTACACATGTTTAATTTTACCACCATACAATTGTCTTTATTTAATTTATATACTAATAATAGTAATAATAATTATTAAATAGAAAACATAATAATTAATAATAATAATAATAATAATAATAATTAATATATATCATACATAAAAATCATAGATTTTTATGCCTTAGGCCGCCTCATTTGTTACTAATGGCATATTTTCCATTTTAGTCCCTTTTATTTTCTATTGATCTACAATTCAACTTTTACCCTTTATTCAATTTAGTCCTTTTTCCTAATTACTCTTAATTAAGCTAAATTCACCTAATCAAAACCTAATTAAACACACCACTAGACTCATAATTACTTCTAATAAATATTTACGAATTCTATTTACTAAGACAAAGGCCTGATAATGCACTTTTCTGATACCCATGAATTTTGGGTCATTACAAGACTAGTCCAAATATCAACAACAAAAGGGCACTCCCGAAATACATGCTCAGTGGTCTCGAGACAGTTGGAGCATTGCAGGCAGTTAGATGAGTTCCCAAGTCATCATTGGTAAAGAATAAACAAAGTAGGGATACAGTTATTAAGAGTTTTCCAAATTAGGATTTTATTTTTTTAGGGCAAATCCACCGCTTAGAGCTTCTTGTACATGGTTTTGTAAAAGCTGGTGTTAGCTTGTAAAGTAATTAGTTTATCATTTGTAATAATTTTTTGTAACCACTTCGTACTGAGTATGATCCCAAAGCTTCACCATGCCAAACCAATCTATTAGCTTCTTTCTCCATGGGGAGGGGAATGCAAAGAATTCTTTCAACATCATCGGCATGAAAGGTATTTTTTATCAACTCTTCCTTCCATTAGTTTGATTGGTTATCGATAGGATCTGCCACATAGACTAATCTTTAATCATTAATACCGTGTTGAATTTTGTATTCCTTAGTTACTGGAATCCATGCTTCATCCCATATTCGAGTTTGTTTCTCATCCCCAATCCGCCAACACAATCCTTTTTTAAGCAAACCTTTCGCAGACCATATACTTCACCAGGTATAAGAGGGTAAGGTTCCTAAATTTGCTTGCATGAAATATGAATTAGGAAAATACTTAGCTTTTAATGATGTAACACCCTTTACCCGGGTTTATCGCCCTACCCGAGCACGAGGCATTACCGGACAATATCACCATCATTCATGCACAATCAAACCTTAAATTTTCAATCCAATTTAAAACTTATTCATAAAACACCATACAACCCTTAAAGTGGGCCCAAGAGGCCCCAAACATGGTTTGGGAATGTTCCGAGACCAAACCGAGAATTTAGAAAAAATTTGGAAAATTTGACCTAATACAGGGCACACGCCCGTGTGGGCAGGCGGTGTGGTCACACACGCTCGTATCCCCTACCCATGTTGAATTATTGGAAAATTATTTTTCGTTATGAACCTATAAGGGTTTTCACACGGCCGAGCACATACCCATGTCCTTTGCCCGTTCCATCACATGACCTCGACACGCCCGTATGGCCACCCCGTGTGAAAAATTGGGACATTCTATTTATGACGTTAGCATGCAATTTTGGTCACACGGCCACGGGACATGCCCGTGTGACCAGGCCATGTGACGTCCTTAATCTCTGAAAATCCCATGCAAAATTCACACGCTCTACACACATGATCGTGGGAGCTGGCCGTGTGGCCCTAAATTAGGCTATTTTCCAAGCCATACTTTACCCTAAAACACCTACTATTACTACTACCTTTAACATCACATAACAAACACATCTTTAGACATCTAAATGACTCTATTTACCCACTTCATATTAAACACACACAAACACACTAAGTATTCCATGAATTTCCTCATAAGGATAGATAAACAACATATCATCATCAATGGCTATATCACTTAGCCTTGAATGCAAAATGACTTATCCCATGACAATTACCATAACATAATCAAACCAACTTCACACCTACAACACCATTAAGTTCCTATACGTGCCATAGTTTAAAGAGTTCATTTTATTATACCAAAAGACAACATCGATAGTGTGGGTGATCCTCCAACTCGATCCGATCCTGAGCTGGCTTGACTAAATCTATAAGACAAGGAAAAAGAGAAAAGAGTAAGCTTTAAAAGCTTAGTAAGTTTATATGTAAATAATTATCATTATAAGAACATTTAGCCATACCAAGGTTTATCTCTCACACACTAACTTACCACCTAAACTTACCAACATTTTCACACAACTCATGCACATTATTTTTACCCACTTAAGTCCACATGCACCCTTGCATCCACATGCATTTTCCCACAATTACACTTGCCCAAAAGAATACACCTGCACATACATATTATACTACCACACCAAATCTCTTTAGTAAGTATTCTCGTTGAACCCTTTGGATTAATATTCGATACTCGGTGGACTTTTCGCTCATGATTCCACCATCACATAAGCCTAGCATTCGGGTACACATGGTAAAGTTCACTTTATTACCCATGTAACCTAGCCATTTAATCTCGTAGCCTTCGTGTGCACATGGTGAAGTTCACTTTATCACCAATGTGACTTAGCTACATATAATATTGCTCTCATGTACATATGGTGAAGTTCACTTTATCACTCATGTGATATAGCCATTTAGTCTCGTAACTGTCGTGTTCACATGGTGAAGTTCACTTTATCACACGTGTGACTTAGCCATTAAGTTTCATAGTTCTTGGGTCTACATGGTGAAGCTCACTTTATCACACATGTGACCTAGCCATATTTATCTGTATCACCCGTTATTTCTGAAGGTTCAAACGAGAACTCTCATTTCCATGCTTTCAACATCATAGGAGATTATTCAATAGCAACATTTCATAACATCCATTAGAATTATTAATGTACAAATAAAATGGACACATTACTTGCATATAAACTTACCTCGACAACAAAAAGCGGTATTTTGCAACTTAATCCGAGATCTTACCCTTGCCCCGGTCAAGGTTGATTCCTCGAACTTCTCGATCTATAATGACACATTTAACTCGTTTAATGCACACATTATTCAATTTAGTCCAAAATCATCCTATGACAATTTTTACCATTTTACCCCTAACTTAGTCAATTTTTACAACTAAGTCCTTAGGCTCGTAAATTGAAATGTATCAATTTTCTTGGTTACCCAAGCCTAGCCGAATATCAATGGCACCCAAAACAGTCCACATTTCTCATAAATTTATACTTTTACCACTCAATTTATTAACTTTGCAATTTGGTCCTTTTTAGGGACTTTCATGAAAAATCACCTAGTAATCATAGTTTACCACACCTTAAACCTTCATATTCCACCATTAAACATCAAAATACTTGCATGTCATACATGGGTAAAATTTTAAACATCAACCCTAACTTAAAATAAGGGTAGAAATAGCTAAAGCAAACTACGAGGATTCTAAAAATACGAAGAAAATTAAAAATAGGGCTCGATTACACTTACTTGTGAGCTTGAAGATCAACAAAACCCTAGCTATGACTTCCCATAATATTCGGCCAAGGAGAAGGGATTATGGACACATTTTGGCCTTATTTTTCCCTTTTTATTTCTTTTATTAACTAATGACCAAAATGCCCTTCATTAAAATCCTTTAGTGTTCCACCCTTCCTTGGGCATTTTTGTCCAACTAAGTTAAAAAAGGCCTAATTACCATATAAGGACCTTTAATTTTAAAACCTAATTCAATCAAGTACCTTATGAAATAAAACTCATACTTTTCACCTATTGTAATTTAGTCCAACATACCAAATTGAACATGTAACTAATAAAATTCACACACCAAAATTTCACAAATTTATCTAAACACCCAATAAACATCAAAACTAAATCGAAATAATATTTTAAACCTCAGAATCATGGTTTCAAAACCGCTTTTCCGTTTAGCCCCTAATTCGAGCTGTTACAAATAATCTAGATAATAATGAATCTAGATAACAAATTAAGCACCACCCTTGTTTTGCAAGCATTGCGATATTAAATTTTGAAAGGCACCTAAAACCCATCCTACTGTTTTCTTGAAGATTTTTTATTTTTTTCCACTCACACCAGTGGATACTGCATTTATCATGACTTTTTTCCACCAAAACAGGCTCAAAATATTTTCTAAATCGACACAAAATGATTTTGGCAAAAAGAAAACATGCCATCGAGTAGGTAAGAATTACCGGTAATACTGCTTTAATAAACACCTCCCTTCCTCCAATTAACAAAAATCTTGCACTCTATCCTTTAATCTTATAAAGCATCCTATCCTTAGGAGTTGAAAGGTTCTTTTCTTATCCCTTATGATCATGTTGGGTAAGCCTAAATACTCTTCTGGGTTATGCAATGTTTGAACTTCCAAAATAGCTGCCACTTGATCTCATTTGTAATCAAGCACATTCGAACTAAAGAATGCCATAAATTTATCAAAATTTATGCACTGGCCCAAACAACCCTCATATTCTCGAAGTATAGTTCGTAGATTATGTGCTTTCCTTTCAATGGCATCACAAAATAAAATAGAGTCATCAGCAAAAAGGAGATGTGTGATAGTAGGACCTTTTCGACACACTTTTGCCCTATTTATCAAACCTTCCTGCGTTGCTAACCTTATTAGTGAATATAGTCCTTCATGAAGTAACACACCGTATAAGAAGTGCAACAACAGATTCAACAAAACCAAGCTTTTGTAAGAATTTTTCCAGAAACAACCACTCAATTTTATCTTATGCCTTACTCATATCTAGTTTTAGCGCCAAACTCCTATGTTGACCCAATCTTCTTTGCTTGAAAGTATGCATAGCTCATATACAAGTAAAACATTGTCCATGATAAGTCATCCTAACACAAAAGCACTTTGGGCTTTGTCAATACAAGCATCTAAAACTTTCTAAAAACGGTTAGCAATTGTTTTGGCTATAATCTTATAGATAATTGTACAAAGACTAATGGGTCAAAAATTTTTTAGGTTCATAGGGCTTGCTACTTTTGGGGATTAGAACAACACTTGTAGAATTAATATCATCCAATGCACTGCCATTATTCAGAATATTCAAACAAAAATTACCGACATCAGTTCCAACTATATGCCAGTATTTTTGAAAGAAAAAGCAGGAAATTCGTCATATCCGAGGGCTTTATTCTGTCTCATATTTTTAATCACAAAAATAATCTCATCCCTAGTGAAATCCTCCGTCAAACCTTTTTTAATGTCCTTCAAAATACGATTTTCAATCCCTGGTATAATATAATCAATATTGCAAATACCACCTAAAGTAAAAAGGTTTCCAAAATAATGCTTCACCACATTTACTATCTCATGACTATTAAAAGTGATTAGCCCAAATTCATCTTCTAACTCATCAATGTGATTCGCCCTTCTTCTTTGAGAAGTAAAACTATGAAAGAATTTTGTATTTTTATCTCCTTCTTTAAGCCAATTCATCCTTGCTTGTTATTTCCAATATTTTTCTTCCTTTTCCATCTAAATAGACTTTGGTATAAATAAGTTCTACTAAGTTATTATCCGTTCTATCCATATCATTGAACTCCTCAACTCTAGCAAGTAATTTTTTGATAAGCCTCTTCTCGATTTTTTTTAATACCCAATGCCTATTTATTTAGTCCTTTCCCTATAGCTTTGAGCTTTTCTACTACTCCCTCTTTGCAGCTCGACCATAATTGTTTAATTTCCCTCTCACAAGATGTCTTCATGGTCCACCAAGCCTCAAATTTGAATCCTTCCCTTCTTCTACTAATTCCTTTGGTCTTGGTTTGAAAAAAAAAAAAGAGGATAATGATCAGAAAAAGAGTGAGACAAATTTCAGCTCGTATACTCTAGAAAAAGCTCAACTCATTCCTTATTAGCAATTCCTCTATCAAGATGTTCTCTAGTATTTGTTTTAAGTAGGTTACCTTGCTTCCATGTAAACCATCTACCAATATACCCCATGTCTTTTAGCTAACACTTACTCAAAACTGATTGGAATTCTTCAATTCTTCCTTCAACACATGGCAGTCCACCTTCCTTTTCAAACGAAAAAAGAATCTCATTAAAATCACCACAAACCAACCAAGTCATTAATTGTTCACCACCAAGCCTTCTAAAAAATCTCATGCCTCACTTCTTCCTTGAGCCTTTAGAGCACCATAAAATCTGGTCAATCTCCAAATTGCCCCAACTTCTTTATCCTCGATACTCATATCAATATGGTTATTGGAAAAACTCTTCAAAGTTACTGAAAACTCACTCCTCCAACCAAGACTTAAACCACCCCGAGTTCCATTAGTTAAAGTCTTCTAACGCCCTGTAGATTCCCCAATCCACGAACGTTTCATTTTAGAATTTTTATTACGTCCAATTAGCTTACCTATTGGCAGCCACAGATATCTGTTTAAAGCTAGTTGTTCCTTGTTGTTCACCTTGTCCTTTAATTCCCTCATATGTATGACTTCAACGAACCTGAATATTTGATCTATGACTTTTTTCCTTTCATTATTTTCGATCGGGATTTCTTCATTATCTTCCTCCATATTATCCTTTTCCTCTTTTCCTGAATATAACGCTCATTTTCCTCTGTCATAAGTTAGACTACCCTCCAAATTAATTCCCCAAGTTTGAGTAATCAGCCCTCGATTCTAATAATTGACTATACCATCCGTACCCATCTCATTTTGTTCCTTCCTTCCATTACTTGAAACATTCCCAAAGTTCTTCTCCATAGGTTCTTCTCTTATCTACACGCTAGGTGTAACAATAGCTCTCCTTGGTTTTGCTCGTAATGAAATATCCCACCCATATTCAACCTCTCCTAACCCTAAATCTATCATTTTTCGACAAAACCTGTCCCTATGTCCCAATAAACCACAAAGGAAACAAAATAAAGATAACTTCTCATATTTAAAATTCACATAAATTGGATCAGAGTGGGGAATTAAAATTTTCTTTTTCCTCTTAAATGGCTTCCTAATATCAAGTTGTTGTAATGCCCTAAATTTATGAATATGTCTCCGTAATTATTAGATACAAATATATGTCTACTTTAATGGTTAAGTGTTCTGGGTATGTAGGTGAGGTCCAAGTTCAAGCCACATTTGGGTAATTTTTGGCTTTTTATTGAATAAAGCCTTACCTTTGGTTAATAGGCTTATAAGTAATTGTTTGTAATTTTATATCAAAATGGGCTTGCTGGTCTAGTGGTTAAGTGGAGTGGTAGTCTGCTAGAGGTCTTGTGTTCAATTCGTCGCGTTGACAAGGGATGTTATTTTTGCTATGTGGTTCGGCTAGAGTTTGAATTAGTTTGGACTCCGAGTAGTGGGTGGTTAGTAGGATTTGATAGAGAAAAATAAGGTTGTGGATGTAATGGGCTCTTTGTGAAACTTATTCCTTCCTTCAGAATTCTTCTTGTAGAGAAAAAAACCTGACATCTTTTTCCTCCCCCTTATTCTGTCATTTTTCCCCTAGCCGAATTACTTCTTTGCCCTTTTTTGTGTTTTGTGTTCTCCATTTTGCTACCGTAAACTCTCCCCCATCCTTTCCCTTTTCAGTTTCATTCTACCTTTCTCGTCGATAGTTCTTGGTCGCACGTTGTGGTGTCGCGTGAGTTCAGTAAGCATTCAGTAACATTGTTTGATTTTGGTTTACAATAGTGACTAATTGGAATTTATTATTATTTTGGAGAAGGGTAAAAGGGGCTGGTGTTTGTCAGTTGCTGTAGCTTTCGAGTGGAAACGTTGACACTTGATCGAAGGTAAGTTTCGAAGGTTTATATACGACCATCTCGATTTAATTCCATTTATAAGTCAAGTAGCAACTGGGAATGTGGTTAGATTGTGGATTTCTAGGTGCTGGAGTGCTCGGAGTTGTGTTAGCGTCGATTTGTTATCAAGTGTGTACCTAAAAACACAGAAAATGAGAATCAGCAAAAGCTACCACCACTTCTGAGCTGTTTATTTATGGTTTTTACTTTTACATCGTTTAATTTGGGTTTGGTTATGTAAATATTGGACTTTGGTCTGTGTTGGTTTTAATATGGGATTTTAAACTGCTTATTATGGATTTACAAACTACAACGCAACAAAAGTACGGTTTTCGTAAAATAAACTAAGATTTTTCATAAGTAAAAACGGATTCGGATATTATTTGGTTTCAAAAGCTTCCGCGTAGAAGAAATGTTTTAAAGCAAATCAATTAGTACACGTTTTTCCCGAACTAAATAAAAGATAATAACTGGAACAGTTTAAGTATCAATGCATTTTCAAAAACACTCTCATGTGACATCGCCAGATTCAGCCATAACGTCCAGGTCGGGTTTGGGGTGTTACAGTTGTACCCTAATACGCATAAAATTCCTATATCCCTGAAAAACATGTTTTGTATCATGTTCCAAAAATTTACCCATAAAGTCCTCCAATTGTTTGGTCATCTAATTCGAAAAATAACTCGGAGGGAGATCATGAACTTGTACCTAAAAATCAAAGTAAATCAATGGTATAGAGGTTGGATCCTCCCCAACCTTGAGTTTATGCAATAGAATAAGGTGGTCATTAAAAGTCCAGGGTATACCACTCATCACACGCTCCATATCCACTTTATAAAAAAAAAATCTAAACAAGTACCTTTTTTCACCTAGGTCAGAAATCTATATTCCCTCTAATGGATGCCATAAATTTGCCATCACGTTCTTTAGTGTTGGGAAATTGACCACGCTTGCTGTAAGACAACAACCCACCAAACACAAATCATACATCAGTGTTTGTGGTTGACCTTCTAACTCAAACTGCACTCCTTCCTCCTCTTCCACATCCAGACTTAAGTCAACTATTTCTTTTTTCATAATTTCTATTCGGTTATATCTTAACTGGCTTTAAGATTTTTTTGTAAAGAATAAAACAATAATTGTACCCCACCTAAAGAATAAGGAACCCGCGATAACAGCAACTTTATCTAAGGATTCCAACTCAGACTGCAAGGCCAATAAACCCACAGAAGCAAACTTGTCAAGAGACGAAACCTAAACGTAAAACCAGTTTCAATTAATAAAGGATAGAATTTGTCAAGAAACAAAGAAGTCGACGATAAGAAGACCAATCGTGAACCTTAGAAAAATTCTAGACAAAGACGTGTTACATAGAGAGTAGACTTAAAATTAATTGCATATAAAAAGGACTAATATAACATACTTCAAATTGAAATGGTAAAAAAAATAGTTAAAAAAATGTATATATTTTTTGTTTACAACCTCTTATTTAAATTTGACAATTTTTTCTTTTTCAAAAGTTAAACCACTTAATTTCGTTCGAAGTAAAATTCTTAAAATCTATTTCATTAAAATTTTATACTTAAAGTGATAATTTTTAAATTTTAATGTTTTTTAAATGAATAAAAATAAATGAATCCTATACTTAAATTTTAGACATCCACTTGGAAAATAAATTAGAGTGTTTATATCAATTAAGAGCTAAAACCTTGAAATAATATATATATATATATATATATATATATATGATATATATATATGATATACGTCCAAAAAGCCTATGGTTAGAACTAATGATTATAAAGCACGATGGGACCAATAATTGAAATAAATCTTGACTTATACCAAAATAAATCTTTACGTGATCCACGAACAATGAGACTCAAATCAAAAATAAAATGATTTAGAACCCACACATACTTTACACAGGTTGAGAGCCTAGAGCTCAAATTTGTTTGGGCAATAAGATTATCTCCGATGACATTGAAAATAACAATGACTATCAATTTCATTATTGTAGTAGTGAGATTAAAATTAATGGTGGGATATGTTTAGATTCATGCGCTGTAGTGATAGCCAAATGAAGATAGAAAATGATTACTGGCATAATATTAAAATAAGTGTAAATATAATGGTAAAATTTATAAAAATCATATGTGTATTGAATAATATAATATAAGTATGAATTATATTAATGTTAAACTAATTAAAATTTATTTATATTAAACCTTAAATCCTTAACCAAATAAATTAATAAAATTATTTAAATTATATTCGTTTATAAAATATATTAAAAGAACTTGATATTAAATAATAATTAAAAGGCATAATATTTACTTTTTTTATTAATTTAATCATTTTAAAAAAAATTATCATTCAACTTTTTAAAAAAAAGTCAAAATTTTTAAACGTAGGTAACCAACATAAAAATATACTAATAATTAGATAATTATTTATACAGTTTAGCCTAAATTTTTTTTTTCTTTTCAGAAACTACCTTAAAATTATTTTAACTATTATAAAATAATTATATGGACTTGTATCATACCTTTTACCAAAATGAGGAGTCTTTTGTACGTATCTCCACGAAATCGTTCCATTGCTTTGTGGCATTTTCACGAATAATTAATCCCATCAATGCCACGATTCCACCTGGGCGTCTATCAAAGGAGGTCGTACCTGCTAAAGTACAAAATTCTCGTCAAGGAAGGACAAAAGAGTCATTTCGATAAACACCGTTTCATTAAACGACGACTAACGCCGTCAATTAACCATACCACCCAAATAACTGTCTATCAGAATATTCCTCCTAAATCCGCATATAAAGAAAAACACTTCTTAACCAATTCAACTATTGAGTTTTAATTAACTCTACAAAAGAAACTAATGATTTCAAACCCAAAATATATATATATATTGAGGTTAAAGGCCATCTTCCTGTAGATTTTTTTTATTAATTTTGATTGTGTATCTATATTATTTATATAAGATATAACTAAGTTTATATTACGAGTCAAAAAAGAATTAAAAATACTTTTTATATGAAAACATTTCATGCCATTATAGATATATTTATAAGAATATCGCCACGACATTATCATAGACAACCATTATATCAAGATTTAAACTTATTAATTGTTTCTACTTTTCAAGCTCACCAATCCCTAAAATAGTCACATCCAACCTATATATTAATCTCAATTTAAGTTTTACTTTTTCAGGGAAATAATCATGAGATAAAAGGGCTCACTTCAAGCCCCCCTCCCTCTATAATTACCTCTTCTTCCAAGAAGAAAATGTAAGTGTCATAGGACTAGAATTTTAGTCTAGCAAACCCCACAACCTTAAGCAATTTCTTTGCTTCCAAATTCACTTAAGTTAGTTTAACTCTCGAAAAATAAAAATTTGCAAGGGAAATTCTCTAAGGTACCAAAATGAAGTGGAATCAACTCGAAAAGACAAAGAGACTTGAATCGAACAGAAAAATGTTTGAGTAAATGATTTCAAAAATATTCAATAACTTTGAATGAAATACAATAAAGGAAGTGATTACAAATAAATGGGAATATCTCTATTTATAGTTAATCTCACCTAGATCTAATGGTATAGATTGAATTATATCAACAATTGAGATTAGTACCTATCTACAATATGAGAATCCTAAGAGATTTAAACTCTACACAATCTTATCCCTTAATATTTACATTAACCATGGTAACTTTAGTTTTACTAGAGTGGTTCATTGGGCCTATAAGACTTTAAATAGACGAGTTTCTCCATATGTTCCATGAATTCGGGTAGGATACTTTGTGAGCATTCTTCACGAACTTTGATGTGCAACTCATGATATAAAAAGGAAGATAGTATCAACAATTGCTCAAACACAATCTCTACTCTATAAAACCATTGTTTTTAGCAATCCTTCATACCAACCACGATGTAAACCGCCTTTATTCTCATGGCTCTTCACACCCTTCCGATGTGAACCACCATTATTGTGTTGCTTTGCAACTTGTATGGCTTAAATGTAATAAAACCTGACATAATATTTTAATTAACTAAACATAATATTGTAAGTAATTTAGTTGACCAAGGTAATTGTATAATTTATCTATACCTATACTTAAAAACTTTGATTGAATTCACGCACAAATTGATGAAACACCAATTCAACTAAAACATAACTAAAAATTATCTTATATAAAATAATAAATATTAACACAAAATGATTAATGACATTTGAATTTAAAACATCATGATTTCTAAAACATTAATTTTATTATTTCAATCAACATCTCATCTAATTTTTATTTATATTTTTATAAAAATATTTTGACTTTTTTTTTTGGCTGATTATAAATTTGATTATATTGATGTTTCAAGTCTCCTTATCCATAACAAAATATACCATTTTAATAAAAAAATTAATACAAAATTTCCGTCATAACGGTTGAGTGAAAGAAGACGGTGTGTTGATGTAGGTGGGGTTAGCGGTTAGGTGCGGTGTTAGGCCGGTGAGGAGAATGTAGTGTGAGTTTTCCATCTCCATCATCCATTCTTCTACTTAACTCTCTTTATTTATATATATACACACACTCCGTTGTAGAAAGGAAATATATTCCCATCTTCAACCGTTGCCTTATTGTTTCTTCCTCTTTTAGATTTTCTCTCTCCGTTTTCTTTCCTTACTTGTATGGCAGCCAATTTGAAGAGTGGTGGAGGGATCGCCAGCTTGGGGAAGCGACTTCTTAACCGCACCTCCACTCGCACCCCTTCTATTTTCATCTCCACTTCTTCACCTACCAGGTTCTTTCTTAATTTTTCCTTGATCACAGTGCCATTTGATGTGATTTTGCTTGCTGCTACTTCAATTTTTTCCTTGATAAATTTGCCTTGGCATGATTTCCTGATAAGCTTGTTTAGTTTTAATTTATATTAATTTGAAAAATTTCTCCCTAAGATATGATAGTTTTACATCAACAAATTATGAAGTTTTCATTAAAACCTAGTCTCATGTGAATAACTGAATTCGATGTATCAATTACTTTCCATTATATAGGTAGTATCACTAAATTCTTGTAAATCAATTACAATCGCAGGAAATTTTTAGGAATATTTCATTCTCTTTTTTTATCACAATATCATCATCACTTGCTATTTTTGTTTTGATTTTTTTTCCTCTGTAAATTTTAACTTAGTTACTAAATTAAAAGTGTAAGTATGTCTTTAATATTCATGAAAGTTGTTTGAATTGGATTTAATACCGATAATCGAACCGAAAATTAATCAAGTATCGGTCTAAAAAAAAAAATTGAACCAGTCGAAAATATTTATTATTTTTAATAATTTATTAAATAAAATTACTGAATTATTAAACCGACGAATCGGTGATTGTAGAAAAAACATGGTTAGTAAGCGTTAAAATTAAAGAGAGTAAGTGTTTGTCGGGTTAATCGAGAAATCTCGTACAGAGTGGAAATGCCGTACTCGGTGGAGAGGTGGGTGGGGAGGGTAAAGGCTAACTGGATAAGGACGCATTTCCCCTCTTTGTCACCTATTGGACACCCGTCTTTCATTGGGGGGCACTCATCGTTTTTTACGCAACCACTTCATTTCTTTCTTTTTATTTTTCTGCCTTTCAACAATTAAATATTTTAAGAAATCCATTTATCACTGCTTTATAAAGATAATAATGTCGGTAGCACACTCCTGTGTTAGCCTGATATTTATTTATAATATTCAAGTTTTTCAACGCTTGGATTAGATGACAAGTTTCTGAAAGTTGAGTAGACAGGGATTTTTTGTTTTTGTTTTTCATCAAATTGATATTTTCAGTGAAAAAGAAGTTTAATTATTAAATATATATAATTTTAATATAAAGAAGATTAGTAAAAATATTAATTTAGAAGTGTAATTTTTAGCATAAAATTAATTTATCTTATGTTTTTTAATTCACTAAAACCTTTACTTCTTATTACAAAGCAGCACTCATAAATTGAATTGATTTTATTTTTAATTGCTGATCACGTGTTTTAACAATCCATTGTTTTGCGGAATATCCTAATCCATGCTTTTGATGCTTTACCTGCCCTTCACTCTCTGCCTAAGATTTGCACACCTACCCTCGCTCTCTTTTCTACTGTTATTTACTCAAGTTGTAAATTTTAATTAAAGACCCAACTTAAACCGTTTAATTAAATTAATATAGTAATATTAATTGATGTTTATAGGCAATTAGGCTTCTGAAGATGAGGATTTAATTAGTATTTACTGTTATAGGATTATAAACATTCGTTAATCCAACACTTGATAAAACGAATTTCAACTCTAAAATAGCTGGTCTAAATTTGTAAATTTTGATAAAAAAAAATTGTAATAATTAAATGCATCCAAAGTTTAATTTTTTTTTGACCTTTTGTACAAGGAACTGGTCACTCCAATTTTGTAAGTAACAAAAACTAGAAATTAATCTCGCTTCTCATTATGTGCATGACTTTTTTAATTAATATGATTATGTGGTTGTAGCAACTCGGATGGATTGCAATCAAGTAAAACAAGTGATTTTGAGCTTATTTTCGGTGATTTATGTATTTTATTTAATTTAAGATTCATCCATTTGAATGCGGAAGAAACATTGTTGATTATCATTTGAAAGATTGAAATTAATTGATTGTATATGCAGGAGTCCTCACGCGTCGGCATACGACAAGAACCTGGATGATCAGGTCCATGCGACTGTGGTTCCTGATGATGTGATTCAGCCTCAATCGGACAAGTACTGGGCTCCTGACCCGCGGACAGGGGTATTTGGCCCTGCTACGGAGCAACTTAACGCATCTGCGGGTGGGGAGCAGGGCACCCATTCGAGTGGTGCAAACTCGGTCCTGGAAGAAAAGGCGTGGTTCCGCCCCACAAGTATTGAGGACTTGGAGAAGCCACACCATCACTAAGTCACTGATAATGAGCCTACTACTATATAGTCTATAGGTAAAACAAAAACAATAGGTGTGGTTTGCTTGGATCAAATAAACTGGAAAAACGTTTTAATGGTTCATGTTCTATTTCTACCTGGTTGTTACATGGGACTTTGCAAATCTAGTTACTGCAAACTCTGTAACACAGGAACTTATTATATTTGTGATGCTTGCGCGCTATCTTACTATAAAAATGTTGGGGTTATTTTGTGTATACTATCATGCTATGGTTTGTGTGGCCGCTGAATTTGGCATGTGCAAGCATTTCCAACCATCGGATGCAGCAGAGAATGCAAATTGATGGGTTGGAACAAATACCTTCACATTATTATTACCATGTTTAAATCGTGACTTAAAAGGAGTGCTGCCCAATTCCACCTGTCGGAAAAATATATTGTTGTTGCTTTGGGTAGACAATATGTGGGCTATCTTTTTATGTTTTAACACTTCAACATTCTCTCAACTCATCTCCATCACAGCTCCCTGTTCGACTGTTGTTTTCATTTCATGATGCTCGATATCAAACAATAGCAGTAGCTACCACTTCAGTGTTGAATCAAACATGGAGTTGGTATCCTTCTCAAGTTATTGGATCAATCAGAAGGCTCAAAAGATATAAATTTTATATTTATTTTATTTAATCTTCCAGACTCCAGTTTTACATACGAAAGCAACGTCAAAACAACGTCACTGCAAAAGATTGAACTCGTCATCTTTATTTTCGGATCATACTCCATTTTATTTATATTTGTTAAATATTCAATGTAAATTAGAAGATCATTTAAAAATTAAAACTAGAACTTTCAATGAGTAAATCAATAAACGTATTGCTAATAGATAAATAAAAAAGTCATCTATAAAAATCAAATAAAAAATCCCCATATATTATTATAAAATAGCTGTCTAAAAGGACTTCCACTTAGAGGTAACATTTATATATATTAAACTATATTACTAGTCATTCAATTATATATTTTTTTATTTTTTATCATTCAATTATGAAAGGTTACAAAATATTACTAAATTATTAGTAATTTTCTTTTTTATCATAAAATTATAAAATCATCGTTTAACTATTTTATTTCACTTTTTTTAGTTATCTAATTATATTAAATTTTGTAAAAAAAAAAATAGTTGGATCACGTAGTTTATCCTTTTAAATATTTACTTGAAATGGGAGTCAAACTTTTTAGAGAAGGTCCCTTCAGATTTAAAAAGAAAAGGAAATAATTATGGATTTTATAATTAAGTAAAGAGAAGATAATGTTATCTGAAATTATTTGTAAATTTTCAAGCCATCAAATTAGAGGATAATGCCAAAGAGAAAAATGTAGCTTTCTTAAGAAATAAGTCGGCCTAGTAGGCAGCCTTATCATTAATAGAAAATATCTATGGATTAAGGATTAGCCCAAAAATCTCAATCTGCTGATTGCCTTGCCTGCTAGTGGTCTGTGGTCATTTTTTTCCCCTTTTGAGAGACTCTCTTATACAAAGAAAAAGTAGGAAGAAATGGCAGCCTATTTGGTAGTGGGAAGGTGTAGATTATCAACAAAATAAACACCAACTATAAGCTAAACCCTGTTGGGTACAATTCCATTTTCAACTATTTTCATCTACCCTTTTGAAAGACACTTTCATTATCGGCTTCGTTTAATATTATTATTTGACACCATTTATGAGATTAAAAACTAATTTTTTTGCTGTAACATGAATATTAAAGGAGTAAAAAAAATTGAATTTTGCAGTTAAAAGAGTTTGCAAATCCTAATTAAGAAGTTAGAAAGTTTTAGAAATTGAAATAATATCTCTAAACTTTTTTTAATGCACATCTTTTTGGATATTTTAATTTACCATCATATTCCTTTTTATAATATATAAAAATACCAGCTTGAAACTGACAAGAGTAATTTTTATTATTTATTATATTACTAAATTAACATTAAAATAATTTATTAGTATATTAATAATTATTATGTAATGATACTAAAAGTAATAATAATTAACTATTAATTAATGTGATAGTATTAATGTTAAATTAATTAGTTAGGTTACATCTTTTAAAAATTATACTTAAAATATTAATATCATATATTATTAGGGAATAACTTATATTAAGATTATACATTCATTTACATATGCTACCTTTTTCAACTTAATTTAACTTTAATTAAATTATATAAAATAATTAATTTTTAAAATTATAAGCAAATATATTTTCTTCTTTTACAATTTTTAATCATTTTATTTTTTTCTCAAAAGTTAATATTTTTTATTTTTGAGAAACCAAATTTTTTTAAAAAAATTAGTTTCTAGAGAGTGAATTTTTTTTTCTATTTTAAATTGTTTTCTATTTTATATTATACATTTTTTAAGTAAAATTTATATTGCATTGAATCGTCACTAATAAGAATTGTGTAAAATTTAAAGTTTCTATGTTATTTGATTTTTTTTATTTTACTTAGTTATGTTTTTTAAGGGAGAAATCCCAAAACTATACATGAATTATGGTTTAATATGCAATTGTATACATGAACTTTGATTTTGTGTAATTTTATACATGAGATTTTGATTTGATCCAATTCTTGTAAATTATTAATATAATTACTGATATAACATCATTTTATGTTTATATATTGTATGCATAAATAATTATATTTATCTAATATAAAAATAAATTGAAGTATTTATTTCTCTAAATGTGTATGATTAAATTAAAATTAAAGTTTTAAGTATACATTTGAATAACAATTAAAATTTCATATGTCTAATTGCATCAAATTAAAGTTTACGATATAAATTTAAAGAAACAAGTATTGCTATCTATTTTTAGATTGGATACATGATATAATTATTCACGCATACACCATACAACGTAGGGGTGGATGGTAATATGGCCTCCAAAATTTTAAAAATTTTCATTACGCCTTTAAATTTTTTTTGAAAATCCTTTTAAAGTTTTTTAATTTTTTTAAAATCTTATTAACCCTTAAAACTTTTGAAATTCTCATTAAGCTCCCAATTTAAAAAAAAAAAATTAGGCTTGCCAATTTTTTGAAATTTTTATTAAACCCCTTAGAAATTTTTAAATTTTAATTAGATCCCTCCAAAATTTATTGCCAAGATCCAGCACTGTATAAACGTAAAATGGTGCTATGTCGATAATTTTATTAGTGGAATGTGAAAATTGAATGAAATCAATATTCACTTTTAAAATTACAAAAAATCAAAATCCATGTATGACACTATACATTGAACCAAAGTTCATATGTAGCTTTGACATATATCTTAATTTACAAAGAAAAAATTGAAAGGTTTTTTTTTTTTTTTTTTTCAAAAAACAAAAAATAGGGGAGGGGAGAGGAGGTTTTTTAAATCCAAAGTTAGGGCATGCCCATCTGTCTAATAACGACCACTCCCCAAATGGATAACTTAATATTTATAAAGTGCTAATGAGTATTTAATCTATTAAACCAATCATATTTACGAATTGAATTTTTAATTTTTTTTAACTTTACTATATATTTATAAGATTACCAAAATCATATATAATAATATAAATAATTTAATTATAAATTTGGATTAAATTTTAGACCTAATTTATATATATAATAAAAAGATACAAAATGTTTTTATATAACAATATAAGTAGTTATATTTTTTAATAATTAAAATCAATGAAATAGATGGAATCAGTTTCTATTACTTTTTGAAATCTTATATCCTCATGTATTTTCTACCACACAAGAAAGTAATAAAATATAATCAAATACTATCCTTTATTTGTAGGACACAACAACATTGAAGAATATTTGTTATTCCTCTAATTTATTAGAAGGATTGCTTGTCACTTAGAAAATTTATTTAATTATTATTTTAATAAGATTTTGATATTTAATACATTATTTTTTCTGATTCAAAATTAAATAATTCTAGGAAACTTTATAAAATTCCCTTACTTTATTCTCTTTTTCCCAACATTTGTGGGATGCTATATGTCCTTCGTATTCTCTTTCATCATGCCATTACTTTATATAAAATCTTATGTGGTAAATATGTCATTAATTTGTCGATTGAGTTTTGGTTTGATAGATATAAGTATTGTTGTCAATGCAAGAAGACGTAGGTTCGAGTACGTTGGAGTGCATTATCCTCCTAATTTATAGGTTGGGGAGGGACTATGGGTGATTCTAAATATTATGTCAAACAAAACTGATATGACCAGAACCTATAATTAGATTGTATAAAAAAAATCATTAATTTTAAGGAAGAAAAGTCATCCATTTTAAAGATAACAAAAATAATTGTAATTAGTGATGCTTTGATTTATTTATTTTTATAATTTTCAATTTTAAGATAATTAAATAAATAATTATTTTTATTTGTTAAATTCAATGAATATGTGACACCCAAAAATTTAAATTTTTACTGGGATAAATTTGCAGTAATTTGAATTTGGTATCATTGGTTCTATGTGCTGCTTTTCTGTTTAAGGTTTGGGGTTCGAATTGCTTTATTTAAATTTTATTGTTTTTAAAACAAATCAGAAGCGAGCAGTAGTCACTTAATTTTATTTCATTGCGATATGGTAGCAAGAATGAGCTTGTTAGTCTGGTGGTTAAGCATTTGTTTGTATTCTGTTTGGTCTCGAGTTTGAGTTCCCTCGTACGCTTTAGAAATAATTTTTGTTTAAGACCGAAAAATCTGCATGGAAGTTACACGTTCAAGTAATGTTAGTTCTTCTTCATTTTTTTTTTCATTTCTCCATTGTTCTTTCTTTTTCTTTTTCTTCTTTCCATTTTCCTTTGTTTATGTTAATTTACGATCAAGAAGAGTACTGAATTAGTAGACGTGGTTGTTAAACGTTCGACAGAGGCTTATTGAGTAAGTAATTATGAATGGTTTTGTGTTTATGATAGTTCTTCGTTTTCCAATTTGAGTGATTTGATTAATTTTGCGACTTACGAGAATCACTAACAATCAACTGTCTGTTTTCCTAATAGACGAAAATATTAGCACTTTGGAACAACGATAGAACAGTCGCGGTAATCAACGTTGAAGTTTTGGTATGTTGAGTTATATGGGAGTTGTGTAGAAAGTTTCGACATGATTGTTAAAGTGAATATCTGAGTGATTTTGTGTATTAATTGTTGAATTTGTGATTGAATGCTTCTGTTAGGCTTCGAGAAGCTTTGGATTGTTGCTACTTTAAATTCCGACAGGTGCGTAACAAAATTCTGCAAGTTTTGCAAGCTTCGAGTCGATGAAAATGGTGGTTGTCGACACCATACGGCCAGACACATGGGCTTGTGGTCAGGCCGTGTGAGCCACACGGGCATGTGAGAGGCTGTGTAGCTCACTATTTGTCCAATTTGTACCACATGAGTTAGCACACGGGCGGGTAGGATCAAAGTGGTGTAGAGTTCACACGGGCACAAGACACGGCCATGTGTCTAGGCCGTGTAACTCACTGTGTATTGATTAAGGATCGCACGAGCCAGCACACGGGCGTGTACTTAGGCCGTGTAAGTCACATAAACAAGGACACGGCCGTGTGTCCAAGCTGTGTAACTCTCTGTTTATTGATTGGTAACACACGAGCACACGACACGGGCGTGTGTTAGGCCGTGTGTACCACATGGGCAAGGACATGACCGTGTGTCCAGGCCATGTGATAGTCAACTGGAATTCTAAAACTCGTTCTACGACTCAAATTGTTATTGTGACTGAAATTGATTATCCATGATTTGATTAATATGAAATGAAATGCAATTAGAAATTATTGCTATTATGAAATGGATATCTGACTGAATACTGACAATTGCTAAATGAAATTTTGTACTTGGAATATAGTTGGATTGGAAAGGTGTGAAGAAGGAAAAAGTTTGCTCTGAACAGTGGTTAACCCATTTTTGACTAAATCTGATATTAGCATTTAACACTTGTTACGCTAGCATCCATGATACAATTCTGTAACGCGTCAAACCGACACAGTATGGTACGTAGGGATGGATGGACATAAAATGTCTTTAGCGGTGTGTTGGGTTGGTCGAAGATGGTGCGTAGCGGGTGAAAATTAGGAAATTATGTTGTGAATCTGTATTGACAGCTAATTACGATTATTGATAAACTGCTTCTTTCCTTTTCGAGTATACTTGATTTGTTTTTATCGACATTGTGAACAATGAGAACTGTTCGATATAGTAATTGGACTAAGATCACCTAATGATCGTATGAAAACTGAATATTACATTTTCTGTTACGCATTGAGTTTACAACTCACTCTGTTACATTTGGCTTTCAAGTGACCTATCGCGCTAATCAGGATCGATGTCGCGATAGCTCGATCAACCTTATCTTTAATTAAGCTTAATACTAATTATGTCTTTATCAGACTATGGATTTATGATGTGTGTTAACTAAGGACACTTTGGTGGATACCTGGTTTTAAATTTTATAAAGTACTTATATTATGAATTGTTACTGATTGGCATGATCGTTTCTAATTCTCTGAACTCGATCGAGACATCTAGGCTGGAGATGGGGTGTTACATTTAATGGTATCAGAGTCAGGTTAATCAATACTTAGACTGTGTTGGGCTCCTAATACATGAGAGAAGTAGTTAGTACCAATTAATAATTTAGCTAATGTAAAAATATTGAAATTGTAGTTAGTAACCAGCTCTCGACGCCGATCCTGTAAGTATAATTTTTCATTGTTATCCTGTTATACAGGTTATGACCTTGAAATTGATTTGTGTGATGTGAATTGGTGAGATTGATATATTGGATGTTGACAGATCTGTGAATTCTCCTATGGTAGTCTGAATAATATGATGAGTTTGCCGGTAGTCATGGACGTGGTATGAGAGGCATCGAGGACGCTGAAGGGGACGAGCTCGAGCCGAGTCTTCCTCGATAGGTAACATGTCCAATCTAAAGACCAGCGAGATCGTTGGTACTCCCACTGTTGAGACAGAGTCCCAGACTCCAATGGCTAGGGACGACGCATTGTCCCAGGCCATGGTTCGAGCACTTGAAAGGGTCGCCGGAACTCATTCTGGTTCAGGAAGTCAAAGTTCAATTACTGAACGACTTCATTCAAAAGGTGTTAAATTATTCAAGGGTGCTATCGGAGTAGCCCCTACTGTTGTTGAATATTGGCTCGAAGCTACCGAGCGAATTATGTCTGATCTTGATTGCACTCCTACTCAGAAACTAAGGGGTTTTGTTTCTTTATTATGTGATGAAGCCCACCAGCGGTGGTTAACTATTGAATAGGGTGCTTAGTCGAAACAAGTGAATTGAGACTATTTCAATAATGCCTTCTAGAGTAAGTATGTGGGGGCAAGTTATGTTGAGGCTCGTCGACACGAGTTCATGAGTTTAGTTTTGGGCGATAAGTCAGTCACTAAGTACAAGGCTGAGTTCCTACGTCTGAGTAGGTTTGCGCGAACCTTGGTAGCTTCCGAATATAATAAATGTGTTCGGCTTGAAGAAAGGTTGACGTATAATCTGCGTGTTCTAATAGCTCTTCAGAGGGAGCGAGTGTTTGCTGTTTTGGTTGACAAGGCCAAGATTTTGAAAGAGGTAAAGCACCTCAAACGTGAACACCGTGATCGTGAGAGAGGTCAGCCTAAGGGTAAGAGGGATTCGGGTCCCTTTAGTTCTGTTTAGCTCCCTAAGAAATGGGCGAGGTTTGAGAGGCCTTCGAATGTCGAAGCGTCTTCTATAGTGACTGAGGTTCAGTTGTGTGGGGAGTGTGGGAAGCGCCATCCGGGCGAGTGTTGGAGAAAATTGAGAGCGTGCCTCCGTTGTGGTTCGATGGAGCATCGAGTTAAGGATTGTCCCCGACGACTAGATTTAGTGCTAACTGGGGTACAAACTTAGACTCCTAACCCTATCCGATCGCCGAGGGAGACTCAGTAATCTCTCTATGGTCGCGGTACTGGTAGAGGTAGTGGTGGATCTGGGAGAGGTCCGAGGGCACCAGCTAGGGGTGCTGATCAAACTGAGGCTCGTCAGTTGGCACTGGTTTATGCGACTAGACATCATGAGGAGAGCGATAATGTTGATGTCATTGCAGGTACTTTCTTTATTCATTCTGTTCCGTATTATGCTCTTATTGATATTGGGTCTACACATTCGTACATAGCTAGTGTTGTTTCTGCATCGTTGGGCCTATCTACTAAAAATATGACTAGAGTTGTTTCCGTGATTAGTCCATTGGGTCAATCGATTCGAGCCGATAAGATATATCGACCAGTACAATTTGAACTTCAGGGTATAGTGTTTTCAACTGATTTAATGGAATTACCCTTCAATGAGTTTGATTTGATTTTGGGAATGGATTGGCTCGTCGAGTACTGGGTCAGTTTAGACTGTGTGACAAAAAGGGTCACTTTGAAATCGACCGAAACCGAAGAGGTGATCATGATTGGTGAGCAACAAGATTACCTTTCTAATGTAGTCTATGCTCTTGTAGTTAAGAAGTTAATTTAGAAAGGGTGTGAAGCGTATATCGCTTATATATCGGATTCGACTCCTAAAAAGCTGTTTGTAGGAGATATCCGTACGGTTAAAGAATTTCTAGATGTGTTTCTTGATGAATTACCCGGAGTACCCCCAGAAAGAGAAGTAGAGTTTGGAATTGATCTGCTACCAGGCACGGCTCCTGTATCCATTGCGCCTTATCGCATGGCACCTAAGAAGTTGACCGAATTGAAAGGTCAAATTCAGGAACTTTTAGATCAAGGATTTATCTGACCGAGTGCGTCTCCGTGGGTGGCACTGGTTTTATTCGTTAAAAAGAAAGATGGGTCGATATGAATGTGTATTGATTACAGATAGTGGAATAAATTGACAATAAAAAATAAGTATCCGTTACCAAGAATTGACAATCTATTTGATCAATTTCGAGGAGCTTCTGTCTTTTCTAAAATTGACTTACACTCCGGATATCATCAACTAAAGGTTAAAGGCGCGGATGTGTATAAAACTAATTTCCGAACTCGATATGGCCATTACAAGTTTTTGGTTATGCCTTTTGGGTTAACAAATGCCCCGACGACATTTATGGATCTGATAAATCGGCTATTCCAGTCGTATTTAGATCAGTTTGTAGTAGTCTTCATCAATGACATACTGATCTACTCCAAAATTGAGACAGAGCATAACGACCATCTTCGTATTGTACTTCAGACCCTTCGAGAGAAATAGTTATATGCTAAGTTCAGTCAATGCGAATTTTGGTTACGGAAAGTCGCCTTTTTGGGCCATGTGGTGACATCATAGGGGATTCAGGTTGATCTCAAGAAAATCGAAGCGGTTGTCAAGTGGAAATAGTCAAAAAATGTGTCGGAACTCTGTAGCTTCTTGGGTTTAGCCAGATATTACTGGAGGTTTGTCGAAGGGTTCTCTATGGTTGCATTACCTTTGACAAAGTTACTACGTAAGAGTGTCCCGTTTGTGTGGTTTGAGGCTCAGCAAGCTAGTTTTGATAAGTTGAAGTCTATTCTAATGCAGGCCCAGGTGTTAGTACAACCCGAATTGGGCCGAGAATTTGTAGTATACAGCGATGCCTCGCACATTGGATTAAGGTACGTGCTTATGCAAGATGGCAAGATGGTTGCTTACGCATCACGACAACTTAAGACGTACGATAGTAATTATCTGACACACAATCTTGAATTAGCCACGGTTGTGTTTGCCTTAAAATTTTGGAGGCATTACTTATACAGTGAAAAGTGTATCATTTATACTGACCATAAGAGTCTTAAATACTTGTTGACTCAGAAGGAACTAAATCTCCGACAACGACGTTGGGTTGAATTACTTAAGGATTACGATTGTACAATCAAGTATCATCCAGGAAAAACTAATGTAGTAGCTGATGCTCTTAACCGTAAAGCTATGGTTGATCTGAGAACGATGTTTACTCTTTTAAGTTTAGTAGAAGATGGAGGAATATTGGCAGAACTTCAAGTTAAGCCGGGTTGGATAGAGCAAATTCAAACTAAGCAGTTGGGCGATGAGATTTTAACTCAACGTAAGCAGCTTGTTAGCTCAAGCGAGAATCCCGATTATAGTTTGAACAATGACGGTGTGTTGTGTTTCAAAGGTCGTATTTGTGTGGCTAACGATAAGGAATTGAGACACTTTATCTTACAAGGCTCATTGTAGTCCTTATGCTATGCACCCGAGCAGAAATAAAATGTATCAGGATCTATGAAAGACTTATTGGTGGCCCAGATTAAAGCGAGAGGTAGTTTCTTTTGTGTTGCATTGTCTGACCTATCAGAAGGTTAAAGTTGAACATCAGTTACCTTCCAGATTGTTACAACCATTTAAAATTCCACAGTGGAAATGAGAACGGATCACTATGGATTTTGTTACAGGTTTACTGTTAAATCCTACTAAGATGGATTCAATTTGGGTCATTATTGATCGATTAACCAAGTCAGTTCATTTTATTCCAATCTGGATGGATTACTCCTTACAAAAATTAGCTAAGCTTTATATCACCGAAATTGTGAGATTACATGGAATCTCAATATCAATTATCTCGGACAGGGATCCGCAGTTTACCTCTCAATTCTGGAAGAAACTTCACGAAGCACTAGGCACCCGACTCAATTTCTGCACAGCTTATCATCCTCAGACTGACGGTCAGTCAAGACGAGTTGTTCAGATTCTCAAAGACATGCTTCGAGGTTGTGTGATAGACTTCAGAGGCAGCTGGGAAAAGTACCTACCGTTAGCGGAATTTGCATACAACAATAGCTTTCAAGCTAGTATTCTGTACGAAGCCTTTAATGGTCATAGGTGCCGTACCCCGTTGTGTTGGACAGAGTTGATTGAACTCCGAGTATTAGGACTTGAATTGGTGTCTGAGACTAAAAATACTGTGAAAATGATCTGTGATAGATTGAAAGCTGCTTTCGATCGACAAAAATCTTATGTGGATTTGAAAAGGAAAGACATTGAGTATTCAGTCGGTGAACAGGTTTTCTTGCAAGTGTCACCGTGGAAGAAAGTTCTTTGATTTGGACGTAAGGGTAAGTGATAAACGCTAATTTATACATATTTTACCTCATGTTTAGCCTATATTTCGGATGAATTATTATTAATTTAGTGAGAATTGGTGCTTTTAATCCTTCTTTTTCATATCTTATACTCAGGAGAGCATAGGGAAGAGAAAAGAACGGAAAAAGGGACTAAAAACCAGAGAAAATGGGCCAAAATGTGCAAACGCACGGCCCAAGAAGGTGCCACGGCCGTGCCACACAAAGATCACACGGTCCAGCCCCTGACAAGCATGGCCTGGCCACACGGCCGTGCCACCTAAGCATTCCAGAACACGGCCTCTTGTCGAAATCACACGGGCATGGCACACAGGCGTGTTCTAGTCATGAGGAAGAGGAATTTCACTTAGATTTGGATGCTTAGAGGCTAAGAAAGGCTCCTCAAAGCTCTATATAAAGACCTTAGGAGGCAACTCTAAGGGTGTACTCTTTTCTCCTAAAAAGGAGCGCCATCTTTCAGCCAACACAAGGAGTGGAAGCAAGGAATTACTCCAAGGGAAGCCGATTGATTCATCCCAGAAGCTAGAGTTCTACATCAAGACTGAGGATCTCCCTAAATTCCTTTAGGGGTTTTTGGGTTCTTTATGTTTTGTTATTTTAATTCTTCTGAGATGTTTTCTTTCTTTATTATGAACTAAACCCCTCAAATACTTGAGGGGGATGAAACCTAAGACGAATCTTGTTATTATTTATTCTTGAGTTATATGATAAATACTTGAGTTGTTCTTAATTATGTGTGCTTAATTCTTGTGTTAATAAGCCTAGGTATTAATTCAAGAAACGGATATGCTTAAAGCAGAGGAGCAAAAGTCCCTGTGATAAGAGTGGATCTACCATAATTAAGCAGAGTTACATGCAACCCTAGACATAGGGCGACATAAATCTACCGGATTAGGGTCAAACCTAATATGGGGAACCATAGATCGAATTAATGCAACCTAGGGTGTTAATTAGTAAAGGAACTTTAGTTAACAACCTAGGCCTAGTTGCTCTTCGCCTCGACGGAGGGTTTAGCATAAATTAGGGATCTCTACAGATCAAGTCAAGTGAATAAATCGTCTAGCTCAAAAACTAATAACAAGTGAAGTCTAGGTGGATTCTCCCTTAAGTATTGCTTATATCAATCAGCTTTTCCCTAAAGTTTTCCCTAATTTACTTTTTGTGCACTTTTAGTTAGTTTTAGAATTAGTTTCAACCAAACCTCTTTTATTTTTAGGCTAGATAATAAAAAGGAAGTAAGTATTAGTACTTTTAGTTCCCTTGGGTACGATAACTCGGTCTTGCCACTAAACTATACTACTGTTTGATAGGTGCGCTTGCCTTTAACATTGTGATATTAGTTAGTTTTGGTGTGATCAATTTTATAAATTTTATTACTTAATATCGCGAGTCGTTATCAGTAAGCTAAGTCCGAGGTACATTGGACCTTACCGTATATTGAAACGGGTCAGACCTGTAGCTTATCAGCTGGAATTACCGCCAGACTTGGATCGAATCCATGATGTATTCCATATTTCAATGTTGAGGCGTTATCAGTCAGATCTGTCGCATATTGTTACTGTCGACGAGATTGAACTACGTCTTGATTTAACCTTCGAAGAGGAACCCGTGCAAATATTAGACCGTGACGTCAAGGTGTTGAGGAAGAAGGCCATTCCTCTAGTTAAAGTCTTGTGGCGGAACCATGGTATTGAGGAAGCCACTTGGGAACCAGAAGAGCTTGTACGACAACAGTATCCACACTTATTCGATTCAGGTAAATTTTCGAGGTCGAAATTTTCTTTTAGGGGGAGAGAGTTGTGACGCCCTAAAAATTTAAATTTTTACTGGGATAAATCTACAGTAATTTAAATTCGGTATCATTGGTTTTGTGTGCTGCTTTTCTATTTAAGGTCTGGGGTTCGAATTGCTTTATTCAAATTTTATTGTTTTTAAAACAAATCACAAGCGAGCAGTGGTCACTTAAGTTTATTTCGTTACGATATGGTGGCAAGAATGGGCCTGCTGGTCTTGTGGTTAAGCATCTATTTGTATTCTGTTTGGTCCCGAGTTTGAGTTCCCTCGTACGCGTTAGAAATAATTTTTGTTTAAGACCGGAAAATCTGCATAGAAGTTACAAGTTCAAGTAACGGTAGTTTTTCTTCATTTTTTTCATTTCTCCATTGTTTTTTCTTTATCTTTTTCTTCTTTCCATTTTCCTTTATTTATGTTAATTTATGGTCAAGAAGGGTACTGAATTAGTAGACGTGGTTGTTAAATGTTTGACAGAGGCTTATAGAGTAAGTAATTACGAATGGTTTTGTGTTTATGATAGTTCTTCATTTTCCAATTTGAGTGATTTGATTAATTTTGTGACTTACGAGAATTGTTGACAATCTATTATCTGTTTTCCTAATAGACGAAAATATTAGCACTTCGGAACAGCACAGCAACAGGACAGTCGCGGTAATCGACGTTGACGTTTCTGTATGTTGAGTTATATGGGAGTTGTGTCGAAAGTTTTGATATGATTGTTAAAGTGAATATCTGAATGATTTTGTGTATTAATTGTTGAATTGTGGGATTGAATGCTTCTGTTAGGCTTCAAGAAGCTTTGGATCGTTGCTACTTTAAATTTCGACAAGTGCATAACAAAATTTTGCAAGTTTCGCAAGTTTCAGGTCGACAAAAATGGTGGCTGTCGACACTACACGACCAGGCACATGGGCGTGTGGCCAGGTCGTGTGAGCTACACGGGCATGTGAGAGGCCGTGCGAGCAGCCGTGTAACTTAGTGTTTGTCCAATTTGTACCACACGGGCTAGCACACGGGCGTGTGTTCAGGCCGTGTGGGATCAAAGTGGTGCAGAGTTCACATGGGCACAAGACACGGCCATGTGTCTAGGCCGTGTAACTCACTGTATATTGATTAGGGATTGTACGGGGCGATACACAGGCATGTGTTATGCCATGTGAGTCACATGGGCAAGGACACGGTTGTGTGTCCAAGCCATATAACTTTCTGTTTATTGATTGGTAATGCACGAGTGTACGACACGGGCATGTGTCAGGCGGTGTGTACCATATGGGTAAGGACATGGCCGTGTGTCTAGGCCGTGTTGTAGTCAAGTAAAATTTTGAAACTCGTTTTACGACCCAAATTGTTATTGTGACTGAAATTAATTATCCATGATTTGATTAATATGAAATGAAATGCAATTAGAAATTATTGCTTTTGTGAAATGGATATCTAATTGAATACTGGCAATCGTTAAATGAAATTATGTACTCGAAATATGGTTGGATTGGAAAGGTGTGAAGAAGGAAGAAGTCTGCTTTGAACAGTGGCTAACCCATTTTTGGCTAAATTTGATATTAGCATTCAATGCTAGTTATGCTTGCATCCATGATGCGATTCTATAACGCGTCAAACCGGCACAGTGCGGTATGTAGGGATTGATGGACACAAAATGTCCTTAGCGGTGTGTTGGGTTGGTCGGAGATGGTGTGTAGCGGGTGGAAACTAGGAAATTATGTTGTGAATTTGTTTCGATAGCTAATTACGATTGTTGATGAACTGCTACTTTCCTTATGTATTATTTGAGTATACTTGATTTGTTTTTATCGACATTGTGAACAGTGAGAACTATTCGGTATAGTAATCGGACTAAGATCACCTAGTGATCGTATGAAAGCTGAATAGTACATTTTCTGTTACGCATTGAGTTTACAACTTACTCTGTTACGTTTGGTTTTCAGGTGAACCATCGTGCTAATCGTGATTGACGTCGCGGCAGCTTGGTCAACCTTATCTTTAATTAAGCTTAATACTAATTATGTCTTTATCGGACTATGGATTTATGATGTGTGTACTAAGGACACTTGGGTGGATACCTGGTTTTAAATTTTATAAAGTACTGATATTATGAATTGTTACCGATTAGCATGATTGTTTGTAATTCTCTGAACTCGATCTGGACGTCTAGGCCGAGGATAGGGTGTTACAGAATAAATTAAAATTTTTAAAAGTGTTGTTTATATATAATTAACTATTTATCTTGAACATAAAATTTTAAAAATATTAACTTAACAAGTAATTAAATTAAATTGATATTTACATTTTTGTAATTTTATGTTTAAAATAAATAGTTAATTAGATAAATAAGAATTTTAAAAAGTTTTTTATAGAAATTTAATTTATCTACTTAATTTACATTAAATATTATTTATATATTATTTGTCTTATTTATAATTATTTTTTATTGATATTCCATTTATAAGCCCTTTAAGAATTTTAAAATTATATATTAATGTTTCTATTTTATTCAATAATTTATCTTTATTTTTTCTATTTTATTAAATATTTTCCCTTTATTCTTTGAATAAGTTTTGTCAAAATACTTCATTTTTAACTTGATGTGCATAATTACAAACGCAACATTATAATACTTTTGACTAATGAATATCATTATCACTAGTAAACCTTTCTGAAATTTAAAATATTGATTTTTTTAATATATTAGTTTGTTGATTAAATTAATTCTCTTTTAACTAAGTTAATATATTGAGCAACTTTAAAACTTGTAACCAACATCTACCATTTAATGAGCTTATAAAATGTGAATGATTAATTACTGAATTCACTCTAATAATTGAATTCATACCATTAAAACAAATCATATTAATTCAACAACTTGAAAATTGTAACATAGTACTAGCTTTTTTTTACCCCTGAAACAACTATTTAACTAATGGATGCCATAAATTTACTTATCTCATACAATATTTACTAGAAACTAATTCTAATCTTAATTTCTTGGTTAAGAGCTCATTTATTATTATTTAAAATTTCATAATATTAGAATTAATAATTGAATTTTTATTTTTTATTACATAAAATTAACTCAAATCTATAACGCTTTTTGTTTGATTCAATAATAGATTCAAGGAAGAGATGTCACATTTAAATCCCAAAGGCATTTCACAACTTTAATTCATTATTCATTAAGGGTGTAACACCACTCACCCATCTCGACATCCGATACAAATAGGAGATGTCACCAGAGCACATACAAAGTGAAAATCTTACAAATATTTAAAATTTCAAACTTCAAATCATTTTTATAAAATCACTAAATCAAGTTTAGAATAATGTAGAGGCTTTAGAAACATTTTAAATTCATTTAGAAAATGTTCAAAAGTGATTGGAAATGTCTAAAACCCAAAATGAGCTATCGAAAGTCATAACAAGCCAAATCAATGCAGTTGGCCAAGACTGAAGTAGAGGTATAGGTACCTCTAGGGAGAAGTACAGACACATCTACCTCAATAAGAGAAGTTTTGATTGATGACTCAACTATTTTGAAATAACTAAGCCAAATATCGATACCTTGGACCCTTTGATCGTTGTGGTGTGTGCATAAAAAACAAACAATTTTATAATAATTTAAAAGCATAGTTTTAACTACAAGCGTACTGTGTCGAGTTGCAATATAGAAATTTTTACAGCAAAATATGGAAGTAATCTAAGGATCGAACCCAAGGGATTGTCAAATTGGTAAATGTGTTTATCAAGTTAATCAGGAGCTATGTAACACCCCTAACCCATATCTGTCGCCGGAACAGGGTTACGAAGCATTACCAGAGTTTACAGAACAAATAAAATTAATTTATGTCATTTACTATTCTCATCCGAATCCAATCATATCATCCCCTGATTGGACCCTCGAGGCCCAATTTTAGCATTAGAAGTAAGTCCGGACCAAATCGAAAACTCAAAAAATTTTTCACAAGATTTCAAAATTTTTCTTATATATAGGGGTCACACACTCGTGTGGTCAGGCCGTGTAGGTGACATGCCCATGTCTTAGGCCATGTGGCATACAAGGTAGGGCACACGCTCATGTCCCTAACTCGTGTAACTCTTTGATTTTCAATTTAATTTAGTGCATGGGTCATACGGCCATATCACACGCCCGTGTGCTAGGCCATGTGGACAATTTAATTTTTGAAAATTAGGTGCAAGTTTCACACGGCCATGATACACACTCGTATAATAGGCCATGTTTTTTCACACGGCTAGGACACACGCCCGTGTGTCCAATTCTGAGCACTTTGTTCTTAAATTTTAAGATGCAGGGGACACACGGCCAAACCACATGCCCATGTATCAGGCTGTGTGTCATACACGGTCAACACTCACACCTGTGTGGACAAAATAAAGCTATTTCCTAACTTTATTTTTGTCACCCAAACTTGTCATCAACCTATACCAAAATTTACAAGTATATATCAACCAATTTGAGCATCATAACCAAATCAATCCTATAATCTAATATGGTATATCCACACATGTACATGTACTCATGTTTATAATCTTATCTTTTTGTGAAAATTTATATTTTACCCTAATTCAACCAAATCATACTATATACTTATATATTAAACAAGATATACCTTATAGCAAAATACCAAAATATATTATCATCAGTCGTTCCAATGGCTATGTTACAAACAACCATTTACATGCCAACATTGGTAAAGATAGCATACGTAACACCCCTAACCCGTATTCGTCGTCGGAATGGGTTACAAGGTATTATTGGACTTGTAACATAACTCAGAACATTCATTTTCATACATTCGTCATTTATCAATAAATATCATTCATATACAAACATATTATCCTTAAAACGAGCCTACGAGGCTTCCATCATGCATTTGGGACTAAACTGATATCGTATAAACAATTTGGAAAAATATAAAAAAATTCTCAGAATAGGGGACACACGTCCATTTGAACAGGCTGTGTGTCTCACATGGTCAAGAGACTAGCCTGTGTCTTAGGCCGTGTGGATATTCGAAATGGGATCACATGGCCGTGTCCCAGCCTGTGTCCTACCCGGTATAACTCTCTAACTTAGGTCACACGGCGGACCACACGACCGTGTGTCTAGCCCGCGTACCTATTCGAAATGGCCTCACACGCCCGTGTGCCAGGCCGTGCGCTATGCCGTGTCAATCCTGTAGAGTATACTGACTTATGCCACATGGCCAATCACACGCTCGTGTGTGAGGCTGTGTGGAGCATATTGACTTGTTTCAAAATGCAACACTAGGGGACATACGGCCGTGTACCATGACCGTGTGTCACATACGGCCGAGACACACGCCCATGTCTCTATCCGTGTGAACAAAAATTAGGCTATTTACCAAGTCATTTTGCCACCCAACTTGCAGATACCTACACAATCTCATTTCATACCATTTTGAAACATAATTAGTCAGCCAAACAACATCATTCAAGGCATATATCATATCATTTAAATTCTAACTATTTTGATACTCAAATCATCACCTTTTACACATTCAAATACATACCAAACTAACATGCTTCATTAGCCATAAAACACATATAAAACATGTCTTGTATTTCAACTTTATACTCATCCAAATACCAAACACAAACAAACATTTTCAATTCATATATCCATCACATTTCAATATAACCATTTTATTTGTAACAGCTCGATCTAGACCCTATTCAGAATGGTCGTTTCAGGACCACGAATCGGAGTCAAAGAAATATTTAAAATTTATTTTTTGTGTTTATTATGTATGAATTTATATGTGTAAAATTTTCATGCTTTAATTTTGTCGTTTGAGTGTTCGATTAAATAAAATGGCTTAATCGTGTAAAATGAAAATTTGATAGTTTATTGTTTAAGGGCCGAATTATTGTTTTCTTTTTAAATGGAGGCATTCATGTTGCAATTAGACATATTTATAAATCATGCACGGTAGTGACATTATAATATATGGTTTTAAAATTTTATTTTAAAGGTTATAAAAGTAAAATGATTAATAAGTGATAATAATATAAAACATAAAATAAAGACAAAAGTGCTCATCTTTCTAGTTTTGACTGAATAATATTAAAAAGAAAAGAAAGAAACAAAGCTAGGGCATTAGGCCATTGTTGAGTTTGATTAGGTATGTGATTAGCTCGGTTTTTGATAATTTTTACGTTTTTGAGATCGTTGCTTCGAATACTATCTGACCCATGTTTGAATTTCTAATTTTGATGAATATTTTGAGTTTTGCCATTGTTGAGAGCTTGTGATTTTTGTTGTTTGATGTTAGAAAATGAAGGATATGTGATTGATTAACAAGTTTTGTATAGGAGATTTTAATGAATTTGAGTAATTAGGGTTTAATTGTAAAAAAATAATAAATTGAGGGACTAAAATGGAAAATAAGTGAAAAATGTGTACTTGTATGAACTAGATGAACATCCGGTCCAAGCATGATATATTGAGATTTTGTGTATTTTGTGTTTTATGCAAATAGGACTAATTTGTAAAAAGTGTAAAATGTAAGGGTAAAATAGTAAATTACCCATTTATGTTTTGTTGGATTAAATTGAATAAAATTGTGCTTGAATGAGCTTAATTTGAAATTGTATAGATCAAGAACAAAAAAAATCAGACTTGGATCAGGGGAAAACAAAAATAGTTGAATAGTCGATTTACATTGTTCATTGATATCCGAGGTAAGTTTATAAGCAAATAGATGTTGTTAATTTTAATTAAATGTGAATTATATTTGCTGAAATGAATATGTGAATATATGTATGTATTAGCCGAATGTGTACAAGCATGGCAGCTATGTTTATGAATTTGATTCGACTAAGTTACGACATCCGAAAGCCCCGTATGAACCTTAGGAATAGCTAGGATACATATGTCATGACATAGGATTTCAATATGTGATGTGCGAGTAAGACCATGGCATTGATATATGTATGCGAGTAAGACCACGTTTTATACATTGGCATCGATATGTAATTCCGATATATGTGTACGAGTAAGACCCTGTCTGAGATAGTGGCATCGATATGTGATTACATGTAAGACCACGTTTGGGACGTTGACATTGTACGATATATGTGAATATCCGAGTGTCCTATCCAATTTTGAATGGTTCAGGGCAACGATAAGTTGTGATTGAATGTGCAAAATGAGCTAAAATGACCAGGTATGAATTAGCTTATTACCTACTTGAAATAAAGTAAGTACGTTACTTGATATTTGTTGCAAATTATGTATGAGGTAAATGAAGAATGTATGTGTACATGGAAAATGTATTCAGCCTTTTTAACAAATAATATGAATATTTTTGAAATGATTTTTTTTTAAATATGTGAATATAAGATTGTGTATATTCGGCCATATAATAATAAGTGTATGTATATGATGTTATATTTTGGTTCACGAGTTTGTGCATATGAGTGTAGGTATACTTGGTTATATAATGACATTTTGGCTTGGAAAGCTGAATGATATCTTGTTAATATATTTATATGAGCATTCGGCCAAGGTAACATCTATGTATGAAAGTATATATATTATTTATAAAATGGTAAGTTCGAGATAATGTGATGTTGATATTATAATTTGGTTTAGTTAAAATGAGTTAATTTTATTATTGAGTTGTTTACTTACTTATGACTTACTAAGCTATGATAGCTTATTGTCTGTGTATATGTTTTCCTTTTTTTTATAGATTTTGGAGTCAAGTTACAAGCTCGGGGATCATCGTCAAAGTCTATCACACTATCGACTGCCTTCAGTATTTTATAAGTTGAATTTTCAAACTTATGGCATGTATAGGCTAGATTATAGTTTGAAATGTTGGAATTTGACTTTTGTATAATTTAAGCCATGCGAAAATGGCTTAACTTCTATGCTTGAATTTGGTTTTGCTTGATTACGGTTTCTGTTCATGTTGGTTATTATGTTATGTGTCATGGTTGAATGATAAATGAGATATGTGTTTTGTGCATTAAAGTAGGTTGGTGATTTGGGATGTGAGCATTTGGTTAATTTGATTATGATATATGGATAGATAAATATGTATGTGAATTTAGTTGATATGCTTAATTAAGGTATTATTATGTGATTTGGTATTAAAGAGTATTTGGTTATAACCAAACATAGCTGGAGCTCATTTTGATGTGTATGCTATGTGGTATGATTTGTCTTTATGAATGGTTTACATTATTACCGAATTGTTAAGAAGTAAGTTGGTTTTGAGTTGTATTTTGGTATATGTATAATAAGTATTTAACATGATTTGGTGTATATATAAATATATATGAATATAATTAATAAGTTTGATATGACATAAATTTTAGTGACATATATACTTAAATACTTAGTCAAATATATGGTCTTTGAATTAATAAAAAAAATTATGTTCTTTGTTATATTACTAAATAGGTAATATTAGCATGTTTATATTTGGTCATGGTATGTTAAAATGTTAGACAAGTTATGTTATATATATTATATGTATATTGATTTTAGATATTCGAAATCTATAGATTTGTAAAGTGATTGAATAAAGTTGAAAGTGAACAATTGTTAAAGCATATTTGTTAAACATATTTGTACTCGGTTAAATGCATTGAAAAAATGACCAAATGAATAGTGACTTGTGCATGAGTAAATCATGAAAATTATATGATTTTTTTATGTGATGTATAAATGTTCTACTTGATAGTAGATGAATGTCCAGTAGCGTATAGGTTATTCCTTAAACTGTGATTATAAATTGATTGAATTTGTAGTATTGTACAAGTGTCGAGTATGATATGGTCAAATTGATATAATCATATGCACTTGGTTTTGTGAGTTCTATTTGTGCTTGATTTTTAGTATGCGATTGAAGAGTATTGTAGTTTGTATGTTTTGTACATTCTATAAGTTGCATTAAAGTCATATTTGACAATATGGTAATAATAATTAAATTGATTATGATTATTATTTTTATTAATAATTGATTGGTTTAAAAGTTTGTGCAAGTGTATGAATATGATTATTCAAAATTTGTGTCTTGTCTGGTAATACCTCCTAACTCTATTCCGGTGACGGATACGGGTTAGGGGTGTTACATGATCCATTATAATTCCATCATCAAACTCATCAAGCAAACCACATTACATATCATATACATAACTCAAAATATGTATTAAGTTAAGTCAAATCGCATGGCTTAATAACATACCAAAACATATACCAAATTCACAAGCCAATGTGACCAAACTCTTCATCTTTATAACTAGCCTATACATGCCATAGTTACACATTTCTTTAAGTTCAAAAGTATCAAATAGTGAATTGGATAGTGTGATGTGAATCTCTAACGTTTTTCGAATCGAGCGAGCTTCTGAATATCTATAAAACATAGGAAAAAAAAATGGAGTAAGCTATATAGCTTAGTAAGTCCGTATAATATAGAATTTGACTTACCATTTATATACAATCAATACAAGTAAACTTATTATAACCAATCAACTTGTCAAATGCCTATACACAAATGTTCGTGAACATGTTAGTCACATAAGTACATATAAACATCCATTCACAAGGATGTGTACAACTATCATTCAAATTCATACTTCAATTCACCATATAATACCCATTTCATTTAACTTATAAAACATTTGTAACATTTCATCTCTATTCATATAACTTAGAATTCATTCATATAACTATTAATTCATTCATATAATCAGTAATTCATTTGTATAATTAGTAATTCATTCGTATAACTAATAACAGAATTATGCCCATTGAACCTCTTAGAATATTGATAGATACGCAGGTGGTACACCTAAATTGTACTAATCCGTAATCCGTCAATTCATTATCATTTTCGCTCTTTCGAGCCATGATTAGTAAGCTCCTCTCGAGCTGATGGACAGTAAGCTCTATCGAGCTAAAAACAGTAAGCTCTGATGGGCTGAAGTATCGGTAAGCTTATACGAGCTGCGGTGAGTCCGCAACAAACGCAAGATCTTAACCAAACGATAACCCTAGTGACTTGTCACTTATATCCTACGAATTCCTACGGTTCAAATGGGACTCAGTAATACTCGATAAACATTAATTTAGGCATTTAAATATCATAAACCTCAATTTCTCACAACATATATACATTTAATTCAATTAATTACAAATTTAATTACTCAATTCTAATTATACGAACTTACCTCGTAACGCTTGGATAGAGATAATCGACTAATCGTCAACTTTTCCTTTCCCCCAATCTAGTTCCGATCTTTGCTTTTCTTGATCTATATAATATCAAATTAACCCATTCAATATACATTCCATTCAATTTAGCCCTCAATTCATATTTTAGCAAATTTACACATTTGCCCCTAAAGTTTTACATTTTTACAATTTAGTCCTTATCACATAAAATTGCAAATTCATGCAATTAAGTACAAACCTATGCTAGTTGAATTTTACCCATGTTCATTACAGCCCATATTTTTCATTTATTCACATTTTTGACCTCAAAATTCTAACATTTCTCAATTTAATCCCTGAATGACAATTTTGTCAAAAATAAATTAACAAATATTGTTCATCTATCAACAACAATTCATAAACTATCATAAAACATCAAAATACATGTATATTCATCAATGGAAACTTCCTAAATCTTTAATAGTTTTAAAATCGAAGGTACGGATTAGCTAGATTGAGCTGCAACGAACTCAAAAACATAGAAATCATTAAAAATGAGACAAAAACCGTACCTGAATGAGCTATGAAACCTTGACCAAATATCAAGCCCTAAAAATGGTTTTTCTTCTTGTTAAGAATCGGCTAAGAAGATGATAACCTTAATAATTTGGTTTTATGTTTTATTTATTTTACTTTAATAACCAAATTACCTATTTAACCTTTAATTAAACATTTAAAAACATATAAGTGATGTCCATAATTGTCCATTCAACATACCAATGGTCTATTTCTCACTTAAGGACTCCCACTATTTAATTTCATAGCTATTTAATACCTTTAACTTATAGAATTCAACTTTTACGCTTTACGCGATTTAATCCTTTTTACCTAATTAAACATTCAAACAGGAAAATTTCTTTATGAAACTTTCAGACAATTATTCTATCATGCTGTAAACTTTAATAAAAAAATAAAATAATTATTTTGACTTCGGATTTGTGGTCTCAAAACCACTGTTCTGATTTGACTGAAAAACGAGTTGTTACAGCATATACATGCCATTATACCAAAATAAATTTTCTAATTATACCAATATAAACAGGTGGATAGTGTGATGATACTCCAACCGGTCCCCAACCTTTGCGAGCTTCCGAGTACTATAAAGCAGGGAAAAAGAAATCTAGTAAGCATTAAATGCTTAGTATGTAACACCCTAAAAATCTCTTATATATTTATTTTTGTATGTTTGTGACACAATTGTATATCTGCTTTAGTGGTTAAGTGTTCTGGGAAGTGTCTGAGAGGTTCCAAGTTCAAGCATTAGCTTGGGCAAATTTTTGTTTTTAAATGAATAAACCCCGATCTCTAATTAGTAGGCTTATAAATATATGTTGGTAAAATATGTCAAAATGGGCCTATTGGTCTGGTGGTTAAGTGGAGTGTCAGTGTGCTGGGGGTCTTGAGTTCGAATCCTTGTATGTACAAGGGGGATTTTTTTGTACTTGTGCCGTAAAGGAGTTTGGAATATGGTAAAATACTAAGTTTTTGAGATGTGTAGGAGGTTGTGGATGGTTTTGGGGGTGTTTGGATTGAGTGGGGAGTCATGTGGAGAGATTTGAGGAGTAAAAATAGGAAAAATTAAGGGATTGTGATAGGTTTAGATTTTTTTTTTCAAATTTCAGTTTTTCCTTCCCCAGTTTTGTTGAAGCTGAATTTCTTTGTTCTTTCCCTCCTGCCAAAAGTTTCCTTTAGTTTTTCCCTCTCCATCTTTCTCTCTTATTTTATTCTCTTGGTTCTGTCGATTCCCTATTTTCCTGTTTTTTGCGGACTTTCATTTCCTAACCTTCTTGTAATGGTTGCGACTTGTTTCTTCAAAATCTTTGAGTAGTGACGGTAACTTTTGCTGTTATGCTTCCATACCATTGTTGTTCTTTGTCTAATGGGAGTTCTATTTCTGGTTAGGAGATCTTTAGGCGATTGTAGAAATTCCATGCGATGCCGTTTAATTGTAAATCCACTGTTGTTCGTCGAAGGTAAGGTTGTCTATAGTTTTTGGAAATTGTTTGTTCTTATTACTTCGATTAAAAGTGACTGATTGGAGGGTTACTTCTGTTTCCTGCTTGGTCGCAGCTGAATTATTGTTCCTTTGGCCTCAGTTTTTTTGCCTCTTTCAATAGTCATTTTCCCATTCCACATTTTCGTGCATTCAGTAAGTGAGGTGCGTCTACTTTTTGGTCAGTCAATTAATGGTTTACAAAAGGTTGGTTTATAGCTAGGATTCGATCAAAGAGTAGTGGGCTGTTGATTGACATTTTGGCAGTAGGGAATTCGCCATTCTGCTTTTCATTTGAGGTAAGTTGTAGTGATTGGTAGCCGTTGGGATAATCGTAGCTTCATTTAGTTTTATTGATATCATTGATTTTTGAGCTTGGGGTTGTTGACTCTAGGTCTTGGAGTGCTCGTGGTTGGGTTAGCAACGAAAATAGATCAGGTGTGTAAACACAACTCTGAAAATAGAAATTGGCAAAAAGCCGAAGAATGTGATTGTCGACACCACATAGGCGTGCGGCCGCCCGTGTGGTAGGCCGTGTGACTGAACACGTGCGTGTGATCGTTTAGGCTAGCTGTGTGTGATACATGAGTCGGGCCAATTTGGGCCGTGTGGGCCACATGAGTGTGTGGGCCCACATGGGTAAACCACACGGGTGTGTGGGATTATTGGGCCAAACCGTGTGATCCACATGGCCAAGGCCATTTTAGGCCTTGTGGGCCAGACGGGCGTGTGGGCCCACACGAGCAAACATTATGGGCTTGTGGGCCCTTTTCATTGTTAGATTGCTAAGGTTGCACGAGTCACCCGACTCGACTATGGACCTGCTGTAGGGTTGGTAAGCTTGGTTAGACCCTTAATTGACTGGAATGACTATATGACTATAGGACTGATATGAATAAGCATGATGATGTTTCACTAATTTGATTCTATATGCCCTAATTACATGCATGATTTTGTGTTATAGCACGTCATATTTGTATATTACATTAGATTGGGTTGGGTGTTTATTTTGTTCGGAGGAAGTGTACTGAAAGGCCTCGAGCCTAAGTTACTGGTAGATCAGCTGCAAACTACTGTCTAGTGCCGCATTTGGTACTTTTTGGAGTGTAGGGATGGGTGGGTTGATTATATCCCCACATGGAGTGTAGGGTTGGATGGGGTTGGTGTGTAGAGGCTAGCTGGGTAGGATTTGATACTGTACATTTGTTACTGTACTAAATATTGATACTGTAATGGGCTAAGGCCCAAATGCATGATTGCTTTTGTATTGTAATGGGCTAAGGCCCTAACTAAAACTGAAATTGTTATTGAAATGGGCTTAGGCCCAGATTGTGAATGTATTCTTTCTGCTTGTTTATATGGGGATTGCACACTGAGTTTTCGTAAACTCACCCTTCTGTTTTAGCTGTACAGGTAATCCCCAGACTTAGGCGAATCGGAGCAGCAGAGGACTCAGCGGTGGCCACACGACCCCTTTTTACACTGTTTCATATTTAATTAGGTTTTTTAAAGTTTTATTTGGTGTATTTTACTGTAATAAAGGCCTCTATGGATTTTTGCTTAAAATTTGGATTTTATATTGTTTTATGTTTTACATCTGCTAGAGGTAGGTAAAATACGGGTTTTTAAAAGAAATGCATGTGTTTTAGAAAAATACCTACAAGGACACAAACTGTTTTAAAAAACTTCCGCAACGTATAATGTTTTGAAAACTAACGATTGAATTAAAATCATAATTTTAGAATTAATATAAGATAATGATGAATTCTAAACAGAAAATGTTTTAAGCGAAGTTACGGTTTGTCCAACACAAGTTACGGCTTTCAAACACACTACCATTTGACATTGTCAGATTCAGCCATAACGTTTAGGCTGAATTTGGGGTGTTACATAGTAAGTTCGTATAACAAAAATTAAACTTACTGATCATGTTTATTAATATTAAGCACAAAATAACATGCTTCCCATAAAGTTAGGAAATTTCTTAAACACATACACTCAATCAAACAAGTTAGTCTTGTAATTTATATACATTTCAAATATGCATAGATAAGCTCATCATGCTACAACTTTCAGGTATTTCATTTACACTCGATACATCTTTCTTTTGATCTTACAATTTCTCATGTTAGGGGTATTGCCCGTTGAATTTCTGAAAATATCGATGTATACTCAAGTAGTACACTCAAGGTGTAAAATTTAGAAATCAGTCAATTCATATCCAGAGGTGCCCATTAGGGTACATAATCAGAGAGTACACTCTCGAGCCTCTTATCAGGATTGCTCTTATGAGCCATGTATCAGAATGCTCATCCGGGCTAAATTTTAGTTGTGCTCATTAGAGCCACAATTCAGGAAGTTCACAAAGAAATTTTAATCAGAAAGCTTACAAGGAGCCTATTAGGGTTGCTTTCAAAGAGCCATGTAACAGAAGCACCAGATAGCCAAATCTCAGGGAGTTTGAGTGAGCTATATCAGGAAGCTTATGAAGAGCTACGTTTGTGTTCGTAACATATGCCAGAACACAACCGATCGAATCATGTGTTAGGACACTCATAAAGAGCTACGGAAGTGTGCAGCACATGTAAGTTCACTACCAATCAGGTTACTCACAGGAACTATTAACAGGATGATCGAGAGGGCTATATTAGAGGTTACTTGTCTGAGCTAAATCCCATTTGCAACATATGCAAGACTACATTTAATAAGGGAAATCACGGATATCCATCTAATTTCTATATTCAAACGAAATTTAACCCTTTTATTAGCATTTCCAAGCATGTGATCATTTCTTTCATTTATAACATTCATATAGTGCACATAAACTTATTTAACATTCAATCCAAATCCAACATCAATTCAAACATATTTACATGCTCAATTAAGTTACACGAACTTACCTCGACACTTGTTCGTATATAAGTCTAGTAATCCGAAACTTTTTCTTTTCCTCGATCTAGCTTCAAATTTGAGTTATCCAGATCTATATAAATAAATTTAATAATAAATTTAATAAATTTCATATTCAATTGAGTTGAATTTACATTCTAGGCAAAATTACCATTTTGTCCTTAAACTTTTCATAAATTCCAATTTTGTCTCTAGGCTCAAAAAATGGAATTTATGCAAATTAATCCTTATTCCAAGCCTAACCAAAGTTCTAGTATTACAAATAAAGTACATGAATTTCACAAAAATAAAAAATTTTCCATGGGTTTTACAACTTTTCAATTTAGTCCCTAAATCATGTTTTCACCAAAATTCTCTTGTAAAAGTTGTTTATCTACCAACAACCTTTTATTTTCTACTATGAATTTAAAATTTTCAGCATATTCATCCATGGCACAACTTTTATACTTTGATAAATTTACAAATTAGTCCCCAAAATAGAAAGATTAAACTATCCTGATCTCAAAAATATAAAAATTACCAAAAACGGGACTTGAATATTTACCTAATTAAGCTTGATTAGTTTTGTCCCTCTCTCCTAGGGTTTCCATGCAAGTTTTAGGGAAGATGATGAAAATAAGATGATAATATCTATTTAATTTAATTATCATCTTTTAATTTTATCACTTTCTAATTTAGTCCTTAGCCTTTTCTAATTTTTCCATAGATGAATCATCAAAAGTATCTACTAACTTTCTTTAATGGTCTAATTACCATATAAGGACCTCAAGTTTTGAATTCCATAGCTATTTGGTACCTATAGCTTCTAGAATTTAACTTTTCCATTTTATGCAATTTGGTCCTTTCCATAATTAATCACTTAATCGGTAAACTTTTCTTATCAGTATTTTCATATAACAATCCTATCATAATATAAATCATACAATAATATTAAAATAAATTTTCTTTCCTGCTCGGATTAGTGGTCCCGAAACTACTGTTCCGATTTCATTGAAATTCGCCTGTTACAAGCTAAGCAATTACTAATATAATTAAGTTGGAAATTAGTAAAGCAAACTAAATATTAAAATATATTAAAGCTAAGGTTCTTTTCGTTTTCTAGTAAAACATTTTCTATAAAATATTTTCCTTATTTTACGGTGTTTGTTTGGTGGAAAATAAACTCCCCATGTAAATCATTCTCCAAGACACGAGAAAATGAGGTATGGTTTAAGGAAAATGTCTTACCCTTTTTTTTTCGGTAAGACATTTTCCAATCTTTCTCTCTTCACATCCCATCTTTGGTTTTATGGATTTATAATTGCTAGTTATAAGAAAACTCGATTTTCAAAAAGCTAAGGATTTCTCTAAACACACTATTGATTAAATTATTTTAAAGCTTCCACAATGAGATACATTTTAAACTATTGAATAAATGAGTAAAGCGAGTTTTGGAACTGATAGGAGAAAAAGATAAGTAATTAAACGAGAATGGTTTTTATTGCGACAACGTAGTTTTCAAACACCCTATCATTTGACATAGTTAGATGCGGCTACAACGTTTAGGCTGGGTTTGGGGTGTTACATTTAATGGTATCAGAGCCAGGTTGCAAAACTCAACTGTGGATTATGGGTTTAAAATCTTGGTTTTTAAAGAACTGATTTTTAATGATTTTAAATGCTTTGACTGAGTATGTGGTACATCGAGTCTCCGGCGCCGATCCTATAAGTATTCTCAAACTGATAGATGTTTTAATTGGAAAGGCTATGATATTCTGAAACTACTATAGATAGTATATTGTGTAAATACTGTAGTTAGCATACACTAAAACTGTAGTAAGACTGAAACTATAGTAAACTGCTAAAGACTACGACATACGAGAACAAACTCTGAATTACTGATATTACTCCATAAAATATCTGTTAATAAATACTAAAATTGTAACTGATTTATAAAATTCTTAATACAGATAAACTCGATATGAGCACACGAGGTATCCACGATGGGGTACTAGAGGCCGTGGTAGAGGCCGTAAAGGGGCTCGAGTTGAGTCCTTGTCATCTGGTAACATACCATATTTAGACACAAGCGAGACACCAGTATCGTCAACTACTGCGACTAGGTCTAGTGATCGCATGGCTGTGGATGACATATTGTCCCAAGCTATGTTAAAGATACTTGAGAGAGTCGCTGAGCCCAACACTGGATCTGGGGGTCGAGGGTCAATTACAGAATGACTCTGGTCCAATGGAGCTGAGCTATTTAGGGCTGTCTCTAAAGTCGCCCCTAACATTGCCGAGTATTGGATGGAGGCCACAGAAAGAATTATGGGTAATTTGGATCCTACCCCGGAACAGAAACTAAAAGGTGTTGTTTCTCTACTTCATGATGAGGCATATCAGTGGTGGTTGACCGTTAAGGAGGGCACTCAGCCTGAACGTCTGACTTGGGAGTTCTTTAAGACTACTTTCCAGGGTAAAATATGTGGGAGCCAATTATGTGGATGCTCGTAGAAGGGAGTTTCTGAATCTTACTTAGGGGTATCGATCAATGGTCGAGTGTGAGGCTGAGTTTCTAAGACTGAGCCGCTATATGTGAGGTATGGTGGCATTTGAGTATAAGTGATGTGTCCACTTCAAGGATGGCCTCAGGAATAGTTTGAGGGTTATAATAGCTCCGCAGAGGGAGCATGATTTTTCTGCATTGGTTGAAAAGGCGAAGATCACCGAGGATGTTAAGTGCACTGAGTGCCAAAATTGTGATAGAGAGAGAGATAAGAGCAAGAGGGATTTAGAGCCCTCGAGTTCTACACAGAGGCCTAGGAAAAGGGCCAGGTTTGATGGGCTAGTTCGAGCTGGGTCTCCTGTTACTACTACTAGACTACAGCCATGTGGAGACTGTGGTAAATGCCATCAGGGCAAGTGTTGGAAGAGGACTGGGGCATGTTTGAGGTGTGGGTCAATGGAGCATCGTATTAGGGAGTGTTCGCGGATGCCTGATGAAATGCAAGCTCCGGGTACTGGTACTGCACAGTCACAGAGGGTAGTTCAGCAGCCATCGACAGGCTGTGGACAAGCTAAGGGTGGTAATGGTATAGGCTGTGGATAGAGAGAGTCGGGCTAAGGTGCTGGTCAGGCTGAGGTGAGGCAGCCTGCTCGTGTATATACTGCACGTCACCGAGAGGATGGAGATGCCCCAGACATCATTATGGGTACGTTCTTAATTTTTGATGTACCTTACTTTGCGCTGATAGATATAGGTTCCACACATTCCTATGTAGCTAGTACTGTGTCTAGAAATTTGGGGATTCTAAGTGAGAAAACTTTTAGCGAGGTGACTGTACTGAGCCCGTTGGGACAGTCTACATGGGTTAACAAGTTGTTTAGAGACATCCCTTTAGAGGTTCAAGGGGCAATCTTTCTGGCTAATCTAATGAAGCTTCCAGTTGAGGAGTTCCATTTGTGAGGTATTCATGGCATATGTAAGTGTTTCTAGTTCTGGGGACTCTAGAGTTAAGGTTATTAGAACGGTAAAGGATTTGTCAGATAATTTTCTTGAGGAGCTACTGGGCTTACCCCCAAATCTTGAAGTGGAGTTTGGGATTGAGCTCCTTCCTGGTATAGCTCCGGACCATCGCTCTTTATCGAATGGCACCGGAAGAGCTTATGGAGCTTAAGGCTCAAATCAGGAGTTATTGGATCATGGGCTCATCTGCCCTACTGTGTCTCCGTGGGGAGCACCAGTATTGTTTGTTAAGAAGAAGGATGGAGCCATGAGGATGTGTATTGACTACCGACAACTGAATATGTTGACTATTAAGAACAAGTACCCACTACCGATGATAGATTACCTGTTCGACTAGTTTCGAGGAGTTCAGTATTCTCTAAGATTGACCTTCAATCTAGGTGTCATTAGTTGAGGGTGAAGGAGGCTGACGTGTATAAGATAGCGTTTAGGACTTGTTATGGTCACTACGAGTTCCTAGTGATGCCATTTGGACTAACTAATGCACTAGCAGCTTTCATGGACTTGATGAACTGAGTGCTCCAGCCTTATCTAGATCAGTTTGTGGTGGTGCTCATCGATGATATCTTGGTGTATTCTAAAACTAAAGACAAGCACGATGAGCATCTTAGAGTCGTACTTCAGACTCTTCATGAGAAACAGCTTTATGCGAAGTTCAGCAAGTGTGAGTTCTGGCTGTATAAAGTGACCTTTTTGGGACACGTAGTTTCTACTGAGGGGATTCGAGTAGATTCTCGAAAGATTGAGGCTGTGTTTCAGTGGAAGTAGCCTAGGAACATGTCTGAGATCTGAAGTTTTCTGGGACTGGTAGGTTATTTTCGGCGATTTGTAGAGGGCTTCTCACTGATTACAGCATCCTTGACTAAGTTGCTACGTAAGGGTGTACCATTTGACTGGACTAATGCGCAGCAAGAGAGCTTTGAAAAGCTCAAGACTGTACTGACTGAGGCCCCTATTTTGATACAGCTTGAGCCTTGAAAAGAGTTCACAATTTATAGTGATGCGTCACAAATCAGTTTGGGATGTATGTTAATATAGGATGGTAAGATGGTAGCATATGCCTCTCCTCAGCTTAAGTCACATGAGGCGAACTATCCGACGCATGATTTGGAGTTGGCCGTCGTGGTATTTGCTCTAAAAATTTAGAGGCATTTTTTGTATGGTGAGAAGTGCATCATCTACACTGATCACAAAAGCCTCAAGTATCTCCTCACTCAGAAGGAGCTAAATCTTAGGCAGCGTAGATGGATTGAGTTGTTTAAGGATTATGACTGCATTATTGAGTACCACCATGGTAAAGCCAATATGGTGGCCGATGCACTAAGCCGTAGGGTTTTGACCCATTTGAGGGCGATGTTTGCTCGCCTAAGCTTGTTTGATGATGGTAGCTTATTAGCTGAGCTTCAGGTTAAGCCGACATGGATTGAGCATATTAAGGGTAGGCAGTTGAAGGACGAGTCTTTGGGTCCTCGGTTCTGACAGATTGAGGGTGGTAGCACTACAAATTTTGGGTTGAACTCTGAGGGTGTGTTGTGTTTCTGTGGATGGACATGTGTGCTAAATGATACTGATTTTAGGTAGGCTACACTTAGGGAGGCACATAGTAAGCCTTACACTATACATCCCGGTGGGAATAAGATGTACTGAGATCTTCGGGAACTTTACTTGTGGTCAGGATTGAAACGAAAGGTTACTGATTTTATGGTTAGATGTTTGACATGCCAGCATGTTAAGGCTAAGCATCAGTTACCTTCGGGTTTCCTGCAGTCGGTTAAGATTCTGCTATGGAAATTGGAGCGAGTAACGATGGACTTCGTTAGTGGGTTGCTTCTAACACCCACTAAGAAGGATTTCGTTTGGCGCATCGAGGATCAATTTACCATGTTTGCACACTTTATTCTAGTTTGTATTGATTATTCACTGCAGAAGTTGGCAAAGCTCTACATTTTGAAGATAGTGAGACTGCATGGGGTATCGGTCTCGATCATTTTTGATAGGGATCCTCGCTTCACGTCTCGATTCTAGAAAAAGCTACATGAGGCTCTGGGTTTGAGATTGGAATTCAGTACTGCGTTCCATCCTCAGACCGATGGTCAATCTGAGAGGGTGATTCAAATACTGGAGGATATGTTGAGGAGCTGCGTTACTAATTTCCGAGGCAGTTGGGAGGATTATCTGTCAATAGTGGAGTCTGCCTATAATAATAGCTGCCAGTCTAGCATTCAGATGGTGCCTTACGAGACTCTATATGGTCATAAGTGTTGCATTCCTTTATGTTGGACTGAGTTGGATGAGTGATGTGTTCTGGGCCTTAAGTTGGTTTCTAAGACAAAGGACAAGGTTAGATTGATTTGGGATCATCTGAAAGAAGCTTTGGATAGGCAGAAGTCCTACGCAGATTTGAAGAGAATGGATATTAAGTATTCTGCGGGAGACTTTGTGTTCCTTAAGGTTTCGCCATGGAAGAAGATTCTGAGGTTCAGTCGGAAGGGCAAGCTGAGCCCTAGGTTTCTTCGACCTTACCAGATTCTAAAACGAGTGGGACCGGTCGCTTATCAGTTGGAGCTACCTCTAGAGCTAGACCATATACATGATGTATTTCACATCTCGATGTTGAGGTGCTACCGCTTTGATCCTACTCATATTATCCCTGTTTAGGAAATTGAGGTTAGGCCAAACTTAACCTTTGAGTATTAGCCAGTTCAAATTTTGGATCATGACGTAAAGGCTCCGAGGAGGAAATCTATTTCACTGGTGAAGGTGCTATGGTGTAATCATAACACTGAGGAGGTTATGTGGGAGCCTTAGGAAGCGATACATCAGTAGTATCCTCATTTGTTTGGATCAGGTAAATTTCAAGGACGAAATTTTCTTTTAGGGGTAGAGTTGTAAGACCCCAAAATTTTTATTTTTGTTTTGTGAATGTGGTTGAGGGAGTGTTAGTTTGCTTTGGAGGATTTGTGCTTGAGTCTCCACGTTGACAAGGGGATTATAATTTTTGCTCTGGTTATGGATAGAGTTCTGGTGACTTGGGACTCTAAGAAGTGGTTTGTTAGTGGAGTTGTGGAGGAAATTAGGGGAAATTCTATTAGTTTTTTCAGTTTTCTTAGAAACCTTTCTCTTCTACTGACGTCTTCTCCCTGTTCTTCCCTTCCAATTTTTGGCTTTTCATACCTTGTTTTCATCAATCTTTTTCCCTTTTGTCGCTGTTTTATACGGTTATCTCTTCTGTTGATGTCGCATGGTATTCTGATAGTTTGGTATCATTGGTGCGTTAGTAGTAAGTGCAGTAAGTTCTGAATCATTGATGTAATTTTTGGGACTTTTGGCCTTTGCTTAAAATTGGAACTTTATTTGGTTTTATGGATTTATAACTACTAGTCGTAGGAAAACTCAATTTTCAAAAAGCTAAGGTTCTCTGTAAACACATGATTGATTAAATTATTTTAAAGCTTCTGCAACGAGATACGTTTTAAACTATCGAATAAATGAGTAAAGCTAGTTTTGGAACTGATAGGAGGAAAAGATAAGTAATTGAATGGAAATGGTTTTTATCACGACAACGTAGTTTTCAAACACCTTATCATGTGACATCGTCAGATTTGGCCATAACATCTACGCCGGGTTTGGGGTGTTACAATAGTTGACATATAAGGCTAATGATGATAATTGTTAAATGGTCAATTTTGTATGTCAAGTGAGATTTTCATATGTGAACCTAGTAGTAAACTTTGGCATGAACATAGCTATAAGTTGGTTGAGTTTTGGCTAAACTCTGTAATCTCGTGATGATGAAGTAATAAAAACTGATCGTACCTATAAACTAACTAATATCATGATAAAAGCAAGTGCACCTATCGAATAGTAGTATAGTTAGTGGCAAGACCGGAATATCGAATCCAAGGAACAAAAAGTACTAATAATGACTTTCTTCCTATTATCTAGCCTAAAAAATAAAGAGGTGGTTTGTGTAAACTAATTAACGCTAAACTAAACTAAGGATGTGACAAAGAGTAAATTGGGAAATTACTTTTGGGAAAACTGATTGATGAGGGCAATACCTAAGGAAAAATCCACCGAGAGTTCACTTGTTATCTAACTCTGAACTAGACGATTTCTTTATTTTACTTGATCCGTAGATATCCCTAAATTATGTTAATACCTCCGTCGAGGATAAGAACAACTAATCCTAGGTTGATTAATTGAAATCTCTTTCTAATTAAAACCCTTAGTCTTGCATTAACTTGATCTATGGCTCTCCATATTAGATTTGACTCTAATCTGATAGATTTTCGTCGTCTTATGTCTAGGATTGCGATCAACTCCGCTTAATTGTGTTGGATCTACTCCTATACAAGGACTTTTGCTCCTCTGTATAAGCACATTTGACTTAAATTAATATCCCAGAAATATCAATTCAAGAGTTAAAAACACAATTAAGAACAAATCAAATATTTATCATATAGTTCAGATAGCAATAATAAGATTCGACTTAGGTTTCATCCCCCTTAGATATTTGGGGTTTTAGTTCATATTTATAAAACGAAACATCTTAGAATAAATAAAATAACAGAATATACGAAAACCCAAAACCCCTGAAAGGATAGAAGGGAGATCCTCTGTCTTGATGTAGATCCTGGCTTCTGAGATGGATCAATTCCTTTGAGTAATTCCCTGCCTCTAGCTCTCCGTCTTGGCAGGAGGACTAAGTTGGTACTGTCTTGTACCGTCCCCTCTACTGTACACCATTGTAGTTGCCTCCTAGGGTCTTTATATAGAGTTTAGAATGTCTTTCTTAGCCCCTAAGTAGCCTTTTCTGAGTGAAATTGAACTTCATTACGGTAGGGACACGCCCATGTGCCACGCCTGTATGAGTCAATGTGGAGGTCGTGCTCGGGCCTGTTAATGTGGCACAATCGTGTGACACGCCCATGTGACAAACTTCCAGGTCGTGTTGATTATTGATTTGGGCCCGATTTGCCCATTTTTGGCCCGTTCCTTGCTCTTTTCTCTTCCTTATTATCATCTAAGTATAAAACATTAAATTAAAGGATTAGGAGCATCAAATTCCACAAATTCAATGATAATTTATCTAGAAATTAGGCTAAGTATTAGGTAAAAATATGTATAATTTATGGTTTATGAAATACCCCCACACTTAAGCCTTTGCTTGTCCTCAAGCAAAATCTCAACTCACAATTAAAAATCATTCTTCTCAACTTATAATCCTTATCAATAATGTTTCAAACTAATCCACAAGTAATCATATAATGAAAATTTGACCTAAGAAAATTAAAGTCTCAAACAATCTAAGTTGAGAATTTTATCATAGAAACATAGGTTTTCTCCCATCTCCTAAGTAGTTAACCTTTTAATTCAAAATCAACAAGAGTTGACATCCTCACTAAAGATTCACTCTATCTACTCGAGGTGTTTAGGGTTCAGAAACTAAGCACTCATTAGTCAACATGAAAAGTTATTACCATAAGCTTGCATGAAAATCGCATCGCCACCACTATAGATTGATATGACACATCGATCAAAGGGTCTTTCAGTGGTTGTAATAGGGCTTTGGTTAGGGGTGTTGTCACAAGCTGAAAAAGAGGGTTAGAATCGAGATTGAACTGAAAGATCATCTAACTAAAAAAATCTCTATCACTAAAACATAACCCTATAGCTATGCATCTTCTTTCAGATAACATTGTTTTGGATTCGGAAGCTTATAATAGAAATATGCAAAAATATTGAATTACAACTGAAATATGAATTACAACTAAATTAACTGTATATACACTTTTTTTAAGAACAAATCAAATATTTACAATCTGAAATGGAGAATAAAGATAGATAATTATTCAACTCAAATCTCGACAAAAATAGGGATCAAAATAATTGAAGGGAATTCAACAAAAACTGGGTTATAGTTTAATATTGAAGGTAAGTTAATGAATAGTTTGTTAGGCTCAATGGGGTTCACTAGGGGTTAATTTATGGAGTTAGGCTTTTATGGAATAAGTGGGTTAAAACCTGGGTGCCTTTATCATTTCGGTAGATCAAATCAATGATGTGGTCTTGACATGTATAATTGAAGCAAGTTCTAGAATAACAAATCAGTATTGACTCACTCAAAGTAACACTAAAAGTGAGCACGAAAAGATGTATGCTCAAAAGTCTCAAAAATCTCACCAGAATTATGGCTTTTGATGTCAATCCTGCGAATTTCAAATTTCAAGATAATACTTAAAATTGGGAAAACAACCTAGAAAAACTTTAAATTCTCAAAAATTTCAACTTATCATGCTTGATTCTCTAATGTCTTAAAGTTTTGAATAATCAAAGCATAAGTACCTATGTCTTAATTCTCAACATATCAGTAAAAATGATAAATCAATCAAAATTCATTTTTATAGGGGATTGAGAATAATGCAGAGAGTGAAAGTGAGAATTCGAAATTTGAGAACAATGCCACAAGTTAGTGGCAAAAATTTTCAGGGGTTCAAGGATAATACAAAGAATGAAAGTGAATTCCCCCCACACTTAAGATGTACATTGCCCTTAATGTACAAAGATACATTAGTAGCCATAGAAGCATAAAATCATAAGATAGGGAGAAAAGTGAATCTCCCTGAATATTCGATGAATTCCTTAAGTAGTTAGAGTTGAATTGGAGAGAGGGCTGTTTGAAGTTCATGATTCTGGGTGACTGAAGAGGATAAGCACAACTGTATGTAAAATTCAAGTCTTGCTCGATAAAAATTAAAGTACAAAAAGAAAAGGGAAGAAAGAGAAATATAAAGTACAAAAAATAACAATTTAATTTAAATAATAGGCATCTGTCCCCATTGCCGTGGCGCGCGCCCATGTGCCCTTCGGTTGGCCCGTGGGTTTCGTGGGCCTATTCGTGTGACCACGGTTGGTCGGCACAGGCGTAGGATACGCCCATGTTGATTTCTCAGTTTTGCCCATGACTTATTAGCACAAGCATGTTGGGACACACGGCCACATAACACGGTCGTGTCTTCTGGGGTTCGCTTTTCCTACGGTCATGTCTGGGTTCACACGCCCGTGTGTGAGTTGACAGGTTTAGCCATGGTCATATCGCATGGTCGTGTTCATAACCGTGGGGTGCCCATGGTCTTAGGCACGCCCGTGTGCCTGGTCGTGTGGTTCTGGGAAATCTGCATTTTAAGGAGTTAGTTATGAATTTAAGAAATTAAAAAATTGTTAGTGCTCGGGTTGCCTCCCGAGAAGCGCTTATTTTAAAGTCTAAGCTCGACTTTTCTCAAGCTTGTTCGGTCACGGTGGTTTGAAGAGTTCAAACTCTTCTATCCTGCTATAAATTTTATTATCAACATAAAGTTTGAGTCAAGTATAATTTACCTTGAAAGTACCAAGTGTCTTATTTGTTATCTCGACTGTACCATAGGGAAAGATTTTCATTACCGTGAAGGGAGGTGTATCAACTGTATGACGTTTTGAATTCAAAATTCGAGGATCCTCCTCCTCTAAGTATACCATATCCCCAACCTTAAATTGATTCGTTTTTACCTTAGGGTCGTCTTGGTGATGCTCTGGGTTGGTGTGACATATTTTGGGCTTCTCTTGTTGATAGTTCAGCCACTCATCTAGTTCCTCAATCTGAAGTATTCGCTCTTCATGTATGTTTTCCTTGGATGGACTAGTCTGTTGTTTGATTTGACATATGTGAAGGGTGTCCTGGAAAGAAGGTTGGGTGGTGAGATCATTCTTATTATCAGGGCTCGTAATAATATTTTTGTCATCAGCAGTCTTATTAGAGTTACGGGCCTACAAAGTAACTTTGTCATCACCTACACGAAGTGTGAGCTCACCTGTGCCTACATCAATTATGGTTCTAGCAGTTGCTAAAAATGGTCGCCCTAAGATTAAGGGTACATTGCTATCTTCATCTATGTCTAGAACAACAAAGTCGACAGGAAATATAAATTTATCAATTTTGACCAGCACATCTTCGATTATACCCTTAGGAAATCTAATGGTTTTATCAGCCAATTGGATGCTCATCTTTGTTTATTTAGGTTTCCCAAGACCTAGTTGTTTAAATAATTTATATGGCATTACATTAATACTAGCCCCTAAATCACCTAAAGCATTTTTGACGTCTAAACTACCAAGTAAACAAGGAATTTTAAAACTCCCTAGATCTTTTAGTTTGTTGGGTAACTTATTCTGCAAAATTGCTGAGCACACTGCATTCAGTTCTACATGAAATGTCTCATCTAGCTTTCGTTTGTTCGTCAAGAGCTCTCTTAAAAACTTAACAGCATTTGGCATCTATAAAAGAGCTTCAATAAATGGTAAGTTAATATGTAATTTCTTTAAGAGTTTAAGAAATTTACTGAATTGCTCGTCTGTACAGTCTTTCCTTATCACATTTGGGTATGGTACACGAGGCTTATACTTTTTGACAACTGGTTGTTTGTAACTTACCTCGTCTTTACCTTTACTTACTTTAGTTTCCTTACTTGGCTCTACTGTGGTTTGGGTAACCGTCTTTTATCAATCATGTTGATGGCATGGAGTTGTTCCTTAGGGTTAGTTTTAGTGTTGCTCGGCAAACCTCCTTGTGGTCGTTTAGAAATTAACTTAGCGAGTTGGCCTATTTGAGTTTCAAGTCCTTGAATAGATGCTTGCTGGTTCTTAAGTGCCGTTTCGATGTTCTGGAAACTAGTTTCTAACACGGTGATAAATTTTGTGAGCATCTCTTCAAGGTTCGGCTTTTTCTCTTGTTGGAATGGTGGTTGTTGAAATCCTGGATGAGGTGGTTGCCTTTGATTTCCTTGTCCTCCCTATGAGAAATTTGGGTGGTTCCTCCAACCTGCATTGTAAGTATTACTATAAAGGTTATTTTGGGATCTAGAATTATTACCCATATAGTTGGCTTGCTCGATTTCCATGCCATGTCCGTAGGAGGAGTAATCGGGATTGTACATGTTTCCTTGGTTTGGGTCGCGTTGCATCACTAGGTGTACCTGTGTAGAACCAACAAAATTATCAATCTTTTTATTAAGGATTTCTACCTAATTAGAAAGCATGGTGACTGCATCAATTTTATAGACTTCGCTAACTTTTTGTGGCTTTGTTCTCATAACTTCCCATTGATAATTATTCAGTGACATCTCTTCTATAAACTCATAAGTTGCTTCTGGTGTTTTGTTGTTGATTGTTCCACCAGCAGCTACATCGATCATTTGCCTCGTCGAAGGATTCAAAGCGTTGTGAAAGGTTTGAACTTGTACCCATAGAAGTAATCCATGGTGAGGGCACCTTCTTAATAAGTCCTTGTATCTCTCCTAAGCATCGTAAAGTATCTCTAAATCCATCTACACAAAAGAAGAGATATCAGTCCTTAATTTTGCCGTTTCAGCCGGCGAAAAATATTTGAGCAAAAATTTTTCGATCATTTGTTCCCATGTAGTGATAGACCCTCATGGTAAAGAATTTAACCACTGTTTAGCTTTATTTCTCAAGGAGAATGGGAATAACCGAAGACGAATGGCATCATCAGAAATGCTATTTATTTTAAATGTGTCGCAGAATTCCAAGAAATTGGCTAATTGAGCGTTAGGATCCTTATCCTACAAACCATCAAACTGAACAAACTGTTGTATCATCTGAAGAGTGTTAGGTTTCAGTTCAAAATTATTTGCAGCAATAGTAGGCCTAACTATACTAGATTCAGTACTAGCCAAATTAGGTTTAGCTTAATCATACATAGTGCGTGAAATAGGATTTTGCTCAACAGGATTTGTGGCTACTACAGGAGGTAGCTGATTATCATGATTTGCCTCCATCTCTGCAGTAGGTTCAGGTTCTTCTTCTTGACTTTGTTCTGGATATTGCAAGCTTCTTCTTATCTCTCTATGAGTTCTACGAACTGTAGCTTCTACTTCGTCGTCAAACAATAATGGTCATCCTGGGTTTTTTCTTGTCATAAATTAGAGATACCTAGAAGGGAAAGGTAAAAAGAAAATAAAAAACCTAAAATAAAAAAAACCCGAAAATAATTTGCAATAAAAGTAAAAAATGGCTAAAGTAATAGGAATAAAGTGTTCCTAATATCTTAGTTCCCCGGCAACGGTGCCAAAAACTTGATCTCGTGATGATGAGTAATAAAAACTAATCGCACCTATAAACTAACTAATATCACAATAAAGGCAAGTGCACCTATTGAATAATAGTATAGTTAGTGGCAAGACCGGAATATTGAATCCAAGGAACTAAAAGTACTAGTAATGACTTTCTTCCTATTATGTAGCCTAAAAATAAAGAGGTGGTTTGTGTAAACTAATTAACGCTAAACTAAACTAAGGATGTGACAAAGAGTAAATTGGGAAATTACTTTTAGGAAAACTGATTGATGAGGGCAATACCTAAGGAAGAATCCACCTAGAGTTCATTTGTTATCTAACTCTGAACTAGACGCTTTCTTCATTTGACTTGATCCGTAGAGATCCCCAAATTATGTTAATACCTCCGTCGAGGATAAGAACAACTAATCCTAGGTTGATTAATTGAAATCTCTTTCTAATTAAAACCCCTAGTCTTGCATTAACTCGATCTATGGCTCCCCATATTAGATTTGACTCTAATCCGGCAGATTTTCGTTGTCCTATGTCTAGGATTGCGATCAACTCCGCTTAATTGTGTTGGATCTACTCCTATACAGGGACTTTTGCTCCTCTGTATAAGCACATTCGAATTAAATTAATATCCCAGAAATATCAATTCAAGAGTTAAAAACACAATTAAGAACAAATCAAATATTTATCATATAGTTCAGATAACAATAACAAGATTCGACTTAGTTTCATCCCCTTAGATATTTGGGGTTTTAGTTCATAATTATAAAAAGAAACATCTCAGAATAAATACAATAATAGAACATAAGAAAACCCAAAACCCCTGAAAGGATAGACAGGAGATCCTCTATCTTGATGTAGATCCTGGCTTCTGAGATGGATCAATTGGCTTTCCTTTTGTAATTCCTTGCCTCTAGCTCTCTGTCTTGGCAGGAGGACTGAGTTGGTACTGTCTTGTACCGTCCCCTCTACTGTACACCCTTGTAGTTGCCTCCTAGGGTCTTTATATAGAGTTTAGAATGTCTTTCTTAGCCCCTAAGTAGCCTTTTCTGAGTGAAATTGAACTTCATCACGATAGGGACACGCCCGTGTGCCACGCTCGTGTGAGTCGATGTGGAGGCCGTGCTCGGGCCTGTTAATGTGGCATGACCATGTGACACGCCTGTGTGACGAACTTTCAGGCCGTGTTGATTATTGATTTGGGCTCGATTTGCCCATTTTTGACCCGTTCCTTGCTCTTTTCTCTTTCTTATGCTCACCTAAGTATAAAACATGGAATTAAAAGATTAGGTGTACAGCTGTGCAGCTTGCAATGTCACAACATTAATGTTGGAAGTGATATATTGGTTTTAGGTGTTTGACAATTTTAACTTGTAATTTTTATTATTATTCCAAGATAAAATAACAAATATAAGATTTATGTCGGATTATCATTTTCCTTAATTGAAGACCATTATGATTGTTTGACATAAGGAGAAGGAGATGATTAAGGGATTTGGATAGTCATTAAATCTTCTATTTATTTGGAGGATATTATGAGTTATGATTAGTTGGTTTTACAAATCAATAAAAGGAAGTTGCATCCTGTATGTTTATTCTATTTGATATCAAGAACATTTGAGTACAATTCGATTGTCATATTTTTAACATTCTAAGAGTGTGTTTCTAGATTCCCTAGGAAGGGAGTTAAGTGGAGAGTGAGTGCATTCAAATTCTATAACATTTAGCCTTCAATCATTCTTTGTGAGATTGGGTAGACTAGTTGTAATTAGGTGTTATATTGAGAACTTGTATAGTTGATTCCTTCTCTGGGTAAGGTGACATAGACATAGGTTGTTTAATCGAATTATGTCAACAAATTTTTTGTCTCCATTTCCATTTTCCAAACACTTTCAAATAACAAGTTTTAGTTCTCAATCTTAAAATAATGAAGAGAACAAACAAATTCCATACAAAAGATACATATTCAATGCAACAAATTTCATACATACAAAAGAATTTGTCTAGTGGATTCATTCACTGGCAAGGCCTTGAGATGTAGGTTGTTTAACAAAACTACATGAACAATTTTTGGTGTCCGACTCTATTGAAAAATATAGAATTGATAATTGAGTGCCAAGGGAGTGCCCACTCCCTTACCATTAGAGTTGTTTGAGACAATTTCCATATTTCAGATGTTAACAATTTATTAAATGATGTTTATAGTTAAGGTTGATTATATGGATGATATCTAGCCCATTAATGAATATCATATCACTTGGAGAAACATATTTGAGGATTGGACTGGATTGAATTGGATCAGTTTTATTTAATCTCTTGAATTAAGAAAGCTAGATTTAATTGAATTATTGAAGTCTTAGCTGCTAAGAATCCTTATTTACCTTGTTTCTTATTATTATATTTTATTTAACTAGTTAATATGTTGTTTTATAGGGATTGTGATAGATATTCTCTATGTTAGCAAGTCTTGAACAACATTATAATTAACAAACTTGTATAGGTGCATGTACCTAGAATTGAGAGCATTAAATATTTAAAAGTGGGGAACTGTAACAGCCGTAACCTGTATCTATCGCTGGAATAGGGTTATGAAGCATTACCATAAAAACGTAACATAAAACATACATTTTAAAGCATTAAAATCAAAATAGCATAATTCATTCATATACATGCATATCGTCCCTTAATCGAGCCTTCGAAGCCTTAGAAACCCTTTGGAAATGATTTAGGATCAGAAACATTTGAAACATGTAAGAAAAAGTTAGAAATTTTAAACCGCAGGGGTATGACTCACACGACTGAGACACATGCCCATGTCTCAGGCCATGTAACAATCGAAATAGGGAGACACGAACGTGTCCCAGCCCGTGTCTGTGCCCATGTAACTCTCTAAGTTGGGCCACATAGCCAAGCCAAACGCCCGTGTGCCAGGCTGTGTAACAATCGAAATAGCCTCACATGCCTGTGTGCCAAGCCGTCTGCTAGGCCGTGTAACTGCCTAACTTAAAACCTTTAAAACCTATAGGGGACATGGGGCCATGTCGTATGGTCGTGTGTCATACATGGCTGAGACACACGACTGTGTCTTAGGCCATGTGGACGAGAAATTGGCCAAAATCAAGCCATTTCCTTCACCCATTTCAAGTATATACTTACAAGCGATTTGCACCCATAACCAAAGCCTCAAAACATACCAAAACATGCACAAAATGACCAATTCAAATGACCAAATCTCATTCAACCAATGTGCCATATAGACACCTCAATCACAATCAAACAACCTTACCTAATCGTATGCATTACTACACTTAAAACATTCACAACTAATTCAATTTTCATCTTAAGGCATACCATAATTGAGGCCACAAGTAACTCAACATAACATGCCATTTTAATGTCCTAACAACAATCAACCAATGTGCCCTTCATAGACACCACCAACATATCCAACATCAACAACTAAGCATGTAATAGTGATCCATTTCTAGCATAGCACCTAATTCATTCTCAAGCCAAAACAATTCAAAAGTGGTCATTTTCATACCATTCTAATTGCACCGAAAAGATTCCTACTTACAACCTTAACAAAATACCTAACAACTTAGTTTAGTATATTGACATATTATACCAAAACAACTTATATAACCACATATACATGCCATTACCCTAAGAGACACAAGAACTACCAACATCGATGGATAGTTTGAGTCGAAGGTTTGATCCTTCTGAAAGTCAGCAACAACAATCTACAAAACAATCCAAAAAAACTAAAAAGCTTATAGAGCTTAGTAAGAGCATAGTATATCATCAAATTTAACAACAATTAATTACGATTCATGTTTTACTCGAGTCACAATTATCGGAGTGTAAATAGGAACACTTATGTGCAATTCAAGGGTGCTAAAGTACAAACAGGGGCATGTATATGCAATTCAGGGGTATCGAAGAACAAATAGGGGCACATATGTGCAATTCAGGGGTACTGAAGTACAAACAGGGGCACGTATGTGCAATTTAGGGAATAATTAACTATAATCATTTATTTACATAACTATAATATAAAAATGCAAGTAGAAATTCAATTACACATTTAAATACTATGAACTTACATTGACAATTAGAGTGCAAAAATACAATCAAGCTAATTTGTGATTTTTGCCTTTGCTTAGTTTAAATCTAATTGAGATTTATCTTTGATGGTCTTTAAACTAACTAATATTTCAAAAAAGGCAAGCGCACCTATCGAGTAGTAGTATAGCTATGGTAAGTCCAGAATATCGTATCCACAAGAACTAAAAGTACTAGTAATAACTATCTTTTTATTATTTAACCTAATAATTAAGGGGATTGTTTTTAATTTAAATCTAAACTAATTAACTATGAACGCGACAGAGAGTGACGAAAGTAACCGAATAGACCAATGATAAAGACAATACCAAAGGAAGAATCCACCTAGACTTCACTTATTATTCTGACTCTGAATTAAATGATTTATTCACTTTTCTTGATCCATAGAAATCCCTAATTTATGTTAATATCTCATTCAAGACTAAGAACAACTGACTCTAGGTTGATTAATTGAAATCTCTTTCTAATTAAAACCCCTATCGTCGCATTAACTCGTTCTATGGATTCTCATACTAGATTTGACTCTAATCTGATAGATTTATGTCGTCCTATTTCTAGGAATACAATCAACTCAGCTCAATTATGCTAGATCTACTCTTAAACAGAGGCTTTTGCTCTATTGAATAAGCACATCAAACTTGAATGAATATTCTAAAAATATTAAAGCAAGAACTAAGAATACATAATTAAGAATAAGAACAAATATTTATCATGTAATTCAGAAAATTAAATAATAAGATCCATCATAGGTTTCATCCTCCCTAGGTATTTAGGGAATTTAGTTCATAATGTGAAAGGAAAACATCTCAAATTTAGAAAGACAACAAGATATAAAGAACCCAAAAACTACTAGATAAAGTGAATGGAGAGTCTTCAATCTTGAAGTGGATCTACTTCTGAGACTATTCCAACGGTGTTCTTCGAGTAATTTCTACTTTCTGCTCTATGTGTCCTATTTAGATCTTCCTCTTGTGTGTTTATATAGACTTTAGAATGCTCAGAATCCATAAAAATTGGCTTTTTCCATGTGAAAATGAAGTAGGGTTCAAAATCGACACGAGCTGGCACATGGGCGTGTGGCTAGCCCGTGTGGAAGTGCCCGGGCCATGTGGCTCCTAAAAATATCCCCGTTTTGTCTAATTTTGGCTCATTTTTCGGTCCTTTCACTTCCCTATGCTCACCTAAGTACAAAAACATAAATTCAAAGGATTGGGAACATCAAATTCACTAATTCTTGTAATAAATCATCCAAAAATATGCCAAGCATAGGATTAAAATATGTTACTTTTATGGCTTATCAAATATCCCCACTCTTAAGCATTTGCTTGTCCTCAAGCAAAATCCTCAACTCACAATTAAAATTAATTCTTCTCAACTTATAATCCTCATCAATAATGTTTCAAAATACTTCATAAATAATCATACATTGATAATTCAACTAAAATAACATTAACATTTAAAACAATCCAAATCGAGTATTTTAACATGAAAACATAGGTATTTCCCCTTATGTAAGTAATTGCCGTTAATTCAAAACCAACAAGAGTTGACATCCTTACTAAAGATTCACTCAAATCACTCAAAGTGTTTAAGGTTCAAAAATAAGCACTTAATAGTCAATCATGAAAAATTATTACCATAAGCTTGCATGAAAATGAAATCTCCACCACTATAAATTGAGATGATACACAAATCAAAAGGTTTTTAAAAAGGTTGTAATAGGGCTTAGGTTAGGGGTGTGGATAAAGGCTGAAAAAGAAGGTTAGAATCGAGATTGAATTGAAAAATTACCTAACTAGAAAAATAAACTAATATTGAATAATTACATTAATCAAACTTATTTAAGAAAAACACAAGCTTCTTCTCAGAATATGAAATTAATTATTTAAGCTCAAAAAATTAGAAGTAATAAACAATATAATAAATGTGTATATTTTTTTTGAATAATAAAGATGATAAGGAATAATTTAACAATTGAAATTACTATATATGCATTTTTTTCTTTTTTTTTTTGAATAATAAGAATTAATTTATCAACTAAGCAAAAGAACATAGTTAGGCAACTACTCAAATCAAATCTCGACAAAAAGGGGGTCAATAAAAATTCTCAATGTAATAAAAAAGAATGAGTTATGGGTTAATATTAAGGGTAAATCAAGAATGGTGTTTTAGGCTCAAAGGGGTTCACTAAGGGTTAATTATGAAGGTAGGCTCTTTATGGGATATGTAGGTTAGAACCTAAGTGCCTTTATCATCTCAGTATATCAAATCAAAGGTGTGGTCTTGACATGTATAATCAAAGCAAGTTTTACAATAACAAATCAATATTGACACACTCATAAGCAATAATAGAAGTGAGCAAGGAAAATTTATACTCTACAGGCTCAAAATCTCACAAAAATTTATGGCTTTCGATGTCATCTTGTAAATTTGAAATTTCAAGATAATACCTCAATTTAGGGAAACAACCTAGAAAATTTTAATTCTGAAAAATCAACTTATCATACTTGATTCTCTACTATTTTAAAGTTTAAATAATCAATGCACAATTACCTATGATTTAATCCAAAACACATCAATAAAAATCATAAGTGAATAAAATTTCATTCTACTAGTAATATGAGAGAATTACTTAAGAACAAGACATAATTCAGGGATTTTCTAATAGCCATATAAATAACCTTCCCACACTTAAGATATACATTATCCTCAATGTACAAAAATAGATGATAACAATATAATCAGAATATCAGAAGAGAGGGAGAGAGCGGAAACTGCCCTGAATGTTGGATGAAATCCCTAGAATAGTGAAAAGCAGATATGTAGAGAAAGCTAAATCTGGTGCATGATTTTGAGCAACTATTAAGAAAATAAACATAACTAGTGGAGAAGATTAAAGGATTCCTTGATTAGGAACAACCATAATAACTAAAATATAGTTCAAATAAAATAAACAAGTCTTGAAAAGATATTAAGAAACATAAAAGACAATAAAAATAAAAATAAAAATAAAAGTAAAATAAATAGACTCAAAGGTCCTCATTGTTAGACGCGTCATCAGTCATCGGCGCCGAAGGAGAGATATGGAGATGGTGGCAAATCTGCTGCAATGTCGCCTTAAAACTGTCAAACCGTTGAAGGCACTGTTGCTCGAAGCAAGTGAAACGCTCGGATATGTCAGTCAAAGTGGCAGTAAAATGAACAGATCAGTGACTCAGAGGTGGAGGATGAGGTGGGTCCTTGTGATGTAGTGGAACCTCATCAGTGAAGTCCTTTCGGTTATTCTGAGGAGGCAGAATGAACTAATTAGTACTGAGGGGGATCAATGCCACGTCATCGCTCTATCATCCTTATGGAAATCATACTCGAAATTCCTTGAGAAGACATTTGGCCCACTAGGGTAAGTGTAGAGGAAATCTTTGGTGTGTCAAAGAGGCCAAAATGTCGAGCTAGGCGAGTCACATAGGGACCTAAGCAGATAGGGCCCTTCCTGTGGCGATCTGTCTGATGGTGAAAGGCGAGGGCGATGAAATAGGCCAAATCAAAAATGTGTCTAGTAGCCATGCTCCATAGGTAGTAGGCATCGGTAGTGCTAACAACTCCGGTGCTCTCTCTCCTACCGATCAAGATGTGAGCTAACAATACTTGAATGTATAGCAAGGCAGGAGGGAGAAAAGTCACCTTCGAGTGACACATCATATGGAATAATGCTCACCGTGAGATCCTTTGAACAGCACGATGGCGAGTAATGGATGTGACAGTGGAGGCGAAGGAAATTATCTACATCCATGAATTCATTAGTGTAGAGGCCCAAAGCCGCGCGAAACTCAGGGACACTCATATGTTGTACTAGGCCACCGAGTTTAAAGGTAATGGTGCCCTACTCATCATGCGATGACATCACATGCTGAAGGTGAAAAGTCAAGCACAATTCCAAAAGTAAGCTCCATATAAGTGGGCTCGACAATGGGGAAGAATCTGTCCCACAGAGCTATAGTGATAAAAGCGCGCACATGATCTATTAGGTGGACTTGCTGTAATACGACCTAGTCAATCATCAACCCAAACCTAGTGGCCACACGCGAAGGAGCTAGAATAAGACCTCTGGTGGGTCCACAGAGAATCTATGAAAAGGATGGCAAACCTCGACAAAGGCACTCTAGGAGGTTGCGTTAGGACCCTTTCATTTTTTTGAAGCGGGAACGACGACTTTTGATTTGCCACGAGTGTTTGTTATAACATTCCTGAAATAAAGTGTGCAAATAAATCAAATTGAAGAACTAACGTAAGAGATTCTTACTAAGAAAGAATAAAGATCAAAATGAAGCTCCAGGACTAATAGAGAAATAGTTGTGGAAGAAACTCAAACTAAGAAACCGCAAGCTGTTAACAATTGCAAGTTAATAATGAGCAAGAATAACATAAATAAGTAGACTAGCCAGAGAGATAGAATCTAAAGTATCAGCAGCAATTAAGTGGAAAATTAATAAATCCATTAAGCATGAAAATATTAGCTATCTAATTTAACTATACCAAGTAGAAGGCAAACAGAAACATAAACAGAAGAAGCAATATCCTAAAGCAAAGAACATGAAATCTAATAAGTGTAATAATAATGTAACACCCTGAATCTGGGCCTAGAAGTATTGGGCCTTGGGCCTGGGTGCAGGTGTGAGATAGTTCGAAATAAAATTATTGATGTGTTGAATTCTGTTATGGAAGGTTATTATTAATGGGTTAATGTGGTATTTCAGTGAACTGCGAAGGATTCATAGTGTAGGGAAAAGTCTTGGGCTAATTTCTGGTATTCCGAGATTTTTGTGATATTTGGTGTAATGTTGAAATTTTGATATATGGATGTGTAATTCGTGTTTAGAGTGTGTTATTGGGCCTATGGAAGGCCCAAGTGTTGGTTAGAAACTCGGGGAATTCTTGGATTTTTGGACTTAAGGAATAGAGGACTTGGAAAAGAGGAGTTGTAAGGAATTATGTGTGTAATAAGACACAAAAAAGGAATGTGGTGTAGTGGCAAAGTAGCGCCACTTAGGGGACAAGGAAGCAAGGGGTCCAAGGTTCAAGTCTTGGCTCTTGCAATTTATTTTGGTTTTTCTTTTAAATAAATCTGGAAGCAAGTAGGTGAGCTTTAAAGTTAAATGTGTTGGACTTATGACACAAAGGAGCTTGTGTCTGAGTGGTGATGGCATGATAGGGTTACTGAGAGGACTTTGGTTCGAATCCCGTTGCACGCAAAGGTTGATTATTTTGCTAATGCTTTAATTTTGGGGGGATTGATGGAGAATCCCACATCGGAAAGCTAACATGAGAGCAGGTGAGGAGCTAGCTTTAAATAGAGCAAACCAGGAGGAGAGTAGGCACAGCCTTCTTGGCTGATCCCTTTCGCTTTATGGCGTGCCCGTTTGGGTTGGGCATCGGCTAAGAGTGTTTGGAGCGCGGATTAACTTCAGTCTCCTATCAGGTGTGTATTTCTCACTACTCTAGCAGTAGGACGGCTACTTCGGGCTGCGATGGGCCGAAGGGGCCATGTGGGCCCAATGGGCCTACGGGACCATTTGGACAAGTTGTTTAATTGTATAGTAAATATTGGACTAGACTAGGTGAATCGCATATCTGTAGCTAAATTTGGGCTAAAAGGGCCACACAAGCGTGTGGGCCTATTTGGGCCGAGAATGGGCCCTAGGCCCATTTGCATTGTTATCTCTGTTTAGAATGCTTTAGTTTACCGAATTACTGAAATACCTTTGACTTGTAAAATTACTATTTTACCCCTGATTTGTAAAATTACTATTTTACCCCTGATTTGTAAAATTACCATTTTATCCCTGATTTGTAAAATTACTATTTTGCCTCTGATTTGTAAAATTACTATTTTACCCCTGATTTGTAAAATTACCATTTTACCCCTGATTTGTAAAATTACCATTTTACCCCTGATTTGTAAAATAACCATTTTACCCCTGATTTGTAAAATTACTATTTTACCCCTAATTTGTAAAATTACCATTTTACCCCTGATTTGTAAAATTACTATTTTACCCCTGATTTGTAAAATTACCATTTTACCCCTGATTTGTAAAATTACTATTTTACCCCTGATTTGTAAAATTACCATTTTACCCCTAATTTGTAAAATTACCATTTTACCCCTAGGTGTTAAATGACTGTTTTGCCCTTCGTGGGTAAATGACTAACTTGTGTGATGGTTGGGCTAGTTTGACCGTGGATATAAGTTGGTGATATGAATGACTTGACTGTGATCTATTCTTATTTTTGGGATTTGGAAAAGTTGGAATCCCTATGTGTTTAGGGAGGCTGTCGAAATAGTGCCTAAGGCTTTAAGGGGCTGCTACCAATTATTTTACTCTGTGCTTGTAAGGGTTAAAGGCTGCTGACTAAGGGCTTGGATCAGTGGAGCGTTGGATCTAGATTTGGATATCAACTTCAGCAAAGGTAAGGATTTAGGGCCTTGTTCATGGATGCCCGAATATGGTAAGAGTATGTTAAATTTAGTTATCATTGATTCGTGGTCTAATGTTTTAGTAATCGAATATAGGATTGAGTTGGAGCAGATATCATCATCGTTCGTCGTAATCAGGTGTGTATCGAACCCTTCTTTAGTCTAATTCAGCAAAGGCCAAGTAACCGAAAAGTTGGTATTATGTGGGCTTGTGAGGGTGCGAATGCTCACAAGATGATTGGAAATCCTGAGATCTGTAACTGTAAGTGGTAAGTTAGTTGAGTGTGCAATTTCGCGCACCTCGGTAAGTTGGGTCTCGATGGGCTGAACATGGGCTCATGGGCTTTTGGGCCCATATAGGTAAAAATAAGAAATAAATGTGTTCTATTAGACTGTAGTATCGAAACTGCTAAAACTGGTAGCTAGATAGGAAATTTGGGCTGAATGAGCTTAATTTGCTAAATAGACACTGTAGGGCCCATTAGGAGTTTTAGGGCCCAGTGACTGAAATTGTTAAAATCTGTTAAATTGACTGCTAAGATGGAACTAAAGCTTATGTGTGACTGTAACATGCATAAAACTCGTAATATTGGAACAAGTACTAAAATACCCCTAACTATGGAAAATTACCATTTTACCCCTAAGTGTAAAATGACCTTTATACCCCTAGGGTAAATTCTGTATGAAATGTATGATTTTCTATTTCTGCATGTCATATCTCATAACATATGTATATATCTGATGCATGTGATTCTATATGTTATATGTCATAGCATGTATGCCTGCTGCATGGGGTTTGGGTTTATGATGGAGGAAGCGTTCTGGCAGCCTCGCTACAATCTGGTGGCCTCGCCACATATATATATCTGTTCTGGCAGCCTTGCTGCAATCTGGTGGCATCGCCACATATATATCTGTTCTGGTGGCCTCGCCACATATACATCTGTTCTGGTGGCCTTGCCACAATATCTGTATCTGGTGACCTCGTCACAAAATCTGGCAGCCTCGCTGCAAATTTCTGTGGTGTGTAGCGGTTGGGTGGGTCGAGTAGTCTCCCCACATGGTGTAAGGCTGGTACGGGGGTGTTATGGATGGATTTGGGTTGGGTTTTCTGTTTGCATATCATATCTGATCTGTATCTATAATGGGCCTATGGGCCGTACTGTTATCTAAAAAGGGTTAAGGCCCAGTTTACTGATATCTGAATAGGGTTTCAGCCCAGTATTTGACTGTGATGGGTTAGGGCTTAGGCCCAATGGGCTTGAGTTGACTTGGGCTTTGGATGGGCTTCTGTACACACTGAGTTTTCCAAACTCACCCCTTTTTCCTTCCATCCTTGCAAGTGAGCCTTAGATTGGTGGACTTGGAGCTGGGAGGGATTCAGAGTGGCCACATGGACTGGACTATTGGATTTCTAATTAAGTTACCTATTTGAATTTAGATTTAATTATTTATTTCTGGTTTTGGGTTGTAAAAAGGGCCTCTTTAATTACTTTTATTTTGGGTTTTTATTCTTTACTTATTTAAATTAGTTTTAGCTTACGTAGGATATTATTTAAATCGAGTTGAAAATAAATGATTTTAAGACGCGGTTTTTATAAAAGTTACTTGTTTTCAAAATAACACGATAACCAAGCAAAGCTTTCGCAATTTTAAATGATCTTGTAGATAAATATTTCAAATAGTTAAAGTGTGGCAATGGTAGTGTGCATGTCTAGGAGTGGATCCAAGAAGAGCTTGGTACTTAAGCAGTCTATTCGACTCACCTCCTCTTTTCTGGAATCCTACCTGGTGCCCAGCTTCCATTCACTTTAAGTCTTAACGAAAAAGGTCAAATTTATTTGATACTTAAACCGTTTTCAAAATTAACATGTTTTTGCAAACTACAAGGGTTTATAAGCTTTCATAAAACTTTTACAAAGGTTTTTAACGATGTTTGCAAAGGGAGGATTATTTCAATAAATCACGTTTTGAAAAAAAGACAAGCTAAGTTTAACGGTAAGAGTTTTTAAAACTTCAAGGGTTTTCAATGAAAGCACAGTTTTCGAAAAACACTTCAATGTGACACACCAGACTTGGCTGTAACGTCTGGGCGGGTTTAGGGTGTTACAAATAATAACCACGAATATAGTTAGTTAATAATCACAAAGAAGCCTAAGTCATATGAAATGGAATATGGAAGTAATAAACCAAGAACTTAAAATATCCAGAATTACAAAAGTAGAAAAAAGAAAATCAGTAAAGAACAAGAACAAAAGAAGAAAATTAGTAAAGATAAGAATAATAAAATAAGGATAATCATATAGAAATAATAAAAAGAAAAAGAAAAAGGGTTTTAAAAGGGGGACCAACGGTGGTAGGGTGTTGGTCGGATGACGTTAATGGTGCGCTTGAGGTAGCAGATCGGGTAGAGTGAGAGGAGTGTTAAGGGGGCTGTGGCTGACGAGTGGTGCGGTTGACTCTGGGGAATGGACTACACATGCAAGGAAGAGGGTAGAGAGCGGGGTAGCAGTTTGAGAGAGGGAAAGAAGGGAATGGTTAAGGTGGTGGAGATTGACCGGTAGGGAAAACAAGGTGGTCGGAGGTAGGGACAAAGGTGGAGGCGGCGACCTAGATTTTTAGGGGGTTTGGGAAAAGGGACAAAAGAAGGAAGAAAGAAGGCGTGGGAAAAGGGACAAAAGAAGGAAGAAAGAAGGCATTGGGGGTTTTAATGAGTAACATGGTGACCACATCAATATTGAAAACACCAGCTGCTTTATTAGGCTTTGTCCTCATAACTTGCCACTGATAATTATTCAGTGACATCTCTGTAATAATCTCGTAAGCCACTTTAGGTGTTTTGTTATTTAAAGTACCACTGGTGGCTGCATTGACCAATTGCCTAGTTGAGGGGTTCAAAACCATTGTAGAAGGTTTGAACCTGTAAGCATTAAGGTAACCTATGGTGAAGACACCTTTTCAGTAAGTCCTTATATCTCTCCCATGCATCGTATAGGGTCTCTGAGTCCATTTGTACAAAGGAAGAGATATCATTCCTCAGCTTGGCCATCTTGGCCGGTGAGAAGTAATTCAACAGAAACTTTTTGGTCATTTGCTCCCATGTAGTGATAGACCCTCGTGGTAGAGAGTTCAACCACTGTTTAGCTTTATTTCTCAATGAAAAGGGAAATAACCGAAGGTGAATGGCATCATCAGAAATGTCATTTATCTTAAAAGTGCCGCAGAACTCCAGAAAATTAGCCAAATGAGTATTTGAGTCCTCATCTTGCAAACCATCGAACTGAACAAACTGTTGGATCATCTGAATGGTGTTTGGCTTCAATTCGAAATTATTCGCAGCTATGGTAGGTCTCACAACACTCAATTCAACCCCAGTTAAATTGGGCTTAGCATAATCATACATAGTACAAGGAGTAGGATTCTAATTTCCAGGATTTGCGGCAACGACAGGAAGTAGTGGATTATTCTGATTTTCAGCCATCTCCTTGGTAAAATTGGTGTCGTCCTCTTGCTCTTCCACAGTCGTTCAAGTAATAAGTAAGTATAGAGTTATCGTCTCCACAGGGATTGTATTTGTGCTAAGTCAATTAATTATGAAATTATGTTAACAACTTGGTATCAAAAACACAATTTGATTCGGAAGAATAGATTAAAATTAAATATAATGAACTAAGTGCAATGATCCCTAATACAAATATTCCTAAGTATGCAACTATATGAATGAAATGGATTTTATCATAATTAAACACAATATGCAACAATTATAACATAAATAAGCTAGGATAATTACTTTAATTAAAATCAATTTATTAACAACATGCTTAATAACATTCGGAAAAACATTCCATGGCAACTCGATCTTTCATGAGTTTGGAAATCATGTTAGGTCCTTTCGGAATCCTTTACTTAGTAAATATGCATTTTACTAATCCTTATTTACTAAGGGTTTCTCAGTATTCGTGTGAGGTAACAGGGACGTGTTAGGTTTGAAACAATTTTAATCACACAAATCTAAAACCAATGCAGACAACAGAGCCGGGTCAGGGTTGTTATGCAACCTACAATTTAATCGGGTTAGGATCTAAATTGAGCATGCACATTTTAATTATGCGTCCATTAGCCGTCGTCTGGTCAGGATAGCTTAGCTCATTCAGGTGCATTCCAATCATGTATGAATGAGATACAGACTTGATTTTAATTGAAAACATGATCGATTCTGGCACAAACATTATAAGCATGAAATTAAAAAATATTATTTAATAAAAAATAATCATCCTAGCTTAAATAAAATTAAGCTATCATTGTTGAAAACAAGAGCAATGAACACATAGCAAACATTGTTGAATTAAAGAAAAGAAAAGATTAAACCTAATTTCAAAGTGGTTGTCACCCAAAACTCTGAACAATGAAGGCTCCTCCGTTCCTTTGCTTTGCTCCTTTGCTGATGGCTCTCTGAGGTGGCCGACCAAAGGCTCTTGAGAGGCTAAATTAAAGCTAAAATCCTTATGCAGGGATAAAGGATGGCGTGGGGAGAAGAGATAGTTGAGAGAGATGAGAAATGAGAGAAAGATGAATGAGTGACGGATGATTTGAGAAGTGAGGAGAGGGGTCATATTTATAGGTGAGGCTAGGGTGCTAGTTTGCCAAAAATAGAAGTGTTCATCCACTTAAAACTCTCCCAAGTGTGGCCGGCCATGAGTTTAGGAATGTGGCTAATTTTTGCTTGATTCAAGTGCCACATCAGCTTAGGATCAAGACTCAGTCACCAACAAATCTTCAGGTAAATCTCTAATTTCTTCAAATCTTCAGGGACCTCATGTAATTAAACCAAAACTTAATTTATTAGCATCCATGTGTAGACAAAATTATGGGTTGAATTGGTCTTAATTTGGACGGCTTTGTAATTAAAATAAGGCTCTATAGCCTGTCCAAAAAGAAAGTTAGAGGACCAAATAATGCAATTTAGCCACTTTAATTAATTAATTTACTTAATTAATTACAACCCATTTTATTAATGAAATATATATAAATAAATTATTAAATATAAATTTATGTTTTTTTATTTAATTAAGTCATGCAAGGCCCATTTTATAACTTGAAAAATATAACATGCTTAAATTAATATAAAATAAGCCATTTTATGCATGAAAACTATATAATAAAGCATAAAATCATATTTTAATAATTTCTATGTCCTAATTTCATATTTTCACATATTTCATTGATTTATTAAACAATTACTTGGTTTTAACAACAATTTTAAGTAAAAAGGTGATGATTTATATAGGAAAAATCCTATATATTTTCTAGTTTACACACCCCAAACTTAAATCATTGCTCGTCCCGAGTAATGTTCATGCACATCACAAGGTTTTGCTAAGGCAAATTTTACTAAGAGAGTAAGTAGCATCAATCTTTGTCCCATAATCATGCATCAATAAATTTATGTTCACATATCTTCTTTATTAACAAGTAACTCGTATGCAAAATTTTGAAAATTTTATACTAAGTCTCAAGATATGCCTACATGAATCATAGTATGTATTTATGCCACAACCAAAGATAATATTCTTCATTCAACATAATTCCTCATCAATTAAGCAAAACAATCATAAGGCTTATTTATGATCTTCATATGTTGAACTTAGTACTTCCTCTCCACTAATGTAGGTGACATAATTATCAAATCAATAGGTCTTTTACAAGGTTGTAATGGGGCTTGGTTAAAAGTAGGGATTTAAAAGATGGGATATTTCAGTTTCAAAATCTTAACCTTTAACTTTTTCTTGGATTTCTCAAAATTTAACCTTTTTCTTTAAACAAACCTTTGGAACACCCCCAAACTTATTTTGAACACATGCTCATACATTTTTTCTTGGAACTGAGTAAACTCTTCTTCACTCTTTCGATGTTTTTTAGTTTTTTTTTTTTATAAGCATGAGCAGATATATCTTCTGAAATTTTCCTCAAATATTGATTACCAAGACAACTTTAGTTAAGATAGGTGCACAAAATTAGGATAACTTCAAAAGACAGAAATATGGCTTGTAACATAGGTTCATTGCAATAAACAAGCCATTAAGCTCAAAATTATAGTTTCAAGGGTCTAATATCATAAGGTTGGCTTGAAAGGCTCAAACATTCCAAAGAAATGATGCCTATATCATTTTAGATTCTTATGTCTCCTAGGATTTCGCCTCAAGAAAGTCACTAAGTCAATTCTAAAGATATAAACCTTCATGCATGTCTAATCTCAAAAGAAACTAGGTTTTCATGGCAAACATTACTTAATACTAAGATCATACCAATATTCCATTCTTCATGATAACATTCAATTGCTCAAATAAAATCATCATTCATGCTTGCATACAAACTATCTTATAAAAAAATTTCTCTAAACATTCATTTATTCAAACATACTTATGAAAGAAATGATTAAAACATACTTTAAAAAAAATTCAAGCAAATTTATTTGCCTTACCCCCTTTAAAAAGAAGCAATGTCCTCATTGCAAGAACAAAGTAATGAATGAAAACTGAGCACCAGGTAGGGTTAAAAAGAAAGAGAGGTAAGTCTTCAAGACTACTTAAATAACAAGTCTTTCCTCATAACCCAATCCTAGACATGTTCATTCCCATTACCACCTTACTTAGTCTTTTTCTTCCTAAAGAAGTGATTATTCATGCTTGTTATGTTTTATTTTGCAAAAACTAAATCCTAATCACTAAAGAAATAAAATCTTAAAGACCTAGAAATAATTAAATAACAAGACAAGAATCCCCCCTTTTATTTTCTAACTCATTCCCCTTGTCTTCTTAGGCTCGATCTCCACTTTTATCGTTAGTTTCTTCTATCCATGTCTCAAAGGTAACATCTAGGAACTGAGGAACAAAAGTGTTAGATATATTCTTAAAAGTATTTTGAATTGAATCATCTCTAATTTTTTCATATTTCCAGTAAGTTTGTTACTGTTTGTGCATGAATTTGCACATATCCATCATAATCGACAACTTTGATTTCTTTGGAGCAGTTGCAGTAGTCAACATTGGAGTTGTAAATTTAGGCTCAACACTTGGCTTGACTAGTTCTTCTTCTAGCCCAACCTAGGTTTAGGGTCTGAAGATTTTTCAACTGGCTTAGGATTGTTCAGTTCTGTATCAGTTTCTTCTTCTTCAGTGTCTGTAACTGAATTAGCTTCAGTTTTAGTTGCATTTGTTAACTCATCGATTTTTGGCTCAGTTGGCTCTTCTTGCTCACCTTGATTTAGCTCATGCACCTTCTCTACTAATCTTTCAAGATCATGACTTGTAATACACCCTTGAACATATTGCCCCTTCAAATTTGCTTGTGTTTTAACACGGGCCCTTAAGCAAAGTGAAGTGATTAACGATGGGAAGTAAGTACTTCATTTCTTCTTTTTAGTATAGTCATAAATCTCTTTAAGAATAATTTTCCTGACATTAATGGACTTTTCTGTCAAGATAGCATATAAAAAGAGCATCCGTTCCATCGAGATAGTGGAACTATGTGAGATAGGCATAAAACTGTAGCGAACGAAATAAAGCCATACCTTTGCTACTAGTTTTAGGTATTCCCTTTGGCAAGAATGGCTCCCATACTTTCTTATAATCTATTGGGATCCTGAATTTGTCACAACATCAAGCACTTGTTGAAGAAAATCCTAATTGATGTTGTTCATCATAGGAGAGTACTCATCTTCTTCAACATCAGGTAAGTTAAACAAATCATTGATGAACTTGGAAGTAAGAGGTACCTTTTTCTTTCAAATGATGACCTCTGTAGCATCTTGTGTAGTCAAACTTGCATAAAACTCTCGAACTAGTTCATCATTAGGAACTGAACGAGCATCACAAAATTTCTCCCACTTGAGAGCATTGATTGTTTTTCTTATCGGCACAGGAACAACCATCACATCCTTACTCTTCAATTTAAACCCTTTTTCTTGCATCATGGGTTGATGCTTGAAAATTGAATCAAATCTCTCTTTCAGTTCTTCATCAATCAAAATCAGGTTTTTGGGAGTATTCTTTGACGATCTAGTTCTTTTGCGAGACATGATATATTTTCCCAAAAATTTGGCAAAGTTTCGGCACAAAGGGAAAAAAAGGAATCGGCAAAGTGGTGGGACTCACTTCGGCAAACCTTGCGACGGTGAAGAAATTGCGGCAACGACGACGATGTGTGGCGGTAATGGTAGTGTACGGTGGTGATAATGACTATGTGCGGTGATGATGCCGATGCTCCAGCAACTTCCTTGCAACGACACTGGATTGTATCAGCAAAGAGGAAGAGGAAAACTAGGGTTTTCTTTCGGGATTTGAGGCTAGCGGCACAAGAAGAGAATTTAGGAACTTTTAGGTTTAAGCAAACTGTTTAAGGGATATGAAAAATAGTAGAATGAAGAGGGGTTATAAAGGAGAAAACTAGGGCAACATGTAGCAAAAATTTAGCTACATTAGGGTTACTTGGGCGGCAAGCAATGGAAGTGGCAGCCATAGGTGTGGATTTTCCTCCTCTTTTTGCTATCTTGGGCCTCAAATTTAGACTGTATTTACAGACTTACTCAACAAAATAAACTGATTAGTACTTCGGCCAAATTTGACCCCCTTTATTAACACAAAAATTTAAAATGAACACAAAATAAATTAAACTTAAAAATTTTAAAACTTAGTTAGAAAATTTCTTCTCAATAAATTACATTAAATTAATTTTCAGGAAAGGTTGGAGGGGTCACAACGGTCCCGCTTAAATTCCAATCTCCTTAGACAAAATAAATTAAATGTATTAGATTAAGAAAATACAGTCTCATTATTTATTTATTTACAAATTGAGTTTATGAAAAATCAAGGTTCTGTTAATTTGAACGAGGATTCAAATCACTCAACTTCACCATCCCAATAATGTTTGAGATGTTGACTATTAACTTTAAACGTACCTCCATAATTGTTGTATAATTCAACAGCTCTATAAGGATATACTCGGTAGATGGTATAGGGTCCTTTCCATCGGGATTTCAGCTTCCCAGGAAATAACTTCAGCCTTGAATTAAAAAACAACACCTTCTGGCCTTCTTTAAACTCACAATGTTGTATATGACTATCATGCCATCTTTTTTATCTTTCCTTACCCATTTTGACATTCTCATAGGAAAGTAACCTCAACTCTTCCAACTCATCTAATTTTAACATTCTTCTCTCACCGGCTTTCTTAAGGTCAAAGTTCAACTTCTTCAAAGCCCAGTGAGCTTTATTCTCCAACTCTAATGGCAGATGACATGCCTTCCCAAAAACTAACCGATAAGGAGTCATTCCTAACGGTGTCTTTAACACTGTTCGATAGGCCCATAATGCATCATCGAGCCTTCGAGACCAATCTTTTCTACTAGGGCGTACTACCTTTTCAAGGATACCTTTGATTTCATGGTTCACTCTTTCAACTTGCCCATTGGACTGGAGGTGATAAGCAGTAATGATCTTATGCCTTACATCATATTTGTCAAGCAACCACTTAAGCCACTTGTTTACAAAATGAGAACTTTCATCACTAATAATAGCTCTTGGTGTCCTAAATCGTGTAAATACATGCTTATGTGGGAATCACATGACTACCTTAGCATCATTAGTAGGGTATGCTTCAGCTTCAACCCACTTAGACACATAATCCCCAACAACTAAAATGTATTTGTTTCCATACGAAGAAGGAAACGGGCTTAGGAAGTCAATACCCCATACATCGAATAATTCAATTTCCAAAATGTTTGTTAAGGGCATCTCATTCCTTCTTGATATATTTCCGATTCTCTGGCAACTATCACAGTTCTTGACATAAGCGTAGGCATCTTTAAATAATGTAGGCCAAAAGAAACCTGCTTGTAAAATCTTCAATACAGTTCGTGAACCACCAAAGTGCCCCCCACTTGGAGATGAATGGCAGTGATATAATATCTCAGTAATCTCACTTTCAGCTACGCACTTTCAGATTATATTATTTGCACACTGTTTAAATAAAAATGGATCCTCCCAAAAATAATACCAACTATCATGAAAGAATTTCTTCCTTTTTTGGTATGTCATTTCTTGAAGAATTATTCCACACGCAAGATAATTGGCAAAATCAGCAAATCAAGGTGTTTCATAAATACGACTTACTTCAAAAAAGTGTTCATCCGAAAAGTTCACGTTGATTGGCACATGTGATTGAGTTGCGTCATCTTGCTCCAACCTTGACAGATGATCAGCTACTTGATTCTCGACACCTTTTTTGTCTTAAATCTCAAGGTCAAATTCTTGGAGTAAAAGTATCCAACGAATTAACCTTGGTTTTGCATCTTTCTTTGTGAGTAAGTATTTAATGGCCGCATGGTCAGTAAATACTGTAACTTTAGTACCTATAAGATATGAGCGAAATTTGTCAAAAGCAAAAATGATAGCAAAGAGTTCCTTTTCGGTTACCGTATAATTGAGTTGGGCTCCTATCAAGGTTCTACTTGCATAGTAAATAGGGTGAAAGACTTTGTTTCTTCTTTAGCCCATCACAGCTCCAACAACATAATCACTTGCATCGCACATCAATTCAAAATGTGGGTTCCAATCAGGTGTAACAATTATTGTGGTTGAGATTAACCCTTTTTTCAGATCTTCAAAAGCTTCCAAACATGTTTTGTTGAAATCGAACACTATGTCTTTCTCTAACAACAAACACAAATGTTTAGAAATTTTTGAAAAGTCCTTGATAAACTTCCGGTAAAACCCAGCATGGCCTAAAAAACTTCTAACTCCTTTCACATTGACTGGTGCCGGTAATCTTTTAATTACGTCCACCTTTGCTTTATCTACTTTAATTCCTTTCTTCACGATTTTATGCCCTAAGACAATCCCTTCCTTAACCACAAAATGGCATTTCTCCCAATTAAGGACAAGATTTGTCTCTTCGCATCTCTTCAGTACCTTAGCTAAATTGCTCAAACAAGTATCATAAGTGTTACCAAAAACTAGAAAAATCATCCATGAAAACCTCAACAAAATTTTCAACCATATCAGTAAATATTGCCATCATGCATCGTTGAAATGTTGCAGGTGCGTTGCATAAGCCAAAAGGCATTCGCCTAAAAGCAAACGTACCATACAGACAAGTAAAAGTTGTTTTATGTTGGTCCTTTTAAGCTACAACTATTTGGTTATATCCTGAATAACAATCCAAGAAACAATAGAACTCATTACCTGCCAACCGGTCTAACATTTAATCCATAAAAGGCAACGAAAAATGGTCCTTCCGAGTGGCTTTATTCAGCTTTCTGTAGTGAATACATATCTTCCACCCAGTAACAGTTCTTGTTGGAATCAACTCGTTATGCTCATTTTCAACAATTGTGATCCCACCTTTCTTTGGCACACACTACACCGGACTTACCCACAAACTATCTAAAATAGGATAGATGATTCTTGCATCTAACCATTTGATTACCTCCTTTCTCACAACTTCCTTCAGAATGGAATTGACCCTTCTTTGCCCATCCATTCGAGCTTTTTCACCCTCCTTTAAAATGACTTTATGCATATAGAAAGAAGAACTTATACCTCGGATATCAGCTATAGTCCAACCAATTGCTTTCTTAAATTTCTTTAGAATAACAATTAGTTGCTCCTCTTGATCTTTTGTTAGTTCTGCTGAAATAATCATAGGCAAAGTAGAACAATCACCTAAGTAGACATATTTCAAATGGGAAAGGAGTACCTTTAGTTAGAGTTTAGCTGGTTCTTCGACTGACAACTTGGGTTGTATGAATTCTCTGACTTCTAACTCCAACGGTTCAAATCGTGTGGATTATGTAAACTTTCTCAGATTGGCTTCCATCAAAGCCATGTTCTCTTCACCTTCTTCATCTTCCAAAGGGTCAAACGCTAAGGCTTTCTCCACTGGATCTTCTTCAAAATTTCTTTCCATAGAAACCAAGGTTTTTGTTTCTTCCATAGTTGAACACTCTTCTATTGGATCAGGAAATTTCATTGCTTTAAGAATATTAAAAGTTACCTGATCATTTTGAACTCGCATGGTGAGTTTGCCTTTTTGCACATCAATTAATGTTCTTCCTGTGGGTAGGAAAGCTCTCTCGAGAATGATCGACACTTCTTTATCTGCTTCAAAATATAAAATAATGAAGTCAACTGGAAAAATAAATTTGTCAACTCTTACCAAAACATCCTCGATCTTTCCCTCAAGATATGCTAAAGATCGATCAGCTAGCTGAAGTGTCATAGTTGTAGGTCTTACTTCACCTACCCCTAACATTTTGAAAATAGACTTAGGCATCAAGGTGATACTCACTCCTAAGTCACATAAAGCTTTACCACAGTAGGATTCACAAATGTTATAGGGTATTGTAAAGCTTCCTAGGTCTTTCAACTTCGGTGGCAGCTTGTTCTGCAGGAACGCACTGCACTCCTTCATCAAAGCAACAATCTCATAATCACTTAGTCATTTCTTCTTGGATAGTATATCCTTCATAAACTTCATGTAATTTGGCATTTGTTCTAAAGCCTCCACCAACTGGATATTAATGTGTAACTACTTCAGAACATTGAGGAACTTCTTGAATTGCACCTCCTATTTTTGCTTGTGTTGCTGCAATCTTTATGGATATAGAGGTGGTGGAACTTTAGTTTGGATCAGACAACTCTTCTGAGTGGGTAAATCTACATCCAAATGAGATGTTAAAGTATCTGAATTCATTAAGTTAGGATTTACCTTGTCAGTCTTTGTAGGTTCTGACTCTTTTAGTATGGGAACCGCAACAGTTGGTTGACTTTCCTCCTTCTTGATAAGCTTATCTTCAACATCAATCACTCGGGGTTCCAGAACTTTATGACTTCGCAACGCTACTACCTTGATATGCTCCTTACCCAAGTTTCTTGGATTCTCAGTGTCACTTGGCAAGGTTCCTTGCGGTTTATTACGAAGCTCCGTAGCTAACTAACCCATTTGGTTTTCCAAATTTTTCAGTGTTGTTGCTTGGCTCTAGATCAAAGCGTCATTCTTTGCCATGTATGCTTTCAACAAGTTCTCCAAACTGTTCGATGACTCGACTTGAATTGGTTTTGGAGCTTGCTGATTAAACCCTTGAGATTGGTGGGGTCTCTGCTGCATAAAGTTGTTCAGTCTATTTCCTTAGTTGCTCCAAGAAAAGTTAGGATGATTACGCCATTAAGGATTGTAGAAGTTGGATTGGGGTCCTTGTCCACTCCTATTCTGATATTGGTTCCCCACATAGTACACTGACTCAAGATTCGATGGACAATTCTCAAAAGAATGACCCTTCCCACAGTACACACAGGAAACTACTTCAAACTGACTTGGTGGTTGAGCTATAAAATTATTAGGACTGTTAGAGGTAAACTGTTTTAACATAGAGGAAATAAATGATACTTGACTGATAACGCAGTGACGGCATCAACTTCATGAACTCTAGCTACACGTTTTCCTGAAGCTGTTCGATTTGTTGGCCATTGATAGTTATTGCTTGCGATCCTCTCGATGGTCTCGTAAGCCTCATTATAAGACTTAGACAGAATGCCACCATTCGCAGGAGCATCTACCATCAATCTTGTATGTGCGTTGAGGCCATTATAGAATGTTTCCAAGTGGATGCAATGGGGAATCCCACGATGAGGACACTTGCGAAATAACTCATTGAATCGCTCTCAAGCCTCATACAAAGACTCGTCATCCAATTGTTGAAAAGTTGTGATCTCGGTCCTTAGCTTAGCATTCTTGCTAGGCGAAAAATACTTAACCAAAAATTTTTCTGTTAATTCTTGCCATGTAGATATGGAACTCGATGGCAAGGAATTGAGCCATGCTCGTGCTCGATCTCGCAACGAGTATGGGAACAACTTGAACCTCAGTGCGTCTTCAGTCACACTAGCTATCTTAAATGAATCACTCACCTCCGTAAACAATCGAAGGTGGAGATGCGGATCTTCCGTGGGCATACCACTGAATTGGCCCACTGTCTATAGCATTTGAAACATCACTGGTTTCAATTCGAACTGGGTTGCCTCAATATCTGGCCTTCTGATTCCTGGATTCAACTCATTGAATAATGGCATAGCATATTGTCTAATGCATCGATCCCTATCATCGATAATAAAGATGGGATTTTGCACATGATCGGCTTCATTACCTTGGTCTTGATTCTAATTTCCAAGGTCCATCTCGTTTGGTCTTTGAGCTGTTCGTTCACATCTTCTCTGTCGGAAGGTTCACTCAATTTCAGGGTCTATTGGGAGTAAGTCAATAATCTGATCTATGCTCATAAACACCTTAAAAGAGAATCACAAAATTAAAAAGAATAAGTTAGTAATGTTAGAAACAAACCAAATTGAAAGTAAATAATTTCAAAAAAAAATGACTATGGCGATAGTTAACAATCCCCAACAATGGAGCCAAAAACTTGTAACGTTGGGGTTTGTGCAAGTGTACACAGTCGTTCAAGTAATAAGTAAGTATGGAGTTATCGTCTCTATAGGGATTGTATTTGCGCTAAGTCAATTAATTATGAAATTATGTTAACAACTTGGTGAAAAAAAACACAATTTGATTCGGAAGAATTGATTAAAATTAAATATAATAAACTAAGTGTAATGATCCCTAATGCAAATATTCCTAAGTATGCAACTATATAAATGAAATGGATTTTAGCAGAATTAAACACAATAAGCAACAATTATAACATATATAAGCTAGGATTATTACTTTAATTAAAATCAATTTATTAACAACATGCTTAATAACATTCGAAAAAACATTCCATGGCAACTCGATCTTTCATGAGCTTGGAAACCATGTTAGGTCCTTTCGGAATCCTTTACTTAGTAAATATGCATTTTACCGATCCTTATTTACTAAGGGTTTCTTAGTATTCGTGTGAGGTAATAGGGACGTGTCAGGTTTAAAATAGTTTAATCACACAAATCTAAAAACTATGCAGATAACAAAGCCGGGTCAGGGTTGTTATGCAACCTACAATTTAATCGGGTGAGGATCTAAATTGAGCATGAACATTTCAATTATGCATCCATTAGTTGTCGTCTGGTCAAGATCGCTCAGCTAATTCAGGTGCATTCCAATCATGTATGAATGAAATATAGACTTGATTTTAATTGAAAACATGATCGATTGAGGCACAAACATTATAAGCATGAAATTAACAAATATTATTTAATAAAAAGTAATCATCCTAGCTTAAATAAAATTAAGCTATCATTGTTGAAAACAAGAGCAATGAACACATAGCAAACATTGTTGAATTAAAGAAAAGAAAAGATTAAACCCAATTTCAAAATGGCTCTCACCCAAAACTCTGAACAACGAGGGCTGCTCCGTTCTTTTGCTTTGCTCCTTTGTTGATAGCTCTCTGAGGTGGCCGACCAAAGGCTCTTGAGAGGCTAAATTAAAGCTAAAATCCTTATGCAGGGATAATAGATGGCGTGGGGAGAAGAGAGAGTTAGGAGATATGAGAAATGAGAGACAGATGAATGTGTGAGGGATGATTTGAGAAGTGAGGGGAGGGGTCATATTTATAGGTGAGGCTAGGGTGCTAGTTTGCCAAAAATAGAAGTGTTCATCCACTTAAAACTCTCTCCTAAGTGTGGCCGACCATGAGTTTAGGAAATGTGGCTGATTTTTGCTTGATCCAAGTGCCACATCAGTTTAGGATCAAGACTCGGTCACTAGCAAATCTTCAAGTAAATCTTTGATATCTTCAAATTTTTAGGGACCTCATGTATTTAAACCAAAACTTGATTTATTAGCATCCATGTGCAGCTGAAATTATGGGTTGAATTGGTCTTAATTTTGACGGCTTTGTAATTAAAATAAAGCTCTACAACCTGTCCAAAAATAGCAAAAAGTTAGAGGACCAAATAATGCAATTTAGCCACTTTAATTAATTAATTTACTTAATTAATTACAACCCAATTTATTAATGAAATATATTTAAATAAATTATTAAATATAATTTTATGTTTTTTTATTTAATTAAGTCATGCATGGCCCACTTTAAAACTTAAAAAATATAACATGCTTAAATTAATATAAAATAAGCCATTTTACGCATGAAAACTATATAATAAAGCATAAAATCATATTTTAATAATTTCTATGCCCTAATTTCATATTTTCAAATATTTCATTGATTTATTAAACAATTACTTGGTTTTAACAATAATTTGAAGTAAAAAGGTGATGAATTATATAGGAAAAATCCTATATATTTTCTAGTTTACAATTGTAGACTCCGCCTCGCTTCTCTATGATTTCTGCGAGCTGTGATTTCGATTTCACTGTCAAACAGCAAAGATCCTGATGGGTTTCTTCTAGTCATAAACTAGAGACACATGCCAGAAACAAATAAAAGAAAGATTAGAAAATAAAAATTAAACTAAAAACAAAGAGTAAAATGCAATAGAAAATAAAAATGGCTAAAGTAATAAAAATCTAGCGTTCCTACTATCTTAATCCCTAGCAACGATGCAAAAAATTTTATGGTCTTTAAACTAACTAATATTTCAACAAAGGCTATGGTGAGTTTGGAATATTGTATCCACAAGGACTAAAGGTACTAGTAATAACTATCTTTCTATTATTTAACCTAATAATTAAGGGGATTGTTTTTAATTTAAATCTAAACTAATTAACTATGAATGCAATAGAGAGTGAAGAAAGTAATCGAATAGACCAATGATAAAGACAATACCCAATGAAGAATCCACCTAGACTTCACTTATTATGTTAATATCTCTTTCGAAACTAAGAACAACTGACTCTAGGTTAATTAATTGAAATCTCTTTCTAATTAAAACCCCTATCGTCTCATTAACCCATTCTATGGATTCCAATATTAGATTTGACACTAATCTGGTAGGTTTATGTCGTCCTATTTCTAGGATTGCAATCAACTCCGCTCAATTATGCTATATCTACTCTTAAATAAGGACTTTTGCTCCACTGAATAAGCACATCAAACTTGAATTAACATCCTGAAAATATTAAAGCAAGAATTAAGAACACATAATTAAGAATAAGAATAAATATTTATCATGTAATTCAAACAATTAAATAATAAGATCCATCATAGGTTTCATCCTCCCTAGGTATTTAAGGAGTTTAGTTCATAATGTTAAAGGAAAACATCTCAAATTTAAAAAGACAACAAGACATAAAGAACCTAAAAACTTTTGGAGAAATTAAATAGAGAACCTTCAATCTTGAAGTGGATTAGCTTTTAAGACGATTCCAACGGCATTCTTCGAGTAATTTTTGCTTTTTGCTCTGTGTGTCCTATTTAGGTCTTCCTCTTGTGTGTTTATATAGACTTTAGAATGCTTAGAATCCCTAAAAATTGACTTTTTCCGCGTGAAAATGAAGCAGAGTTTGAAATCGACATGGGCTGGTACATAGGCGTGTGGCCAGCCCGTATGGATCACATTGGCGTGTGCTCTGCCTATATGGAAGTGCCCAGGCCGCATGGCTCCTGAAAACAACCCATTTTGTCTGATTTTGGCCCCTTTTTCCCCCCTTTGATTTCCCTATGCTCACCTAAGTATAAAAACATAAATTCAAAGGATTAGGAGAATCAAATTCACTAATTCTTATAATAAATCATCCAAAAATATGCCAAGCATGGGATTAAAATATGTTACTTTTATGGCTTATGAATTTTGATCTAAATAAAAAAATTATATTCAATTAAGTGTTTCAATCAATCTCAAACATTCAATTCAATGTATAATCCACATTTATGCATAATTATAAATTTGCCCCTAACATTTTAACTTTTCACAATTTAGTCCTCAAGCTTGTAAAATAAGATTTAAGCAATTTCATTCACATTCCATACTAGTCAAATTCACTAAGGACGTCTAGCAATCCATACAAATCAGTATTTCACAAATATACCACGGTATTTCATTACCTTTACAAATAAGTCCATAAATGACATTTTCATCAAAATTCCCTTTACAAAACTTGTTTATGTAACAACGAGGACTCATAATCTTTCATTAAACTTCAAGAAACATGCAAATATGTTCATGGTAAAACTCTAAGCCTTTAACAGTTTTGTAGATTAGTCCCCGGGCTAGCTATATTAAGCTACAACAATCCCGAAAACATAGAAATCATTAAAAACAAGACAAATTTCACTTATACGCAAGCATTAGAAGTTGCTGAATGAAGAACCCTAGCTATGGCCTTTCTCTCCTCTAATTTTCAATGGAATATTCACTTGAAGAAGAATATACCTTATCTTTTACATATTTTACTTTATTTATTTTTCAAATTACTTAATTAACCTTTACTTAAACTAATTAAAACATCTATCTCATGCCCATTTTTGTCCACTACTAATAATAATGGTCTAATTACCATTTAAGTCCATTTATTTTAAAAATTAATAGCAATTTGACACCTTTAACTTATAGAACTCTACTTTTTCACCTTTTACGATTTAGTCCTTTTCACTTAATTAAGCATGCAAACATCCAAATTTCTTAATGAAATTTTTATACAACCTTACTAACATACCGTAGACATTAAAATAATAATAAATATAATTTACTTTTCAGATTTGTTGTCCCAAAACCATAATTCTAATTTCACTACAAACGGGTTTTTACAACTCTCCCCCTAAAGGAATTTTCGTCACCAAAAATTTTACTAGAAAAAAGGTTCAGGTATTGCACTTTCATAGCTTCTTCTAGTTCCCAGGTGGCTTATTCTATACCATGATGTTGCCAGAGAAATTTTCCTAAAGCTATACTTTTATTTCTCAATTCTTTAACCTCTCGAGCTATAATTTTGATGGTTCTTCATCGCACGTCATATCTAGCTATATCTCGATATCCATAGGTGAAATGACATGTGAGGGATCTGATTGATATCGTCATAACATTGATACATGAAAAACATTGTGAATCTTTTCTAACTCAAACGGCAAAACTAATTTGTAAGCTATTGGCCCAATTCTCTTAATGATCTCATACTGCCCTATAAACCGCAGACTTAACTTTCTTTTATGACCGAACCAAAAAAACTTTCTTCCAGGGAGATACCTTGAAAAACACTTTATCGCTGGCTTAAAATTCCATGTCTTTTCTTTTCAAATTCGCATAAGATTTCTGTCGATTTGAAGCTGCCTTCAAGCTATCTTGTATTACTTTAACCTTTTCTTTAGTTTTTGGTATCAAACCAATACCGAAAAACATTTTCCCATTGAGCTTAGTCCAATACAATGAAGTTCTACACTTTTGTCCATACAAAGCTTCGTACGGGGCCATTTTAATGCTCGATTGATAACTATTGTTGTATGACCAATGGCAAAAATCTTTCCCAATTACCTTCTAACTTCAAAACACAACATTGAAGCATGTCTTCGAGTATCTCAATTACTTGCTTGGATTGACAGTCAGTCTGAGGATGAAAATCAGTACTAAAGTGCAAACGAGTACCTAGAGCTTTATGTAACTTGCTCCAGAATTGAGATGTAAACCGCGGATCCCTATAAGAAATAATAGAAACTGGCACCCCGTACAATCTGACAATCTCAGCAAGATATAACTCTACCAATCTCTCGAGTGAAAAATTTATATGCACTGGAATGAAATGCATGGATTTCATCAAACGATCAACAATAACCCAAACAACATCTTTCTTTCTTGGAGATAAAGGCAATCCTGATACAAAGTCCATTGTGACATGTTCCCACTTCCACTCTGGAATCATCACTGGTTGTAATAAACCAGAAGGTACTCAGCTTTAACTTGCTGATAGACTAAATATCTCGACATGAACTTTGAAATTTCTTGTAATAGCCTGATTTAGACCCTAGTTGGAATAGTGGTTTCAGAACCACAAATTTGGGGTCGTAAAATAATTTTTAATATTATTTTGGCATTTACAATATGTTAATTTATATGTGTGAAAATTTTGTAAGTTAATTTTGTAACACCCCAGACCCGGCCCAAACGTTATGGCCATGTCCGGTGTGCTACATCACCTAGACCATGCTACGCCGTCCTATATACTAAGTCTGATGTTTGAGATTTTTGAAAAGTAATACTTGTTTTTCTTGAAATTCCTGATTTAATTATTATTCAACCTAATTCCTATCTCCTTTGTTAATCGTTTCATTTTAGTCTTATTGTCCTCCTTAGTCTTCAGTAAAGTCAGGTTGGTTAATAAAATATTTGTTTAATTTTGAAAACGGTGTAGGTTTGTGTTTGAAATAAAACAGTAGAGAAACCCCGAATAACAGTTATAGCGGCCTTATTACAACCCATGTCAAAATAAAACCAATAAAAGGTAATTAAATAAATAAAAAAAAACCAACTATGATGAAAGTTTAGTCCTCGTGGCCACTCTGAATCCCTCCCAGCGTCCAAGTCACGATCTAGGGCTCACCTGCAAGGATGGAAAGAAAGGGTAAGTTTGGGAAAACTCAGTGTGTGCAGAACCCATCCAAAGCCCAAATTGGCTCAAGCCCACTGGGCCTAAACCCTAACCAGTCTCAGTCAGATACTCGGCCGAAGCCCTATTCAGGGAACAGTAATCTGGGCCAAGGCCCTATAACAGATACTGGGCTGAAGCCCTATTCAGATAACAGATTGGCCCATAGGCCCAGAACAGTACAGTACAGTAATACAGTATAAATGCAAACCCAATTGGGGAGACTACTCAACCCACCAACCGCTACACACCACCCGTACCAGCCAACACACCATGTGGGGAATAACTCGACCCACCCAGCCCACACACCACAGTCGCAGCATGGCTGCTCAGTTAAACAGTATACGAGGCAAAGCCCCTTTCAGAAACAGTACGAGGCATAGCCCCTTTCCAATTGTTGACGTATCGCTTCCTCTGGCTCCCAAGTAGCTTCTTCTTTACCATGATTACGCCATAGCAGCTTAACTAATGGAACGGACTTCCTCCTTAAGACTTTGACTTCACGATCTAAGATCTCCACAGGTTCCTCCTCGAAGGTCAAATCGGTATTCACTGCAATATCCTCCACTGGTACAATATGCGATGGGTCCGACCGATACCGTCTCAGCATAGACACATGAAAAAAGTCATGAATACGATCCAACTCTGGTGGCAACTCCAGCTGATAGGCTACTGGCCCAATCCGCTTGAGAATCCGATAAGACCCAATAAACCGCGGACTTAGCTTGCCTTTTTTATCGAATCTCAAGATCTTCTTCCACGGCGACACCTTTAGGAAGACCATATCCCCAACAGCGAACTCAATCTCCTTACGCTTAAGGTCAGCATATGACTTTTACCGATCAGATGCCTCCTTTAACCGATCTTGAATCAGCTTAACCTTACTTTCAGTATCTGCCACTATCTCTGGTCCAAGAACTTTACGTTCCCCTAACTCTGTCCAACAAGTAGGAGTACGACATCTCCGCCCATAAAGTGCCTCATATGGAGCCATCTGAATGCTTGCCTGATAGCTGTTGTTGTATGCAAACTCTGCCAACGGTAAATAATCTTCCCAACTACCACGAAAGTCGATAACACATCCTCTTAACATGTCTTCCAACACTTGAATGACCCTTTCAGACTGACCATCTGTCTGAGGGTGAAATGCAGTACTAAAGTCCAAACGCGTACCCAACGCCTCGTGCAGCTTCTTCCAAAATCGAGAAGTAAATCTAGGGTCTCGATCAGAAATTATCGAAACTGGCACCCCATGCAAACGCACTATCTCTGCTACATACAACTTGGCTAACTTCTGAAGTGAGTAATCAGTTCTAACCGATATAAAATGAGCAGACTTCGTTAATCTATCCACAACTACCCAAACAGAGTCTTTCTTTGAAGGTGTCAAAGGCAATCCACTCACAAAATCCATCGTTACTCTTTCCCATTTCTACTGCGGAATCCTCACTGGCTGCAACAATCCAGAAGGTAACTGGTGTTCAGCTTTAACCTGCTGACACGTCAAACATTTCCTCACGAAATCAGTCACCTCTCGCTTAAGTCCAGGCCACCAATACACCTCTCGCAAATCCCTATACAACTTATTACTGCCAGGGTGCATCGCATAGGCTCCACCATGAGCCTCACTCAATAACAACTTCCTTAAGTCGGAGTCCTTAGGAATACAAATTCTTCCTCGAAAGCAAAGGACTCCATCAGAATTCAGTCCAAAATCATCATTCTTACCCTCATTGACTTGCTGAAATCGAGGAGTCAACGAATCATCCTTCCATTGCAACTCTTTAATCTTCTCAGTCCAAGTCGGTCTCACTTGCAGTTCTGCTAGCAAACTCCCATCATCATACAAACTCAAACGAGCGAACATCGCCTTTAACTCAGTAACAGTTCTTCGGCTCAGTGCATCAGCCACTACATTAGCTTTGCCAGGGTGATACTCAATCGAACAATCATAGTCCTTAAGCAACTCTATCCATCTCCATTGCCTAAGGTTCAACTCTTTCTGAGTTAACAGATACTTGAGACTTTTATGGTCAGTGTATATAATACACTTTTCTCCATAAAGGTAGTGTCTCCAGATTTTCATTGCAAATATCACTGCCGCCAATTCCAAATCATGCGTAGGGTAGTTCGCCTCGTGAGGCTTAAGCTGCCGCGAAGCATAAGCAACCACCTTACCCTCTTGCATCAGTATACAACCCAATCCCACATACGAAGCATCACTATAAACCGTAAAGTCTTTCCCAGATTCTAGCTGAATCAGTACTGGCGCCTTAGTCAACACCTTTTTCAGCTTCTCAAAAGCTTCTTGCTGTTTCTCAGTCCATACAAATGCTACTCCCTTCCTTAACAATTTCGTCAGTGGTGCCGCGATTAACGAAAATCCCTCAACAAATCTTCTATAATAACCTGCTAGGCCCAGAAAACTGCAAATTTCTGAAACTGATCTTGGAGACTTCCAATCCAGAACTGCCTCAATTTTACGAGGATCTACCCTAATCCCCTCAGCAGAAACAACATGACCTAGAAAAGTCACTTCACGAAGCCAAAATTCGCACTTGCTAAATTTCGCATACAGTTGCCTTTCCCTCAATACTTGCAGAACGATTCGAAGATGCTTGTCATGCTTCTCCTCTGTTTCCGAATACACCAATATATCATCAATAAAGACGACCACGAAACGATCCAAGTACGGCTGAAATACTCGGTTCATTAAATCCATAAAAGCTGCCGGTGCATTCGTCAATCCAAAGGGCATAACCAAAAACTCGTAGTGACCATAACGAGTTCTGAATGCGGTCTTATGCACGTCCACCTCCTTTACCCTTAACTGATGGTATCCAGATCGAAGGTCAATTTTGGAAAACACTGAAGCTCCTTTAAGCTGGTCAAACAGATCATCAATTCTCGGCAAAGGATACTTATTCTTGATCATCAGTTTGTTCAACTGGCGATAATCAATGCACATACGCATCGTCCCATCCTTCTTTTTCACAAACAGCACCGGTGCTCCCCACGGAGACACACTCGGTCTAATGAAACCCCTATCGAGCAACTCTTGAATCTGGGCTTTCAATTCCACTAGCTCCTTTGGTGCCATTCTGTAGGGCGCAATAGACACTGGAGCCGTTCCAGGCAACAGATCGATCCCAAATTCAACTTCGCGGTTAGGAGGTAAACCAGGAAGCTCCTCAGGAAAAACGTCTTGAAACTCATTAACAGTCCTCACTGTCTCTACTGTCACCCCTTCGGGTTCAGTTTGACTTATGAACGCCAAGTATGCTTCACAACCTTTACGCATCAATCTTTCAGCCCTTAAGGCAGAGACCACATTAGACAAATAATCCCTACGTTCACCAATAATCATCACCTCCTCACCTTCAATTGTTCTCAGTACCATCCTTTTGGCCGCGCAATCCAGCGTTGCCTTGTGCTTGGTTAACCAGTCCATACCCAAAATCAAATCGAAATCACCAAAAGGTAGCTCCATTAAATCTCCAGTAAAGATCCTACCTTGAGTCTCTAAAGGCACTTCCCTAAATAGTTTGTCTACTGTAACAGAGTGACCTAAAGGACTAACTACTGTGACACCCCTCACAGTCTCCTCAGAATGCACACCCAATAACCCAGAAATCTTACAAGCAACATATGAATGTGTTGAACCCACGTCAATCAAAGCAGTGTATGGTATACTAGATATCAAGAACGTACCAGTTATAACATCAGGGGCATCACCCTCCTCGCGACGACGAGCAGCATACACCAAGGCTGGCTGACGAGCCTCAGCATTACCAACACCCCTTCCAGGTGCTCCACGACCACGTCCATTACCATTGCCTCTTCTACCTTGACCACGGCCCCTTGGCGGTGGCGGTCCTCCTCGCACAGGCTGAGCAACCCTCTAATCAATAGCTTGAGCCTGAGCTGGCTTCTGTGGACAGTCTTTGACTTGATGATCCTTTGACCCACAACGAAAACAAGCTCCAATGCGTTTCCAGCATTCTCCTCGATGAACTCTGCCACAGTCTCTACAAGCTTGCGGTCTAACAACATTCACTGGCACAGCTCGCACTGGTTCCTCCACTCTTGCTTTCTTAAAGTTTTTGCTCGCAGCACTAGTCGATCCAGAATCTCTCTTGAAGCGATTACGATCTCTATCGCGGTTCTGACGCTCATCTCGCTTCACTTCCTCAGCTATCTTAGCCTTCTCCACTAGTGCAGCAAAGTCACGCTCTCTCTGTGGCGCTATCAACACTCTCAGCTCGTCTCTGAGGCCATCCTCAAAACGAACACTGCGTTCATATTCCGTGGAAACAATACTGCTAGCATACCGACTTAATCGCAGAAATTCCGCCTCATATTCAGCCACAGTCTTACTACCCTGGGTCAGGTTCAGAAATTCCTTCCTTCGTGCGTCCACATAACTAGCCCCAACATATTTCGCCTTGAAAGACTGCTTAAACAATTTCCAGGTTACCCTCTCAGCTGGGGTACCCTCTCTCACGGTGATCCACCATTGATACGCCTCGTCCCTCAGCAACGATACCGCTCCTTTCAGTTTCTGCTCCACTGAGCAATCCAAGTCATCCATAATTCGCTCTGTGGCTTCTAACCAATACTCAGCCACGTTCGGGGCCACTCCAGATATGCCCCTAAAAACTTCCGCTCCATTGGCCCGAAGTCGCTCAGAAATGGACCCCCTATTCACCGGCCCAACATTAGCTCCGGCCACCCTTTCCAGAACTCTCAGCATGGCCTGGGACAGAGCGTCGTCCCCTGCGGCCCGATCGTACGGCCTATTTTCCTCAACCGGTGGTCGTGCCTCTCCTGCTGGCCTATGCTCAGAAGACGACGATCCAGCTTGAGCACTAACTCGGCCTCGTCCACGGCCTCGTCCACGAGTAGCCCTTGTACTCATATCGATTATCTGATTTACAAAGTTTTATGACATTAGCTCAATGTTTCAGTTTTTATTACGGAATATCTTATGAACAGGTAGAATTTCAGAGTTGTTCTCGCGCAACGTAGTCTAATTACTGTCTCAGTTTCCTAGGGTTTAGTTTACCCTACCGTCTCAGTGCTACAGCCTTAATACTACCTCATCCATAGTATTCTATCTAAGGCTCAGTGCTATCTACAGTTTTATTATCAGTACAGTACAGAATTTAAGGCAGAACATACTTACAACTTGGAGCCGGGGATTCAGTGTGCCACTTTTCGGTTTAGTAGTTCAAATACTTTGAGGCCTCAAAAAACAATGTTTAAAAACTACAAGTTTGTTTAAAACCAAAAGAAAATTTTCAAAAAATTCGATTTTCCAAAGATACCCTTCTGGACTTTTAGATTTTTGAAACCCTTTTGTTTTTGGACCCGATCCACAGCCGAGTTGTTGCAACTTGGCTCTGATACCACTAAATGTAACACCCTAGACCCGGCCCAGACGTTATGGCCATGTCCGGTGTGCTACATCACCTAGACTATGCTACGCCGTCCTATATACTAAGTCTGATGTTTGAGATTTTTGAAAAGTAATACTTGTTTTTCTTGAAATTCCTGATTTAATTATTATTCAACCTAATTCCTATCTCCTTTGTTAATCGTTTCATTTTAGTCTTATTGTGCTCCTTAGTCTTCAGTAAAGTCAGGTTGGTTAATAAAATGTTTGTTTAATTTTGAAAATGGTGTAGGTTTGTGTTTGAAATAAAACGGTAGAGAAACCCCGAATAACAGTTATAGCGGCCTTATTACAACCCATGTCAAAATAAAACCAATAAAAGGTAATTAAATAAATAAAAAAAAACCAACTATGATGAAAGTTTAGTCCTCGTGGCCACTCTGAATCCCTCCCAGCGTCCAAGTCACGATCTAGGGCTCACCTGCAAGGATGGAAAGAAAGGGTAAGTTTGGGAAAACTCAGTGTGTGCAGAACCCATCCAAAGCCCAAATTGGCTCAAGCCCACTGGGCCTAAACCCTAACCAGTCTCAGTCAGATACTCGGCCGAAGCCCTATTCAGGGAACAGTAATCTGGGCCAAGGCCCTATAACAGATACTGGGCTGAAGCCCTATTCAGATAACAGATTGGCCCATAGGCCCAGAACAGTACAGTACAGTAATACAGTATAAATGCAAACCCAATTGGGGAGACTACTCAACCCACCAACCGCTACACACCACCCGTACCAGCCAACACACCATGTGGGGAATAACTTGACCCACCCAGCCCACACACCACAGTCGCAGCATGGCTGCTCAGTTAAACAGTATACGAGGCAAAGCCCCTTTCAGAAACAGTACGAGGCATAGCCCCTTTTCAGTAACGTGGCTGTGCCACTCACACTTCCTCCATTATCAAAACCCAACCCATGCAATAGATACATATCATGGCATGCAATAACAGTAACAGTCATGTCAAACAGTACAGTCAATTTTTGCCCTAGGGGTATAACGGTAATTTTCTACCTAGGGGCAAAACAGTAATTTCTTACCCTAAGGGTATTTCAGTAATTTTGCTCTCATGTTACAGATTTTATGCTTATTACAGTATTTATTAATCACATAGTTGTCACAGAAGTCCGGTTAACTCAGTTTTTCAGTCTTAGCATTCAAGCCCTAAAACCCCTAATGAGCCTTATTACGTCGATTGGCCCATTAGGCCCATTTAGTCCCAATTTCATAATCAGTTATCTTGTTTTAACTGTTTTCACTCCTACAGTTCATAATATCACCTTTAAACCCATTTTTACTCACATGGACCCAAATCGCCCATTGGGCCCATATTTGGCCCACCGAGGCCCAACTTACCATAATGTCCAAAATTTAGCGGTCAACACGCCTAACAGTGCCGATTCCATAACTAACCTTCTCCTACTAACTTGAGAACGTTCGTACGCTCACAAGCTCTCGAAATACCGAAACTTCGGCATTTCGACTTTTCGGCTTTTGCCGATTTGCGCATTGAAGGGCGTTCGAAACACACACCTGTTTTGCAGTTTCTCCTACGAGATCTCCTATGCGTTAATCCCTACAATCCAATACTTAATTGATTAGACCATATTAACACTTAATCTGAATTGAAAACTTACCCAAAGCCTTACTTACACATTCGGCCAACACCTCCAATGGCCTTAATGTTCTTACCTTGCCGATTTAGATCCCTTTAGATCTAGATCTGATGTTCCAATGTCTTCAACTCCTTGTTTGATCACCTTCTTCTTTAACTAACACACAAAAAGAACAAAGAAAACACCACTTGATTTACCAAAAGCCCAAAACGACAAAATCCTTAACTTTAGGGACTTTCGGCTTTTCCAAATATGAAATATTGAACAGATCTGAAGTATTAAACACTTACCAACGATTTCCCTTCAGTTCCTATGCAGATCTGATGTAAATCTGACCCTTAAACGTCAATAAAAACCTTATCTCTGAGATTTACAATTTCGGCTATCTCCCTACAACTATGGTGATTTCAGCTTTTCAACAAGAGAAGAGGATGGCGTTTTGGGTGTAGATTTTGGGTGATGGTGTCGACAATGGTGTGATTCAAGGGAGTGTAGTAATCGGCCACAACAGGTGAAAGGAATAGGGGTGATTCGGCTTACAAGAAATCGGCAAGAAAGGAAGCAGTTTTCGGGATTTCTAGCACTTTGAGCAATCGGTTATGGTTGATTTTAAGAGGAATGAAAGCAAAAGAAAGAGTGGATCTGTGCAAGGTGGGTATTCGGCTAGGGAAGAGATCAAAGGGGAAGAAGAAAAATAAAAAAAACAATGGTAGAGGTGGAGAGGAAGAATTTGGCTATGAGCTTTCCATGGAGGCAACTTTTGGCTTTTCTAACAGTAGAACAGAGAAAAATTCCTAAGGTGGCTAACCCTAATTGTCATGACAGAAAAAAAATGATATAACCCTAGTAGTCCCTCTAAAGCAATCGGCCCAAGTCCCTAAAGTCCCCTTGCCGAAATTCACTTAAGTTAGGCACATGCCCGGCACATGCTTAAAAATTAAAAAGAACTCTATGCTTACCTTGTAACTCGAACCCTTGTCCTTGAATATCCACTTAGGCGCCACTTTTCTAGGAGCTTAGTGGCTCCACCTTGCCACTTTACCAAGAGCTCACTTGTGACATATTTTACACGGTTTTTCTTAAAAGCCCACTTAACCAAGTCCCCTTTCACTTGAAAATCCAACTTAATATTTTACCGGGTTTTAACTTAAACTTGGGCCTTCTATAGGCCCACTAACACATGTACATGCATTATCAACCTTTAGAACACCAAAATTTTAAAAATTTCACTAAAATTCACAAAACCCGAAAAATCCCGAAAATCAGGGCGTTACAAATTTTACCGATTGGTTGTCCAAATTGATTAAAGGACTTAATCGCGTAAAATGTAAAAATGTCATGCTATTTGTTAAAGTGCTATATTGCTATATTATTTTAATGTGGAGGCCTTAAAATGAAATCAGGCCATTTAATAGTGGGATGGACGGTTAAGGACAACCATTATATGGTTTTCTAATTGATTTGTAATGGTTATTTTAGTAAATGAAATATTATTATGTAAGAAATAAAAAAAATATTTAAATGGCCATGCATGTTCATTTTATTCATGGCCGAATATGGAGAAGAAAGAAACCATCTTGAAGCTTTGAATATTCAGCACTTTGAAGCTTGATTCGGGTATGTTTTTTGCTCGATTTTTGATAATTTTTATGTTTTTGAGAACGTTGCTTTGAGTTTTAGCTAACCCATGCTTCAATTTTCGAATCTATTGATGAATTTGAGATTTGCCATTATTGATAATGTGATGAATTTGTTGTTTGATGATGAAAAATAAATCTTTGATGTTTAATTATTATGTTTAATTAAGTGATTTTTGATAAAAATGTGTATTAAGGATTAAATTGTGACATTTGTAAATTAAGGGGCTAGAATGTGAAATAAATGAAATTACTGGCTGCTAGAGAACAAAGGAAGATTCAACCATGCTTGGGTTTGTTGAAATTTTAAGTAAATTGTGTTCTTTTGAAATAGGGATGAAATTGAGAAAATGTAAAATGTTAAGGGCTAAAATGCAAATTATCCATTTATATGTTTTTAGATGAAATTAAATTGAAATATTGAATTAGTAAGTTAGTTGTGTTATAAATTAGATTGGCAAAAGAGGAAATTGGATTTGGATCGGGGAAGTCGAATAGTCGTTCCGGTCTATTTGTGTCCGTACGAGGTAAGTTTATAAGTAAATAAATTTTGTATATTCGAATGTACACGTACTATATATACCGAATTGAGTTATAATAAATAAATGAATATGTACTAAATTGAATTAAGTAATTGATGACTTAATTTGAGTATGAATTGAATTAATTATGCAGTTATAAGTCTTGAATAAATAATGAGGATTTTACAGAATAATGATGTCATAATTTGAAAGCTTTCGAAATATATGATTTCGTGTAAGGCCCTTTCTAGGACAGTGGCACCGGTATATGACTTCATGTAAGACCACGTCTGGGACGTTGGCATCGATTAGAGATATCATGTAAGACCGTGTCTGGGACAGTGGCATTGATTAGAGATTTCGTGTAAGACCATGTCTGGGACATCGACATCGCATATGATTTCGTGTAAGACCCTATCTGGGACAGTGGCATCGATATTTGATTACATGTGAGACCAAGTCTAGAACACCGACATTGTGCAAGCTCTTCGAGCTATCCACGTATCATATTTGATTTTGAACGGTTCTGCGGGCATTTTGAGAAATATATGAATATGTTAAAGTATATCCGATTCAGGTACGTTTGCAATGTGTTTAGTATGTGAGCATGAAAGATAGGCATATGTGCCATCAAATATATGTGAAATGTGATTGAATAAAATATGACATGTGAGTAAGTGATGATACAATATAAGTATGGGAAAAAGATGTGTATATGCAAATGGGCTATGATTATATATAAGCTATATGAGAAATGTGGAACGGTACTTGTGTTTTGCCTTATATGATTCAGGTACATGTGTTTCGATTAAGTAATTCATAAATGAAAGGCAAATATGTTTCAAATGATGGTATGTGAAATATATGACATCAAATGATATGAATGTATACAAATGAAGGATGTGATATATATATGTATTGTGATCCTATGTTTTGAACATGGAAATTATGAAACGAGAAACATGGGCGTGAGAAATGGAAAGTAGTATATGTGTAAAAGATGATGTGTGAATGAGTTGAAAAAAAAATAATGTGAATAGGTGCTCTATATATATGAACTTGAAATGTAGCCAAATGGATAAGTTATGTGTGAAGTTACTATGCTTATGAAATGGTAAAGTAAGTAAAGAACTTAATGTTATCATATGAAGTTCTGAGTATGACTAATGCAAATATGGTTGAGATCTATTAAATTCGACTTAGTTAAGTTGAACTATAAATATTATTGAGATGATTTATTTGTTTATGGCTTACTAAGCTTTCAAAGCTTACTCTGTGCATTTTTCCTATGTTTATAGAGTTTCGGAGACTTGCTCGGGTTAGAAGTCGAGGGAGACGTCATCAGACTATCCGGTTATCGCTTTGGTAAATAAAAGTTGTGAGTTTTGGTTATGTGGCATGTATAGGCTAGTATTTAAGTTGAGTTATATGGTTCACTATGTTTATGAATATTGGTGTTTGATCAAGCTATGTGATATGCTTGAGTTTGAAATGGTTGGATTGATATGAAAGCATTATATGGTATGTTAATTTTTGTGGTAAATTCGATAAATGGTATTTTGGCATAAGTGATGTATGATTATGGATATGTTGATATAAAGGGTAATATGTGATTGAATAGTAAAGTGAAATTTCAAGGCATATGTAAGACCAAATGAAATGGTCATTTTGGTATATTTTTACTTGTAAAATTGGTATGGTTTTGATATGTTTAAACAAGGTTTGACCTATTTTATAATGCATTGTAATGAGATATGAATATGTTTTTGAACATGAAATTGACATTGAATGTGGCTTGTGTTTTGGTATGTTTTGGAATGGAATTGAGTATGAATTTGTTTGAGGATAATATAATATGAATGATGTATGGTTTGGGCATGACTGGGCTAAAAAATTGGTATGAATTGGATTGGTTCTATGCTTGTAGGTACATGGCATCTAGGGTGTGAAATGTGGCTTAAACCAAGCCTATTTCGTGCCACACGGTCTGAACACACGGGCATGTGTCTCGATCATGTAACCCCTGTTTTGTAGTTAAATTGGACAGTATGGCACACAGACTGGACACACGGCCGTGTCTAGTGACCGTGTGACCCTAGTTAGTGTTGCACACGGGCTAAAGTGAATTGAGGGGCACGGTCGTGTGGAGTACGCGGCCTAACCACACAGGTGTGTGCCCTTTTTTAAGAGGAAAAGTTTCATAAATCTCGTAAAGTTTTCAAATGTTATTGGTTTAATCCTGACTCATTTCTTAAGCATGTTTAAGGTCTCGGAGACCTCCATAAGTGATTTGTTGATAATGTATGTTTATAATATGATGTGGTTGATTGTGAAATGTCTGTAAAAGTGCTGATTTGTCTGGTAATGCTTTTAACCCTAGTCCGGTGACGGATATGGGTTAGAGGTGTTTCATGCCTAGCCACCAGTACATCTATTTCAAATCACCATATATTTTGTTGCTACTAGGGTTAATAAACAAGCCACCACTGTGAGCTTCCTGTAAAATCTTCTGAACGAGATTAGAATTTCACAGAATACAAATTCTGCCTTTGAAGTACAAACTACCATCGGAACCAACATGAAAAGTTGAATCAAGAGTTGTTTCAATATTTTTCTGTTTAGTAATCAATATATCGTCACATTTATAAGCTTCATAAATTTATTGTAAAAAACATCGGTGTAGCTTTTAACTCAGCTAAAATCGAACCATCATCAATTAACATCAATATCATATTCAAAGCTCGAAAACAAATAGAGACTTTCTACTCAAAGCATCAACAACAACATTAGCCTTTCTTAGATGATAATCAATGATCAAATCGTAGTCTTTCAATAACTCGAGCCATCTGCCTTATCTCAAAATCAAATCTTTCTGTGACATCAAGTACTTCAGACTTTTATGATCCATGAAGATATGACATTTTTCTTCATACAAATGGTGTCGCCAAATCTTCGAAGTAAATATAATAGCTGCAAGCTCTAAATCGTGCGTCGTATAATTCTTTTCGTGTGGTTTCAATTGTCTAGAGGCATATGCTATCACTTTGCCCTCTTGCATCAAAACACGGCCAAAACCATGTAACGAAGCATCACTATAAATCACAAGTTCTCTATCCAACTTTGGCTGAACTAACACCAGTTCCTTGGTTAAAAATGCTTTCAATTGATTAAAGCTTTGTTGACATTTTTCTAACGATTCAGACTTAACATCTTTTTACAATAGCCTCATCAACGGTGTAGCAATCATCAAGAATCCTTTGACGAACCTTCTGTAATATCCAGCTAAACCCAGAAAACTTTTGACTTTAAATACATTTCTTGAAGGCTTTCAATCTACGATAACTGAAATTTTGCTCAGATCCATTCTAATGCCATTGGCTGACACAACGTGTCCCAAAAATCCTATTGCCCGAAGGAAAATTTCACATTTGCAAAACTTAGTGAATAATTATTTTTCGTACAAAGTTGCAAGACAATTCTTAAATGCTTGGCATGCTCAGACTCGTCTCTTGGATATATTAGAATGTCATCAATGAATACCACAATAAATCTGTCTAAATACGGTCTAAAGATTCTATTCATCAAATCCATTAATATTGTAGGTGCATTACTTAAACTAAACGACATCACATGAAATTCATAATGCCTGCACTTGGTTCTGGATGCAGTTTTAGGCACATCCAAATCTTTAACTCGTAGTTAATAGTAACCAAAATGAAGATCAATCTTCGAGAACACAGTTTCACCTTTCAACTAATCAAACAGTCATCAATTCACAACAATAGATACTTATTCTTGATTGTAACCTTGTTGAGCTAATGGTAATCAATACACAATCTCATTGATCCATCCTTTTTCTTAACAAATAGAATAAGTGCACCCCAAGGTGAGTAACTAGGTCAAGTAAAACCCCAATCTATCAATTCTTCAAAATGTGCTTTCAACTCCTTCAACTCAGTAGGAGCCATTCTGTATGGTGCTATCAATATCAGTGATGTTCCTGGTATTAACTTAATATCAAACTCAACATCTCTGATCGACGGTAATCCAAGTAACTCCTCTAGAAATACATCAGGATACTCACAAACCATTAGCACTGATTCAAGCTTCAACTTAGATACTTTTGAATCCAATACATATGCAAGGTAAGCATCACAACATTTTCTCACATATTTCAGTGCTAACATAGCTGAAATAACAATAGGCAACCCACTCAAACTATCTGATTCAATCTGAAGTGTTTCACCATTCTAACATTTCAATATAATAAGCTTTCATCTATAGTTCACAATAGCATTATGTAGAGTCAGCAAATCCATGCCCAAAATCACATCACACTCATCAAACGACAATAGCATCAAATAAGCCAGAAAACTATAACCCCGAGTTATTAAAGGACTGTTCTTGCAAACTTTATCAATTAATACATACTAACCTAAGGGGTTCAACATTTTAAACATGAATTCAATTGTAACACCCCTTACCCGAAACCATCACCGGAATCGAGTAATGAGCATTACCGAACTTACCGTAGTACAGACTCATGTTTGTATATGATTCAATTCATAAATACCCTTATTGAGGGTTTTCTAACACAATACAGGCATTTTGGATGATTAGGATTCAAATCCTATCATATTGGAAACTCGAAAAAATTTTCACTTTTAAAACAACGTCACACGCCTATGTGACTTTTAGCATGGCCGTGTGATGAGACCGTGTGGCCTTCACACGCCCATGCCTAGCGACTGTGGACTAAACTGTCCAATTGGCCACGGCCACTCCACAGGACCGTTTGGAGGCCGTGTACACCACACGGTGGAGACACACGGTCGTGTCTCTTGCCCGTGTGGTACCCTAAATGAAACTTTCAGGTGCAAGGGAGGCACGGTCTAAGCGCACGCCCGTAGGGTCAGACCGCGTGTTGCCCACGGCCTAGGCACGCCCATGCCACCCGACCGTGGAGTAGTCTGTCAAATCACACACGGCCATGGCACACGCCCATGTGCCCTACCATGCAGGCTGTGTCAGGCTATTTACCAAGCCTGGACCTCCCTGAAATATAAATAGATACACATACCATTCATCTCAACCCATTCCAATAACATATGGTCAAAATGACTATATATATGAACACCATTTACAAAATGAGTATCATATATAAACCTATACTATTTGGCTTACAAAACAATACCATACAATGACTAGCCACCTATACATGCCAAAATAAAAAAATCAAAACCATGTATACATATACCAAAGTAGCTTGATAGTGTGAGATGAGCCTCCTTCGATCACCAATCCAAGTATGTTGTATACTCGTTTATCTAAAAGGAAAGGGAAAAGAAGAGGAGTAAGCTACAAATAGCTTAGTAAGTCACTAGTAAATTATTAGCAACATCACAATGTCTAGATAAGCCATTTTAATTCACACATAGCACATAACCAACAATCACATAACTTACTCATTTATCTCCTTACCAAATTGTTCAAATATGGACATCCACACATATATCATATTCAGTTCGTTTCCAGTTACTTAACCTGCACAATTACTTCACATAATAGCATTAATCCCGTTGAACATTCAGAATAGAAACGGATACATAGAGGTTAGCACAGAAGTGCCTTACAGAAATGTGACCGAAGCTAGTATAGAGTTATGGCAAAAGCCGCCAGAATACGTAGCTGAAGCTACCAGAATATGTAGCCAAAGCTACTTCAGGTCACAGAATGCAGATGTAATCCACGGGCTGCTCACACAAGCTGACAGGTGACTGCAACACATGCAAGTACACCCAACACCCAGGATACAGAATCAGACAGAATCAAAGACCCTCAAGTGACATGTCACCATATCCGGAAATATTCTTACAGTTCAAACGGGATTTACGGAATACACAATTATCCATTTTCATGATTCATAGTTTTCATTTATATATTATCAAATAGAACCCGTCAAATCATTTACAATGATATAAAAATGCTATAATTTACACATGACTTACCTCGATAACAAAACGACTAAACCTCAAATTAGTCAACTACCTTTTCTTTTCTGTGATCTCGATCATTTTCTCTACTTTCTTGATTTAAATAGACATATTTAATACATTTTATCAATTTATTACTCAAATTCGTTCACAATTCGGGCTTTTGGCAAAATGACCATTTTGCCCCTAGTCTCGTAAATTCAATTTCATTCTAATTTCTTAGCAATTTAGACTTAGCTAAATCTCTTTCATAATAATAATCCAAGAATCACACATTTTCATATACTTATGAACAAATTTTCATTTTTTTCATTTTAGTCCCTTAGGGACGTTTTTACCGAAAATTATTTAGAAAAACCCGTAAATAACAGTCCAATAATTTATTTTCTACCATTTCTCATCAATTCACAAATTTTCTAAGAATGGGTAGATTTTTAAAACTCAATTTCCCTTCAAATAAATGGTAAAATCATGAAATTTAGACTTAGAGGAACTCAAAAATACGAAAATAATTGAAAACGGGGCTAAAATGCACTTACAATTTGCTTGAAAAAGCTCAAAACCCTTGGCTATGGAGAAGGAAATTTTCGGCAGCCATAGAAGAAGAAGATGAACACTTTTACACCCATTTTCATCTTTTTATTGTCTTTTAGTAATTTGGACAAAAATGCCCTTAATGACATTACTCATGAACATTTCTAGAAATGCCCTTTTGTGTCCATACTAATAACCAATGGCCTAATTGCCTCATAAACTCTCCTAATTTCATATCACATTTCAATCAAGTCCTTAATTCATCAGTGTCACACACATTTATCACATCTTGCAATTTAGTCCCGAAATTTCAATTAGCCATCAAATCAATAAATTTTCTAAACGATTTTCACACAGAGCTTATTTAATAAATCGGAAAAACATAAAATTTTCAAAATTTAACTATTTTAATTCGAATTTGTGGTTACGAAACCACTGTTTCGGTTAGACCCTATTTTGGGCTGTCACAATCCTCCCCCTTAGGGATTTTCATCCCCGAAAATCTTACCAGTAAACAGATGGGGATACTAATTCTTCATAGTCTCTTCCGTTTCCCATGTTGCCTCTTCTACTCCATGACGTTGCCACAATACCTTTACCAAAGCAATTCTTTTATTTCTTAACTGTTTCACTTTTCGTGCCAAAATCTTAATCAGTTCTTCATCGTACGACATATCTGGCCGAATTTCGATTTCAGTAGGTGAAATCGCATGTGATGGATCTGACCGATACCGACGAAGCATAGAAACATGAAACACATTGTGAATTCTTTCCAACTCTGATGGTAAGGCTAACCGATAGGCTACTGGGCCAATTCTTTCAATCATTTCGTAAGGACCAATAAAATGCAGACTTAATTTACCCTTACGGCCAAACCTCAAAATTTTCTTCCACGGAGACACTTTCAAGAACACTTTATCTCCCACTTGAAATTCAGTTTCTTTTCTTTTCAAATCCAAATACGATTTTTGTCGATCGGATGTAGCTTTCAGACAATTTCAAATTATCTTTACTTTATTTTCAGTCTCTTTTACCCAATCAGTCCCATGAACATATCTTTCACGAAGTTCAATCCAATATAATAGAGTCTGACATTTCCATCCGTATAGAGCTTCATATGGTACCATTTTAATGCTTGATTGATAACTGTTGTTATATGCGAATTCAATCAAAGGCAGAAATTTATCCCAACTACCTTCAAACTCTAAAACACAGCATCTTAACATATCTTCAAGCACTTGAATCACTCTTTCTGATTGCCCGTCTGATTGGGGATGAAAGGAAGTACTAAAACTTAATATAGTACCCAACGCCTCTTGTAACTTCTTCCAGAACCTCGAGGTAAAACTCGGATCTCTATCGGAAATAATGGATACAGGCACACTATGCAATCTAACTATCTCAGAAAGATATAACTCTGCCAATATATCCAGAGAAAAGTCCATTCTCACTGGAATGAAATGAGCTGACTTAGTTAACCTATCGACTATTACCCAGACAGAATCTTCTTTTTTGGCGTTAAAGGTAATCCAGAAACAAAATCCATAGTGATCTTTTCCCATTTCCATTCAGGAATCATAATTAGCTGGAGCAATCCCGAAGGTAACTGATGTTTTGCTTTTACCCTCTGACACACTAAGCACTTTAACACATATTCAGAAATATCTCGTTTCATGCCCGGCCACCGATACACTCTCTTCAGATCTTGGTACATTTTCACACTACCCGGATTTACTGCTCAACGGCTATCATGAGCATCATGCAAAATTTTCTGAATCAATTCAGTATTTCCTGGCATACAAACTCTATCACGAAACAGTAGGCAATCATTCGAATCAATTTGGAATTCAAAACTATCATCTGTTACACATTGAGTTTGTTTCGCTAATAAATCACTGTCTAATTTTTTAGCTTCACAGATCTCTTTCAAGAACAACGACTTTCCCACTAACTCGGTGATAAACAATAAATTATACATATTTTTACCTCATGTTTAGCCTATATTTTGGATGAATTGTTATCAATTTAGTGAGAATTGGTGCTCTTAATCCTTCTTTTTCATATCTTATACTCAAGAGAGCATATGGAAGAGAAAAGAATAGGAAATGAACCGAAAATGAGAAAAATGGGCCGAAAATGACATAACACACGGCCCAAGGAATCACCACACGTCGTGCCACACGGCCGTGCCACATGAAGATCACACGGTCCAGCCCTCGACAAGCACGGGCAAGCCACACGGCCGTGCCAAATCACACGACCTTTGTCGAAGTCACACGGGCGTGGCACACGGGCGTGTTCTAGTCGTGAGGAAGAGGAATTTCACTCGAATTGGGATACTTGGAGGCTAAGAAAGGCTCTCCAAAGCTCTATATAAAGACTCTAGGAGGCAACTCTAGGGGTGTGCTTATTTCCCCCAAAAGGGAAGTATTCTTTACTGCCAACATAGAGAGTGGAAGTAGGGATTACTCGCAGGAAAGCTGATTGATTCATCCCAGAAGCCAGAATTCTGCAGCAATATAGAGGATCTCCCTAAATTCCTTTAGGGGTTTTCGGGTTCTTTTATGTTTTGTTATTTTATATCTTCTGAGATGTTTTCTTTCTTTATTATGAACTAAACCCCTCAAATACTTGAGGGGGATGAAACCTAAGATAAATCTTGTTATTTATTCTTGATTTATATAATAAATACTTGAATTGTTCTTAATTATGTGTTCTTCATTCTTGATTTAATAGTCCTAGGTATTATTTCAAGAATTGGATGTGCTTAGAGCAGAGGAGCAAAAGCCCCTGTGATAAGAGTAGATCTACCATAATTAAGCGGAGTTGCATGCAACCCTAGACATAGGGCGACATAAATCTGCCGGATTAGGGTCAAACCTAATATGGGGAACCATAGATCGAATTAATGCAACCTAGGGAGTTAATTAATAAGGGAACTTTAATTAACAACTTAGGCCTAGTTGCTCTACGCCTCGACGGAGGGTTTAGCATAGATTAGGGATCTCTACGAATCAAGTCAAGTAAACAAATCATATAGTTCAAGAAAACAATAACAAGTGAAGTCTAGGTGGATTCTCCCTTAAGTATTGTCCATATCAATCAGCTTTTCCCTAAAAAGTTTTCCCAATTTACTCTTTGTGCTTTTCTTAGTTAGTTTTAGAAGTAGTTTAAACAAACCCCTCTTTTATTCTTAGGCTAGATAATAGAAAGGAAGTAAGTAATAGTACTTTTGGTTCCCTTGGGTACGATAACTCGGTCTTGCCACTAAGCTATACTACTGTTCAATAGGTGCGCTTGCCTTAAACGTCGTGATATTAGTTAGTTTGGGTGTGATCAAGTTCTTTATAAATTTTATTACTTCATATCACGCGATATCAAGTTTTTGGCGCCGTTGCCGGGGAACTAAAATATTACGAGCACTCGATTTCTATTACTTTAGCCATTAATATATTTATTTATTTATTTTTATTTTTATTTTTATTTTTATTTTTATTTTTATTTTCTTCTTATTTTTTTCTAGGTTTTTCTAAGTTTATTTTTTATTTTTATTTTATTTTCGTTCCTTTTTTATTTTTCTAGGTTTTTCTAGTTTATGACTAGAAACAACCCAACAGGACCATTACTTTTTTACGAAGATTTAGAAGCTACAGTTCGCAGAAATCGCAGAGAGATCAGACGAAGCCTACATTATCTAGAGCAAGAACCTGAGCATGAGCCAGAACCTACAGAAGAGATAGAAGCAAATCAAAACATTCCACCACATCCAGCACTACCAGCAAAACCAGTAAACCAGGATGAAGCTCCTCGAACTATTATGATTATGCTAAACCTAGTTTGATTGGTACTCAAACTAGCATTGTTAGACCTGCTATTGCTGCTAATAATTTTGAACTAAAACCTAACACTATTCAGATGATTCAGCAGTTTGTACAGTTTGATGGTTTACAGGATGAAGATCCCACCGCTCATTTAGCAAACTTTTTGGAATTGTGCGATACTTTTAAAATTAATGGCATTTCTGATGATGCTATTCGACTAAGGCTATTTCCATTCTCTCTGAGAAACAAAGCCAAACAGTGGTTAAATTCTCTACCACGAGGCTCAATCACCACATGGGAACAGATGACAGAAAAATTTTTACTTAAATATTTTCCTTCCGCTAAAACAGCTAAATTACGAAACGATATTTCTTCCTTTGTGCAGATGGATTTAGAAACACTTTACGATGCCTGGGAGAGATACAAGGATCTATTGAGAAGATGTCCTCATCATGGACTACCTTTATGGCTACAAGTTCAAACCTTCCACAACGGTTTGAATCCATCCACACGACAAATGGTTGATGCAGCCGTAGGAGGAACAATTAATAATAAAACGCCAGAAGCAGCTTATGAATTTATTGAAGAAATGTCATTGAATAACTATCAGTGGCAAATCATGAGGACAAAGCCGACAAAAGTTGTAGGAGTTTATAATATTGATGCTGTTACTATGCTTACTAATCAGGTGGAACTTTTAAATAAAAAGTTTGATAATTTTGTTGGTTCTACGCAGGTACTGCCAGTTATGCAATGCAACGCAACTCCAGGAAATATGTTCAATCCAAATTACTCCTCTTATGGACATAGCATGGAAACTCAGCAAGCCAACTATATGGGTAACAATTCTAGACTTCAAAATAACCCTTATAGTAATACTTATAATGCAGGTTAGCAGAGTCACCCCAGTTTTTCATGGGAAGGACAAGGAAATCAAAGACAACCACCTCCTCTAGGATTGCAACAGCCACCATTCCAACAAGAGAAAAAGCCGAACTTTGAAGAGATGGTCACAAAATTTATTGCCGTATCAGAAACACGTTTCCAAAACACTGAAACTGCATTGAAGAACCAGCAGGCATCCATTCAAGGACTTGAAACTCAAATAGGCCAGCTTGCCAAGCTAATCTCTGAAAAACCGCAAGGTGGGTTATCAAGCGATACTGAGACTAACCCTAAGGAGCAACTCAATGCTGTGGATACAATAGATGATGAGGGGATAACCAAAACCAACCCAAAGCCATGCAAGGAGCCTGTGGTAAGTAAAGGAAAGGATGAGGCAAGTCCCAAAGATGAAATCGTCAAAGAATTTAAACCTCGTATCCCATACCCAAACGCGCTAAAGAAAGACCGCACAGATCAGCAATTCGGTAAGTTTCTTAAACTATTAAAGAAATTACATATTAACTTACCTTTTGTTGAAGCAATTATGCAGATGCCGGAGTACGCAAAATTTTTAAAGGAACTTCTCACAAATAAAAGAAAGTTGGAAGAATTGTCCATAGTGGAACTCAACGAGGAATGCTCAGCTATTCTCCAAAATAAACTGCCAACCAAACTGAAAGATCCAGGGAGTTTTATTATTCCTTGTTTATTTGGTAGCCTAGACACCAAAAATGCTTTAGCTAATTTAGGAGCTAGTATAAATGTCATGCCTTATAAACTGTTTAAACAACTAGGTCTTGAAAAGCCTAAGCAAACTAAGATGAGCATTCAACTAGCTGATAAAACTATTAGGTCTCCTAAGGGAATAATTGAAGATGTGCTCGTCAAAATTGATAAATTTATATTCCCAGTTGACTTTGTTGTTTTAGACATTGATGAGGATAGCGATATACCCTCAATTCTAGGGCGACCCTTCTTAGCAACTGCCAGAACAATAATTGATTTAGGAACAGGTGAACTTACACTACGTGTAGGTGATGACAAAGTTACTTTACAAGCTCAAAACGCAATTAAAACTGTTGATAATAATATAGTCACGAGTCCTTGTAAAAACATTGAACTCACCACCCAACCTTCTGTACAGGATGCACTTCACATAAAGGCAACCCAATTACAGACAAGTCCATCCAATGGAGAGGCACCTAAAAAGCGAACGCTTCAGATCGAGGAACTAGATGAGTGGTTGAACCATCATGAAAAACCCAAAATATGCCACACCAACCCAGAGCATCACCAAGACGACCCTCAGGTAAAAACGTGTCAAATCAAGGTAGGGGAAAAGGTACTTCTAGGGGAAGACGACCCTTGAATCTTGAACTCGAAAGAACATACAAGTGACATACCTCACTTCACGGTAATGAAAATCTTCCCTTATGGTACAGTAGAAATAAAACATGAGTCACTTGGCACTTTCAAGGTAAACCATACTCGACTCAAATCTTATGTTAATAATAAAAATGCAAGCAGGATAGAAGAGTATCAACTCTTCAAACCACCATGAACGAACAAGCTTAAGAAAAGTCGAGCTTAGACTATAAACAAGCGCTTTTCGGGAGGCAACCCGAGCAATAAATTAATAACTTTTCTTTGTTTAAAATTTTCTAGTATTTTTATGCAGCAACTAACATTTTTTATGCAGAATTCTAGGCTACACGGCCAGCCACACGGGCGTGCCTAAGGCCGTGTGACATCTTAAAACAGAGACACGGTCGTGCACCCAGACCGTGTACAAATAGAGCAGAAGTTTCCCAAAAGCACGGGAGGTCGACAAATCACCACGGTCGTGTGATATGGTCGTGGCAACTTTACGAATTCCACACGGGCTATCAACAACTTCCCACGGCCGTGCGACATGGCCGTGGCAACCCTGCAGTATCAACACGGGCTAACCCCGAGACACACGAGCGTGTGCCTCTATTCTCTCATTCGGATATATTTTTTTCTCATTTTTTTCCTTTATTAGTTTCCTTTTCATTTCAAAATTTATTTTTATGTTTAATCCTTTTAATCATTACAGTATTAGTATTTTTTAGAACTTAGTTTATTATTTTTCTGTTATTTAATTTTCTATCTTTCATATCGGCCAATCCCTAACGAGTAATCTCTATTAATCCAAAATTTCCACGACTAATTAAATATTTCCACAGTTTCAAAAAAAAGGAGGTCTACAGATCATATTCGAATAGAAATGGGACCACCTCTGCCGCATTTACCGACTCTTCCTCACAAATTCATCCTAAATTCAGGGAGTTTCAATTCTCTCCCTATCTTATGATATTATACTTCTCTTGCTATTTATATAACTTTGTACATTGAGGGCAATGTACATCTTAAGTGTGGGGGGGAGGGAATCTTACTTGAAATCTTTACATTATCTATGAAAATCCCTAAAATTGTACTTCATGCATTGTTCTTAACTAATTCTCAATCTCCTATTAGGAATTTATTCTGATTGATTTATGATTTCTATCGATATGTTGAGAATTAAGATATAGGTGCTTGTACTTTGATTATTCAAACTTTAAAACATTAGGGAATCAAGCATCATAAGTTGAAATTTTTTAGAACCCCAAATTTTTTTTTTTGCATAAGTTATCTTCCCTAAATTTAAGTATTATCTTGAGATTTGAAATTCGCAGGATTGACATCAAAAGCCATAATTCTGGTGTGATTTTTGAGCCTTTTTGAGCATACATTCTTTCGTGCTCACTTTAATTATTGTTTTGAGTGAGTCAATACTGAATTGTTATTCTAAAACTTGCTTCGATTATACATGTCGAGACCACATCATTGATTTGATATACCGAAATGATAAAGGTACTTAGGATTTAACCCACTTACCCCACAAAAAGCCTACCTCCATAAATTAACCCCTAGTAAACCCCATTGAGCCTAACAACCTTTTCCTTGACTCACCCTCTAATTATTAACCAATAACCCATTTTTGTTGAATTGCATTCAATTATTTTGACCCCTATTTTTGTCGAGATTTGAGTTGAATTTTTCATCTAGCTTTTTTTTTTCTCCTTTCCAGATTGTAAAGTTTTATTCAATTTATTACATTACTTGAATTGTTCTTAATTAAAAAAAAGAAAAAAAAAGAAGAAAAGAAAGAAAAAAAAATATATGTACATACAGTGAAATTTAGTTGTAACTTGTAATAGTTGAACAAGTTTTTGCATATTTCTATTTTAAGGCTACCAAGGCAAAAATAATAGTATCATAAGAATTAGCTGAGAAATATGTTCCAATGATAGAGATTTTTCTAGTTAGATAATTTTTCAGTTCAATCTCGATTCTAACATTCTTTTTCCAGCCTGTGACAACACCCCTAACCAAGCCCTGTTACAACCATTAAAAGACCTTTTGATCAATGTATCATATCAAACTTTAGTGGTGGAGATTTGATTTTCTTGCAAGCTTATGGTAATAACTTTTTAGGTTGACTAAGGAGTGCTTAAATTTTGAACCCTAAACACTTTGAGTGGATAGAGTGAACCTTTAGTGAGGATGTCAACTCCTGTTAATTAAGATGGAGAGATAACTACTTAGAAGGAAGGAAAAGACTTATGTTTTCAATGATAAAATTCTTAACTTAGAGTGATTGAGTCTTTAATGTTCTTCTGATTGAATTACCCATTGTATGATTACCTGTGCACTAGTTTGAAACATTATTGATAAAGATTGTAGGTTGAGAGGAATAATTCTTATTTAGGGATTGAGATTTTGCTTGAGGACAAGCAAAGGCTTAAGTGTGGGGGTATTTGATAAACAATAAATTATACATATTTTTACCTCATGTTTAGCCTATATTTTGGATGAATTATTATCAATTTAGTGAGAATTGGTGCTCTTAATCCTTCTTTTTCATATCTTATACTCAGGAGAGCATATGGAAGAGAAAAGAATAGGAAATGAACCGAAAATGAGGAAAATGGGCCGAAAATAACATAACACACGGCCGTGCCACATGAAGATTACACGGTCCAGCCCTCGACAAGCACGGGCAAGCCACACGGCCGTGCCAAATCACACGGCCTTTGTCAAAGTCACACGGGCGTGGCACACGGGCGTGTTCTAGTCATGAGGAAGAGGAATTTCACTCGAATTGGGATACTTAGAGGCTAAGAAAGGCTCTCCAAAGCTCTATATAAAGACCCTAGGAGGCAACTCTAGGGGTGTGCTTATTTCCCCCAAAAGGGAAGTATTCTTTGCTGCCAACATAGAGAGTGGAAGTAGGGATTACTCGCAGGAAAGCTGATTGATTCATCCCAGAAGCCGGAATTCTGCAGCAATATAGAGGATCTCCCTAAATTCCTTCAGGGGTTTTCGGGTTCTTTTATGTTTTGTTATTTTATATCTTCTGAGATGTTTTCTTTCTTTATTATGAACTAAACCCCTCAAATACTTGAGGGGGATGAAACCTAAGATAGATCTTGTTATTTATTCTTGATTTATATGATAAATACTTGAATTGTTCTTAATTCTGTGTTCTTCATTCTTGATTTAATAGTCCTAGGTATTATTTCAAGAATTGGATGTGCTTAGAGCATAGGAGCAAAAATCCCTGTGATAAGAGTAGATCTACCATAATTAAGCAGAGTTGCATGCAATCCTAGACATAGGGCGACATAAATCTACCGGATTAGGGTCAAACCTAATATGGGGAACCATAGATCGAATTAATGCAACCTAGGGAGTTAATTAATAAGGGAACTTTAATTAACAACTTAAGCCTAGTTGCTCTACGCCTCGACGGAGGGTTTAGCATAGATTAGGGATCTCTACGGATCAAGTCAAGTAAACAAATCATATAGTTCAAGAAAACAATAACAAGTGAAGTCTAGGTGGATTCTCCCTTAAGTATTGTCCATATCAATCAGCTTTTCCCTAAAAAGTTTTCCCAATTTACTCTTTGTGCTTTTCTTAGCTAGTTTTAGAAGTAGTTTAAACAAACCCCTCTTTTATTCTTAGGCTAGATAATAGAAAGGAAGTAAGTAATAGTACTTTTGGTTCCCTTGGGTACGATAACTCGGTCTTGCCACTAAGCTATACTACTGTTCGATAGGTGCGCTTGCCTTAAACATCGTGATATTAGTTAGTTTGGGTGTGATCAAGTTCTTTATAAATTTTATTACTTCATATCACGCGATATCACTCGGCAATCCATGAACCATCAACAGAAAATGACAAATTTGTATTCAAAGCTCTCAAAGCACAAAGACTTCCTACTTAAGGCGTCAGCAACCACATTTGCTTTACCTGGATGATAGTCTATCACAAGCTCGTAGTCTTTTAATAATTCAAGCCATCTTCGTTGTCATAAATTTAAATCTTTCTGAGTCATAACATACTTTAGACTTTTATGACTGGTATACACTCTACACCTTTCACCATACAAATAATGTCGCCAAATCTTCAAGGCAAATACTGTAACAGCTAACTCCAGATTGTGCGTCGGATAATTCCATTCATGCGGCTTCAATTGCTGAGAGGCATAAGCTACTACTTTTCCTTCTTGCATCAATACACACCTGAGTCCATTTAGAGATGCATCGCTATAAACAACGAATTCTTTCCCCGACTCAAGTTGCATTAATAATGGTGCCTCAGTTAAATAGTTCTTCAATTTTTCAAAGCTTTGCCGACACTCATCAGTCCACACAAATTTAACTTCTTTTCACAACAGTCTCATGATCGGAGAAGCTATTATAGAAAAACCCTCTACAAACCGACGATAATACCTGGCTAGACCCAGAAAACTTCTGACTTCAGACACATTCTTAGGAGGCTTCCATTCTATAATTACTGAGATCTTATTCGAATCTACTCTAATACCTTTTTACGAAATAATGTGTCCCAAAAACCCGACTTCACTAAGCCAGAACTCACTTTTACTGAACTTAGCATACAATTTCTTCTCTCTCAAGGTCTGTAGTATAGTTCTCAAATGCTTCACATGCTCAGATTCACTTTGAAAATATATCAGAATATCATCAATGAAAACCACTATGAACTTATCTAAATAAGGCCTAAAAATCCGATTCATTAGATCCATAAAAATGGCCGGAGCATTGGTCAATCCAAACGACATTACCAAAAATTTGTAGTGACCATATCGGGTCCTAAAGCAGTTTTAGGCACATCTGACTCCTTAACCTTCAATTGATAATGTCCAAACCTCAGATCAATTTTGGAAAACACCGAGGCATCCTTAAGCTGATCAAATAAGTCATCGATTCTAGGCAACGGATACTTATTCTTCACTGTTACTCGATTAAGCTGACGATAATCAATACAAAGCCTCAGCGACCCATCTTTCTTCTTAACAAATAGAACCAGAGCACCCCATGGTGAAAAGCTCGGTCTTACAAACCCTTTATTTGTTAACTCTTACAACAGTACTTTCAATTCCTTTAATTCAGTTGGCGCCATTCTATAAGGAGCAATCGATATCGGAGCAGTACCTGGAAGCAGTTCAATACCAAATTCTATTTCTCTATCCGGAGGTAATCCAGGCAATTCTTCCGGAAATACATCTAAATATTCACATACTACAGGCACAGATTCAATTTTCTTTTCAGACACCTTAGTATTTAGTACATATGCCAAATATGCCTCACAACCACTCTTTAAACATTTATAAGCAGTCATTGCAGAAATCACAGTCGGAACACAGCCTGTCTTATCTATTTCAATTCGCAGTATCTCACCATTACCACAATTCAATTCAAGAATCTTTCATCTACAATCTATTTTAGCACCGTGCAAAGTTAACCAATCATTCCCAAAATGACATCAAATTCATCAAAAGGTAATAGCATTAAATCAACAGGGAAATAGTGACCACGAATAATCAAAGAATAGTTCTTACAAATTTTGTCTACTATCACATGTTTTTCTAATGGATTCGACACTTTGACCATAAATTCAGTGGACTCAATACACAGATTCTTATCAGACACTAGTTTCACACACATATACGAATGAGTTGATCCCGGATCAATTAAAGCAAGAACAGAATTATCATAGAGAGAAAATGTACCAGTAATCACTTCAGGTGAAGACACTTCCTTACGAGCCCTCATGGCATATGCTCTAGCTAGAGCTCTCGATTTAGATCTTGCAGTGGTATCTTTCTTTTCGTTTTTACTGCTATTTCCAGATCCCATATTCCTTGGTGGTCTTCCTTTACTCACATTACTCGATTTTATATTCTGAGGTTTCTCAAACTCTTCACTCTCAGGACAGTCTTTAATAAAATGATCTTAAGACCCATATCTAAAACAAGCTCGGTTATGCAGATAACATTCACCGAATGTCTCCTTCCACAGTGTTGACACTCAACTCTATTAGATCTGACACTACCAACACTTGCTACAGAGGTGGTTTGACCCTTCGGATTGGACCGTTGCTTACCACGATCCCTTTGAGAAAAACTTACCGAAACATTTGATCGAGAACTCATCTCTCTCGACTTCTTTGATTGTGACAGAAATTATCTGCCCATTGATCTTTTTCTTGCATCTCTGGCTTCATCTTCAACCTTTCTTTTCTCTTTGCTTAATGCCTCAACCTTAATGGCCCTTTCCACAAGCACCACTAATTCTTTAATTTCTAGAATTCCTACAAGTAATCTAATATCTTCATTCAGTCCGTCTTTAAATCTCTTACAAAGTATTGCTTCAGTAGTTACAAACTCTTGGGCATACTTACTTAATCTGACGAACTCTCTTTCATACTCAGCTACTAACATTTGCCCTTGCTTTAGCTCCATAAACTCTTTTCGCTTCTGATCGATAAACTGCTGACTGATGTATTTCTTACGAAATTCTTCCAAAAAGAAGTCCTATGAAACTTTCACTCCCGAGACCACTGATATCAAAGTTTTCCACTAGTGATAAGCAGAATCTCTTAGTAATGAAATGGCACATTTCGAACTTTCTTCCGGTGTACAAGACAATTCGTCTAACACTCTCACAGTGTTCTCTAACCAGAATTCAGCTTTCTCTGGGTCATCATCCACATTAGCTCAGAATTCTTCAGCCCCATACTTTTTAATCTTATCCACAGGAGGCTTAGACAGTCTTATTACTTCTGTTTGCAGAGGGGCTATGGGAACGACTTGAGGAACAAGAGGGGACGGAGGAGGTTGAGCATTCGGATTCGCCCGAATGAACTTCGTATACCAATTACTCATCATATGGAGAAAAGCTGTAACGCCCTCTTACCCGAGACTATCGCCGGAGTCGAGCTTGAAGTGTTACTATACTTAATTTATCACTTAAACGAATTTAAACCATTTATTCCAACATTCGTAATAAGCTGACAATCTGCATCATGGTTGCAAAAAAAATCATATCTCGAGTTACAAAACTCAAATTTTAGATCCGTAAATTTTCCGTAAAACTAGACTCATATATCTATCTATTAATTGTTTTCTAGAATTTTTGGTTGGGCCAATTAATATAGTTTATTAGTTAAAGTTTCCCCTATTTTAGTGTTTGACTGCTCTGACCTATGTTCACTACAAATCACTTTTCTCTCTGTACAAAACTCAAATGACTATGTTGTTTATTTCTCCTAAAACTAGACTCAATAAGGAATCTACACATATATAGTATGACTCCTAATTGTTTTTTTACAATTTGTAGTGAATTTTTAAAGTCAAAACAGGGGATTCAGAAATCGCTCTGACCCTGTTCCACCAAAACCCAAATATTTCATACAATACAACTCTTTTTCCTGTTTCATTTCTTCCATATGAAAATAGACACAATAAGATTCAATTTCATATTTTATTCACCATCAAATCGTGTCTCTACTATTTTTAGGGATTTTTCAAACTCACATCACTGCTGTTGAAAAATTCTGTTTTATAACAAAGTTCAGCTTTTTATAGATTTTCATGGACTAAGTAGCACATTAAATATACATGACACCAAATATGATCTAGATTGGCCATTCCAATGGCTAATCATTTCCAAGCATTTCCTTATCAAACCATCACCATATCATAAGGTTATTCACACAAATTGATTATAATGCTATACATGCCATATTCAAAATACAAGCCATTATACCAAATTGTCCCGGATAGTGTGATCGTTCCTTCGACCCTTCCCGATTTCCGAGCTAGCTTGTCAAAACTACAATGAATGAAAAGAAGGGAGTAAGCATAAATGCTTAGTAAATTCACATGTAAATAACAAGTAACATAACTATGCAAATCAACATAACCACCAATTACATAATATCATTACATTCATGACACAAGAATACTTGCTATTTTACCACATTCTTGTCTTACCAAGTTCTCAACTCGAGATTTAGGCTCATACCTGCCAACTTCCTCTTTCACCATACTTTCCAACATACCTCTTTCGTTTAGGCGTTCTCATTATTCATTTAAAAATCTACCCGTTGAACTCATCGGAATATAATTCGGATACACGGATTTCACATACATAAGTGTCATATCTGTAGCTAGACATGTAACACTCTAGACCCTCATCCATCGCCGGAATAAGGTTACGAGGTATTACCTTTCCAAAACTTAACTCTCACACATTCAAAGACACACATATAACTTGATTTAATATAGTTCTCAAAACATGTGAATATAAGAACCAAATTCGCAAGGTTATACTCATTCACATATCAAAAATCAATTTGTAACCTAGTTTATTAGTTGCTAGCCGAATACACTATCTTACAAATATGAATCATTCAATGCAACCTACTCATCTTTACAACTACTTCATTTTACTATGCATGAATAATATCTTAAACACTTAAACATATTTATCAAACAACATCATCAGATATTTATAGATATTCAAATACCCATTCTTCATCAAACCATACATTCATATACAAATGACAAAAGAGAAAGCCATTTTCGCATGGCTTGAATACAGAAAGCCATTTTCGCATGGCTTGAATACAACGTAACCAAATGTCCCAAAACAAGTTTAACTATACATGCCATATCAAAACTATCGTTTTAATAAGTACCGAATAAAATTTAGATAGTGTGGATGACTTCAGCTTTGAATTCCCTGAGATCGTAACTAGCAATCGAGATCTATAAAACAGAGAAAACAAATATAAACAGAGTAAGCATTTCTATGCTTAGTAAGTTTTAAGCAATGCCACCATATAATTTAATCAAATAGATATCATTCAATTTGAAATGGTTAATCCTTAGGCCTATTATTTCTTTTTATCTTAGCACATATAGGAATAAATATACCACATTTAACATACATTGAGCATTTGAACCTCTCTTGAATCGGTACTGGTGTAACATAGATGATTCAAATTATAGCACATAGTTCCACACTTTGACCGAATATACCCATAAAGGCCAAGTTTCGCATATAATTTCAATTGAATTAGAATCTCATTACTATAAATAACCCACCTACTTTCACATAGCAACGTGCTTTGGTCGAATATATCACTATTACCTCTATAAACATAACATTTAATCACATATAATTCACATTCGAGTACGTGATACCTGGCCAGCTGAATGTTTCGAACATATTCAAATGGGTTTAATTTCAATTTCATCACAATCTCATACTTTGTTCAAATCACCAGCACGAAGCCTGCGAGTTCTTAAACTCGGATTTAATTCCAGCACAAAGCCTGCGGGACTTAGCCCGGATTTAATACCAGCACAAAGCCTGCGGGACTTTAACTCGGATTTAATACCAGCACAAGGCCTGCGGGACTTAGCCCGGATTTAATTTACCAAGTTTCATGCATATTTATCCACATGCTAATACCTTTCACAAAGCTTATACTTCAAATTCCCATATGGCCAAAACACATATACAATATACCAAAGTTTTCACCATTCGAAATAAGTACACCATTGATGCAAGGCATAACATTTGGATCCCATACCTCTATTACATTCGGCAATCACATATAATAGTAATAATATCACATTCATCATCCATACAACATAGTACATGGAATCATTTAACATATCATAATTAGATATATATTCAGTTCAACTTAGCTATACCAGCTATCCTCGAGTTAACATATAAATTCATTCTTATTCGGCGTATTATTTAAATAAGGACAACATCCCTTTAGCCACTTTTCAATAAACCATTAAGCATATATTCAACTTGTACACTTAAGAACTTACCTTAAAAAGTTGTCGAAGATTGGAAGTAACTATTCGAGCACCTTAGTTTTCCCCCTATCCGAGATTGCACCTTTGAGCTCTTGAGCTTTAAAAACCAACAAATTCAACTACTCAAAATTTTGTATTTGGTAAGGGCATCTCATGCATAGCCAAATTAAAATTTCATTTTTCTTAAACATCCACGGTAAAGCACTGTCCAATCACCGTAATTTGTTATAACTAAACCACCTCATAGTATACATATGCACATTCGGTTATTAAAGAGCAAAATTAGCACTTGGGCATTATTTTCTAATCAATTCAACTAAAACTTACAAAATACTTCCTAAGCCGAAAGCAAAAATCCATTTAATCAACACAAGACCGAATTCCCTAACTAATTCAATGATCAATGTTCACTTATCTTCAAAAGAACACCCAAACATCCACATTTTTATTCATAGCTTCATAGCTTCAAAGTTTCAACAATTAAGCACAAATCTAGCCATTGCCGTAAGCTTAATACATGTAAACTCAAGAATTTCATTCAACCACAACTCAATCCTATCGTTTAGCACTTAAATCCATCAATTCAAGACTCAATTCAACATTTAAACATGGAACATAAATTTTTTTCCAAATTTCTAAATTTTTCACAAGTTGCCGAATGCAACTATGTTTATCATTTCATGAACTAAAACCATGGGTCAATTACATAATGCACTTGGCAGCCAAATTTCATAATCAATTTAAAAGAAATCACATTACATACCTTTAAAAACAAGTGACCACCATAGCCGAATGCTTTTTAAACTTTTCTACTCTCCTTTTATTTTAGATTCGGCCAAAGGAAAGGATAAAAATGAAGCTTATTTTTGTTTAATTACCTATCATGCATGTAATGATTTATTCAATTACCAAAATGGCCATCTTAATATTATATCATTCCCACTAACTCATGGCCGAATGGTCCATGAAAAGTTTCCTTGGTCATATTGCATTATAAATCCTTCATGTTATAAGAACACCAACAATTCAATACTCACACATATAGCATTTATTTTTTTCTTCTCATGCAATTTGGCCCTTTAAGCTAATTAACATCTAACTGACAAAAATTAATTCACCAAATTTTCACATATAATCAAACACAAAATAAAAACATAAATAATAGTATTTTAGAAATTTTCTGATTCGGTTTAGTGGTTCCGAAACTACTTCCCGACTAGGGTTAAATTAGGGCTGTCACAAGACAACTCAATAGCCTACGAAATTTACATAGCCAAGCTACCATGTAACCCGTCCATAAGCAAACTCGGACTCAACTCAACGAGCTCGGATGCCTAGTTACATCTCACGAACTCGGACTCAACTCAACGAGTTTAGAACTCAACCATCCTAGTGACATGTCACTTGTATCCTAATCTATTCCCAAGGTTCAAACGGGATTCTCTTCAATCGCACCTTTTGGTCGTCTTCCTCGAAATGTCGGAACCGATACTTGGTAGCATTTCATATTTATCAAGTAGCTCACATAATTTGTATATTACTAAAAAATAATTCACAAAGCATAATATTTCATGATAATAAGTATCATATCATATAAATAACATTAAATCATTTAAAATAACAATTATGTTACTTTATTTACACATGAACTTACCTCGGTACAAAATATAGAAATTTTGCAATTTAGTCCACAATCTTTTCTTTTCCTCGATCAAGATTGATTCCACGTCTTTCTTGATCTAAAATAACACATTTAGCTTATTTAATACTCACATTTATCAAAATAGTCCTTAACTCTAACTTTGGCAAAATTACGATTTTGCCCCTAAACTTTTGCATATTTACACTTTTACCCCAAAGCTCAAAAATTAAACTTTTTCCATAATTCTTATGTTTTAGGACATGCTGATCATTTATTTACTAACAGCAACCTCAAATTCCCACTATAACATGTACTTATGAACAATAGGTATTTTTACCGATTAAGCCATTTTACTCGTTTCTACTTAAAACCGAGTAGCACAAGTTGTTTAACATAATTTAAGACCTCATATTCTATCATAAAACATCAAAATACACAATTATTTAACATGGGTCAATTTTTGAAATCAAACCCTAGCTCAAATAAATGGTAGAAATAGAGAAATCATGTTACCGGGATTTCAAAAACGTAAAAATCATTAAAAACGGGGCTAGAACGGACTTACAATCGAGCTTGGAAGCTTGAAAAACCCTAGCCATGGTTTCTCCATGCTATTTTCGGCCTTGAGGAAGAAGATGAGCAAAAATTGGCTTTTAATTTGATTTTTAATTCATTTAATCACTAAATGACCAAAATGCTCCTAACTTAAAAATATTCTTTTTTTTTCACCCATTTCATGTCCATTTTTGTCCAATAAATTAACCAATGGTCTAATTTCCATTTAAGGACCTCCAATTTAAATTTTCATAACAATTAGACACCTTTAACATATAGAACTCAACTTTTGCACTTTTTACAATTTAGTCCTTTTGACTAAATTCAGTGCCCAAACGTCAAAATTTTCGTACAATTTTTTTTTTTACAAAATAATTTCACAAAAATGTAAACCATAAAAATATAAATAAAACACATTTCAATTTAACACCTTTACCATTTGACAAAAATGCCCTTAATACATTTCTTTGTAATTTTTCATGTACAAGCCCATTTTTATCAAAAATTTTAGAAATTGGTCAAATTGCTATTTAAGACCTCCTAATTAATATTCCAAAGAAATTTCATACTAAAAGCTTCTAGAATGCAAGTTTTGCAACTTATTCGATTTAGTCCCTAATTTCAAATTAAGCACTTTATGCATAGAATTTCTTCACGAAATTTTCACACAATCATGCAATCATATCATAAACCTCAAAATAATTTTAAAATGATTATTTCTATCTCAGATTTGTGGTTAGGAAACCACTATTTCGATTAGGCCCTAATTTGGGATATTACAAAGGCTTCCCGAGCCTCATCTCCCTGACCCTGATTGTCGGGTCTACTTTCAACAGGTGCTATCCCTTGCGTGGGAGCAGGTGTATTACTCTGAGCGTCATCAACAATATCTCGGTTGGGATCCATTTACTATAATAGAAAACATTTCAAAATCATTAGAAGTAATCACACTATCAAGTTTTAGATATGGCATGTATAGACTGGCTACTACACTTACTACGTTAGTCCGAGAATCGACTAAACCATAGCTCTGATACCAATAAAAATGTAACACCCCTTACCCGAAACTGTCACCGGAATCGAGTAATGAGCGTTACCAAACTTACCGGAGTACAGACTCATGTTTGCATACGATTCAATTCATAATTACCCTTATCGAGGGTTGTCTAACACAATACAGGCATTTTGGATGATTAGGATTCAAATCCTATCATATTGGAAACTCAAAAAATTTTTCACTTTTAAAACAACGTCACACACCCGTGTGACTTTTAGCACGGCCGTCTGATGAGACAGTGTGGCCTTCACACGCCCATGCCTAGTGACTGTGTCCAATGGCCACGGCAACTCCACACGACCGTTTGGAGGCCGTGTACACCACATGGTGGAGACACACGGCCTTGTCTCTTGCCCATGTGGTACCCTAAATGAAACTTTCAGGTGTAAGGGAGGCACGGTCTGAGCGCACGCCCGTAGGGTCATACCGCGTGTCGCCCACGGCCTAGGCATGACCGTGCCACCCAACCGTGGAGTAGTCTATCAAATCACACACGGCTATGGTACACGCCCATGTGCCCTGCCGTGCAGGCCGTGTCAAGCTATTTACCAAGCCTTGACCTCCCTGAAATACAAATAGATACACATACCATTTATCTCAACCCATTCTAATAACATATGCTCAAAATGACTATATATATGAACACCATTTACAAAATGAGTATCACATATAAACCTATACTATTTGGCTTACAAAACAATACCATACAATGACTAGCCACCTATACATGCCAAAATCAAAATATCAAAACCATGTATACATATACCAAAGTAGCTTGATAGTGTGAGACGAGCCTCCTTCGATCACCAATCCAAGTATGCTCTATGCTCGTTAATCTAAAAGGAAAGGGAAAAGAAGAGGAGTAAGCTACAAATAGCTTAATAAGTCACTAGTAAATTATTAGCAACATCACAATATCTAGATAAGCCATTTTAATTCACATATAGCACATAACCAACAATCACATAACTTACTCATTCATCTCCTTACCAAATTGTTCAAATATGGACATCCACACATATATCATATTCAGTTCGTTTCCAGTTACTTAACCTGCACAATTACTTCACATAATAACATTAATCCTGTTGAACATTCAGAACAGAAACGGATACATAGAGGTTAGCACAGAAGTACCTTACAGAAATGTGACCGAAGCCAGTACAGAGTTATGGCAAAAGCCATCAGAATACGTAGCTGAAGCTACTAGAATATGTAGCCGAAGCTACTTCAGATCACAGAATGCAGATATAATCCACGGCCTGCTCACATAAGCTGACAGGTGACTGCAACACATGCAAGTACACCTAGCACCTGGGATACAGAATCAGACAGAATCAAAGACCCTCAAGTGACATGTCACCATATTCGAAAATATTCTTACAGTTCAAACGGGATTTACGGAATACACAATTATCCAATTTTCATGATTCATAGTTTTCATTTATATATTATCACATAGAACCCATCGAATCATTTACAATGATATAAAAATGCTATAATTTACACATGACTTACCTCGATAACAAAACGACTGAACCTCGAATTAGTCAACTACCTTTTCTTTTCTGCGATCTCGATCGTTTTCTCTTCCTTCTTGATCTAAATAGACACATTTAACACATTTCATCAATTTCTTACTCAAATTCGTTCACAATTCGGACTTTTGGCAAAATAACCATTTTGCCCCAAGTCTCGTAAACTCAATTTCATTATATTTTCTTAGCAATTTAGACTTAGCTAAATCTCTTTCATAATAACAATCCAAGAATCACACATTTTCATATACTTATGAACAAATTTTCATTTTTCTCATTTTAGTCCCTTAGGGACGTTTTTAGCGAAAACAATTCAGAAAAACCCGTAAATAACAGTCCAAGAATTTATTTTCTACCATTTCTCATCAATTCACAAATTTTCTAAGAATGGGTAGATTTTTAAAACTCAATTTCCCTTCAAATAAATGGTAAAATCATGAAATTTAGACTTAGAGGAACTCAAAAATACGAAAATAATCAAAAACGGGGCTAAAATGCACTTACAATTTTCTTGAAAAAGCTTAAAACCCTTGGCTATGGAGAAGTAAATTTTCGGCAGCCATAGAAGAAGAAGATGAACACTTTTACACCCATTTTCATCTTTTTATTGTCTTTTAGTAATTTGGACAAAAATGCCCTTAATGACATTACTCATGAACATTTCTGGAAATGCCTTTTTATGTCCATACTAATAACCAATGCCCGAATTGCCTCATAAACTCTCCTAATTTCATATCACATTTCAATCAAGTCCTTAATTCATCAATTTCACACACATTTATCACATCTTGCAATTTAGTCCTGAAATTTCAATTAGCCATCAAATCAATAAATTTTCTAAATGGTTTTCACACCGAGCATATTTAATAAATCGGAAAAACATAAAATTTTTAGAATTTAACTATTTTAATTCAGATTTATGGTTACGAAACCACTGTTCCGGTTAGACCCTATTTTGGGCTATCACATCAATGGACTCAACAAGTAATTTCTTACTAGATACTAAATTTATTCATACATACGAATGGGTTAATCCCAAATGAATCAAAGCAGAAACATCAATATCAAAATTAGAGAAAGTACCAGTAATAACATCTACCGCAGAAGATTCTTCTTGTGTGCTAATAGTGTAAGCCCTAGCTAGTGCTCGTGCTTCAGATCTGATAGCAGAATCTTTTGTTCCACCACGATAACTACTCACATTTCTAAGATTACGAGGTGGTCTACCCCTTGTGGCAATGTTGCTGGGTTGAACATCCTAAAATTTTTCTTTCTCAGATATTTCTTGGCAATCACAAAAAAAATGCTTATACGAACAACATTTGAAACAAGCCCCGTCTTTCGCCTTGCACACACCAAAATATCATCGTCCACACCGTTGACAATCAGGTTAACTATCTTTAATGCTACTTATGCTAGCTACAGACATAGCTTGCATCTTTGAACCCGTATAATGTTTGCCTCAGTCTCTATCAAGGTATCCCAGGGAAGCCGTCAAATAGTTATGATGTTCTTTTGATCCCTTCAGCGATGACTGATATCACTTCCTAGTTGATTTTTTTCTTGAGTCTCTAGCTTCAAAATCAGCTTTTATTTTCTCTTTGCTAAGCTCCTCAGCTTTATTTGCTCTATCGACTAAAACAACGAATTCTTTCAGCTCGAGAATCCCAACTAGAAGCTTTATATCCTTGTTTAACTCTTCTTTGAACTGTTTACAGATTGTAGTCTCCGTCGAAATGCACTCCCAGGCATTTTTACTCAATTTGACAAACTCTCGTTCATAATCTGACACTGCCATACGGCCCTGCTTAAGTTAGAGAAATTATTGACGTTTCTAATCAAGGAATCTTTGACTTGTATACTTCTTTCTAAACTCAGTTTGAAAGAATTCCTAGGCGATACGCTCTCTTGGCACAACTAAAATCAAGGTATTCCACCATTGATATGCCGAGTCTTTTAATAGAGATGCAACACACTTTACACATTCAACTGGTGTATAAGACAACTTGTCAAAAACTCTGATAGAATTCTCTAACCAAAACTCAGCTTTCTCAAGATCATCATCAACTGTAGCTCTAAATTCTTCAACCCCATATATGCGAATTTTGTCAACTAGCAGTTTATTAACTCGCACTATTTCCAAGCCTTGAGTAACAACAGGGATCGGTTGAGGAATGGGTAGGGGTAGAGGTCGTTGAGCCATTGGGCTCATTCGTACGAACTTAATAAACCACTCACTCATCATCTAGAAAAAGGCTTCTTTAGCCGCTCCTCCTTAGCCTTGAGATACGGGCTTGGAACCACTTGACACTGCTCCATGAATAGAGGCTTGCGCATTACTTTCAATTGCATCATAGTCAGCTTGGTTAGATATCATTGCTATAAGAAAACATGTTTCAAAATGTCAGGAGTTATCACACTATCATAAGTTATGTAATGGCATGTACAGCTAGACTCTTACACGCTACGTTTAGTCTGAGAATCGATTAAACCGTAGCGCTGATACCAATAAATGTAACACCCCTAAGCCTTATCTATCATCGAACTAGGGTTACAGAGCATTACCGGAGTTTTCATTTCAAAACGAACAAAAATTTTAAACATTTTAATTCATATCAATAACCATAGAAAAACCAATTCATAACATGCATATCGTCCATTATACGAGCCCTCGAGACTAAATTAGAAACTTATAGAATTAGAAACTTATAGAATTTTTCAGAAAACAATGAAAATTTTCAAAACCGTAGGGGTCACACGGCCGTGTGACCAGGCTGTGTGACTATCACAGTTAAGAGAAATGCCCATGTCTCAGGCCATGTGGACATTGGTAGTAGGGACAGATAGTCGTGCCCCAGTTCTTGTTTGTACCCATGTAACTCATTGACTTGGGTCACATGGTCAAGCCACACGCCCGTATGCCAGGCCGTGTACCTTTCAAAATGACCTTACACAGCCAATTTGAGAATTTTTATTCAATCCACATAGTTTGAACCATTCAAGTTAGAAGTCAGAGAATTTGTGCAACCCAGGTTGTCAATCGAAGAACCACCTAAACTCGAACTAAAGGTACTTTCTTCCCATTTGAAATATGTTTATTTAGGTGACTGTTCCACTTTGCCTATGATTATTTCAGCAAAATTGACGAAAGATCAATAGGAGCAACTAATTGCTATTCTAAAGAAATTTAAGAAAGCAATTGGTTGGACCATAGCTAATATTTTAGGTATAAGCCCTTCTTTTTGCATGCATAAAATTATTTTAGAAGAAGGTGAAAGAGCTTGAATTGATGGCAAAGGAGACTCAATCCTATTATGAAAGAAGTTGTGAGAAAAGAAATGATCAAATGGTTAGATGCATGAATCATCTATCTTATTTCAGATAGTTTGTGGGTAAGTCCGGTGCAGTGTGTGCCGAAGAAAGGTGGAATCACTGTAACACCCCAAACCCGACCCAGATGTTATGCCAAATCTGGTGTGTCACATAGAAGTTACGTTCAGAATTGAACTTCTCGATAAAAAGTTTCTACTATAAGAAAACCCCGTTTTGATTTTGTTCATAAAACTGAATCCAATTAAAACCATTTTTACCAGTTGGAAAATAGGTTAATGAAAAAATGATTGTCATATTTGTTGTGTTCATTTAAGTGAAGTTATGAAAACTCTTAATTTCTTATTGTTTTTGAAAACGTCACGCATGAATTACTTAAAACCGTTGTTATTAGTTTTGAAAACCCGGTTAACTACTTTACTAGTTGAAATGATAAATCATCCCAAACAACGAAAATTAAACAAATAAAACCCATAATGGCCTTATTACATAATCAATAATCAAACTGAAATTTAATAAAAACAAAGTCCGAAAGTAGAAAACTTGTGGCCATCCCGAGTCCCTCGCAGCTCCAAATCGTCTATGGCTGTGGGTTACCTGCATATTTAAATTAAAAGGTGAGTTTGAGAAAACTCAGGGTGTAACTTCCCCAACCGATAACAGATAACATATATGTAGAACAGACTGGGCTGAAGCCCTATGCAGAACAAATCAGTCTGGGCCTTAGCCCTATTCATAAATAGAGTAGGCTCAAGCCCATTACAGATACAGAATAGTGGATGCATGAATAACCCAACCTAGTCCAACCATCACACCAATCGTACCAGCCCATCACACCATGTGGGGAATAACTAGACCCACCTAGCCCGTACACCAATATGCAGCCAAGCTGCTAAAACAGATATCGTGGCAAAGCCACTAGATACAGATTACGTGGTAAAGCCACTATACAGAATCACGTGGCAGAGCCACTATAACAGACTACCTCCAATGTCAAACCCAACGCCATGCAGAATAACATATCATAATCAAATATAGCATGCATATTAACAAACACAGATACATTCATTTACATATATCAGGCAATCTATCTTTAAGGGCATAATAGTCTTTTAGGCAGTCAGGGGTAAAAGTGGTAATTTTACTAAGTTTCAAAGCCACAGTGCCTAATACGACCTTCTATTAGGTCTAACATCCCGTTAAACGACCCAGATACCCTATAAGGTCAAAACAGTGTATATGGGCCCAAAACCCCTATTGGGCCCAGGTGGGCCCACACGCTCGTGTGGCCCGTTCTATCCAGTTTTACGTATGGCATTGCAACCCTTATCAATAAACATACCAACGATCACTTACCGAGGAATTTACCTATATGGTCCCGTAGGCCTATTGGGCCCATTTCGGCGTATCGAGGCCCATAACAGCCCAAGTGCACAAAAACATGCGTAAAGGCTTCAATAGTCTATTGCCCACGATTTGTGGGCTTGGTTCGGCCCACAAGCATTTGTACTCCCGTAAGGCCTCAAATGTCGATGTTTCGGCATTCCAGCTTTTCAGCTTTTGCCAACCTATGCTACAGAAGGGTGTGGTTACACACCTTTTGTTTCGCGACCCTAGAGGATCCCTTCAAACCTTTGGTTAGAAATAGCCGCTTGCCCTCTGATGATTATCTAAATCACATGCACGAATGTTATTAACCCACTATCCAATTGTTACTTTTAAACTACAAAACCCCTACCACAACCGGCCAAACATCCATAAGAAAACATAACTACTTACCTTCGCTGAAGATTAACCAATAGGCCTAGATTGCTTCAACAACACTAGCGATCTCCCACCTTCTGCGAGATCGACTTCTACGAATGCCTAGGAAATCGAAGTAGACAAGAAAGAAAGAAATTAAATCGGTCACCAATGAAAGGATCAAAGGCTAATTAGTATATAGAAGAAAAGGAGATTCGGCTTCCACAGAACACTCAAAAAAAGAGAAAGAGAGTACTTACCCTAATTCAGTCTTTGATGGCATGAATTAGACACTTGGTAAAGAGGGGTATTCGGCTATGGTTGCAAGAAAACTAATCAATACTCTGTCTAAGGGTTTCAAATGAAGAACAGAAAGAAAATGAAGAAAGGCAATCAGTTGGTAAAGTACGAGTAAAGAAAAGAGAAATAAGGTTCGGCTGTGGAGAAGGAGTTGATAGAATAACAAACGAAATAAAGAGGAGAAGAACAAGTCTTAGCATAAACAAATAGATTAAGAGGGTGAGGGAGTGAAGATGGAAGATTTGGATTAAATAAAAAAAAGAAATGAGATCGACTAAGTAGGTTCGGTTATGGCACAAACTGACTGAAGAAGAAAAGAATGGAGATGAAAGAAAAGGAAGAATAATCGGCACAAGAAGCAAAAAAAAAAGGAGAAGATATGAATCGACCCAATGTACTTGAAAAGAAAAGAGAGAATGCCCGAAAGGTAACCTCCTAATTCGGCTAACGAAAAAAGAAAATGTGATAAACCATAATATATACAAACCTTTATCCCACATTTGGCACATTTATGGATGATTTTTCATTGGATTTATGGAATTTGATGCTCCTAATCCTTTATTTTCATGTTTTTTACCTAGGTGAGATAGGAAAGTGAAAAGAACCAGAAACGGGCCAAAAACGGATCAAATGGGACAAAATTAGAGTGCAAAATGGCCTGGACCTCCATACACGGGATGTTCACACGCCCGTGTCAACTTAACAGCCTTGAACACGGGTTGAGCCCGAATCACACGGGCGTGTCCCTGTCATGACTTGTTTTGATTTCACGCGGAAAAGGCTACTTAGGGGCTAAGAAAAGTATTCCAGAGTCTATTTAAACACCCTAGGAGAGGGCTAAGGGACACACAGAAGAGAAAGCAAGGAATTACTCGAAGAACACCAATTGATCCATCTTAGAAGCAGGATTTCCATCAAGGCTGAAGATCTCCCTTCAATTTCCTTCAGGGGTTTTTGGGTTTTCTTTATGTTTTTTTGTTTTCCAAACTTTGAGATGTTTTCCTTTATAATTATGAACTAAATCCCCTAAATACCTAAGGGGGATGAAACCTAAGACGAATTTTGTTATTAATATTTCAATTATATGATAAATACTTGAGTTGCTCTTAATTGTGTTATTAATTCTTGTGTTAATATTTTAGGATATTAATATAAGTTGAATGTGCTTATTCAGCAAAGCAAAAGTCCCTGTCTAAGAATAGATCCAACAAGGACGTATGGCATGCCCATGCCCATTACCCGCGGGCGAGCCTACCAAATCAACACGGACGTGCGACACACCCGTGCCTGAAGACCGTGGTCGACACTGATTACCTAAACACGGGCGTGCGAGAGAGAACAGGGGCATGGGAGAAGCGAACAAAGTAGGACACAACCGTGTGACACGGCCGTGTGCACTAACAACCCAAAGAACACAGGTGTGGGCCAAGTATCAGACGCATTCAAAACCCAAAATTGTGAAATACACGGGCTGAAATGAGGGCACACGGCTGTGGCTATATAAACCCTTCACTATTCATCATCTTCCCCAAACTCAAACCCTAGCCACCACTCCCTCAACACCGCCGTCGCCAATTCTAGCCACCACCCTAAAAAATTCAGCTTCTCACTCTCCCTCATTCCTTCCATTTTTCTATTTTTCCTCTCCTCTTCCTTCTCCACTCACACTACACCTCATCTTCACACAAAACCCCAAAATCCTTCCCTCTCTTTTCTCTCTCTTTTTTTCCCACCACGACACCAACCGCCGACCCAATCTCCCTCTGACCACCGTGCTGTGACACCTCCGGCCACTATCGGTTTCCCCTTTTTCTCCCATTATTTTTGACTCTTACTCTTATTTTTACTTTATTTTATTTATTTTATTTTCTTATTATTTGTTTTTCACATATTTTTTATGTTCATTAGAATCTACTCCATATATTGCACTCTTTTTCTACCGTAGTACTAGCCATGCCACAAGAAATACTTGAATAGTCATGCTATTACCATGCCAATCCCCATTAAATTTGTAACACCCCTATCCCATAACCGTCGCTGGAATAGGTAAGGGGCATTACTGGACTTGTAACATATATTGAAACAGTAAAATTTCAAACTTTTTAATCGAGAACCATCACGTATCATCTGTCATTAGAGCATGCTTCAATTGATCATAAAATGATGTATATAATTATTGGAAATCTAATTGGAAACATGCTAAAAGATAGGAGAACATTTGCAAAATTTCAAAGTTAGGGACACACGGCCGTGCCCCTTACCCGTGTTCTTCACACACGGCCGTGTCCCTCCAAACACGCCCAAACCTTTCAGCCCGTGGTCGAATCTGACTTATCCCACACGGCTGTCCAACACGCCCATAAGGTTAGGCCGTGTGTCGTCCACAGCCTAGGCACGCCCGTACCCTTACCCCATGGTCGAAACTGTCAAATATCACATGGTTACCTGACATGCCCGTGTACAAAACAGAGCAGACCGTGTGACTATACTGCCAAATTTCACATGGCTACAAATTACCAGACACGCCCGTGTGTCTAGGCCGTGTACCAAAACTGACCAAAACATTAAGGTGCAGGGGACACACGGTCGAAGCGCACGCCCGTGTTCCCTGGCTGTGTGGCACAAATATAGGCTTGGTTTAAGCCAATTTGCCACCCAATATGGGTCATTTCTACTAGCCATTAACTAACAACATTTCATGCCATTCTACCAACCTAAAACATACCAATTCAAGCACAAAATGGACCCAAAATCATCTCAATTCATTCACAAATCAAGCACACCAACTCAAAGGCCTAAATGATCATTTCCATGCACTCATCCACACATATATATACATATCAATTATGCAAGCTTATAATCTCATCATAATCACATATCTTTCCATAAGCACATGTAGCTAAAGGACAACTCAAGTACTTGATTATATTTATATATGACCCAAGCCACATCTCATAGCTTGATCATTTACCAAAATATATCATGTTCACTAAAGTACTAGCCTATACATGTCATGACCAAACGATTGCAAAATACTCAAAAGTACCGAAGTTTTATCGATAGTGTGATAGCGAACCCCGACTCGTCCGATATCCGAGCTAGCTTCTGAATCTAGAAGTCAGGGAAAGAAATAAATGGAATAAGCTTCTAAAGCTTAGTAAGTCCATATAACATGAAATGAAACTTACCATTTCAATGAGGTATCCATAAGTAAGGCCATTACAAACATATGATCTTATAGCCTATTGCACAAGCTCACACTCATTAGTTCATGTAGTTTCATAACATATCATACATAAAAGCTTATCAAGTACTTCATTTCAAGTAACATATACAAATCTTGTAAATCATATGGCATAATATGCCTTCATTTTGCACTTTCTCATATAACATGTTGATCATGTAACTAGTATCATTCCATTCATACAATTCATATGTCATGTATTTCATATACTTCATTATCTCAAGTATAACACATAGCTCTTATAACATGTACCTTATACCATTCATGTATTCACATAACATCTCTCTCATATATTCAAATATCAATTAACCTTTCCTGTAACATGTATCGGTATTGCCCGTTGAACCTATAAGAACATTGAAAGATACTCGGGTGATACACACACAGTGTATATACATATAACCTGTAATCCGTCAATGCGTCATATATGCTCTTTCAAGCCTGTACGGTAAGCCCGGAGGCTAAACATATAATCCCGAAGGATAATCGGTAAGCCCGTAGGCTGAACATGTAATCCTAAAGGATAAGCCTGTAGCTCATGAGCACGTGGTGAGTCCGCAACAAATGCAAGAGCTCGAACCACCCTGTAGCCCTAGTGACATGTCATTCGTATCCTATCGACTTCTACGGTTCTAACGGGGCTCGGTATTCAATTTATCACTTGTAACAATTTAACATTTCTATTTCAATCTCATATATACTCGTTCCATTAGGCTATTTAATCATCTAGCATTTCATATTTTCAAAAAACAATACGTATGAACATATATAAATACATTAAATTCGTTATACGAACTTACCTCGAAATCCCGTATTTACTCGTCTATTTTCCGTTTTCCTCGATCAAGTTCCAGCGTTCGATCGTCTTTATCTAAATTAAATCAAATTTAGCTATTTACTAACTCACATATTCAATTCAATCCAAAAACATATATTTTGACCTATTTGCAAATTAGCCCCTATGCTTTCAACACTTTGCAATTTAGCCCTTTTAACACCAAATGGCAAATTACACAATCAATCCCCCAATTTACCATAGCCGAATATTCAAGGGGCTTATACAAGCATATATCTTTTAATTAATCACAAATTTAACCTTAAAAATTCTATCTTTTTGCAAATAAATCCTTAAACCCATTTTCATCAAAATTTACTTTAAAATTCTTGTATTTTCTCACATAATATACAATAATTCATCAAAATCTATCAATATATCAAGGATTCATCAATGGCATTTTTCAAAAACATAATCAAAATCAAAAATTGAGGTACGGGTCGGTTAATATACGAAGCAACGATCTCAAAAACGTAAAAATTATCGAAAACGGGACAAAAACGAACCTTAAATTAAGCTTGAAATAACCGAATGTTGGAAAGCTTTAAAACCCTTCTTTTGCTTTTGTATAATTGGTGAAGAACATGAAATTATGAAAGCATTTTCATGTTTTTTCTTAATTAAAACATATAATATAGCTAAATGACTATTTTAACCTTTGTAAAATAATTATAAAACATTATAAAACATGGACATAATAGTCCATTACCAACCACTCCAATTAAAAATGGCATAATTGCCATGCAAGTACCTCCTTTTATAAAGCCATGCTCAAATAAGCCATTTATAAAATAGAACTCTAATTTATCGCTTTATGCGATTTAATCCTTTTTATCAAATTAACCGATCAGACAGTAAAATTTCAATACGAAACTTTCACACCATATATCTATCATACTGTAAAACATATTAAATTATTTAAAATAATATTTTGACTCGGTTAAGTGGTCCCAAAACCACTTGTTCCTACTAGGGTATAAAGTGGGCTGTTACAAAATTCTTGTCAAATGAATCTTTTATATTTGATTGCTTTTAAGTCTTGTTAGTTTTATTAGTTTCTAGGATAATTCGAGCACTTAATTCCCTTCTTAAAATTACTTCTTGCTTGAGTTTTGTTAGTTTTTGATTGAGCATGCTACTAAAATAGGAAGTTGAGTTTTGTTAGATTTATTCGTTTCTTGGAAGAATAACTTGTGACTATGGATACTATATTTTCATCTTCACCGTTAATTAACAACAATTAACTCTTTTTCAGGTACACTATGTCAAATCCATATGGTAAATCCAAAATAGCCGTCGCTGCTTCCAAAAAGTGAAAGGGACCTGGAGCTACCTCCTCTAGTTCAACCACGGAAATACGACACCCATTCCTTTAGTTTCCACAGGGATTCCAAGAAGAACTCTTTCAAATTCTTAGGGCCAGGCCCCTCGGCGTGGGACGTTGTATTGACTGGGCCGCCCTCGAACAGGTCCAACTCGCAGACGCGGTTCGAGCCCTCCTTACTACTAACCTATAGGAGCGATTCTTTGAAATCATCGAACCGACGTACTTAGAGCTCACTCTCAAGCTCTGTTCTACCTTCCACCTACAGACGGTCATGTCACAATTCGACGACCCAGGCACAATCCAGTTCCGTCTCGGTGGGTTGGTACGACAATTGAGTGTCCCTGAATTCGGCGTCGCATTGGAACTTTATACCGAGGAGTTCATAGATGAAGAAGACTTATCTGAGCTCTATCGATATATTCATTACTCCTCCGCTGCCTGTTTGAAGGCCCTGGTCCCTGTTTCAGTTACTTACGACCCTAGACGCTCCAAGGCAACAACTCTCACCATCACTTCGTTACCTTCACGCCATCCTCGCACACAAATTGACAAGCCAACGAGAGAGTACCGGCATCGTCAACACCCACGACGCATACTTACTATAGAGCATGGCATACGGCCACGTAGTTGACCTCGCCTACTTCATCGCCCTCGCCATCCGACATCAGACAGAGCGACAAAGGAAGGGGACAATTTGCATAGGCCCCTATGTGACGCGCCTTGTGAGATACTTCGGCCTTCTAAACACAGTGGCGCAATCATCCTTACTCACTCCCATAGGCCAGATGTCTACGCAGGGCATCTCGAGCATGCTACATGTTAAGTGATAATTTATACATATTTTTACCCCATGCTTAGCCCAATCTCTGGATGAATTACCCTTTCATTTGTGTAAATTGATGCTCTTAAACCTTTAATTTCATGTTTTATACTCAGGTGAGCATAGGGAAGTGAAAAGAACGAGAAACGGGCCGATAACAGAGAAAATGGGCCAAAGTATGAAAACAACATGGCTTGGAGGTTCGCCATATGGCCGTACCACCTTGAGCTTGAACACGGCCCAACCCCGACTCGCACGGCCAGACCACATGGCCGTGCCACTTTAACAGGCTTGAGCACTGCCTGGGCCTTGATCCACACGGGCGTGGCACATGGGTGTGTCCATGTCGTGAGGAAGTTCAATTTCACTCGAAAAAGGGTACTTAGGGGCTAAGAAAGGCATTCCAAAACTCTATATAAAGACCTCAAAAGGCAACTTCAAGGGTGTGCTTGATTTCCCGCTAAGGGTGCTTTTCTCCCGCCAAAGAGAAGAAATTTCCCGCCAAGACAGGGAGTTAAAGGCAAGAAATTACTCGAAGGAAAGCTGATTGATCCATCTCAGAAGCCAAGATCTACATAAAGACAGAGGATCTCCCTTCAATCCTTTTAGGAGTTTTGGGTTTTCTTATGTTTTGTTATTTTATTTCTTCTGAGATGTTTTCTTTTATAGACATGAACTAAATCCCTAAATACCTAAGGGGATGAAGCCTAGGACAGATCTTGTTATTGTTATCTGAGCTGTGTGATAAATATTTGATTTTTTCTTAATTGTATTTTTAACTCTTAAATTGATATGTCTGGGATATTGATTTAAGTCAAATGAGCCTATGTGGAGGAGCAAAAGTCTCTACATAGGAGTAGATCCAACACAATTAGGCAGAGTTGATCGCAATCCTAGACATAAGACGACAAAAATCTGCAAATCTAATATGGGGAGCCATAGATCGAATTAATGAGAGACGAGGGGTTTTAACTAGAAAGAGATTTCAGTTAATCAACCTAAGATTAGTTATTCTTATCCTCGACGGAGGTATTAACATATTTTAGGGATCTCTACGGATCAAATCAAATGAAGAAATCATCTGGTTCAAAGTTAGATAACAAGTGAAGTCTAGGTTGATTCTTCCTTAGGTATTACCTTAATCAATCAGTCTTTCCCAAAAGCAATCTCCCACTTTACTCTTTGTTATTTCTTAGTTAGTTAGTTTAGTTTACAAACAAACCCTTTTTATTTTTAGGTTAGATAATAGAAAGAAAGACATTACCTTAATCAATTAGTCTTTCCAAAAAGCAATCTCCCACTTTACTCTTTGTCGTTTCTTAGTTAGTTAGTTTAGTTTACAAACAAACCCTCTTTGTTTTTAGGTTAGATAATAGAAAGAAAGACATTACTAGTACTCATAGTTCCTTGGATTCGATATTCTGGTTTTGCCACTAACTATACTACTATTCGATAGGTGCACTTGCCTTTTATCGTGATATTAGTTAGTTTACATGTACGATCAGATTTTATTACTTTATCATCATCACTCGAGATCACGATCAAGTTTTTAACGCCGTTGCCGAGGAACTAAGATATTAGGAACACTCGATTTCTATTACTTTAGCCATTACTATTTTTATTTATTTTCAACCTTTATTTTATTTGTTTTATTTATTATTTATTTTAATTTTCTTTACCTTTTCCCTTCTAGGTATCTCTAGTTTATGATTGGAAGAAACTCGGGAGGACTACTGCTTTTTGACGACGATTTAGAAGCGATGGTTCGTCGAACTCGCCGAGAGATAAGAAGAAGCTTGAAATATCCAAAAAAAGGACAAGAAGAAAAACTAGAACCTACCAAAGAGATGGAAGCAAATCAGGATAATCAACTACCTCCTGTAGTAGCCGCAAATCCTGTTGAGCAAAATCCTGCTCCGTGTACTATGTATGATTATGCTAGACCTAATTTAGCAGGCACTGAATCTAGCATTGTTAGGCCTACTATTGCTGCAAATAATTTTGAATTGAAACCTAACACTATTCAAATGATACAGTAATTTGTTCAGTTTGATGGTTTGCAGGATGAGGATCCTAACTCGCATATAGCCAACTTTTTGGAATTATACGATACATTCAAAATAAATGGCGTTTCTGATGATACCATTCGTCTTAGGCTATTCCCGTTCTCCTTGAGAAACAAAGCTAAACAGTGGTTAAATTCTTTACCACGAGGGTCTATCACTACATGGGAACAAATGACCAAAAAATTTGTACTTAAGTATTTTCCTCCAGCTAAAACAGCTAAATTACAGAATGATATTTCTTCTTTTGTGCAGATGGATTTAGAGACGCTTTACGATGCCTGGGAAAGATACAATGACCTATTGAGAAGGTGTCCTCACCATAGACTACCTTTTTGGTTACAAGTTCAAACCCTTCACAACGGTTTGAACTCTTCAACAAGACAAATGATTGGCACAGCCGCTAGAGGGACAATCAACAACAAAACACCCAAAGCAGTTTACGAGTTTATAGAAGAGATGTCATTGAATAACTATCAGTGGCAAGTCATGAGAACAAAGCCACAGAAAGTTGCAGGAGTTTTTAATATTGATGCAGTCACTATGCTTTCTAATCAAGTAGAACTTCTTAATAAAAAGATTGATAACTTTGTTGGTTCTACGCAGGTACACCCAGTGATGCAGTGTGACACAATTTAGGGAAATATGTACAATCTTGATCTCTCCTTCAATGGACATGGCATGGAAACCGAACAAGCCAACTATACGGGTAACAATTCTAGATCTCAAAATAACCCCTTAGTAACACGTACAATACAGGTTGGCGGAACCACCCCAATTTTTCATGGGGAGGATAAAGCAACTAAGGAAATCAGAGACCGCCACCTCATCCAGGATTCCAACAGCCACCATTCCAATAAGAGAAAAAGCTGAACCTTGAAGAATGCTCACAAAATTTATTGTCGTGTTAGAAACCTATTTTCAAAACATTAAAACGGCACTGAAGAATCAGCAAGTATCCATTGAAGGACTTGAAACTCAAATAGGCTAGCTCGCGAAGCTAATTTCTGAAAGACCGCAAGGTGGGTTACCAAGCAACATTAAGACTAACCCTAAGGAGCAACTTAACACCGTGGATACAATATATGGGGAAGGGTTAACCAAAACCAACCTAGAGCCATGCAAGGAGACAGTGGTAAGTAAAGGTAAGGATGAGGTAAGTTCCAAGGAAGTAACTATCAAAGAATATCAACCTCGTATCCCATACCCAAATGCGTTAAAAAAAGACCGCACAGATGAGCAATTAAGTAAGTTTCTTAAACTCTTAAAGAAATTACATATCAACTTACCGTTTATTGAAGCTCTTTCGCAGATGCCAAATGCTGTTAAGCTTTTAAGAGAACTCTTGACAAACAAGTGAAAGCTAGATGAGAAATCTCATGTGAAGCTGAATGCAGTATGCTCAGCCATTTTACAAAATAAGCTACCCAACAAACTAAAAGACCCAGGGAGTTTTACTATTCCTTGTTTACTTGGTAGTTTAGACACCAAAAAGGCTTTAGTTGATTTAGGGGCTAGTATAAATGTCATGCCATTTAAATTGTTTAAACAACTAGGTCTTGGAAAACCTAAACAAACTAAAATGAGCATCCAATTAGCTGATAAGACCATAAGATTTCCAAAGGGAATAATTGAAGATGTGCTTGTCAAAATTGATAAATTTATATTCCCAGTTGACTTTTGTTTTAGACATAGATGAAGATAGCAATATACCCTCAATTCTAGGGCGACCCTTTTTAGCAACTGCTAGAACAATTATTGATGTAGAAACAGGTGAGCTTACACTACGTGTAGGTGATGGCAAAGTTACTTTACAAGCTCGAAACTCGATTAAGACTGTTGCTAATAAAAATATAGTGACAAGTCCTTGTAAAAACACTAATCTCACCACCCAACCTTCTGTGCAGGATACACTCCACATAGAGGCGACCCAACCACAGACCAGTCCATCCAACGAAAACATGCATGAGAAACGAATGCTTCAGATTGAGAAACTAGACGAGTGGTTGAACTATCAACAAGAAAAGCCCAAAATATGCCACACCGACCCAAAGCATCACCAAGCCGACCTTCTGGTAAAAATGAATCAAATTAAGGTAGGGGATAAGGTAATCTTAAGGGAAGATGATCCTCGAATCTTGAACTTAAAAGAACATACAAGTGATATGCCTTACTTCACGGTAATGAAAATATTTCCCTATGGTACAGTCGAGATAAAACATGAGTCACTAGGCACTTTCAAGGTAAATCACACTCGACTCAAATCTTAAGTTGATAATAAAATTGTAAGTAGGATAGAAGAGTATCAACTCTTCAAGCCACCATGACCGAACAAGCTTGAGAAAAGTCGAGCTTAGACTATAAACAAGCACTTCTCGAGAGGCAACCCGAGCACTGACTTAGTAAATTCTTTTATTTAAGCTATCTAATACATCAACTCACCCTTAGAATGCAAGTTTTTCGACTCACACGGCGATGTCCACGGGCATGCCTAAGGCGGTGTGGCCACTATGAGCAACGACACGTTCGTGCGTAATGGCCGTGTATGAGCAGGGTAAGATCTTCCTACACACGGGCTTCGATAAACTTGCCACAGCCGTGTAATGTGGCCATGGCCAAACCTATTAATTCAACACGGCCATGTGACACGCCCGTGCCTCAAGACCGTGGTCGAACCTGCCATTTCATACACAGGAGTGTGACCTCCGACACGGCCGTGGGAGAAGCAAACATCGATAGACACGACCATGCGACACGGCCGTGTGCCCCAACACGCCTTAGGAAAGCGGGCGTGTGGCACAAAATCGGCGCACCAAAAACCTTAATTTTCGAACCACACGGGCTAACCTCGAGCCACACAGGCGTGTGCTATGCCCGTGTGACCCAAAATCCTATAAAAACAACCCATTATTCACCTTTTTCCTCACTTAAACCCTAAAAACCTCTCAAACCAACTCTCATACCGCCATCTCTAGCGCTGCCACCGGCTTCAACAACACCACCATGCCCGTGCAAACCTCGCCACGACTGTGCTCCGCCTCATAACCACCCATTCGATTCCCTTTTCTCAAAATTTTCTCTTAATTTTTAATGTATTTTATCTATAATTTCATTTATTCGGTCATTTGCATTATTATTCATTCATTTAAGCATGATCATTCTAGAATATCCATTATGTCATTTAGGAACATCTCTTGACTGCCACTTATCACTATCTTGAGAAATTTGAATTTTCTATATATTGAAACCCATTTGTATCCATGAGATGATCCTATGCTTGCATGACCTATTTAGAATTTTTGGTTAGTTTAAATAGGAAATTATTAATACTCCTACCTTTAATTTTAATTTTTAGGACTAATGCACACCTTTTTCCATTTTGTTTTTAGGAATCATTTCATTTTCTCGCGGAAAAAGAGCCACCGTCCCTACCTCCAAAAAGCGCAAGGGGCTCGATGGTTCCTCTTCTAGACCCACTGCTGAAGTCAAACACCCATTTCTCCAATTCCTGCAGAACTCCTAAGAGGAGTTATTTCAGATATTACGGGCACGACGTCTCGGAGTCGGAAGGTGCATCGACTGGGCCGCACTAGAACAAGTCCAGCTAGCTGACGAGGTCCTGGCCTTATTAACAACGGACCCGTGGGAGCAGTTCTTTCAAATCATAGAACCCACCTATCTCGAACTCACCCTCGAGTTCTGCGCCACATTCCACCTCCAGATGGTGATGAGCCAACATGATGTTCCAGGAACGATACAATTCCGTTTAGGAGGCCTCATTCGTCAGCTCAGTGTACCGAAGTTCGGTACAGCACTAGGCCTGTACACTGAGCAGTTTGTGGAGGAGGAGGACCTTTTAGAACTCCACCGCCACATCCACATCTCTCCAATCAACTGCTGGTGTGCCCTAGTCATTGGCCAGCCCACATACGACCCCAGTCGCTCCAAAGAGACCAATCTCAACCCATCTCTGAGGTACATACATGCCTTACTCGCACACACACTGACAGGCAGATGCGAGACTACCGGCGTTGTCAACACTCATGACGCCTACTTTTTATGGAGCATGGCACATATTCATGTGATCGATCTGGCCTACTTCATTGCCCATGCCATCCAACACCAGACGGAACGACACCGTAAGGGCGTGACCTCGATGGGCCCATACATCACTCGACTGGCCCGCAACGTTAGCCTATTTAATACCGTGGCCCAGACATCCTTTTACACCCTCATTGGCCAAATGTCCCCACAGGGTATCCAAAGTATGCTGCATATGAGGATGATTCAGCGCCAACCTGGGACCGATCCTCCACAATACTGTCTACTCCGAGATGCTGAGTAAGAAGACCCTGAGGACATTACTTATGGTGTCCCACCACCGCAGGAGGAGGCACCGACTCAACCACCACCCCCTCGCCGCCCAGTTCATGCGGCAGCTTCATATGCTGACATATCCGAGTGCCTCACACAATTTGAGCAGCAGTGCTTTCAACGCTTCGATCACATCGACGCTACTCTTCAGTACATATGCCAGCATCTACACATCGCACCACCACCCCCACCTCGCGAACCATCGGAGGACTAGGACTTCCGAGTCCTCTTTTCTTCTCCTTTATTTTCATTTTTTTATTTTTTATTTTTATTTTTCCTTTTTCTTTTATCTTATCTTTTTCATTATTTAAATTTTAGTATTTTCATAACATAGTTTATTTTACTTCAATTATTTCATATCGGCTCTTCCCTAACAAACACATTTTGTTAATCCAAATTCCCCAAAACTGATGAATGCTTTTGCAGTCTCAAAGGAGCTCTATAGCTCAAATCCAAAATCTAATGGGAACCTCCGCCACCTAATACTGACAAACATACCCTCTCGGCATAGCAGCTGTGGACAAACAACCGCTACCACCACCAGAGTATTCACCTCCACCCTTCTTTTGTCCCAGACACTGTATAGCCACCTCCACCCCAAGGAATTCATCCAATTCAGGGAGTTTCATTTCTCTCCCTATCTTATGATATTATGCTTCTATTGCTACTAATGTTTTCTTTGTACATTGAGGGTAATATACATCTTAAGTGTGGGGCGGGGGACTTACTTTCAATCATTTCATTCTCTTCGAACCCCTAAAAATTTTTACAACTAACATTTTGCATTGTTCTCAAAATTTTGAATTCTCACTTACACTTTCTGCATTAGTCTCAGTCTCCTATTAGGGATTAATTCTGATTGATTTATGATTTTTATTGATATGTTGAGAATTAAGACATAGGTACTTATGGTTTGGTTATTCAAACTTTAAGACATTAGGGAATCAAGCATGATAAGTTGAAATTTTTGAGAATTTAAATTTTTCTAGGTTATTTTCCCTAATTTTAAGTGTTATCTTGAGATTTGGAATTCGCACGATTGACATCAAAAAGCCATAATTCTGGTGAGATTTTTGAGCTTTTTGAGCATACATCCTTTCGTGCTCACTTTTATTGTTGTTTTGAGTGAGTCAATACTGATTTGTTATTCTAGAACTTGCTTCGATTATACATGTCAAAACCACATCATTAATTTGATATAGCGAAATGATAAAGGCTCTTAGGTTTAACCCACTTACTCCATAAAAGCCTACCTCCATAAATTAACCCCTAGTGAACCCCATTGAGCCTAACAACCGATTCTTTGACTTACCTCTAATATTAACCTATAACCCAATTTTTGTTGAATTCCATTCAATCATTTTGATCCCTATTTTTGTCGAGATTTGAGTTGAATTACTGTCTAGCTTTATTCTCTTTCTCAGTTTGTAAAGTTGGAAATATTCAATATATTGTATTTGATTTGTTCCAAAAAAAAGGTGTATATACAGTGAATTCAGTTGTAATTCATATTTTAGTTATAGTTTAATATTTTTGCATATTTCTATTATAAGCTATCGAATCTAGAACAATGGTATGATAAGGCTTAGCTCGAGGAATATGTTCTAGTGATAGAGATTTTTCTAGCTAGATGATTTTTCAATTCAATCTTAATTTTAACCCTCTTTTTCAGCTTGTAACAACACCTCTAACCAAAGCCCCATTACAACCATTACCTTTTGATCGATGTGTCATATCAATCTATAGTGGTGGAGATTTGATTTTCTTGCAAGCCTATGGTAATAACTTTTCAGGTTGACTAAAGAGTGCTTAATTTTTGAACCCTAAACAGTTTGAGTGGATAAAGTGAATCTTTTGTGAGGATGTCAGATCTTGTTGATTTTGATTGAAAGGTAATTACTTAGGAGAAGGGAGAAAACCTATGTTTTTGTGATAAAATTCTCAACTTAGAGTGTTCGAAACTTTAATGTTCTTCTGGTTGAATTTTCATTGTATGATTACTTATGGATTAGTTTGAAACATTATTGATAAGGATTATTAGTTGAGAAGAATGATTCTTAACTGTGAACTAAGATTTTTCCTGAGGACAAGCAAAGGCTTAAGTGTGGGGGTATTTGATAAGTGATAAATTATACATATTTTTACCTCAATCTCTGGATGAATTACCCTTTGATTTGTGTAAATTGATGCTCTTAAACCTTTAATTTCATGTTTTAACTCAGGTGAGCATAGAGAAGTGAAAAGAACGAGAAACGGGCCAAAAACAGAGAAAATGGGCCAAAGCATGAAAACAACACGGCTTGGAGGTTTGCCACACGGCCTTGTCACACGGCCGTGCCACCTTGAGCTCGAACACAGCCCAACCCTGACTCGCACGGCCAGACCACACGGCCGCGCCACTTTAATAGGCTCGAGCATGGCCTGGGCCTCAATCCACACGGGCGTGGCACAGGGTGTGCTTGATTTCCTGCTAAGGGTGCTTTTCTCCCGCGAAAGAGAAGAATTTTCCCGCCAAGACGGGGAGTTAAAGGCAGGAAATTACTCGAAGGAAAGCCGATTGATCCATCTCAAAAGCCAAGATCTATATAAAGGTAGAGGATCTCCCTGCAATCCTTTCAGGAGTTTTGGGTTTTCTTATGTTTTGTTATTTTATTTCTTCTGATATGTTTTCTTTTATAAACATGAACTAAATCCCTAAATACCTAAGGGGATAAAACCTAAGACAGATCTTATTATTGTTATCTGAGCTGTGTGATAAATATTTGATTTGTTCTTAATTGTGTTTTTAACTCTTAAATTGATATGTCCGGGATATTGATTTAAGTCAAATGTGCCTATGTGGAGGAGCAAAAGTCCCTGCATAGGAGTAGATCCAACCCAATTAGGCAGAGTTGATCACAATCCTAGACATAGGACGACGAAAATCTGCAAATCTAATATGGGGAGCCATAGATCGAATTAATGCGAGACTAGGGGTTTTAACTAGAAAGAGATTTCAGTTAATCAACCTAGGATTAGTTGTTCTTATCCTCGATGGAGGTATTAACATAATTTAGGGATCTCTACGGATCAAGTCAAATAAATAAATCATCTGGTTCAGTGTTAGATAACAAGTGAAGTCTAGGTGGATTCTTCCTTAGGTATTGCCTTAATCAATCAGTCTTTCCCAAAAGCAATCTCCCACTTTACTCTTTGTTGTTTCTTAGTTAGTTAGTTTGGTTTACAAACAAACCCTCTTTATTTTTAGGCTAGATAATAGAAAGAAAGACATTACTAGTACTCATAGTTCCTTGGATTCGATATTCTGGTCTTGCCACTAACTATACTACGATTCGATAGGTGCACTTGCCTTTTATCGTGATATTAGTTAGTTTACAGGTACGATCAGATTTTATTACTTTATCATCATCACTCGAGATCACCATCACTACACATAAGGATGACCGATCAACGTCGTGGGTATGATCATCCTCAGCACCATCTAGTTCAATCTACTGAGCAGGAGGACCCAGAGGACATTACTGACGATGTCCCTCTACCTCACGAGGAGCCACCATCTCAGCCACCACCGATCCATCGCCCAGTTCATGTGGCTGCTTCATTGTTTGACATATCTGAGTGCCTTACTCGATTTGAGAAGCAGTGCTTCCAGCAATTTGATCATATTGATGCTACCCTACAGCAGATATGTCAGCATCTCCACATTTCATCATAGCCCCCACCTCGCGAACCATTTAAGGATTAGGACTTTCGAAGTCCTCTTATCTTTGTCTTTATTTTTATTTTTATCTTTATTTTTATTTTCATTTTCATTTTTATTTTCTTTTTCTTTTTCTTATAACTTTTAGGTTTCTTTAGCTTTATTTTTCTCTTTATTCCAATTTCAATTTTTATGCTCTAAAAATTTAGCATAGTCTTTAATGAACATTTTATATCGGCTATTTCTTCATGAGTAACCGTGCTAATTTATATTTCCTAAAGATTTATTGATGCTATCGCAGTTACAAAAAGCTCCAAAGTAAACTATTACTTAGGAATATCCAACTCTAATGGGAGAACTACTCCACGACTGCCATGTCATGCTCAACCACAACCATAGCCATCGTAACACCAAGTATAATATTCTTTTGGCGCAGCAATTATAGATTAGTACCCTCTATCACCACCGGAGTATCCTCACTTTTTCCCTAGCTACAAATAAACCTCAGAATCAAGTTTCCACACTTCCAACTTAAGGATTCCATCCAAATATTCAGGAAGTTTCACTTCTTTCCTTATCCTATGATCCTTTGCTTTATTTTTTTTTTTAAAATCCATCTTTGTACATTGAGGGCAATGTACATATTAAGTGTGGGGGGGAGTAAATTATATCTTTATCTGAAAATCCCTAAATTTTGCATTATTCTCAAATCCCTAAATCTTGGCTTTCACTATTAGAATGAATTTTGATTGATTTATATTTTTTTATTGATATGTCTTGGATTAAAACATAGGGAGTTATGCTTTGATTGTTTAAACTTTAAGTCATTAGAGAATCAAGCATGATAAGTTGATTTTTAAGAATAAATTTTTTTTCTAGGTTGTCTCCCCAAGTTTAGGTATTATCTTGAAATTTGAAATTCACAGGATTGGCATTAAAAGCCATAATTTCTGTGAGATTTTGAGCCTTAGGAGCATATATTCTTTCTTGCTAACTTTTATTGCTATGAATGTGTCAATATTGGTTTTTTATTCTAAAACTTGCTTCGATTATGCATGTCGAGACCACACCATTGATTTGATATACGAAGATGATAAAGGCACCTAGGTTTTAACCCACTCACTCCATAAAAGCCTACCCTCATAATTAACCATTAGTGAACCCCCTTGAGCCTAATAACCCATTTATTAATTTACCCTCAATATTAACCACAAACCCATTATTGTTGAAATCCCCTTAATTAATTTGATCCCCATTTTTGTTGAGACTTGATTTGAATAAATTGCTTAACTATGTTTTCCGGTCTCTAGTAAAGTTTCATATTTGATTTGTCCTTAAAAAAACGAAGTTGTTCAGTTGGTTGATTTTTCGTTAGCATTACAAAGCTATGCTTGAACATGAACGGTGTTATTTATGAGGAAAAGTTCAATTCTAGGATCATTTAATCAGGAATGTAATTTCTCAGTATAAGTATTTTTCTAGTTGGGTAATTTTTCAATTCAATCCCGATTCTAATCTCCTTTTTCAGCTTGTGACCACACCCCCTAACCAAAGCCATGTTACAACCCTCTAAAGACCTTTTTGATTTATTTATCATGTCAATTTATAGTGGTGGAGATTTGACTTTCATGCAAGCTTATGGTAATAACTTTTCATGTTGACAATTGAGTGCTTAATTTACTGTCCTTAAACACTTCGAGTGATTTTGAACTAAAGATAATTACTTAGATAAGGGGAGATACCTATGTTTTCGTGATAAAATATTCAACTTGGAATGTTTGAAACTTTGATGTTCTTTTAGTTGAACTCTCAAGGTATGATTACTTATGGATTCTTTCAAAACATTACTGATAGGAATTATAAGTTGAGAAAAATGAATTCTTAATTGTTAGTTGAGGATTTTGCTTGAGGACAAGCAAATGCTTAAGTGTGGGGGTATTTGATAAACCATAATATATACATATCTTTATCCCACATTTGGCACATTTATGGATGATTTGTCATTGGATTTATGGAATTTGATGCTCCTAATCCTTTATTTTCATGTTTTATACCTAGGTGAGCATAAGAAAGTGAAAAGGACAAGAAACAAGCCAAAAATGGACCAAATGGGCCAAAATTAGAGTGCAACATGGCATGGACCTCCATACACGGGATGTCCACACGCTCGTGTCAACTTAACAGCCTTAAACACGGCCTGAGCCCGAATCACACGGGCGTGTCACACGGATGTGTCCCTGTCGTGACTTCTTTTGATTTCACACGGAAAAGGCTACTTAGGGCCTAGGATAAGTATTCCAGAGTCTATTTAAACACCCTAGGAGAGGGCTAAAGGACACACAGAAGAGAAAGCAAGGAATTACTCAAAAAACACCGATTGATCCATCTCAGAAGCAGGATTTCTATCAAGGCTGAAGATCTCCCTTTAATTTCCTTTAGGGGTTTTTGGGTTTTCTTTATGTTTTGTTGTTTTCCCAACTTTGAGATGTTTTCCTTTATAATTATGAACTAAATCCCCTAAATACCTGAGGGGGATGAAACCTAAGATGGATCTTGTTATTAATATTTGAATTATATGATAAATACTTGATTTGTTTTTAATTGTGTTATTAATTCTTATGTTAATATTTCAGGATATTAATATAAGTTGAATGTGCTTATTTAGTGGAGCAAAAGTCCCTGTCTAAGAGTAGATCCAACACAATTAAGCGAATTTGATCGCAATCCTAGACATAGGACGGCGAAAATCTATCGGGTTAGAGTCAAATCTAATAAAGGAATCCATAGATCGAGTTAATACAACACTAGGGGTTTTAATTAGAAAGAAATTTCAATTAATCAACCTAGGGTTAGTTATTCTTAGTCTTGAAAGAGATATTAACATAAATTAGGGATTTCAACGGATTAAGTCAAGTGAATAAATCGTCTAGTTCAGAATCTAATAACAAGTGAAGTTTAGGTGGATTCTTCCTTGGGTATTGTCTTAATCAATCAATTTTCCCAAAAGTAATTTCCCTAATTCACTCTCTGCCGTATTCTTAGTTAATTAGTTTAATTTAATTAGTTTAAAACAAATTCTCTTTATTTCTAGGCTAGATAATAGAAAGAAAGTTAGTACTAGTATTAGTTCCTGTGGGTTTGACATTCCAGTCTTGTCACTAAACTATACTACTGTTTGATAGGTGCGCTTGCGTTTATCGTGATGATAGTTAGTTTTCAGGTAGGATCATATTATTACTTAACCATCATAAATATCATGCAATCAAAACAAAAAGCAAAGGATATCACCTCCTAACAAATTCGGCACTACACAAGGATAGAGAGAAAAGAGCTTTTGGTTTTGGTATCTAAACTTGCTCAAAGAAAAACAATGTTCAACAAGAGCTGCACTACCCAAAAGAAATTCAGCACTATACTTTTACCCTACCAAAACTGAATTCACACCTACACAAAGACCCCATTCAGCACACACTTCTTCCCATTTGAAACTCCACAATTTTCTCCACGATTTTCTCATCCAAATCCCCACCAACTTTCATCCAAATCTCTTTTGACCAAGTCGACAACAACCCTTAAGAATTTGAATCCCAATCCACCTCTTAACAAGTCCATGTAGCATAATAACAACCATTAACTAACAATTGGATTCGAACCCCATACCTTCTTCCCTTTGCAAATGACGCCACAAGCCACTCCACCACATGCCTTTTTGTGTCATGAAACAACAACATTTATTTATAAACCCTACATGCCAACGTCCAGATTCATTAAGACAAAATTTGAAAATTTTTCTAAGGGTCCAACTTGAACCCTGGTTTCCTAAGAACCCTCAAACGCACTCAAACCATCAAGCCACCATGCCAACAAGCAATTTGTTAAAACATGCCCAAAATACTACCCCCTATATTTTGGGGCGTTACAATCACAATTTTTGAAAATGAACATAACGAGTTGATTCCAATGAGAACTGTTACTGGTTGGAGAATTTATATTGATTATAGAAAGTTTAATAAAGCCACTCAAAAGAACCATTTTCCATTGTCTTTTATGGATCAGATGTTAGATCGACTGGCAGCTAATGAATTCTATTATTTTTTAGATGGCTATTCGAGATATAACAAAATAGTTATAGCTCTGGAGGACCAACATAAAACAACCTTTACTTGTTCGTACAGTACGTTTGCTTTTAGGCAAATGCCGTTTGGTTTATGCAATGCACCTGTGACATTTCAACAATGCATGATGGCAATTTTCACTGATATGGTTGAAAATTTTGTTGAGGTTTTCATGGATGATTTTTTTTTTTGTAACACTTATGATATTTACTTTATTAATTTAGCTAAGGTATTAAAGAGATGCGAAGAGACGAATCTTGTCCTTAATTGGGAAAAATGCCATTTTAAGGTTAAGGAAAGGATTGTCTTAGGGCATAAAATCTTAAAGAAAGGATTTGAAGTCGATAAAGAAAAGGTGGACGTAATTGAAAGATTATCGGCCCCAACTAATGTGAAAGGAGTCAGAAGTTTCTTAGGCCATGCTGGTTTTTATCGAAGGTTTATCAAAGATTTCTCAAAAATTTCTAAATTGTTGTGTTTGTTATTAGAGAAAGATATAGTGTTTGATTTCAACAAAGCATGTTTGGAAGCTTTTGAAGATCTAAAAAAGTGTTAATCTCATCCCCAATAATCATTACACCTGATTGGAGCTCACCTTTTGAGTTGTGTGCGATGCAAGTGATTATGTAACACCCCAAACCCGGCCTAAACGTTAGGGCCGAATCTAGTGTGTCACATTGAAGTGTTTTTCAAAAACCTTGTTTTCATTGAAACCTTTCATATTAGTTAAAACTTCTTGTCACTTGAACTTGAGTAAAACCTTAGTCTAAGTCAGTTTATTTTCTATACGTGGTTTGCTGAAAAATTATTCCCGTTTAAAACATTGTTTGTTGCGGAAGCTTAATTTAAAATAATCGATTTATGAAAACATGATGTTTAAAAAGATATTAAGTCGCGAGACCATTTTGAAAAAGTTACATAAATGTAGTGCTTTGAAAATAAATTGTTAAAGCCTAGATTTGAAAAAAAATCGAGTTTTTACCTCCAACCAATATGGTCAATATAAACCAAAAACCCAAATTAAAATCCAGAAATTAATAGAGGCCTTATTACAACCCAAATTTATGGCATATCATTATTACACACACTTTCGGCTTCAAAGCTAATCAACAGAACAAGGTTTGATACACACACCTAATTACAACAACGAAGAGTGCGAACAATCTAGAGCACAAAAACCTATAACCAACACAAAAAAACCATTAGCCCCCTTGACTACAAAATTATAATGATCCCCTTTTCAATATAACAAACAAAATGATTTTAAACAGTCTACCATGGTCAATCGACTTGGGAACCCTACACTCAATCCCTTATCCTTGATCGCTTTCCACCCATTTAATAAAATCTTGCATACCATTAGCGACTTAATAACTATATCCACCTGATAATCAATCATAAGTTTGCATCAGCTACAACACTCACTGAAATATTGATTACCTACGAAGGAGGAACCTTAATCGGCCCACTTGTGTATACTCTAAAACCAAAGCACAAGGTGAAAAATCCTTCCTACAAGGAGTATTCAGTTTTTCCCAACAATGAAGAGGGAGATGAAAATTGAAAGAGGTTTAGAGTAGTGTGGGCTAAAGAAACCACTTTCCAAAAGTTAAGAGCACTTACTCGGGTTGGTAAAAGAAGAGGAGAAACGTGTAGGAGAAATCAATTGAATGCTGGAGGATGATTTCTGATTTGAGAACAGCAATAGAAGTAAGGAAGGCCGTTGACTAATCTAGAATCAAGGGAAGCCGATTGATCAAAGATAGAGAAGAAGTGTGGAAGGGAAAATTCAGCTACCACAATTAAAACCAGAATATAGGAGACGACAAAGCAGTCAACCAAACGACAAGGTGAAGAAGAGTCAAGAAAACCAAGTTAATCGGCCAAGTTTATGAGCAAAGGGACCAAAGATAATCGGCTTAGGCAAAAATTGAAAGATGAAACAAGAGAAATGGAGAGGGAGAAAGGAATAATAAAGACGAAAGAAGCAACAAAAGAAGAATGCCTAATCATTTTAGGCAAAAATGACAAAAAGGGAGAAAACCAAAAATGAGGTAACTATCAAACGAATCAATAAACAAAAAGAACCGAAACTGACCAAAAGTGTCAAAAGCTGAAATAGCCAATAAGAGAAATCAGCATCACCTCCACACACCACACAAAGCCGAATTCTAAGAGCAAAGAATCCTATTTCGGCACCCTTCCATACAATTCAAATTCCCTTGATTACTTCCTAATATCTCTCCATAATCTCCTCTTTAATCTTCTCCTTAATCCATTCCAAGACCAATTCAAACCTCATCCATCAGAATTCCACTATAATACAAACTCTAGCCGTCCATGCTGCAAAATAAGTACCTCTTTGTGCAGAGAGTGATTCGAACCTCAGACCTCCTTGCCACCCTTGCAACGCCAACTCCACTAGGCCACACTGCTCCTTGTGTCATAGCTTATCCTCAACAATTTAAAAGCCTATAAGCCAAAGTCAGAATTCCCTTAAATAAATAAAATAAAAATTCTGCGCATGCCAATACTTGAACCTTAGACCTCCTTCATACGCAACACACCACCTTGCCACTAGACCACAAGCTCTTTTGTGTCACACTTTACCCATAAATATTCTTAAAGCCTACATACTAACATCCAGGGTTTTATTCTCTTAAAACCAAAATTTTGCTAAAGCTCAAGTTTGAGCCTAAGACTTCTCCAACACTTCTCAGGACCCTTAATCCACTGAAACAAGCCTTTATTTATGATAATTCTTGCATACATAAACTTTTATGTGTAGCCTGCTAGCGGCTCCCATGCACAAGGCCCGTTCATACTAAGCCCAAATTGAGGACATTACAATTCTACTCCCTTAAAGAAATTTCGTCCCCGAAATTTCCAACTAACAAGGTAGTTATGTAACAACTACCCCACTACGCTACCGCTGCGCACTCTAATCCCAACATCCTTAACACACTTCCAAAACATCTAACCGCAGAAGCAGATAAATATTTATCAAACACGCATACAACTTGTATAATGAAACATTACATCCAAACAAAACACACCTGAAATAAAAAGGATTGTGCAATCCCGAACCCGATGCTCCTTAGATTCGCATCTTAGACATGCTCTAGTCTTCCTCCAGTATTTGCCCGGATGACATCTTTTGCAATGCTCACAGGCTAGAAAGTTAGGACGTGTTTTAACACATTTCACAGAATGAGGCTCCGTCCTCAGAGAACTGTGATCTCTCTTCTTCGAGCAGTCTAAGCACCTAGACTGGAGCGTTTCATCCATCACCTTAACTATGGCCTCGAACACCCGTTCTAGCACTTCACTTACTAATCTAGTCAGTGCCTTAATACTAAGCTCAAGTTATTAGCACCTGAAGTTGGCGGACTTTGCTTACTCTCGGAATCCATCAAGGGGCTAGCTAAAGAATCTACACTTCCAGAACGTACAGAGTAAATACAAAAATCTATTTTAAGTACAATCTATATCTAAAGAAACTTACAGATCCGGTGCTAGAGACTTGGTCTACCACACTTTCAAGAAAACATTCCAAAAAATATTTTGAACATTCCAAATTCTTTCAAATCTTTTGAAATAGTTTTTTCAAAAATTCAATTTCAAAAACCCAATCCACAAACGAGTTTTGCAATCGAGCTCTGATACCACTAAATGTAACACCCCAAACCCACTTAGATGTTAGGGCCGAATCTAGCGTGTCACATTGAAGTGTTTTTCAAAAACCTTGTTTTCATTGAAACCCTTTGTATTAGTTAAAACTTGTCACTTGAACTTGAGTAAAACCTTAGTCAAAGTCAGTTTATTTTCTACACGTGGGTTGCTGAAAAATTATTCTCATTTAAAACATTGTTTGTTACGGAAGCTTAATTTAAAATAATCGATTTATGAAAACGTGATGTTTAAAAAGATATTAAGTCGCGAGACCATTCTAAAAAAGTTGCGAAAACATAGTGCTTTGAAAACAAATTGTTAAAGCCCAGATTTGAAAAAAATCGAGTTTTACCTCTAAACGATATGGGTCAATATAAACCAAAATCCCAAATTAAAATTCAGAAATTAATAGAGGCTTATTACAACCCAAATTGAAAATCAAAGTACTTAAAAGTAAATAATTGTAAATGGAAAACCAAAAGCGGTTGTGTGGCCATCTCCGAGTCCCTCGTAGCACTGATCCTCCTAATGCTAGGGATTACCTGAAAAGGTTAATAAACGGGGTGAGTTTACGAAAACTCAGTGTGTAATCCCCTCCTATATAAAGATTAGACAGTCATACAGAAACAATAACAAACTGGGCCTAAGCCCAATACAGTAGAAATTAGCAGAACGGCCCTAGCCCATTACAGATTCAGAAACAGATCACATGTGGGCCTAAACCCACTACTTTAACATTTGGGTCACAACCCATAACAGAATCAATTGGGCCTAGCCAATATCAGAACAGAGTTAGAATGCAGTATGTATGATGCATGTTTATGTTTTACCCCATCCAACCTTGCACTTGCCTCCGTCCAACCCTGCACAGTCTGTGGGGATATAATCAACCCACCCATCCAGCACACCAAGAGTTAGCACTAGTTGCGGCACTAAGGCAACAGAACAGCCTAAAGTAGTAGACAGAAAGACTAAAAGCCGTAAGTATCGCAACAATACTGCCAAATAACAGAATGGCTAACAGCCATAAGCAGAAAGGCATAGAGCCATAATAGTATGCGTGGCACAGAGTCATCGCTAACGGGTCTATAATTGGTACAAAGCCTATGATATTGGCACAAAGCCTTCGGTAATGGAACGAAGCCCATAACAATGGCACAAAGCCTACAATAACAGCATGAAGCCCACAATAACGGCACGAAGCCTTCAGTAACATGATCGGCACTCAGCCATCGATTGATCCACACTCGTCTCGGGCAACCCATGCGACCTTATCAAATCAATACGAATGTACGGCTTTTAAGCCTTTAATGGGTCTATAGTCGTCTCGAGCGACCCGTGCGACCCTATCAGATCAGATCTTCCTTCGTACAATATCCCAACCCATGCAATATGTTATGTATGCAGAATGTCATGCTCATAACTAGTCATACAATCACAGTCAAGTCATTCAAATCAGTCATTTGTATATATCATAAGCACATTAGACATACATAACCCAAATAAAACAGCCATTCTATCATCAGGGGTATAATGGTCATTTTTACCTAATAGGAGTAAAATAGTCATGTTACCCTCCAGGGGTAAATAGGTCATTAAAACCTACAGGGGTATTTAGGTAATTTTGCACTACAGGGGTATTTAAGTAATTTTCCAACCTCTTAGGAGATCTATAGTTGTCTCGAACAACTTCAATAACACAATAGGTCGTAACAGTATAAATGGGCCCGAGGCCCACTGTCGGTCCAAGTGGGCCCACACGCTCGTGTGGCCCATCTAGCCCAAATTCAGTTAAGGCTATGTGAAAACCATAGCCCAGATCATTATTAGCCACTTACCGCAGATTTTATCTGTGTGGGGCCCAAGAGCTCATTGGGCCCACACGGCCAATTTTGGCCCATCGAGGCCCAAAATAGCCCTAATTGTCGTACATCCATAATTCGCGGCTCGGCGAAACACATGCGCATTCGCACGGCCATGTGGCCTTAAAGCCCAACCTTTTAGCTTTTTGACTTTTCGGCTTTTGCCGATCTACAATCTATTTAGTGAAATACATACTTTTGGCTTTTCAGCCGTTCACAGTACAGCAAAATTGACTTTTAGCGGCATTTATAAGCGCTGTTAATAGTCTTAGCGGCGCTTTTGAATGCCGCTAAAAGTACCGCCGTAAAATCGGCAAAAAGTACAGACTTTTAGCGGCGTTTTTCCCACAAACGCCGCTAAAGGTATAGACTTTTAGCGGCATTTTTCCCACAAATGCCGCTAAAGGTATAGACTTTTAGCGGTGCTTTTCCCGTAAACGCCGCTAAAGGTATAGACATTTAGCGGCACTTTTCCTACAAACGCCGCTAAAAGTCTTGAAAAATAAAAAAAATAAAATTTTATAAAAATTAAAATTTTAACTTTAAAACTAAAATAAATAGTAAGAATTAGATTAAATATAAAGATATCAATAAAATAAGATATTATAATGAAATTACTTAAATGAAATAAGAGCTTAAATCATAACCATTGAAAATATAAAATTTGAATATCCATTCCTATGTAAAATATTAAAATTGATTATTGAATATTCTTTCAACTCAAATAATAATAAAATGTTGAAAACAAAACAATTAAATAAAAAAATAGAATAACTAGTTGACACGAGATTATTATTAAGTATATGCAAATATGCAAGTAGACAATTACAAAACTGGGTGTAGTTTTTGATCAACTAATTAGTTGATCCTACTGCATGTTCTATCTATAATCTACTTAACTAACATACAAACATAAGGCACTCTAATACGTTTTTGTACAGAAAATATCTGGAACTCACATCTGAATTCAGATTTAGAGCACATACGGTGTCACATATCCACCATTGAAGCAATTTCCTCTAGATTGTCGACTGAGTGCTCATTTATCCATTGCTCATCCTCCAACCTGTTCCAATAAAAAACTTTGTCAACCCCACAAAGCATTAAAGCGAAATAGTGAAAAGCAAAAACCAAGTAATGCATGCAATGCAAAAATAATAATAAAATATCCAATTAACAAGTCAACATTAACGCCACATATAACATCAAATTGCACAGCTTAATATACTCAATACATTAGCATAAATAACATCACATTGAAAAATGAATTTAACACATTCGACGAGATCAATTTTAAGCTCACTAATGTTTAATTTAGCATGTGAACAGTATATAAATGTTTTGCATTTACAGCATGGTTTAATCAACTTCAAGCAGGAAATTAAATGCTGCAAATTTCCAGCATTCAAAATCATATATGGACAACATTAATATGACATTTTCAAGCACCTTAAAGACACATTTGGAAAATTTGAAGAACCATTTGAACAATCACATCCGAACATCTTAAAGACAACTAAATTTTGTCTTGTTTTGGACAACCTTACAGGTCAGCAAGGCATGTATTAAACCACGCCTAACATGTTTATTTCATCATGCTTTGAACAACAATAAAAAACCATTAAGCATTATATTAAATCAACTCTTAAACACATTCAAATATCATAAATCACAACTTTCAGACACCATAAATTGCAGCATTTAACACCTAAATTTTTAGCATTTAACACATAAAATGGTTTTCTATTTATTAAACACTTATACGACCCTCAAAGCCAAAGTATGCACCTGTAAGCCAAAGTCAGGCCAGTAAGGAAATCACTTATACGACCCTCAAAACCACATATGTCAAAGCACATTAATTGATCTCTTTGAATTATGATATGGAAAGATAAATTTTTAATAATGCCACCATAAAGCAAGAATCAGAATTTGTTTCAACAAAAGAGAAATAAAACATTGGATAGAACAAAAAAATCGAACAGCATAACTGCATAGGCTCAGGAGCAAGAGGGAATTAAAGGAACTAACCTCCACATCTAAGAATATCCTTTTGCTGAAAAGAATCTCAATTGTCTGCAATAAATGCATCACCAAATACATATATATGAGAAAACGAAAATAATATTTGAAATCTAATAAGCCCTAATTATAAATCTAAGGATTTGAAATCTAACTTTAGAACAAATTATAACACAAAACTAACAACAGTTTTAAACTCAAACTTATACATTTATTCAATTAAATAATTAAAACAGCAATCTTATATAAAAATAATAATATAATATTTAATAAATATTCATAAAAAATGAATAAAATATGTAATTACATATTAAATTAAATGAAATAAGCTGACACTTGGAAGTGCAAAACATAGAGATATAAATGTCAATCTCAAGGATTTCAAACCTCAAAAACAGGCTCTAATAAGCACCTTGGTCATACCTGCCAAAGTATCACAAAGTTCATCAGTGATTCGAAAGGAACTGAACAAGTGGGAATATAATCATATATATATATATATATATATATATATAGCTTTTTCAAGTTGACATATGAAGATATTTGCATAAGTAGGAAAATTTTGTACCAAGCTGTCAGTATATCTGAATGAGTAGAGGGAATAAACTCTATTTCCATGATTGTTTTAATTAAATAATATTTAAATAATTATTATATTTATAATAATATTTAAATAAATTAATCCAAATTATATAATTTAAAAAATTATGTATAAAAAGTTGAAAACCGTATAAAATGAAATGTTAATTTTGTTCCATGAAAAAATAAAAATAAAAATAAAAATATACTTATATTTTATATAACACAGTATTCTATTCGATTTATTTCAAAATTTGAAGAAAAACAAAAACATTTATAAAATAAATGATTTATTTTTAATATTTTATATAACATTTCATCAGAAATATACTCTTATTATCTATAAGTATCAAAAGGCTTTATGATATAACATGGCCCTATACCAAACACACATAAGTTAACACTTCCCAACTTCTCATTAACTGATGATTGCTCGCAAGTGAATTAATTTTTTATCCTTCTTTCTTTTCTTATCAACACTCTACAAAAAATTCTCACTTTGGCCACAGCCCACAGTTGTTTATTTATGATGCAAAGCATGAGAATAAGGAACTAGAAGACAACCAGATAAGGCCGTTAAAAGTATACCCCAAATATCCTTTTTATCAAGTTTCTCAAATTAAGCTCCCATGGAGCAAAGCAAGTCAAAACAAAATAAGAGAATAATATATATATATACACACACAAATAATCATTTACAGCTAAAAGGATCAGCTTCTTTTACATATCATTTATTTTTTCTAAACTATAATAGCAAATTTTCAACTGTACCTTAACTTTTAGACTATAATCTGCACAATTCATGTGATAAAATTGCCAAAGTTTTTACAACAAGTAGTTACTATAAGCATCAAACTAAACCAATTCCTTATTCATTAAAGTGCACAATTCATACAGTTTAAATATTCTTAAGTTTTCAAAGATTATTCTACGACTACTTTAAGAAAGCTTTATGTTCTTTCAATACTGCAACAAGCCAAATCCTGTTAATTCAGGCTTAAATGCATTAAAACAATCACAGCAATAGAACTATCAGAAGCAATAAAAAGGAGCAGGATTGTAACTAAAAAAGACATATTTAGCAATTAAGAAAAATGCACAATGCACAAAGCTGTAGATAGCCCTAGTTTAGCTGTAGATACCACTCTTAACTCATTTATAGTAATACTATTGCCTATTGGTACAAAAATTCATGCTATGCCATGCCAAGCAAAAGCAACTACTCAGCTTTGACAACAATCGTCAAAGTAGTTTATGACGTCCCTCAAAACTTATTTAAATAAAACAAGGAAACAAACCGTTGCTTTCTTTTATTATTATTATCCTGCTAAACTTATGCAAATAAACCATTGCTTTCACTAAAAAATCTCATGCACACTTGTTGCATAACAGACACAAATTTCCCTGCAACCCACGAAATCAATCAACCTATTTTATCTATGAAAATAAACAGTATAGTTGGTGTTACTGAGAAACACAAACAAGCTTAAATGGCATTTCTAAAACAAATTTATATATACAGTCAGAGATGAAGAAAAAGGAAGTCGTCTTACCTAACTTGCTGAAAAGGTTGCATAACATACAGCAAATAGGGTTATAAAAGAAACTATCAGAATAATTAATAGCATACTAACATAAAAAAACCATCATTAGAACCGCCGAACTTAGAACCTCAAATTAGCCAATTTTCTAGATAAAATTATGTTGTTTTAATGATTTATACTTATATTTTATATAACATATAAATGTTAAATAAAATATAATTATATCAGTTAATGAAATGTTATATTTTATAAACGTGGAGAAAATCACATTTTAAACAAAAACGAAGAGAGAAATGAACAGCTGAAACACCTCTTTTCTGGCAATAGGAGAGAACTTTGGAAAGCTCCAAAGTGCAGGTCGTGTCTCCCACAAGGATTGCCCCAACATCTAATCAATCGAAAAAAAAAATCAAAATCAAAACCCAAAAATTAAAACTTTGAAATATTGCCCAAAAAGAAAAAGAAGTCAGTGTACCAGAAGCTGAAGAGCTCGATTGCAAGTCTGGTATTTTAAGTCAGAAACTTTGTTTCAAACATAAAAACTTTGGGATGCTTTGAAGAATAGTGTAAAACCTACGAGGGAAGGACGAGAGAGTTGGAAAGCAGCTTATATGGCTTATTTTGGATCTTTCTACTTTCTCCGCAGCATTGGCGTTTGGCTTTGACCATCGAAAGTGAATCTGAATCTTCCAGCACCAAATATGGATATTATAGATCGGTGGACAAAGGATTTGGGGAAACTATTTATCGATGGACAAAGGAAGAAGAAGAAGCTAACATATAGAAGAAGAACACCGAGGGAAACCGATTGGGGAAACTGATTTGGGGACGTAGGGTTTGGGGACTAAAAATCAGGGTTATTTTGATTTGGGGAAACTGATTTGGGGACTTAAGATTTGGGGACTGAAAATCGGGGTTATGAGAGGGAGATGAATTTAGTTTTTTAGCAAAGAAAAAATGGCACCGTTTTTGGTATATAATTTTGTGGCGTTTTTTATAAAAACGCCACTATAGTCTATTTTTTGTGGCGTTTTTTACAAAAACGCCACTATTACAATATTTTAATTTTTTTTTCATTTTTAACCTATACTTTTTTATGTTTTTCTTTCAATAATTTTTTGCTGAGATTATGATTTTTTTGAATTTTTATTTTTATTATATTTTGCGTATGGAATTTTTTTAACTAAAAAATTAAATATTAAATTTTTAAGTTTTTATTTTTTTAATTTTTTATTATTAAATTTTAAAAATTTAATTATCATTATCAACTCTTTTAGGAATTTCTTCTTTCTTTCTTTTGGGAATTTCTGCATTATTTGTTTAGATTTTTATATAAATGGCATTTAATTATATGGATACACCTAAATTTTGATATAGATACATCTCAGAATTATATATGAATTTTGGTTTAATGTGAAATTCTAATTGTACTTTAAATTTATAGTTGAAACTTTAATTTTAATTTAATCATACACATTATTTTAAAATATAAATACATCAATATATTTTTTTATAATACAAATATAATTTTTTATGTATGCACTATAAAAATAAAAAATGATGTTAATTATATCAATAATTGTGTTAATATAAATGTCAAACCATACACCACAAACCCCAAACTAAACACTCTAGACCATAAAACCCGAACCCTAAATTTTAGACCTTAAACCCTAAACCACAAACCATGCATAAATCATAAACCCTTGACCTTTAAACCCTAAACTCCTAATCCCTAACCACTAACCCTTAAACCTTACTACCACTAATTAAATACTAAGATTTTAAACCCTAAACACATAACCTTAAATAATTAATAAACTTTAAAATATAGAAACCCCAAACCCTAAATAACAAGCCCTAAACCATATAATTAACATACTAAACATTAAATCCCTAAACATTAAACCTTAAACCATAGACCTTAAACCTTAATTAAATTTTAAACCCTAAACCTAAAAATAAATTTAATCAATATTAAGTACTACTTCCACAAAGTTTATTATACATAAGCTTCTACATTAATATATATTAAGTTACACATCACCATCCATATGATTTTCATCACCATCCAAACACCATCCATATGAATTTTTTGGGGCTTATAATTTTAGGGTTTATGTTTTTAGAATTTAGGCTTGAGACAAAGTCATACAGCATCGATTTTAACAGTTTGGTACGTAACTTAAAACATCTAAAAGCTATTGCTCAGTTTTAGCGGCGTTTTTCAAAAACGCCGCTATTTCTCTAACTTTTAGCGGCGTTTTTTGAAAAACGCCGCTATTGCTCTGACTTTTAGTGGCGTTGGTCAAAAAACGCCGCTATTGCTCTAACTTTTAACGACGTTTTATAAAAAACCGCTATTGCTTTATTTTTAGCGGCGTTCGTACGTAAAACGCCGCTATTGATCTGATTTTTAGCGGCATTTTTTAAAAAACGCCGCTATTGCTTTATAAACGCCGCTAATGTATAATATTTGCAGCGTTTTTTATGAAAACGCCACTAAAAACGCCGCTAAAAGTCAGTTTTGCTGTAGTGTCAGCAACCAAAACATTGTGAATACACACTTTCAGCTAAATAGCCGATAATCATGGATGGCATATCATTATTACACACACCTTCGGCTTCTAAGCCGATCAATAGAACAAGGTTTGATTCACACACCTGATTGCAACAACGAAGAGTGCGAACAATCTGGAGAACAAAAACCTATAACCAACACAAATAGCCATTAGCCCCCTTGACGACAAAATTATAACGACCCCCTTTTCAATAACGCACAAAATGATTTTAAATAGTCTACCTTGGTCAATCGACTTGAGAACCCTACACTCAATCCCTTATACTTGATCACCTTCCACCCCTTTAATAAAATCCTGCATACCATTAGCGACTTAATAACTATATCCACTTGATAATCAATCATAAGTTTGCATCGGCCGCAACACTCACCGAAATATTGATTATCTGCGAAGGAGGAACCTTAATCGGCCCACTTGAGTATACTCTGAGACCAAAGCATGAGTCGAAAAATCCTCATCGCAAGGAGTATTCGGTTTTTCCCCAACAATGAAGAGGGTGACGAAAAATGAAAGAGGTTTAAAGCAGTGTGGGCTAAAGAAACCACTTTTCAAAATTTAAGAGCACTTACCCCGGTTTGCAAAAGAAGAGGAGAAACGTATAAGAGACATCAACTGAATGCCGGATGATGATTTCCGATTTGATAACAGCGATAGAAGTAAGGAAGGCCGTTGACTAATCTAGAATCAAGGGAAGCCGATTGATCAAAGATAGAGAAGAAGTGTCGAAGGAAAAATTCGGCTACCACAATTAAAACTAGAATATAGGAGAAGACAAAGCAATCAACCAAACGACAAGGTGAAGAAGAGTCAGGAAAACCAAGGTAATCGGTCAAGTTTATGAGCAAGGGACCAAAGATAATCGACTTAGGAAAAAATGAAAAGATGAAACATGAGAAATGGAGAGGGAGAAAAGAATAATAAAGACGAAAGAAGCAACAAAAGAAGAATGCCTAATCGTTTTAGGAAAAAATGACCAAAATGGAGAAAACCAAAAATGAGGTAACTATCAAACGAATCAATAAACAAAAATAACCGAAACTAACCAAAAGTGTCAAAAGCCGAAATAGCCAATAAGAGAAATTGGCATCACCTTTACACACCACACAATTCAAATTCCCTTGATTACTTCCCAATATCTCTCCATAATCTCCTCCTCAATCTTCTCCATAATCCATTCCAAGACCAATTCAAACCTCATCCATCATAATCCCACTGCAATACAAACTCTCGCCGTCTATGCTACAAAATAAATACCTCTTTGTGCATAGAGTGACTCGAACCTCAGACCTCCTTGCCACCCTTGCAACGCCAACTCCACTAGGCCACACTGCTCCTTGTGTCATAACTTATCTTCAACAATTTAAAAGACTATAAGTAAAAGTCAGAATTCCCTTAAATAAATAAAATAAAAATTCTGCACACGCCAAGACTTGATCCTTAGATCTCCTTTATACGCAACACACCACCTTCCCACTAGACCACAAGCTCTTTTGTGTCACACTTACCCATAAATATTCTTAAAGCCTACATACTAACATCCAGGGTTTTATTCTCTTAAAACTAAAATTTTGCTAAAGCTCAGGTTTGAACCCAATACTTCTCCAACACTTCTCAGGACCCTTCATCCACTAAAACAAGCCTACATTTATGATAATTCTTACACACATAAACTTTTACGTGCAGCCTCATAGCGGCTCCAATGCACAAGGCCCGCTCCTACTAGGCCCAAATTTAGGGCATTACAGATTATGCTGTTGGAGCTGTGATGGGTCAAAGAAGAAAGAAAGTGTTTCACCCTATTTACTATGCAATTAGAACTTTGATGTGAGCCTAACTCAATTATACGATAACTAAAAAGGAACTCTTTGCTATAGTTTTTGCTTTAACAAATTCTACTCATATCTTATAGGTACCAAAGTTACGATATTTACTGGCCATGCGACCATTAAATACTTGCTCACGAAGAAAGATGGAAAATCGAGGCTAATTGATTAGATACTTTTACTCCAAGAATTTGACCTTGAGATTCAAGACAGAAAAGGTGTCGAAAATCAAGTAGCTGATCATCTGCCAAGGTTGGAGCAAGATGGGGTAACTCGATCATGTGTGCCTATCACGAGAATTTCCTAGATGAACATGTATTTGAGGTAAGTCAAATTCATGAAACACCTTGGTTTGTTGATTTTGCCAATTATCTTGCGCGTGGAATAATTTCTCGAGAAATGGCATACCAACAAAGGAAAAAAATTCCTTCATGATAGTCGGTATTATTTTTGGGAGGATCCGTTTTTGTTTAAACAATGTACAGATAATATAATCTGAAAGTGTGTAGCTAAAACTGAGATTGCTAAGATCTTGTATCATTGCCATTCATCTCCAAGTGGGGGACACTTTGGTGGTTCACGTACCGCAGGAAGGATTTTGCAAGCAGGTTTATTTTGGCCTACACTATTTAAAGATGCTTATGTGAAGAACCGTGATAAATGGAAAAGGACCGGAAATATATCAAGGAGGAATGATATGCCCTTAACAAACATTTTGGAGATTGAATTATTCGACGTATGGGGCATTGACTTCTTAGGCCTGTTTCCTTCTTCGTATGGGAAGAAATACATCTTAGTTGCTGTGGACTATGTATCCAAGTGGGTTGAAGATGAAGCATACCCTACAAATGATGCTAAGGTAGTCATGTGATTCCTACATAAGGATGTGTTTACACTACTTGGGACTCCAAGAGCTATTATTAGTGATGAAGGTTCTCACTTTGTGAACAAATGGCTTAAGTGGTTGCTTGAAAAATATGATGTGATGCACAAGATTGATACTGCTTATCACCCCCAATCTAATGGGCAAGTTGAAAGAGTGAACCGTGAAATCAAAGGTATCCTTTAAAGGGTAGTACGCCCTAGCAGAAAGATTGGTCTCGAAGGCTCGATGATGCATTATGGGCCTATCAATGGTATTTAAGACACCGTTAGGAATGACTCCTTATCGGTTAGTTTTTGGAAAGGCATGTCATTTGCGATTATAGTTGGAGAATAGAGCTCACTAGGCTTTGAAGCAGTTGAACTTTGATCTTAAGCAAGCCGGTGAGAGAAGGATGTTACAACTTGATGAGTTGGAAGAGCTGAGGTTGTTTTCCTATGAGAATACCAAAATGTGTAAAGAAAGATCAAATAGATGGCATGATAGTCATATACAACCTTGTAAGTTTAAAGATGGTTAGAAGGTTTTGTTATTTAATTCAAAGTTGAAGTTTTTTTCCTGGGAAGCTTAAATCTCAATGGAAAGGACCCTATACCATCTACTGAGTTTATCCTTATGGAGCTATTGAATTATACGACAATTACGTAGGTACGTTTAAAGTTAATGGTCAACGTCTCAAACACTATTGGGATGGTGAAGTTGAGCGAGTTGAATCCTCGTTCAAATTAACAGCCACTTGATTTTTCATGAACTTGTTTTGTAAATAAATAGATAATTAGAACTTATTTTCTTAACTTAGTACATTAAATTTATTCTATCTAAGGAGATTGGAACTTAAGCAGGACCGCTGTGACTCCTCCAACCTTTCTTGTGAATTAATTTAATGTAATTTGTTAAAAAGAAATTTTCTAATTAAGGTTTAAAATTTTTAAGTTTTATTTGTTTTGTTTAAATTTTAAATTTTTATGTTAATAAAAGGGGTCAAATTTGACCCAAGTACTAATTAGTTTTGTTTCTTGAGTAAGTCTATAAATACAGCCTGAGTTTGAGGCCCAAGACAGCAAAAAGGATGGAAAAATCCATACTTTGTTGCCACTCCTATTACTTGTAGCCCAAGGAACCCTAATGTAGCTAAATTTTTGCTACATGTTGCCCTAATTCTTCCCTATATAAACCCCCTCTTCGTTTCACTATTTTTCATATCCCTCAAAGTAATTTGCTTCACCTTAAAAATCCCTAAATTTCCCTCTTGTGCCATTAGCCTCAAATCCCGAAAGAAACCCTAGTTTCCCTTCCCTTGTGCGAAAATCACCTATTGCCACTGCAAGAAGATTGCCAAAGCACCAACGTTGCTGCCGCACATCGTCGCTGTCTTTGTCGCTCACCGCCATTGCTATCGCATGTTGTCATTGCCGCCATACCATCCTTTTCGTCGCAAGATTTTCGCAGTAGCAAGTCCTTACCCACCTTGCTGATTTCTCTTTTCCCCCTTGTGCAAAAACTTTGCCGAATTTTCAAGAAAAGATACCATGTCTTGCAAAAGAACTAGATCTTCAAAGACTACTCCTGAAAACCCGATTTTGATCGATGAAAAAGTGAAAGAGAGATTTGATTCAATCTTCAAGAATCAACCTATGATGCCAGAAAAAGGTTTTAACTTGAAGAGTCATGATTTGAAGGTTGTTCATGTACCGATTAGAAAGAAAATCAACTCTCTCAAGTTAGAACAATTTTGCGATGCTCGTTCACTTCTTGATGATGAATAAGTTCGAGAGTTCTATGCTAGTTTAACTATGCAAGATGCTACTGAGGTCATCGTTTGAAAGAAAAAGGTACCTCTTTCTTCTAAGTCCACCAATGATTTGTTTAACTTACTTGATGTTGAAGAAGATGAGTACTACCTTATGATGAACAATATCAATTGGGATTTTTTTTAACAAGTGCTTGATGTTGTGACAAATTCGGGATCCCAATGGATTATAAGAAAGTTTTGGAGCCATTCTTGCTAAAGGGAATACCTAAAACCAGTAGCAAAGCTATGGTTTTATTTCGTTTGCTACAGCTTTATGCCTATCTCATATAGTTCCACTATCTCGATGGAACAGATGCTCTTGTTATATGCAATTTTGACAGAAAAGTCCATTAATGTTGGGAAAATTATTCTCAAGGAGATTCATGATTGTGCTAAAAAGAAGGGAGGAAGTGCTTATTTCCCATCATTAATCACTTCACTTTGCTTAAGGGCCCATGTTAAAACACAAGCAAATTTGAAGGAGCAATATGTTCAAGGGTGTATCACAAATCATGATCTTGAAAGGTTAGTAGAAAAGGTGCATGAGCTGAATCAAGGCAAGCAAGAAGAGCCAACTGAGCCAAATACCGAGGAGTCAACAAATGAAGCTGAAACTGAAGCTAATTCAGTTACAGACACTGAAGAAGAAGAATCTCATAAGGAACTGAATAGTCCTAAACCAGTTGAAGAATCTGTAAACCCTGAACCAAAGGTCGAGCCAGAAGAAGAAACAGTCAAGCGAAGTGTTGAACCTAAATTTATAACTCCAATGCCGACTTCTACAAGTACTTCAAAGAAATCAGAGTTGTCAATTATGATGGATATGTGCAAGTTCATGCACAAACAACAACAAACTTACTGGAAATATGCAAAAATTAGAGATGATTCAATTCGAAATACTTTTAAGAATATCTCTAACACTTTTGTTCCTGAGTTCCCAGATGCTATCTTTGAGACATGGACGGAAGATACTGACTATGCAAGTGGAGATGAGCTGAAGAAGACAAGGGGAATGAGTTAGAAAAATAAAAGGGGGGATTCTTATCTTGTTATTTATTTAATTGTTTTTAGGACTTCAGAAATTTATTTCTTTGGTAATTAGGATTTAATTTCTATAGAATAAAACATAACAAGCATAAATAAACTTAACACTTCTTTAGAAAAAAAAGACTAAGTGATGTGGTAATGAGAATAAACATGTCTAGGATTAGGTTATTAGGAAAGACTTGGTATTTAAGTAGTCTTAATGACTCGCCTCTCTTTTTTTACAACCTACCTGGTGTTCAATTTTCATTCATTACTTTGTTCTTGCAATGAGGACATTACTTCTTTTTAGAGAAGGGTAAGGAAAATAAATTGCTCGAATTTTTAAGTATGTTTCAATCATTTCTTTCATAAGTATATTTTAATAAATGAATGTTTAGAGACATTTTTTAATAGGATAGTTTGTATGCAAGCATGAATGATGATTCTATTTGAGTGAATATATGTTACCATGAATAATGGAATGCTTGTATGATCTTAGTCTTAGGTAATGTTTGCCATGAGAACTTAGTTTCTCTTGAGATTAGACATGCATGAAGGTTTATATCTTTAGAATTGACTTAGTAACTTTCTTAAGGTGAAATCCTATGAGACATAAAAATCTAAAATGATATAGGCACTATTTCTTTAGATCATTTGAGCCTTTTCAAGCCAACCTTATGATATTAGACCCTTGAAACTGTAATTTTGAGCTTAAAGGCCTGTTTATTGTAATGAACCTACATTATAAGCCACATTACCATCTTTTTAAGTTATCCTAATTTTGTGCAACCATCTTAACTAAAGTTTTCCTGGTAATTAACATTTGAGGAAATTTTCAAAAAGATGTATGTGCTCATGCTAAAAAAAAAAGAGCAAAGAAAAGTTTGCTCAATCTCCAAAAAGAAAACTGTATGAGTATGAGTTCAAAATAAGTTTGGGGGTGTTCAAAAGGTTCACTTAAAGAAAAAGGCTATATTTCGAGAAATCCAAGCCAAAGTTAAAGCTTAAGATTTTTGAAACCAAAATGTCTCATCTCTTAAAACTCTACCTTTAACCGAGCCCCATTACAACCTTATAAAAGACCTATTGATTTGATAATTATGTCACCTACATTAGTAGAGAAGGAATACTAAGTTCAACATATGAAGATCATAAATAAGCCTCATGATTGTTTTGCTTGATTGATGAGAAATTATGTTGAATGAAGAATATTATCTGTGGCTATGACATACATACAAACTATGGTTCATGTTGCCATATTTTGAAACTTGGTATAAAATTCTAAAAATGTTTGCATATGAATTACATGTTAATAAAAAAGATCTATGAACATGAAGTTATTAATGCATGATTATGGGACAAAGATTGATGCTACTTACAAAGTTAGCAATTTTTCCTTAGCAAGACCTTTTGTTGTGCATAAACATTACTCGGGACGAGTAATGATTTAAGTTTGGGGGTGTGTAAACTAAAAAATATATAGGATTTTTCCTATGTAATTTATCATCTTTTTACTTAAATTCGTTCTTAAAACTAAGTAATTGTTTAATCAATTAATGAAATATGTGAAAATATGAAATTAAGACATAGAAATTATTAAAATGTTATTTTATGCTTTATTATATAGTTTTCATGCATAAAATGGTGTATTTTATATTTTTTTGAACATATTATATTTTTAAGACATAAAATGAGCCATGCATGATTAAATTAAATAATAAAATATAAACTTATATTTAATAATTCATTTTGAAATATTTCATTAATAATTTGGGTTTTAATTAATTATTTAAATTGGATAAATTTTATTCTTTGGTCCTTTAATGTATTGATTTATTTTGGACAGGTCTGATAGCTTTGTTGGATTACAAAAATCATCCAAATTAAAGACCAAGTCAACCCAATTTCAGCTACACATGGCTGTCCACACAAACCACTTTTTGGTTTAATTGCAGAAGGTTCTACCAATGTTGAAGAAATTAGAGATTTGCCCGAAGATTTACACTTGACCAAGTCTCAGTCCTGAGTTGTTATGGCATTTGAATTGCTTAAAAATCAAGCCAAAATCCACTAATCATGGCCGACCACTTATTGAAGAAGCTTGAAGAGATAAACCTAACTATTTTTAGCAAACTACTCTCCTCTCTTCACCTATAAATAAGACCCCATTTCACCATTTGTCCCTCATCCCTCATTAGTCTCTCTTTTCTGTCAATTCTCTTTAGCATTTTCCATTTCCCACGCCTAGTATCATCTCTTCATATAGATTTTAACAATTAAGCCTCTTAAAGAGCCCTTAGTCGGCCAACTTGGAGAGCCATCAACAAATGACCAAAGCAAAGGAACGAAGGAGCCCTCGTCGGTCAGAGTCTTGGGTGACAACCACTTTGATTTGGGTTTAATCTTTCTTTTCTTTGATTTAATCTGAAAATGTTTGCTATGTGTTATTTGTTCTTGTTTACAACAATGTTAGCTTAATTTTATTTAAGCTAGGATGATTGCTTTAATTAAATAATATTTATTTTATTCATGCTTATGATGTTTGTGCCTCAATCGATCATGTTTTCAATTAAAATCAAGTCAATATTTCGTTCATACATGATTGAAATTCACCTGAATTAGCTGAGCGATCCTAACCAAAGGATGGCTAATGGACGTATAATTGAAATTTGCATGCTCAATTTAGATCCTAACCCGATTAAATTGCAGGTTGCATAACAACTCTAACCAAGCTCTATTATCTACATAGCTTTGAGATTTGTGTGATTAAACTGTTTCAAACCTAACACGACCTTGTTACCTCGCACGAATGCTAAGAAACCCTTAGTAAATAAGGATCAATAAAATACATATTTACTAAGTAAAGGATTCCGAAAGGACCTAATGTGGTTTCCAAACTCATGAAAGATTGAGTTGCCATGGAATGTTTTTTCTTATGTTGTTAAGCATGTTGATAATTAATTGAGTTTAATTAAAGTAATTGTCCTAGTTTATTTATGTTATAATTGTTGCAAATTGTGTTCAATCTTGCTAAAATCTATTTCATTCATATAGTTCCCATATTTAGGATAATTTGCATTAGGGATCATTGCACTTACTTTAATATATTTAATTTCAATCATCACTTCTCAATCATATTGAGTTTAAATTTATCAAGTTGTTAGTATAATTTTACAATTATGTCATTTGACACAAATACAATCCCTGTGGAGACTATAACTCGATTCTTACTTATTACTTGATAACGACTGTATACACTTGCACAAACCTATTCATTACAAACAACTAGCACCAATAACCATATATGTCATTTATAATAAATGTACCAAATCACCACATTCAAGCATATCACAAAACTAATTAATACATGCATTTTTAAATACCATTCCATCTTCTATCATTTATTACCATAACACCAAAATAACAACCATCATAAGGTCAAATATATACATACCAACTTAACACCATTTCATCATCCAAAATACCATAAACACAAGCCAAAAAGAATGGTTATATCATCAAACAAAATGAACAGCTATACATGCCATTATATTCAAAACTTGAAAACACTAAAATCTATGAAATTAGCCAATGGATAGTGTGATAGATCTCCGATGACTTTCCAGCTTGAACGAGCTTCCAATTAACTACAAAACATAGAAAAACAAACACAAGGTAAGCATGTTATGCTTAGTAAGTTCATATTGTATATAGTCTAAGCTTGCCACTACATTACACAATCTCAAAACACATATAAATCAATCCAACATAATAATAGCTAATTCATAAACTTAAACATATGAATTCATGCTCTTCATTGTCATAATAGTACACACTTCCTACCTTCCATCATAATAAGGTAAATTACATTGAAAGCTCTTATCGAAGCTCCCTCAAAGTAATAACACGATGGTTGACACCATCCCTTTTTTTATAAGTCGACAGTCGAAGCAACACCATTTCATCATTCAATAGTCGAAACCATCCTTTTCTATAGTTCGATAGCCGAAACTATCCCTTTCCATTGTTTGACAGCTGAAGCTATCCCTTTTCAGAATTTTGATGTTTGTCACCATCCTTTTTCATTGTTGATGGTTATCACCATCCCTTGTCATAATTTGATAGCTGAAGCTATCCCTTTTCATGATTTGACAGCCAAAGCCATCCCTTTTCAAAATTTTGATGGTCATCACCATCCCTTTTCATTATTGATGATCGTCACCATCCCTTTTCATAATTTGATAGCAGGAGCTATCCCTTTTCATGATTTGACAGTCGAAGCCATCCCTTTTCATAGTTTGATGGTCGTCTATACGCTGTTGAATTTTTTGTTGAGACATAATTTAGTAAAATTGCATTTTTACCCCTATAATTTTAATTTCATTACAATTTAGTCCCTAGATAATAAAAATGAAAATTCATTCAATTCATGCTTACCCCACTATAGCCGAATTTCATATAGGTCCCTAGCAAGCCCTATATTTCATTTATTTCACAATTTCACCATGTATAATTTTCTATTTTTCAATTTATCATTATTTGACAATTTCACCAAAAATCACTTAACAAAAGTTGTTTATCTATCAACAACTAACCACTTTCTTCCATAAAACATCAAAACACATACACATTCATTCATGGCAAAAATCAAATAGTTTAACAGCTTCACAAATGAGTCCCTGGGCTAGCTAGATTAAGCTACAACGATCCTAAAACATAAAAATCATTAAAAACGGGATGAAAATTCACTTACATGCTAGTACTTTAAGCAACCAAATGGATGAAACCTAATAGCTTGTTTTTCTTCTTAAATTTTCGGCTGAGACACCTTGAAAAAGATGATAAAATTTTTTATTTTATTTAATTTAGCCTTATCAATCTATTTACTAAATTAACCTTTAAAATTATTCCAAATTTCAATAATACCAAGCCATGTACGTCCACTAACACCATTAATGGTCTAATTACCACATAAGGACCCACACTTTAAAGTTCTATAGCTATTTAATTCCTTTAGCTACTAGGACTCAACTTTTGCACTTTATGCGATTTAGTCATTTTTATCAAATTAAGCATGTGTTTCGGTAAAATTTCTTAACGAAATTTTCATACTGTAATACTAACATATCGTAAAAAATAAAATAATAATAAATCAATATTTTTGATTTCGAATATATGTTCTCGAAACCACTATTCTGATTTCACTGAAAACGAGTTGTTATAATTCGGAGGTGTCAGAGGAGGCACAACAAGGAGTGGAGGTGGCGGAGTTGCAAGATTTGCTTACTTGAATTTGTTGAACCATTAGTTCATCTTTCCCAAAAATACATTTTTCATCTCATCACCAACAGATTGTGAAATAAGCGCACTACTACTTGCCTCAAGATTCGAAGCTTGAACATTACTTTCAGCTTCATTAACTATAACTTGATATGATTCACATCCTGAATCTATAAGAAATAAAATATTAAAACGGATCAAAAACATCACACTATCACATGGTATATGTGGCATGTATATACTAAGTCTTGCTTCGCTATGTTAGTCCCAGAATCAACTAGATCGTAGCTCTGATACCACTAAATATAACACCCCTAACCTGTATCCGTCACTGAAATAGGTTTATAGAGCATTACCGTAAAAACATGACATAAAAACATACATTTCAAAACATTAAAACCAATATAGCATAATCCATTCATATACATGTATATTATCCTTTAATCGAGCCTTCGAAGCCTTAGAAACCCTTTGGAAACAATTTGGGACTAAATCAAAAACATTTGAAACATGCAAGAAAAAGTTAGAAATTTTCAACTGTAAGGGTCACATGGCCGTGTGGCCAGGCTGTGTGACTCATATGGTTGTGTCCCAGCCCATGTCCATGCCCGTGTAACTCTCTGAGTTGGGTCACATAGCCAAGCCATACGCCTGTGTGCCAAGTCATGTAACACTCAAAATGGCCTTACACGCCCATGTGCCAAGTCATGTGCTAGGTCATGTAACTGCCTGACTTGAAACCTTTAAAACCTACAAGGGACACACGGCCGTGTCGTATGGTTGTGTGTCACATATGGCTGAGACACAAGGTCATATCTTAGGCTGTGTGGACAAGAAATTAGCCAAAAGTAAGACATTTCCTTCACCCACTTCAAGCATATACCTACAAGCCATTTGCACCCATAACCAAGGCTTCAAAACATACCAAAACATGCATAAAATGACCAATTCAAATTACCAAATCCCATTCAACCAATATGCCATATAGGCACCTCAATCACAATCAAACAACCTCACCTAATCGTATGCATTACTACACTTATAACATTCACAATAATTCAATTTTCATCTTAAGGCATGCCATAATTGAGGCCACAAGTAACTCAACATAACATACCATTTTAATGTCCTAACAACAATCAACCAATGTGCCCTTCATAGACACCACAAATATATCCAACATCAACAACTAAACATGTAATATTGATCCATTTCTAGCATAGCACCTAATCCATTCTCAAGCCAAAAAAATTCACAAGTGTTCGTTTTCATACCATTCTAATTGTGCCGAAAAGATTCCTACTTACAGCCTTAATAAAGCACCTAACAACTTAGTTTAGTATATTGACATATTGTACCAAAACATCCTATATAGCCACATATACATGCCACTACCCTAAGAGACACAAGAACTACCAACATCAATGGATAGTGTGAGCCGAATGTTCACCCCGTTCGAAAGTCAGCAACAACGATCTAATAAACAATCCGCAAAAACTAATAAGCTTATAGAGCTTAGTAAAAGCATAGTATATCATCAAATTTAACAACAATTGACTATAATTCATATTTTACTCGAGTCACAATTACCGGAGTGTAAATAGGGGCACTTATGTGCAATTTAGGGGTACCGAAGTACAAATAAGGGCACCCATGTGCAACTCAGGGGTACCAAAGTATAAACAGGCGCACGCATGTGCAATTCAAGGGTACCAAAGTATAAATAGGGGCATGTATGTGTAATTCAGGGAATAAATAACTATAAGCATTTAGTTACATAACTATAATATGAAAATACAAGTAGAAATTCAATTACATATTTAAATATTATGAACTTACATTGACAACTAGAGTGCAAAAATACAATCAAGCTAATCCGTGATTTTCGCCTTTCCTTAGTTTAGATCCAGTTGAGATTTATCTTGATCTAAATAAATAATTATATTCAATTAAGTGTTTCAATCAATCTCAAACATTCAATTTAATCAATCTCAAACATTCATTTTACGAAAATGGAGTCCTAAACTTTAATTTTCAACACTTTAACTATCAGGTTGTTACAATTCTCCCCCTTAATTATATTTCGTCCTTGAAATTTACCTGAAAAGAGGTGGGGATACTGAGATATCATCATCTCTTACAGTTCCCAAGTTGCTTCCTCGACACTATGACTACGCCACAGAACTTTCACTAGCGGAACATGCTTGTTACGCAACTCTTTCACCTTGCAAGCCAAAATCTGGACTAGTTCTTCTTCATAAGACAAGTCAGGTTGAATCTTAATGTCTTCCACCGAAGTAACGTGAGACAGATCCGATCGATACCTTCTAAGCATTAAGATGTGAAAAACATCATGCATTTTCTGTAATTCCACAGACAAAGCTAAACGATACGCACTTGGTCCTACTGTTTCAATGATCTCATATGGTCTAATAAAATGAGGACTCAGCTTCCCTTTTTGGCCAAATCTCAAAATTTTCATCCAGGGTGAAACCTTAAGAAATACTCTGTCGCTAATAGAAAATTCAATATCCCGTCGCTTTAAATCTGTGTACGATTTCTGTCTATCGAAGGCTATTTTCAGTCTATCTCAAATTCTCTTAACAAAATCTTCCATTTCTTGAATTAATTCTGGCCCAACCACTTTTCTTTTCCCTAATTCCATCCAACAAATAGGTCTTCAACATCTACAACCATACAAAGCTTCATACAGATTCATTTGGATACTCGATTGAAAACTATTATTGTATATGAATTCGGCCAAAGGTAAGTAACACTCCCAACCTGATTCAAAATCAATTACACAAGTGTGAAGCATATCTTCCAAATTTTGAATAACACAATAAGATTGTTCGTTTGTATATGGATGAAAAGTTGTGCTGAAATTAAGTTGCGTACCAAGAGACTCGTGCAATTATTTCTAAAATATCAAAGTGAATCACAGATCTCGATCTGTTACACCCCAAACTTGGCCTAGACGTTATGTTCGAATCTTACAGTGTCACATCATAAGGTTTTAAAACAGCGTCGTCAAGTTAAAACCAATCTTGTTCATTAGCCCTTATCGTTATTATCAATTTCAAAACTCTTATCCTTTTAAACAATTAGAGGTAAAAAAATTTTTGTAACGGAAGCATATAAAGGCGTTGTTTTTAGAAGTCGTTTAGTTTTCGGGAAAACTTTTGTTTTTTGTAAAAACCATGTTTTTGTTAAGGTTTGCAGTTATAAGATCATGCATGCAAATACCATGATCAACAGTTAAAAAGTCCAAACAATTAAAAAGACCTAAAAATTACAATCAATACCAAAACTTAAAAAAAGATAATAAAATGAAATAAAACTATTTTATGGCAAGTTGTCACCGTCGAGTCCTCTGCTGCACCGATTCGCCTAAGTATAGGGGTTACTTGTACAGATAAAATAGAATGGGTGACTTTACATAAACTTAGTGTGTAATCCCTTAAAAATAAGCATGCACATACAATCAGAATGTTAGAATCAAAAGTCTCAGATTTGGGCCTAAGCCCATTACAGATACAGATTCGAGCCTCAGCTCATACAATAACAGATACAGAATCGAACCTAAGCCCATTTTAAAACCAAAATCAGAAGCAAATTTGGGTCTTTGCCTATTCAGATATAGATGCAAATATACAGTCAGGACAGAAATCAGAATCCTACCCCTAGCCTCTACACACCATCTCCAACCATCCGTACACACCATGTGGGGTTTAATATACCCACCCAGCCTTACACACCATACTGTACCGAATGCGACACATATCAGATATAATGCAACTGAGTTGCCAGATAATAGGTGTAAATGCCTTTCATAACACTTCCTTCAATAATCATCATCCCACCCCAATAATAGACACAGTACAGATATAGATGATATGCAAAAACAGATTTACAGTCTAACATGCTCACATGGAATATTTATATAGAAGATAAAGTTATATGCATCAGATCAGTTAGATACGCATGGTGATAACATGCTTAGAACACAATATCAGTCATACAGATCATACAGATTAGGGTCTAATTACCCTTTACCAATCCTACAGTAGGCTCACAGTTGTTTGAATGACCCGTGCAACCCTAAGGAATATTTTAGTTAAATAGGCCCACACGCCCATGTGGCTTACCCGTGTGGGCCCACATGACCAGATTGGCCTTGGCCATCACACTCGTATGGACTACCCGTGTGGACTCACACGCCCGTCTGGCCCACATGGCCGAATTTGGTCTAGCCTGTGTGTTACACACGGCCATACGCGGCCACCACACGACCTTGTCTAGCACATGGCCTAGCCTTCATCAAACACACAATTGTGTCATCGCACACAGCCTGCCACATGGGCGACCATACACCTGTGTGGCATCGATAGAATGGTTTTTGGCTTTTGCCGAAATCTTGTTTTTTGCATTTTCGGGTACACCTGGTATGATTTCGATGCAGAAACACTCCCGAGATATCCAGCACTTATAATTGACTAATATTTTCCAATTTAGTCATTTAAATCGTCATTCAATCAAAAGCATAATGAGATATTACAACCTTTAACCATTAAAACCTTACTTTCGGTCGAACACTGGCGTTTCCTTGTAACTACAACACCGTTTGAGAACAACTTTAGTCCTTTAATCTTCTCCTAACACCAAACAAACTCTATGCAATAATGATTTACCAAAACCAAAATAGAAATCAAATTAACCATAATTACTAGAATGCACAAATAATACGGAGATGATGGAATTTAGGGGTTGGTAACAAAACAAAAACAAAAAGAAGGGGCGATGGTAAAAAAAGAAAACGGTAAGGGAGGAGGAAGAGAATGTTAGTTTTGTCCTACAGGGAGAATTTTGAAGAACAAATGAGTTTTACCAAAACCCCACTACATCCAAACCCTTATTTTTTTCCCTCAAATCCTACTAACCACCCACTACTCAGAGCTTAACCTCAATGCAACTCTCCCTCTCAGAACCGAACAAAAATATTACCTATGCGGGGATTCGAACACAGGACCTTCAGTAGACAAACACTCCACTTAACCACCAAACCAACAAGCCCATTCTAATGTATACTTACAAATAATTAAATATAACTCTACTCCTCAAACGCTAGGCTTATATCAGAAAAATCTCAAAATTTACCCAAGGAAAGACTTGAACTTGAGACCTCTCACACATACCTAGAACAGTTAACCACTGAAGCAGATAGATATTTATGTTACATTTTTTCAGAAATAGAAATACAAAATTTAGGGTGTTACAACTCTACCCCCTAAAAGAAAATTTCGGCCTAAAAATTTACTTGATCAGAATAGATAAGGATACTACTAATGCATCGAATCCTCAAGTTTCCACGTGGCCTTCTCAGTGCTATGATTTTGCGATAGAACCTTTACCAATGGAATGGACTTCTTCCTCAGAACCTTAACATCGCAATCTAGAATCTGAACCGGCTCCTCCTCAAAGGTTAAATCTGGTCTAACCTCAATTTCCTCAATAAATATTATCCAGGAATGATCAGAGCAATAGCACCTCAACATCGAGACGTGGAACACATCATGAATACGATCCAACTCTGGAGGTAGCTCCAACTAATAAGCAACCGGTCCACTCGTTTTAGAATCTGGTACGACCCAATGAACCTAGGGCTAAGCTTGCCCTTACGACTGAACCTCAAAATCTTCTTCGATGGCAAAACCTTAAAAAACACAAAATCCCCCATAGAATACTCAAACTTACATCTCTTCAGATCTGCATAGGATTTCTGCCTATCAGAAGCCACTTTTAGATGATCCTGAATCAATTTGACCTTACCCTCAGTTTTAGAAACCAACTCAGGACCCAAAACCCGACGTTCACCCAACTCAGTCCAACATAAAGGAGTGCGACACTTACATCCATACAGAGCTTCGTAAGGTGCCATCTAAATGCTAGACTAGAGGCTGTTATTGTAGGCGAACTCTACTAGCAATAGATAATCCTCCTAACTGCCTCGAAAATTGATAACACAACTCCGTAACATATCCTCCAGTATCTGAATCACCCTCTTAGATTGACCATCGATCTGAGGATGGAACGCAATACTGAAGTCCAATCTTGAACCCAGAGTGTCATGTAACTTTTTCTAGAACTGAGACATGAAGCGAGGATTCCTATCAGAAATAATCGAGACAGGTACCCCGTGTAATCTTACTATTGAAAAAATGTACAACTTTGCCAACTTCTGAAGAGAAAATTCTGTCACCGGAATGAAGTGTGCAGACTTCGTCAATCGATCCACGATGACCCAAACAGAATCCTTCTTAATGGGTGACAAGGGTAACTCATTTCCATAAGAGAATCTTAACTTACTGCAGCAAACCTGAAGGTAACTGATGCTCAGCCTTAACTTGCTGACATGTCAGACAACGAGCAATGAAATTAGTAACCTCACGCTTCAACTCTGGCCACCAATACAACTCTTGATATCTCGATACATCTTATGCCCGCTAGGAAGCATAGCATGAGGGCTACTATGCACCTCCCTCAGAATTGACTATCTTAAATCAGTATCATTCAGAACACATATCCGACCACAGAAACAGAGGACCCCATCATTATTCAGTTCAAAATTAGAAGTGTTGCCACTCTCAACCTGTCGGAACATTAACCCAAGTGACTCATCCCTCACCTGTTTACCCTGAATCTGTTCAATCCAAGTGGGTTTAACCTAAAGCTCGGCTAACAGACTACAATCATCAAAAAGACGAAGTCAAACGGACATCATCTTCAGATCAGTCATCACCCGACGGCTCAATGCATCAGTCACCACATTGGCCTTACCAAGATGGTACTCAATGGTACAATCATAGTTCTTAAGTAGCTCAATCCATATACGCTGTTTAAGATTCAACTCCTTTTGAGTAAGGAGATACTTGAGGCTCTTGTGATCAATGTAGATGATGCCTCTCTCACCATACAGATAGTGCCTCTAGATTTTCAATACAAAGACCACAACAGCCAGCTCGAGGTTATGCGTCAAATAGTTTGCCTCGTGTGTCTTAAGCTAACGAGCCACATATGCCACAACCTTACCATCCTGCATCAAAATGCAACCCAAACCCACACGCGATGCATCACTATAAACCACAAATTCTTTTCTAGGTTCAGGCTGTATCAAAATAGGAGCTTGAGACAGAACAAACTTGAGCTTTTCAAAGCTTGATTGTTGTGCATCAGTCTAAACAAATGGAACACCTTTACGCAGAAGCTTAGTCAAGGGTGCTACAATCAAGGAGAAACCCTCAATAAACTGTCGATAATAACCCGCTAGATCTAGAAAGCTGTAAGTTTTAGATACACTCTTGGGCTATTTCCAATCAATAAAGCCTCAATCTTTCGAGGATCAACTCAGATCCCCTCAGCAGATACTACATGCCCCAGAAATGTTACCTCTTGTAACCAGAATTCGCACTTACTGAATTTAGCATTAAGCTACCTCTCACACAATATCTAAAGTACTACTCTAAGATGCTCGTCATGATCATCCTTGGTCTTAGAGTATACCAAAATATCGTTGGTAAAGACCACGACGAATTGATCTAGATAGGGCTAAAACACACAGTTCATCAGATCCATAAATGTCGCCAGAGCGTTTGTCAGTCCAAAAGGCATCACTAGGAACTTATAATGTCCATAACGAGTCTTAAATGCCGTCTTATATACATCAGCTTCCTTAACCCTAAACTGATGATACCCAAAATAGAAATCTATTTTCAAGAACACAGAAGCCCCTTGGAACTGATCGAACAAGTCATCAATCCTCGAAAGTGGATATTTATTCTTAATCGTTAGCTTGTTAAATTGTCAGTAATCTATACACATCCTCATGGTCTCATCTTTCTTTTTAACGAACAGCACTGGCGCTCCCCATGGAGACACACTAGGACGGATGAAACCACGATCCAACAATTCTTGAATTTGAGCCTTAAGCTCTGTAAGCTCCTTCGGTGCCATTTGATAGGGAGCAATAGACATCGAAGCTGTACCCAGAATAGGCTTAATCCCAAATTCCACTTCCCAATTTGAAGGTAATCCCAGTAACTCCTCAGGAAAAACGTCTGAAAAATCCCTTACAGTTCGGATATCCCTAATTGCAGAGTCTCTAAAAGTAGAAAAACTAACGTAGGCTAGGAACGCCTCACATCCTTTCTAAACCAATTTCTTGGCCACAAGTGCAGAGATTAAATTAGCCAAATAATTTTAATATCCTCCAATCATAACTACCTTGTTATCCTCCTCGGTTCTTAAGACGACCCTCTTAGTTGTATAGTTCAAACTGACATGGTGCTTAACCAACCAGTCTATACCCAATATCAGATCAAACTCCCCAAATGGAAGCTCCATTAAGTCAGCCAAGAAAATCACCCCTTGAACCTCTAACGGAACATCTTTGTAAAACTTACTAACCCGAAAGATTGCCCCAATGAACTCAATATAGTAATCTTACTCGTAGTGCTCTTAACCAATATTCTCAGGTTTTCAAATATAGAACAAGCTATGTAAGAGTGAGTAGACCTATGCCTATTAGAGCAGTAAATGGTACATCAAAGATTAAGAATGTACTGGTGATGACGTCCGGAGCATCCCTATCCTCTCGACGACGTATAGTATAAACCAAAGCAGGTTGCCTTGCCTCTGTCTGTCCAGTACCTCTGCCCAGTGCTCTCTGTCCTTGGCCCATACCATTACCACCCCTAGCCTGACCACGTGTAACACCCTAAACCCGGCCCAGACGTTACGATCGAATCTGGCATGTCACATCAAAGTGCCGTTTAAAAACTGGATTTGTCGATAAAAGTTCATTTCTATGTTTAAATCCTTTTTGTTTGTATTTAGCAAATCATCTCGTCAAAACGTTTGCCTTAATGTCTAACATTGTTATTTTAGGTTGTTTTAAATTGCGGAAGCTACCAAAGTTTGGAATATAAATGTTTTTTAGTGTTTCTGAAAATAGTTATTATTTTGAAAACTCATTTTTCCTACTCTAGCAGTTTAAAATAAGAAATCAAGCCCAATTAAAAATTAAAACAAAATGGCCTTATTACATAACCAATAGCCCAATATGAAATTTAAATAAATAAGTTTAAAGTAGAACATCAGCGACCGTGTGGCCACCTCCGAGTCTGATCGTGATCTCGGGTGATGATGATGAAGTAATAAAAATCTGATCGTACCTGGAACTAACTATTATCACGATAAAAGGGCAAGTGCACCTATCGAGTAGTAGTATAATTAGTGGCAAGACTGGAATATCAAATCCAAGGAACTATGAGACTAGTAATGACTTTCTTCCTATTATCTAGCCTAAAAATAAAAGAGGGTTTTGTTTCTAAATTAACTAATCTAAACTAAACTGAAAAGAAACGGCAAGGAGTAAAGAGAGAGATTGCTTTTGGGAAAACTAATTGATTAAGGCAATATCTAAGGAAGAATCCACCTAGACTTCACTTGTTATCTAACTCTGAACCAGATGATTTCTTCATTTGACTTGATCCGTAGAAATCCCTAAATTATGTTAATACCTCCGTCGAGGATAAGAACAACTAATCCTAGGTTGATTAACTGAAATCTCTTTCTAGTTAAAACCCCGAGTCTTGTATTAACTCGATCTATGGCTCCCCATATTAGATTTGACTCTAATCCGACAGATTTTTGTCGTCCTATGTCTAGGATTACGATCAACTCCACTTAATTGTGTTGGATCTACTCCTATGCAGGGACTTTTGCTCCTCTACATAAGCACATTCGACTTAAATCAATATCCCGAAAATATCAATTTAAGAGTTCAAAACACAATTAAGAACAAATCCAATATTTATCACACAACTCAGATAAAAATAACAAGATCTGTCTTAGGTTTCATCCCTCTTAGATATTTAGGGTTTTAGTTCATAATTATAAAAGAAAACATCTCAGAAGAAATAAAATAACAAAACATAAGAAAACCCAAAACTCATGAAAGGATTGAAGGGAGATCCTCTGTCTTGATGTAGATCTTAACTTCTGAGATGGATCAATCAGCTTCCCTTCGAGTAATTCTCTTCCTTTAACTCCTCGTCTTGGCGGGAATAAAGCACACCCTTGTAGTTGCCTCATAGGGTATTTATATGGAGTTTTGGAATGCCTTTCTTAACCCCTAAGTAGCCTTTTTCGAGTGAAATTGAACTTCCTCATGATAGGGACATGCCCGTATGCCATGCCCATGTGGATCGACTACCAGGCCATGCTCGAGCCTGTTAAAGTGGAACGACCGTGCGACATAACCGTGTGGCGAACCTCCAGGCCGTGTTGTTTTCATTCTTTGGCATATTTTCTCCGTTTTTGGCCCGTTCCTTGCTCTTTTCTCTTTCTTATGTTCACCTAAGTATAAAACATGAAATAAAAGGATTAAGAGCGCTAAATTCCACAAATTCAATGATAATTCATCCAGAAATTAGGCTAAGCATGAAGTACAAATATGTATAATTTACGGTTTATCAGAGTCCCTCGTGGCTCATTTCATCTAAGGCTGGGGATTACTTGTACAATTAAAAGAAAGGGTGAGTTTATGATAACTCAGTGTGTAATCCTCTGTCAGTTATATAGAAAACAGTGCATGCAGAAACAGTCTAGGCCAGAGCCCTATTCAGTAACAATGCAATCTAGGCTTTAGCCCTATACAGTAACAGAGTGGGCCTAAGCCCAATACAATATCAAACAGTGTAAATATGTAACCCACCCCAATCCAGGCAACACACCACCCGTACCAACTAACACACCATGTGGGGATAAAGTCGACCCACCCACCCAGCACACCAATATCGTAGCATAGCTGCCAGTAATAATAATGCAACAGAGCTGCCAGTAACAGTATATGTGGCAAAGCCACCAGAATCAGTATATGTGGCAAAGCCACTAGTAATAGTGAATGTAGCAGAGCCACCAGTATAGTACTTCCTCCATAATAATATCCCAACCCCATGCAGTAAGACATGTAATAAATGTTATGTGTATGCAGTATGTCACACTCAGTATCAGCCATATAAATATCATACACACATCAATCAACCTACCACTAGGGGTATAACGGTCATTTCATCAATTAGGGGTAAAGCGGTAATTTTACCCCTTAGGGGTATTTTGGTTATTTTACTAATTTTGGGGTCTCGGTACAGATAATAACCTCTCAGACAGTCTACCATCACCTCGAGTGACTCAGGTAACCTATATGGGCAAAACAGTGTAAATGGGCCCAAGGCCCATTACTTGGCCCAAGGGGGCCCACACGCTTGTGTAGCCAATTCAGCCCAAATTCAGCCATGGCAATGCGAACTTCATAGCCCAATCCATTATTTGTCACTTACCGTGTATTTTATCCGTGTGGGGCCCACACGGCCTATTGCGACGCATCGAAGCCCATAACGGCCCAAATGCACGAGAATGCTCATGGTGCCTCTATAGCCTATCACCTATGATTTGCAGGCTCAGTTACCACACGAGCAATCGCACACTCACGAGGCTTCAAATGTCGACGTTTCAACATTTTGGCTTTTGCCAACTCACAGTAAAGAGGGGTGTGAATACACACCTTTTCAGCTTTACGACAGTAATGGTTTACGGTGTACATATACACACATACACACCTGTTTATGAATCAAGCAGATTAACACACGTGCGATCAACCTATATTCATCCAAACAAACAGTTAATCTTTCCTCCCTTCATGTTCGTTAACACCAAATCCCTAAATCGATACCACCAGTTACCTTGACCAAAAAATAAGCGACTTATTTCTCTTAGATTGCTGAATGAAAGCGACCGCACACTCCTTGCTGATTTACTGAATCACCAACACAGATTTTATGAGTCATAACTGATCCAATAAGTGTGGTCTAAAACCATCACCATTACTTGCAAACAAAAAGCGCACATTCAGTTTAAACTCAGAGTAATATATGGTAACGCATTTACCTTAATGGGAGAGAGACACTAGCGTTTCTTTACACCACTGGAACTCTAGAACCCTTCGCACACTACACTGCGAAGAAAGAATAAGAACTGAAGTTAGAATACATATAAGAGGAAAACACCACCCTTAGCTTCCCCAAAAAGTTTCAATAAACAGATTAAGCATATTTTGGAATGATCGAATAACAAGAGAAGGAACTTACGGGTACCTATCAATTTGTCAAGATTCTTACGAGACTGAAACCACCACAGGCACAGAAGTAATCGGTTAATGACAAAATAGCAGGGGATACCGAAGAAGAATAGGGAGAAAGAAAAGTTAGCAATCAGCTTACAGAAGAAACCTACAACTGCAGGATCTGAATAGGAGTGAGAAATAATAGTGGGTGTTCGGCTAATAAAAAAAAGAACGTTTAAAGAAGATGAAAGATGGAGATAGGGGAAAAGAAAGGAATATTCGGTTATTGCTCAATCAAGATGGAAGAGAGAGTGTTCACGATACCAAGGCAACACATTAAAAAAGAAAGAATACCGAAAAGAATATCAGAGGGGAGAAAAGAAGCTCGAACGGCCAAAACGCAACCCTGCTACCCAAAAACAAAAAAAAACGAAAGAAAGCAGCCACAAGCACTATACCAATTCGGCTCAAAGAAGCAAATGTTGAATTCACTTCTACCAAAACTGAAATTCCCACAACCAATAGACCGCATTCGGTACACAACCCTTCTCTCATCCAAACGCCTTGATTTTCCTCATATCTGTCCTTGATACTCTTCACAATTTTCTCCATAATCCAATCCTCAAACCACTCTATGATCTCCTCCATCAAAATCCTAACGCCACACAACCACTAGCCGTCCCAGCTGCAAAATAAATAGCCCATTGCTCATCCCAAGACTTGAACTTCAGACCCCTTGCCACACTTGTAATGCCATAACCACTGCACTGTAACGCCATAACCACTGTACCAATAGGCCTTTTTGTGATTTAAAACAAGCTCTATTAATTATAAAGCCTAAATGCCATTGTCTCTATTCATTTAAGAGCAAAAATTAAAATATCTGCAAAAGCCAAGACTTGAGCCTAGGCTTCTCTAACACTCCTAAATATGCCCAAACACTTAGCCATTAAAGCAAACATGGAATTTATGTCGAATCATGCAAAATTAAAGACCCTATATTTTTGAGGCGTTACACCACGGCCCTAGGTGGCTGCTGAACTGCTCTCAGTGGCTGTGCAGTACTTGATCCTGGAGCTTGCACCTGATCGGCCCTCAGCGGACATTCCTGAATGCGGTGCTCTAAGGACCTACATCTCAGACATGCCCCAGTCTTTTTCCAATGATTGCTCAGATGGCATCTACCACAGTCTCCGTACGGCTGTATTCCAGTAGGGGCAACAGGAGGTCCAACTCTAACCGGCCCATCAGATCTGGACTTTTTCTTAGGCCTTTGTACTAAACTTGCGGGTTCAAAATCCCTCTTGTTCTTTCCTCTCTCACGATCTCTATTTTGGTGCTTAACGCGCTTGACATCTTCAATGATCTTCACCTTCTTAACCAGAACCGAGAACTTGCGCTCCCTCTGCGAAGCTATCAGGACCCTCAGACTATCCCTTAAGTTGTCCTTAAAATGGACACACCTCTCATATTCAGTTGCCACCATAACTCGCGTATAGCGGCTTAGCCTCGAAATTCAGCCTCATACTCGGCCACAGATCGGTCTCCTTGTGTGAGATTTAGGAACTCGTGCCTACGAGCATCAATATAGCTAGCTCCCATATAGTTTCCTTAGAATGAAGTCTTAAAGAACTCCCAAGTCAGACGTTCTAGCTGAGTGCCCTCATTAACTATCAACCACCATTGGCAGGCCTCATCACGAAGCAAGGAGACCGCACCCTTCAATTTCTGCTCAGGGGTGCAATCCAAGTCGTCTGATAAACGCTAATTTATACATATTTTTACCTCATATTTAGCCTATATTTTGAATGAATTATTATTAATTTAGTGAGAATTGGTGCTCTTAATCCTTCTTTTTCATATCTTATACTCAGGAGAGCATAAGGAAGAGAAAAGAACGGAAAAGGGACTAAAAACCAGAGAAAATGGGCCAAAATGTGCAAACGCACGGCCCAAGAAGTTATCACACGGCCGTGGCACACGGCCGTGCCACATAAAGTTCACACAACCCAGTCCCCGACAAGCACGGCCTGGCCACATGGCCGTGCCACCCAAGTATTCTAGAACACGGCCTCTTGTCGAAATCATATTGGCGTGGCACACGGGCGTGTTCTAGTCGTGAGGAAGAGGAATTTTACTCGGATTTGGATGCTTAGAGGCTAAGAAAGACTCCCCAAAGCTCTATATAAAGACCCTAGGAGGCAACTCTAAGGGTGTACTCTTTTTCTCCCAATAGGAGCGCCATCTTTCTGCCAACACGAAGAGTGAAAACAAGGAATTACTCAAAGGGAAGCCGATTAATTCATCCCAGAAGCTAGAGTTCTACATCAAGACTAAGGATCTCCCTAAATTCCTTTAGGGATTTTTGGTTTCTTTATGTTTTGCTATTTATTATCTTCTGAGATGTTTCTTTTCTTTATTATGAACTAAACCTCTCAAATACTTGAGGGGGATGAAACCTAAGACAGATCTTGTTATTATTTATTGAGTTATATGATAATTGCTTGAATTATTCTTAATTATGTGTTCTTCATTCTTGATTTAATAATCCTAGGTATTATTTTAAAAAATTGATGTGCTTAGAGCAAAGGAGCAAAAGTCCCTGTGATAAGAGTAGATCTACCATAATTAAGCGGAGTTGCATGCCACCCTAGACATAGGGCGACATAAATCTACCGGATTAGGGTCAAACCTAATATGGGGATCCATAGATCGAATTAATGCAATCTAGGGAGTTAATTAATAAAGGAACTTTAATTAACAACTTAGGGCTAGTTGCTCTATGCCTCGACGGAGGGTTTAGCATAAGTTAGGGATCTCTACGGATCAAGGCAAGTAATCAATTATATAGTTCAAGAAATCAATAACAAGTGAAGTCTAGGTGGATTCTCCCTTGAGTATTGCCCATATCAATCAGTTTTCCCAAAAGTTTCTCCTCAATTTACTTTTTTTGCACTTGTAGTTAGTTTTAGAATTAGTTTAAATCAACTCTCTTTATTTTTAGGCTAGATAATAGAAAGGAAGTAAGTACTAGTACTTTTGGTTCTCTTGGGTACGATAACTCGGTCTTGCCACTAAACTATACTATTGTTCGACAGGTGCGCTTGCCTTTAAGGTTGTGATATTAGTTAGTTTAGGTGTGATCAGTTTTATAAATTTTATTACTTAATATCGCGAGTCGTTATCATCGTCCAAAATCCTTTTGGTAGCCTCCATCTAGTACTCGACCATATTAGGGGCGACTCCAATTATACCGCAAAATACTTAAGCTCCATTGGACCAAAGTCATTCCGTAATCGACCCTCGGCCCCCAGATCCAGTGTTGGGCTCAACAACCCTCTTTAATATACTTAGCATAGCCTGAGACAATACGTCGTCCCCAACCACTCGGTTTTGAGACCCAGTCTCAATGGCAGGCAATACTAGTGTCTCACTAGTATCCAAATTTGACATGCTACCTGAAGAAGAAGACTCGGCGCGAGCCCCCTATGGCCTCTACCACGGCCTCTAGTACCACGTCCACGAATTCCACGAGCATTCATTGTCTAATTCAGTTTATCTACATTAAACAGTCTTATGAATCAGTTATAGTTTCAGTGTTTATTAGTTAGATATTTTATGTGAAGCAGTACCAGAAGTTCAAAGTTTGTTTTCGTAAATCTCAATCTCTATTATTTTTACTATAGTCTTCGAGTGTACTAACTATAGGGTTTCAGAAATAACTATCTGTAGTCATAACAATTTCATCAGTTTACAAAAAACTTACAGGATTGGCGTCGGAGACTCGGTGTACCACATACTTAATCAAATTATTCAAAACCATTTGAAAACCAATCCTTTAAAAGCCAAATTTTGGAAGCCAAAATTCACAGTTGAGTTTTGCAACCTGACTTTGATACCACAAAATGTAGCCCACACGGCCTGCCCAAAAACCCACACGCCCGTGTGGACTACTCTTGTGGACTCACACGTCCGTGTAGCCCATATGGCCCAATTTGGTCTAGCCCGTGTGTCACATACAGCCATACCCGGCAAACACATAGCCGTGTTTTTCGTATGGCCTAACCTTCCTCAAACATACAGCTGTGTCATTGCCCACAACCTACCACACGGGCGACCAAATGCTCGTGTGGCGTCGATAGAATGGTTTTCAGCTTTTGCCAAAACATTATTTTCTGCGTTTTTGGGTACATACCTGCTACGATTTTGATGCACAAACACTCCCGAGATTTCTAGCACCTATAATCGACCAATATTTTCCTAATTTTGTAACTTAAATTATCATTCAATCAAAAACATAACGAGATATTCCAACCTTTAAAAATTAAAAACCTTACCTTCGGTCGAACACTCGCATTTCCTTGCAACTCCAACACTGTCTGAGAACAACTTCAGTCCCTTAATCTTCTCCTAACACCAAACAAACTCCCTTTAATAATGATTTACCAAAACCAAAATAGAAATCAAATTAACCATACTTACCAAACCGCACAAAGAATACGGAGATGGCGAAATTTAGGGGTTGGTAACAAAACAAAAGTAAAAAGAAGGGGCAGTGGTAAAAAGAGAAAACGATGAGTGAGGAGGAAGAGAATATTATTTTTTTTCTTGTAGTTTCCCAATGTAAGGCTTGAACTTGGGACCTCTCACACACACCTAAAGCACTTAACACTTAAGCAAACATATATTTGTGTCACATTTTTGCAGAAACAGAAATACAAAATTTGGGGCGTTACACAATCAAAGATTATCGACATAGTGACACTGTACAATCTCACAATTTCTTGAATGTAAATTTCGATAAGTTTTTGGAGTGACCAATAAATCATGACCGCAATGAAATGAGTCGATTTCGTAAGTTGATCAACAATCACCCATATAGCATTTTTCTTACTTGATGATAAAGGAAACCCCGTTATAAAATCCTTTATGATACATTCCCATTTCCACTCAAGAATAGAAATAGGTTGAAGTAATCATGTGGGAACCTGATGTTCTGTCTTAACTTACTGGCAAGTTAAGCATTTATCTACATAATTAACTATGTCTCCTTTCATTCTTGGCCACCAATAAGATTCTCGCAGATCACGATACATTTTCATTCCTTTAGGATGCAAAGGAAAAGGACTATCATAAGCTTCGTGAAGGATTAACTCTTTTAGTTCTGAAACATTTGGAACACATATTCGGTTATGAAAATCTCAAGCAACCACAATCATCTATGCTGAAGTTTTCGAGTGTTCCATTCAGAACCATTTCTCTTTTCTTCGCCAACTTGAAATCATCTAATTGTGCTGCCTTGATCTAATTAAACATCACTGGGTTGATCTTTAATTTAGCCAAAAAGCTTCCATCTTCATTTATACTGACCGCTATTTTTCTACTCAACGCATCAGCTATGACGTTAGCTTTACCAGGATGGTAATTAATAAAGCAATCAAAATTTTTTAGAAGTTCGACCCAATGACGTTGTCTCAAATTCAACTACTTTTGAGACAGGAATTACTTGAGAAACTTATGATCGAGTTATATATGTGACATTTTTCACCGTACAGGTAATGTCTCTAGATCTTTAGAGCAAAAACCAAAACAACTAGCTCTAAATTGCGCGTTAGATAATTGCGTTCATGTATTTTTATCTAATGAGACACAAAGGTGATCATTTTCCCGTATTGCATCAAAACAAAATCGAGACCACTCAAAGAAGCATCACTATAAACCATAAAATCCTTTCTCGATTCTAGTAAAGTTAAAATTGGCACTTCAGTCAACATCTACTTCAATTTCTCAAAACTTTCTTGGTATTGATCATTCTAAACGAATTGGACATTCTTATGCAACAGCTTTGTCATCAGCAAAGCTATCTTCGAAAATCCATTTACAAACCTTCAGTAATAACCAGCTAGCCCAAGAAAACTATGAACCTCAGACACATTTCTTGGTGCTTTCCACTGAACAATGGCCTTAATCTTTTTCGAATCAACTCTAATTCCATCCGTCGAGATAACATGTCCCAAAAACACAATGTAACAGCCCGAATTAGGGCCTAGTCGGAATAGTGGTTTCGTAACCACAAATCCGAAGTATAAATTTTAAATTTCATGAATTTTTTATAATATTTGTTGTATTAATTATTGATGTGAAAATATTGTTTGAGAATTTTATTGTTAAAGTGCCCAATTTTATGTTTGGGACTAAATTACATTAGTTGCAAAATGTGATGTATAGAGTTTAAGTACCCAATTGAAATGGGGGTTTGAATTGGAGGTCTTTATGTTGCAAATAGACCATCAAATAGTGTCATGGACACAAAAGGGCATTTCTAGAAATGTTTGTTAGTTATGTCATTAAGGGCATTTTTGTCCAATGAAGAAAAAGACAAAATAAGATGATATAAACATTATCTTCTCCATGGAAATGAACCCCATGGCTGCCGATTCTTCATTTCCTCCATGGCTAGGGCTTCTTTGCTTTCCATACTCATTTGTAAGTGCAATTTTGCCCCATTTTTTATTATTTTTACATTTTCGAGTTCCTCTAAGTTTAAATTTCATGATTCTACCATTATTTTCAAGAGATTTTGGGGTTCAAAAATATACCCATTTGTGTTAAGTGTGTATTTGGTTGATTAATGGTAGATAATGAAGGCTTAGAGGGTTATATGCGTGTTTTTGGGAATGAAATTGGATGAAATTGTGTAAAAAGGGACTAATTTGTAAAGTTTACAAATTGTTCTTAAATATGTTAATTATTGGTAAATTGGGTGTCATTGTTGTGAAAATGGGTTAAATAAGCCCATGGAATAAAGAAAATGAGATTTTGAGTCCAAGGGACTAATTTGTAATTATTGAAAAGTTGAAGGGTAAATTTTCCAAATGTGAATTATGTCCGAAATTGAATAGATAATTGATAAATGATATTTTGTGTGTTAATTTAGTCCAAAAAGGATGTGACAAAGCCCGAGTAAGGGAAATAGAAGAATCTCGAGAAATTAATTCGTTGGTGATTCAGGTAAGTTGTATGTGAATTCTAGCATATTTTGATAAAATATAATTATTTGTTCATAATCGTGTGATTATATAAATATGTGAATCATGAAACAATCGGAAACCGTATATATATATATATATATATATATATCCGTAAATGTGGAATTAAGGTAAATACATAAAATTATGATTAGTTGCTGGATGTACTTCTGAAATTATCTGAATAATTGTTCGTTTATGATTGCGTGATGATAATGACTTTTGAATTGTGAAATGAATGGAAATTGATGTACTTCCGTACTCATGGAAAATAGGTATGTTTTGTGAATTTCGATTAATCATTTGATATATCTCTGAAATTGTGATAATGATGAATTATCTATACGATCCCTATTGAGCAAGTCAGAATAAACATAGATATAAGTGACATAGTCACTAGAGGGTTCTGATTCTGTCTGATATAGTTCCTGGGTGCTGGGTGGTCTAGCATGTGTTGCAGACACCTATCAGCTTATGTGAGCAAGCCCGAGGTAACTTCTGTTCTGATTCTATGATGTGGCTTCGGCTACCATTCTGTGATGTAGCTTCGGCTACCATTCTGTGATGTAGCTTCGGCTACCACTCTGTTAGTAGCTTTGGCTACCACTCTGTTAGTAGCTTCGGCTACCCCTCTGTAATGTAGCTTCGGCTACCCCATGGCTCTGCCATGTCTGTGAGGCACTTCAATGCTAACCTCTGCATATCTGGTTATATTCCGACATTGCTCAATGGGATTAGATTAACCGTTCTGTAACGAAGTGTTTCTGCAGGTAAAACAAAATAGTTCTGTACATGGAATTTGGTATGGATAAACATGCATATGACTGCTATATGAAATGTGCCTAAAGGAGTAAGTTGAAGATGTAGTGATATGAGTTGATATTGGCTATGTTAAAGTAAACGATTCATTGAATTGTTACATTGCTATGAATTTCATATGACTTACTGAGCTATTATGGCTTACTCTGTTCGTTTCTTTCTTCCTCAGTATATCAAGACTGTGGGATTGGGAGCCGAGGCGTTGGAGTATGCTTCACACTGTCAAGCTTCATCGGTATATTATGTCTTGATGTGTTTGGTTTATAGCATGTATAGAAGATTTATAGATATGTATAGGTATTTTGTAAACTTATAAGTTCTATGTTCTTAATGTTTGTATAAGTAAAGTATTAGTTGTATTGGTTGTATATGAGAATGTTTACATGTTAGGGAGGTTAAGGCTTGGCATATAGCCTGACACGGCATGTATGGCATGGCACACGGGCGTGTGTCATGGTCGTGTGGGATTTGGCAGAATGCTCCACGGGCATGAGGTACGGGTGTGCCTAGGCCGTGGGCGATACACAGCCTGACCTTATGGGCTTGCCACTAGACTGTGCCTTCCCTGCACCTTGATTTAAATTTTAGTGTACCATACGGGCAGGAGACACGGCCGTGTGTCTCAACCGTGTGGGAGTACACGGCCCCCAAATGACCGTGTGGGGTGACCGTGGCCAATTTGACAGATTCGACCACGGTCTCTGGACATGGCGTGTGAAGGCCACACGGCCTTAGCACATGGCCGTGCTTTGTGTCACACGGGCGTGTGACGTAGTTTCGAAAGTGAAAAGTTTTCCAGGCATTCGATTTGATAGGATTCGAATCGTAATCATCTATAAAGTCCGTATTATGTCCAAAACTCTCGATCAGGGTCAGAAAGAGAAAATTTGTATGTGATTCTCTGACTGTTTTGGAGTTAAGTTCTGTGAAGGTCCATTTAAATTCGGTAATGCTCTGTACTCGATTCCGGTGACGGTCTCGGGTATAAGGGTGTTACACACAACTTCTGGTAACTAGAATTCGCACTTTTTAAGCTTTCTATATAATTGTTTCTCACGTAACACTTACAAAATAATTTCGAGGTGTTGCTCATGCTTGGATTCGGATTTCAAATAGATCAAGATGTCATCAATAAAAGTTGCCAAAAATTGATCCAAATACAGTTGAAAATTACTGTTGATGAGATCCATAAATGCTACCGGAGCATTCGTCAACCCAAAAGGCATCACTAAGAATTCGTAATGGCTATAACGCGTACAAAATGTCGTCTTCGGTAAATCACTATCTTTCACTTTCAACTGATAGTAACCCGATCTCAAATCGATCTTGGAAAAGATAGAAGCTCCTTTTAGTTGATTGAATAAGTCATCAATACGAGGCAGAGGGTATCAATTCTTAATCGTCAACTTATTCAATTGTCGATAGTCAATAGAGAGTCATATCGAGCCATCTTTCTTTTTCACGAAAAGCACTGGAGCTCCCCAAGGCGATATACTAGGGTGTATAAAGCCGCGATCCAATAAATCTTGCAATTGCACCTTTAGTTCTTTCAACTCTTTGGGTGCCATATGATAAGGAGACATTGACATTGGAGTCGTACTAGAAAACACTTCAATTGCGAATTTAACCTCTCGATCTGGTGGTAATCCCGATAATTTCTTGGGAAACACATTAGGAAATTCACAAACAGTACAAATTTTACTATTCTAACTATCACCAGAATTTAAATTGATAACATAGGCCCAAAAAGCTTTACAGCCTTGATTAAGAAGTTTATTAGCTCGAATTGCTGTAATGATACGAGTTGAACCACTCGTTCGAACATCATTCACCTCAATCATAACACTGTCTTCACTCTGAACTATAAACTTCTTTTTATGATAATCAAGAATCACTCCGTGTTTCGTAAGCCAATCTGTACCTAAAATCAGATCAAAATCACCAAACGACAATATCAACAGATCAACAGGGAAGGTTATATTCTATATCACTAATGGACATCTCCTACATACCTGATCTACTAACACAAATTATCCCAACGGACTTGACACCACTATTGATACTTTAGACATCTCAGATTTTAAACTTCCTGATTTAACTAATTCAGCATTAATATATGAATGTGAAGATCTCAGATCTATCAAAGCATAAACTAAAAAGATACATGTCACAACATCAATATCATCACCATCCTCACATGTCCGCACAACATAAGCTTGGGCTAGCGCTCTAGCCTCCAACTAATGAGTAACAACATCAATTCTCTTTCTCATGCCACCTCTAAAAAATAAACCACCTTGACTCGACTTAAGACCCTTAGATGCAGGTACAAACCTCTAAGAAGTAACATGAGTAGCATTCTCATTCTTCAGACACTCTCTAGCAAAATGCTCCGTAGATCCACAGCGAATACAAGCTTGAGTTAGCTTCCAACATTCATCATGCTGTTTTTTCCCCACAATGCTCTCAATTCAAAATATGAGTACCCTTGGATGGACCTCGCACACTACCCTAGACACTGTCGATTTTCAATCACAATTTCTATCAAATCTATCAGACTTAAAAGTCGACCTCCAATTACCACGAAATTCTTTAGTTCGCCTAGATTGCAGATTTGAGCTAGCAGCTCCAGGCCGTTTACTAGCAGTTCGAGTAGTCTCAGTCTTTTTATCAAAACCCAGAGCTTATTCTACCATCCTTGCCCATTCAACTAAATAAGCAAATTCAATAATTCTATGTGATACCAACTGTACCTGGAGCTCATCACGTAAACCACATACAAATGGTTTACAACTTTCTATTTCAGTTGGCATAAATTCAATGGCATACCTACTAAGTCGTGTAAATTCTCATTCATAGTCAGCCACAGACATCCCACTCTGTTTCAGCATAAAAAAAACTCTTGTCTTCTATCTTCAATATACAATTCTCCAACATATTTCTTTCGGAATTCTTTTTGAAAGAATTCCCAATTGGTCTGATCTGAAGGTACGTGGCGTGTCACTAACTGCCACCAAGTATATGTTTCTCATTGCAGTAGAGAAACAACACAAATTACATTTTCACGCAAGTTGCATTCAAGTTGTTGCAAGACGCGTTTAGTGGATTCAATCCAAATTTTAGCTTTGGAGGGATCAACCTCTTTTAACCCTAAGAATACAGTTGCACCATATCTACACAATTCTTTTATCGGAGACCAATGAACTGTAGGTGTAGATGCCATAGCGGATGTAGTTTTCGCAATATGCTGAAGAGCATCAACGGTAGCTCGAAGTAACTATAAGTCACCTACTCCCTCATTATTACATCGCTCAACATTATGTTGTTGAGCACTAACTGGATTAGACTCGGTTTTACTGAATCGGTTCCATCTAGCTCATTAGAGACATCATCTCCAATATACATCTCTTGATCAACTTCATTATTATAGTCATCTGACATTTTCAACTGTAAAACAAAAACAAATGTAATCAGCATCCAAATCTCAACTCAATTCGACTCAACTATAGCATGTACCTCTAGACTCAATTCTGAGCTCGATTTAGTCTAAGAATTAGCTAAACATGTAAGCTCTGATACCACTAAATGTAACACCCCTAACCCGTCTCTATCATCGAATTAGGGTTACAAGCATTATCGTACAATCAAAACATTATAATCAATTCCATTCAATATCATAAACATAACTTTATTCATTCATACATACACACATCGACCCTATATTGAGTATTCGAGGCCCAAGAAACACCTCAAAAACAACTTGGGACTAAATTGAAATCATTTGGAAAGTTTAGGAAACAATACAAAAAATTTTGATACAGAGGTCACACGGCCATATGCCTCACATGGCTGAGACACACGCCTGTGTCTCAGGCTGTGTAACAATCAAAATATGGACACACAATCGTATCCCAGCTTATGTCATTGCCCATGTAACATTCAAACTAGAGACACATGGTCGTGTCCCAGCCCGTGTATCTACCCGTGTAACTCAATGAGTAGGGTCACACGCCCGTGTGTCAGGCCGTGTAACTCTTGAAATAGCCCCACATGTCCGTGTGCTAACTAACTTGCACCGAAAGCACTCAACGGATGACGCATGGCCATGTCGCCAAGCTGTGTGTCTCTCACAACCAAGTCACACACTCGAGTCTCTTACCGTGTAGACCTGAAATGTACCTTAAACATCAACTTTACCATTTCCTACTTGCCTAGGCATTAAGCAACTCAAAAACCAATCATTTAACCTATTCAAAACACGATCAAACATACTCAAAACATGCCAAAAGAATCATCTTAGCTGCCTAACCAATGTACCCTCATTGGTACCACATTTTATATCATTAAAACTTATCAATAATGCATCATTCAAGTCAAGATTTTAAGCATGCCAAAATCACTCAATTTAGCCTAATATATAGCTACCTAAGACATCTAGTTTAATGTTCACACATACCAAGCCCTGGATCAAAATAATATACCAAACTTATGGCTTTGACACAAACATATATTTATATACCCAAACTAGCATCATACTTACAACTCAATTTACATCCATTCACAAAATAACTAGCAACCAAGACATTCTAGGTACATGTCATTACAAAATTAAACATCACTACACTTGAGATTGGGACCGTTGTTGGATGCTACATCGACGATTAAAAGAGAAGTACCTAACCTGCACACGAAAAAAAAAATCACACGCTGATTAAAACTCAATGATATTTCTATAATTCAAACATTTAAAAAAAACATAATGATACATGGATGCTCCAATTGAATGATACAATCATACTACTATCAAAGCATATAGTTTCAAGAGATTACCATTTCAATTTAATGCATATTACCACATCATTTCATGCTACTCTCAATTTTCACATGTGTTCATACTTGATTGGTTTTAAAAAATATCTCAATTGGCATCACTTACTATATAAATAACTTTTCATAGATCAATCAACAATTCATCTATACCATGGCACAAACCAATCCATACTTAATTTATGAGTGTATCGCTCATATATTTCATTTATGTTCACAACATATTTCACATTTCATTTTTCAATCCACTTTCTAATTTCCAATTTACATACTTTGCCATATCAATATCAGTTACAAAACTTTATTATTTAATTACCCCTATTAACACGACTCAGACTCGGTCAGATACACGGATCCAACCAACACACCAGTTTGGCACCTTGTGCCTCATCGGATAAATAAGAAGTAATAACTACATCCAATGCTATATAAATTGACACCTAGTGTCTCATCGGTTAAACCGAAGCAAATTGGCATCCAATGCCTAATCGACTGGAAGTCAAAGAAATCCCTCAACTCCTCCTATCTTGTGGCATGCCATCTATAACTGACTTAGCCCTAAACAGTTAACAGGGTTCCATTTCACTTACAAATACATCCAATATTCAATTCTCATATTTGCATATTATCGCATTTAAACATATATTCATTTCAATTTCATATAATCAATACATTCATAATATATACCAAATCAATCCGTTTCAATCACTATAATTTCAATTCAATCTCAAAGTACTAAAGTGCTCACTTCAACTACTTATCATGTGCAATAATTCAATATACAATAATTAACAACTAGGTTCAGATTATAGAAACACAAACTGTGGATTTCGAGATATTCGACATTAAATTTATCCTTCCTCTTTTTAGTCAAGAACTCCGGTATGACATTAGTTACGGAATTAAAACAATTAAAATACATTAATACTACACAATTTAATTCCACATTGAATATTTCAATTTTTACATAATATTTGATTAATTTTCAATATAGCCCCTAAATCGAGACTAATTTTTAATCTTCACATTTAACTCTTTATTTTCATACTCATTTCACTTTTAACTAAATTTAACTCCCTATTTTCAATTATACCCCTAAATTTTAAAATTTTCACAATTTAGTCCCTATTACTCAAAATTTACAATTTGTTCTACAACTTAGTCCTTTTCCATTTCTAACTTAAAAGTCTATCAATTTTATCACTAATACTAAAACTATTCAAAAACCACAACATTTAAAATCTTAATCAATGTTAAAATTTCAACATGGGTTGAGTAGTTCTAAACACCAGGATTCCAAAAATATAAAAATTATAAGAAAATGGACTAAATTAACTAACCAATTGAAGTTGAAAAGTTAGAAACTCTTAAGTTTGTCCTCAGTCACTCATTCTTTCTCTCTTTCATTTTCTTTCTTCTTTTTCTTTTAATTGCGTGCATCCGCTTTCTTTTTATTATTTCTTTTATTATACAATAATTTTTATTATCATTTTATATATATAATTAATTTAATGTAAGCATATATAATATATATACACAAAGCTAATAATTAGAATCATGGTCGGCCGTACTACATTTATGTATTGGTTTTATTACTATTTTAGTCCTTTTAATTACTTCCAAACTATAATTCAACTTTTAACCTTTACGTGATTTAGGCCTTATACTTTAATAACTCTTAATTTCACAAAATTCACTTAATCAAAATCTAATTCACTAGTAACTAGCCTCATAAATATTTAAATAAAAATATTTATGGGTTCGTTTACCGAAATTGAAGTCTCAAACTTCATTTTTTGACACCTTAACTATCGAGTCGTTGCATTTTTACTTTTAGGAAGCTTCACTAGATCCCATGTTCTGTTCTTATGGAGTGATTTCATCTCTTCTTGTATGATAATCATCCACTTTCCTGAATCTTCATATTTAACTACCTCGGAATAAGTAGATGGCTCTTGATTTGCATCTATATCTTCAGCCACATTTAAAGCATATGCAAGTAGATCTACCTCGGTTTACCTTTTTGGAGGTTTAATTTCTCTTTTAGGTTTGTTCTTCGTAATAGAATATCATTGTGAAGAAGTAACTTTACTTTAAGTTTTTGTACTAACTTGAGGAGTAGTCACTGTTGTAGATCTTAGATTAATCTAAAGCTCCACCTACTTTTGAGTTAGGTAGCATAGCAATTTCATAAAAAATAACATCTCTGTTAATCACAACTTTTTTATTTTCAAGACATCATAACTTATACCCTTTAACACCAGCCTTATAACCAAGAAAAATAAATTTAATGGATCTAGGTTCCAATTACCCATTATCAACATGAGTACATACAGGACACTCAAAAATCATCAAATCAGAATAATCAGCAAGATGACCAGACCATACTTCTTGTGGAGACCCTTTCTCAATGGCAACAAATGGAGACCGATTAATAAAAAAACATGCAATAGAGGTTGTTTCAGCCCAAAACGACTTTAGTAAACAAGCATTTGACAACATACATCGAACCCTTACCATGATTGTTCTATTCGTCCATTTTTTAATTTCGTTTTGCTGTGGAGTATGATGAACTGTCAAGTGTCTCACGATCCCTTTTGATTTGCATAATTCATTAAACTCATTATAACAGAATTCCAAGCATTATCTGTGCGGAGGTGTTTTATCTGTTTTCCTGTCTGCTTCTCGATCATAGCCTTAAATATGAAAAACACATCACTTTTTTTATTCAAGAATAATGCCCAGACTTTTCTGGAAAAATCATCAATAATTGTCAACATATACCCTTTGAAGGCACTCTAGAAAGTGCCCAAAGATCAGAATGAATATAATCCAGCATTCCCTTCATCTTATGGATTCCTTTAGTGACTCAAACTCTCTTTTTCTTCCCAAAAACACAATGTTCACAGAACTTTAGTTTACTAATGCCTTGTCCATCAAGATGTCCTCTTCCGCTCAATTCTAACATGTCGTTCTCACTCATATGCCCTAGGTGCGTATGCCAAAGTCTAGTAACATCATAATCTGAAGAAGGAAGAGGAAGCGACAGCTACATCACCAGAAATAATAGAACCTTGCAAAACATGTAACTTGCCAGTCTTTCTCTACCATTTCATCACAACGAGGGAACCCTTGCTAATATTTAGAACCCTACTTTTAACTGTATACTTGTGCCCTTTTGAGTCAATAGTACTCAATGAAATCAAATTCCTCTTCAATTCTGGTACATGTCTTATGCCGCTAAGTGTTCTAATGACTCTATCAAATATCTTAATTTTGATCGTGCCAATACTTGTGATTTTACATGAAGCATTATTTCTTATCAAAACAACACCTTTAGACACTATGTTATATGGGGTAAACCAATCCCAATTGGGGCTCATATGGAAGGCAAAATCAGAATCGAGAATCCACTCCTCGCTCACTTTAGAGTTATCCACAGAAGCAACTAGAAGTTCACCATCGTTGTAGTCTTCTGCTACATCAGCTTCACCAGATTGTTCTGATTGTTTTCCTTTTTGATTCGTAGCCTCCCTCTTAATAGTGTTCTGCATCTTATAACACTTAGACTTGATGTGCCCTTTCTTCTTGCAAAAGTTACTAGTTTTAACTCTATTTGAAGATCTCGATCTACCCTTAGGTTTACTACGAGGATTTCATTCTTGTGTCCTCTCATGATTATTATCAATATTTTGTTCTTATCTCCCATGAACAATGAGACCCTTTCCCTAAGAGTCAAATCTAAACACAAGATGTTTTATCTTGTCATACAAGGCTAAGGAAGCATTGGCTTCATCAACTGTGAGAGATTTACAACTACACAAAATTGTGTATCTAAAGGTTGAATAAAATAGGGACAACGAACAAAGTAAAATTAAGCCTAAATCTTCTTTATTATACTAAACCTCCATGGCCTTTAGATCCAAGAGAATTTCTTTAAACACAATTAAGTGTTCGCACATAGACGCACCTTCCTCCAAACGATGGGTATAAAGATGTTGTTTCATATGCAACTTGCTAGTTAGGGTTTTCAACATCCATAACTGCTGCAGCTTTACCCATAATGCAGTGACGGTCTTCTCCTTCATCACATCCTGTAGAATTTCATTCGATAGATTCAAATGTAATTGCGTTAAAGCCTTTAGATCCTTACGCTTCTTCTATTCCTTCGTTAATGTCGAAGGCATCTTATTTATCCTTAGCAGAGCATCCTTCAAATCTATCTGCGTAAGAACTGCCTACATCTTTATCTGCCACAACATGAATCTAGTGTTGCAATCTAACAGCGAAATATCATACTTTAGTGTCTCCATTACCGTGATCGAGACAAGAAACCTAAAAAGCTCTAATACTAGTTTGTAAAACTGAACATCGATAATGGTAATATAGAACGATCGCAAAGCAAAAAGAAAGAAAAAAATAAGAGCACACAGATTTTACATAGAAACCCTTTTGGGAAAAAAAAACCATAGGTACAGGAGAAGAAAATTAACTAATGTTGAAATTCAAATGATACAAGAAGAGATTCAATTGCATCTATTTATAGGTTGAAAAACCTTATTCTAATCAATTTCAAATAGATGAAATGTAGTTCTATATGGATTTTACTTTTATTTTATTTTACCACTATATTTTATTTTAACAAGGATTCGAGTCACTCAACTCTAACAACATGGGTAAATGATATCCTCTCATTAGCATTACATGATTGATGAAAGGTAAACGTGGGTATAGATTCGCTCATCTTTGTGATGAATGATTTGATTACTATTTGATAGTAATTAACTTTTTATGAAGGAAAATGTAATGGTTACCATGAGATAAAATAGGATCATATTGGGAGAACGGATTTATCCCAAAGAGATTAAGGATTTCCTATGAGGGTAACACACTTATGATAAGGTCATTAGACAAACACTGATTGAGTTGTTTTTGTAATGGTATGTTGTTGGGGAGAGCTCAATCACGATACTCTAGTGGAATAACTTCGTGACTAAATGAGTTTATAATTAATAGATGAAAAGCTAGAACTTAATTATAAAATATTTGAGCCCTAATTACATATATCCAATCGATCCTTCTGCTAGCTCGTTGAAACCATGGATGAATTTCATGCTGAATCAAATTAATAGAAATGAAAAGAAATGGTGAAAATGGAAACATGAGAAATATTTGGAAATGAATGTGGTTTTCTCTAAAATGAAAATAACTTGGAAATGAATTATGGTTTTCAAATTAAATGAAGTTCGAAAATGGAAATAAATCATTTGGTCATAATGGACCCATTAAATGTAGAAATGTTAAATATATTTTCTCATAGATTCTTCTATGATAAGGTCTTCATGATTTTAACAGAATTAGGATTGGGTTGAGAAAATTATTTAATTGGGAAATTAATTAAAATTAATTTGAGGTGTTTATTTTGGAAAATAGAAAAATAAATATTGGGTTGGATTGAATTATAAAGTATTAGGTTAAAAATTTAAGAAGTACTTGTAATTAGACCTGATATAAAAAGAGCCCAAAAGCCTCTCATGTTAAAGGGCCGGACAACAAACCCTAGTATTATTAATTAGGGTTGTCTCGTCATATACTTCTAGTTAGACTTGGAGTTCATTTTTCTATTTGTAATAGACTTCTACAATTCAACAAGAGTTTTACTTCTTCTCCCTATAAATAGATGGCACCAGTAGGGCTAATTACGCAACTTTAAGATATTATTATTTCGCATGAAAATAGAGAGAGTTTATTCTCTAGATATTAAATCTATTTTCTGAAATAACAATTTTGTTGGTTTCTATTGAGAAGAGATTTTACTTTCACACTGAAAGTAAAGAAAACTGTTTTTGGTATTGAATTTGATTTGAATCGTTCAAGCCTACATTCAAAGTAGTTCGTGGTATAAGAATAGAGGAGAATGTCATTCGGTTGAAAGTCAGGAAAAATAAGAATCCTTCTAGTCGAAAACACAAGCGCAATTTCAATAAAAGATTTATTGCTATAAATATCACAAATTAACTTAATTTTCAAAATTTTTATTTTTTACTATAAAAAAACCGTTCTCAAACTATATTTTTCCAACATTAATTGCCTTTAGTTTTGTTGTTGCATGAATTGTTTCAACATCACTAGGGACAAATTTGGACAGTTAAAATGCAGGTGTTTTGTTCGCATTTCTGTCTTGTTTAATTTTTGTTGGTTTCCTATCAACAAATAATTTTTTATTTGAGCTGAAATTGTTTTTATTATATTTGACGGGAGAAGGAAGAGGAGTGGTTTATTGACAGCAAACTTTATCCTTAACTTGTTTGAATTAGTTTTACATAGTGCTAAAATTGTTTTTAAATTTGCTCGGAACTGAATGTTAGCATTCGAAATTTAAATTATAGATAAAGGATTTAATTTAAACCATGTATTATCTTGTGCAAATGCTTATTGATTCTAGAAAATAAATAGGCGATAATAGATTATATGAAACTATAATTTTATATTATCTTTTTTAATAAATGCTAAAAGTTAAGATTAAAAATTTGATTTATCATTCTCTTATTAAAAAGAGATAGAAATAATATGAAATTACAGTTTCATATAATCTTTTCTCGTATATAGGTTAATTGAATGCTCTTTTGAGGCAATTTTTTTAAAGTTCTTATGTGAAAGATTATTTTGTAATTTCCTACTATTTGCAGCTACAATTATTTTGTAAATAATGTTTGAGACCATCAATTGGAACAAAACTGCAAACCCTTTTTTTTTTTTTTCAAAAATCAATATTACTTATAGTTCGAAAAGTATTTATTATACATAACTATATTTTAAAAAGATAATGTAACTTGTCCATACTTAAAAACAAAAATAAATAAATAGTGATTTGTGGAATTGAGAGGAGTGGCCTAGCAAAGGCGTGTGGCTGTCAGCATATACCTGCTTTATCTGGTCATACTCTCCTTTCATATCCACACAACTTGAACAACACCAAAGCAGCCACGCCACTTAACTCGACCCATAACTAAACCTCTCAAATCCTTTTCATTTCCTGTTTTCTCTTCCACTGCCAATTGTTCAACCATGTCATCAGCTGTGATTGCAGGTGCCTCTTCTTCTTGTTCTGCCGCCTTCACCAGCAGGAAGAACTACTCCAACAAAACTACCTCGACCCCTTCTCCCAAGGCATTCAATACATCACAGGTATGACTGTTTGTCATGTCATCTGAATCCTCTCTCAAACTGCTTCACTTCAGTACCCAATTAACTGAAACCTCTCATTTTATCCCATGCATGTACAGAAAACCGCACTCCAAGGCTTGTCTCTTCAAGAGGCCAAAAGGGGTGTCTCAGATTTCTTCATAGCTGAGAAAAAGAGCAGTTTCTGTTCCGGTCATGCTGGAAGAGGACTTGAGATCACTGCAAGAACAGCCGGTGCTTCAAAAACTATAGAGGTTGAGGTTGACAAGCCTTTGGGTTTGACATTAGGTCAGAAGCAAGGAGGTGGTGTAGTCATCACTGTAAGTTTTGATGTTCCTTCCATCATTGATGTGACAGTATTTTGGCCTTCTCTCTTTCCAATTCAATGTGGTTTTTTAAATGGATGGATACAACTACAGGCTGTTGATGGGGGTGGGAATGCAGCAAAAGCAGGGCTTAAGGCAGGGGATCAGGTACTTTACACTAGCAGTTTCTTTGGGGATGAACTTTGGCCTGCAGATAAGCTTGGGTTCACTAAAACTGCCATACAGGCAAAGCCCGATTCTGTATATTTTGTTGTTAGCAGGTTTGCTTTCGTATCTAAATTTCACTTCTTATCCTTTATCTAAATTTAGTTGGATAATTTCAGTGAAGAGGTAGAAAGGAGGAACCTTTTGTTGATAATTTGATATAAATTCATGGAATAACAAAGAAGACGGTAAAATTTCTTCTTAGTTGTGGGTTATAAAGTCACAAATTTTAGTCAATAAAAGGTTATTTATCACTATATAGATTTAAATACAAACTCATTTATTGAATATGATTGTCCCATGTGGAATAATCCATGAATGGATTAGGCTTCATGCCAAGAAAACGTGCTATAGTGTGTAGTGGAGCAAATCAAGATATAGTAGTATATGATCTCCTTTTGCACTTTCGAATTTTGGCCATTCACTAAAATGAGGGAGCTTACAAGAGGGTTAAGACAATCAAGGGTCCTTTTCTTCTGTTCTTTTTCTTTCCTTTTCCCAATGGAAATGTTGCAGCTAAACCTCCTCTAGGATGTTGTTTTTCTTTTTTCCTTGAAGAATATGGATACCAATTCACTTTGAGAAAGGAGACAGTGACATGTTGGCATAGCTGCTATACTGCTACTATGTCTATTTTTATTATTCTCTTAAATGAAGAAGTCTAGTAAAGATTGCCAATAAAAATGACTTCTGGTTGAACTCATAGCTTAGCTCAGCCTATTCATGTAGCCACCTTAAAGAAGTGGTATTTAGCAGAACTGGAGTTTGAATTCCAGCATTTTCAACTCCTATCCTTGAAAGGGTTCTTTCATACCATAAAGATGCCATGTGGTTGTACCCGGTTACTGGACACAATAACATGATGTATTAGCCTTGAGAATACATCAAAAAATGCAATCTGACAGTCCTTTTGATGTATTGCAGAGGTGCAGAAGTTGATGTTAAACGACTACCGAAACGACCGGCGCCACCTCGCTTTGGAAGGAAACTTACTGAGGCTCAAAAGGCAAACATAGCTTTGGCCAACTAAGATTATACTTCACTTTAGATAAAGATTAGCATACTCAGTTACATTTGTGTGTGTATTAAATGAGACTATATAGCACATGTTGAAAGTACTAATGGAATGCAGAATTTTGCAGGCAAGAGCTACTCATATTTGCCTTGACTGTGGATACATATACACTGCACAGAAACCTTTTGATGAGCAGGCAAGTTTCTCAGAAAAAGAATTTAAACTTCTTATTCGATTTAATCATCTAAAATTGAAAGCAGTAATCAATATAAAAAAGAAGAGGGGTATAGAAAATATTGCCTCTGTGAACTCAATTATGTTTTACATATGGCATTCGGATGCTTTTCACCAAATATATATTGCCCGCATGTATTTATGTTCATTGTATATATTGGCTAATGTGTATTCTACTTACAACTGTTGGAGGAGATTAATGGTCCTCTCGTGGTCATGAAAGTTTAACTGAATATTCTGCAGCCTGATACATATGGATGCCCTCAATGTCAAGCACCAAAGAAGAGATTCGCACCATATGATGTAAACACTGGCAAAGCTATCGGCGGAGGGCTACCTCCAATTGGGGTCATTATTGGGCTGCTGGCTGGTATTGGAGCTGTTGGAGCATTGCTTGTTTATGGCCTTCAATGAAACTGTTTATAATGTGTATTCTTTCATAGAATCAGTGGTACTAGTACGACTTCTTAACTCATATCTAGTTTCACCTTTAAAACATATGGATTAAGGAGCTGATAAGCAAAATCTTGATGAATAGCAATACTAACCATTGCAATTTTTAAGTCTATTTCTGTAATACCCTATACCCGATCCAGTCGTCGAGCCCAAATATAAAGATGTCACACCACCGTCTTACTACTTGTACATTACAATGTCCATTTTATTAAAGCCATCACATGTTATTCATAGCATTTGCACAGGTTTTAAGACATAAATACATTAATCATTATTAAATCATACTGGAGATACATCAATGTAATTAACCATATTAAACAAAAATTCAAGCACTTGGACCACTTAGCAAAATTTCAAAGTTAAACACGTAGGTACTAATACTAATCCTAGGGTATCGTTATTTTCTTTAAGTGATACCGATACCACCGGGAAAATCGATACCAAACTTGCATTATGTTTCTCGCACAAAAATCATACTAACGAAAATTATTGGTACTTATCATAGAGTATCGATATATTTACCCTCGAGTATCAATACTCAAGTAAGGATATCAATACCAAATCTCTATTTTGACTTCCCTACACATTTCAAAACATAAATGTATCGTTTTCAAAACCCGACTATCGATATCTCAGTTACAAACCTCAAAAATATGGCATACAAAAGTTTTTAGTCCATACCAATTTATAGCATGTTTGGTTGACTATAACGGTAATACATTACAGCCCAATTCAATGGGCCCATCACCAAACCATTGTTTGGTTGGCTGTAATAGTAATTACAGCCATATTCGTTACAAGATTATTTAGCGTGAAAATGCATCAAACCATTATGTGCTTCCCCACTAGATGATTCAAGGAATGGGTGGAATAGCAAATTAGAGAAATGTTTCAATTTTACCCTCATCATTCTCCTCTCTTTCTCACAGTCTGAAATGCCCAATTCATATCTTCTCTTTCTCATGCCTGAAATCCCTAATCCCCAACTAATATATATTTTTTTCATTCTTCTTCCCTCCACCACTGTAAACTTCATTTATTTTTTACTTAATTTAAACTTTTCATTTTAATCTCATTTCCTCCTAACCCTAATAGCCTAATCCATTGAAAAAAAAAAAGTGAAGTGTTTTTCGAGTCGTCTCGTAGGATCTAAGATCTAGTAAGTTTTAGTTCGAACTATCTGTTTTCCAATTTCTCTTTACATGTTTTTCAATTAATATATGTTTTTCAATGTTTCTTTTTCGATTCTAAAAGCAATTGTAAAACTTACCCTTGTTCAAGTAATTTGGTTTTCCAAGAAGAACGCTAAGATTCCATTCTATTTGTATTAGATTGAAAAAATTTACCCTTCTTCGATATTTGGGCTCTTTGTCTCATTGTTTTCTCCAGCACTTCCCGTAAAACTTTCTTTCTCTATTTTCTTCATTTTCTTAAATATTTCTTTTTTGATGTTTGGTTTCTATGAATTTGATGACACCTTTTAGGAAAAGATCACTAACTCTGACAATAACAAATCATTTTAATTTTTAACAAAAGGAAAAAAACTTTATTTTTATAAGCCATGGAGAGACAATATGTTGTTCTTGTGTGTGTGCCTAGTGTTTGTTCGTCTATTTAAGGTAGATAAAGGTAGCTTCAAATACCCAGGTTAAAAATTATGAGGAAAAAAGTGTAATTTTGGTATCCCAATGTTTAGAAATTTTGATGATTCTTATAGGGAAAAATGAGGGAAAAAAATTAGTTAATGCGCCAATTTGGTATTTAGCTTAAATTAATGGATTATATTTGCTTCTTTGAATCTATTATCTAATATTTTCTAGTTCTTCTAGAGGTGTATTAGATTTGTTGGTTTTTTATTCGATTTATTGTTTTATTTGCATTGAATTTGAGATTCTTACTTGATAGTCCAATGCTGATTATGGATCTTGAAATTTGTCTTGGTTGATGAGAAAGAATGAGGGGTTTGAGGAAAGTGCAAGATTCATATTTGTACCTTAGTCAAAGTAGCAAAACCAAGAATGATATGGATTTCAAATGTATTAGTTCGTAAAAATGTGGACAAATCTAAAATTATAAGGGAATAGTGGACAAATTTGGTAAAAGTGCAATAGATTTCAATAACGCCTTTGTCAAAGAAAGATTTTGGATGTATGAAATGGGGTAAACAAACATAAAAGAGACTTGGGGTATTTGAGAATTTATTTGTAGCTTTAAGTATGGTTCTTTTAAGTGCATGTACCATGTTGGCAGCAAAGGGGTCACTGGTGGTTTTAAAGAAGAAAATTTAGTGATGAGGATGTAAAGTTTAATTCAAGTTTAAACACATGGAGGAACTATTAAACCACAGATCTTTAAAAGGAATTGGTTTGGTTTTCTCATAGATAGTCCAAAAGAAAAGGTGATAATTAATTTGGCATGAAGTGCAAATTTGTTGTTTTTAGTAACTTTTCAAGTTTTCATAACATACTAGTTTTTTGCTTCTTTCTTTTACAAGGCTTCTCAGTTTACTGCAAGATGTTTGTTAAATTTAAGACTAAAATGATCGAACAATTAACATTATTTTCTTGTGCATCTTTTTATTACCACATATTTATGTTTAATGTTTAAAGCTTACACCATGTTTAATGTTTCTGATAATACTCTAGAATGACATTTTTATATACTAATTACATATTTATTTTGAGTATGATCCTACTAATTTGAGCTATTTATGGTCTTTTATCTTGTAGGGACTAAATCGAAGGAAAAAGGGAATTTAGAGGCAAAAAGCGTGAATTAAGATAAAATGGGCCAGCATGCAAAATAGGAAAAGAGGTGGTGTCGAAAGTGCAAGTGTGGAAGACATGAGGGCAAAAGTGCAAAGAAGAGATTTTATAAACACAAGACTCTATTTAAATTTTAATTATATTAGGATAATTATTAAAGATTATTATTTAGATTTTATTTTAGCTTTTATATTTACTTTAATTATCTTTAATTATTTGTATTTATCTTTTAGAATTTAATTATAAATAGACTAGGATTTCTAGTACTATAAATAGGGGATGAAGTGACACAAATTTGACTCATCTTTTTCTTTAAACACTCCCTCTCCCAAAAGCTTAGCCTTTGTTCCTTTCATATTATTCAATAAAAAATTCCATTTCCATTACATTTATTTCTTCTTCCCAAAAAAGCATGAGCCACTAAATTTATCCAGCCAAAGGTTGTCGGAATTCCCCAAAAGAGGGTTCATGAGGCTTAGAATCCGCGCTTAGCCTTCTCAACGAGAATTCATCGCTTCTCCATATTACAAGGCTGATGCTTCTGTCCATGTCCCTTCAAAAGTGATCTTTTCAACTTGTGTAAGGAACGGTTGCTGTGTATATTTTGGGAAGGTTGCACAGTTGGTTCGTTAGCTTACTGCATCAGTGGTTGTTGAGCCTAAGAGACAAAATGGCGTGGCATTCGCTATTCAGAAGTGATGATCTAGTGTATGACGGTTCCACAAAATCGACGGTTGGCTAGAGTCAGGTTCCTCTAAATCGTAAGTCTAAAACCTAAGTGGAGCTGGTGGTTGTAGGCGTCCTCTTCAACTATAACTGGCTTATTTTATTCGAGAAAGATCACCTAAAAGTCGAGGATTGAACCCAAGGAGGATCGTGACAACTGGAGGCTGGAATCTCTCCATAAAAAAACTCTTTTCTCAACTCTGTTTATTTTTATTTTAATTTCTGAAATTTTAATTAAACCAACTTTTAATTCTGTCTTTGTATTTTTTCCAAGTATGCATGTTTTCTTGGGCTCAATTCTGTCTAGTATCTCGTGGAACAAGACATTGTGCAAATCCAGTCCCTGAGGATTTGACCCTACTTCCCTTATACTATTCTTTTCATTATTTTATAGGGATAGGATATATTTGGTGCTCTCAACGATACATCAAATTTTGGCGCCGTTGCCGGGGACTGGTACTGTACTAATTGTAACAGCCTAGATTAGGGGCTAAACGGAATAGTGGTTTCGAAACCATGAATCTGAAGTCTAAAATATTTTGATTTTTGATGTTTATCGGGTGTTTGAATAATTATGTGAAATTTTGGTGCATAAATTTTATTATTTGCATGTCTAATTTGATAGGTTGGACTAAATTACCATAGGTGAAAAATATGGGTTTTAATCCATAAAGGTACTTGATTGAATTGAGATTTTAAATTAGAAGTCCTTATATGGTAATTAAACCATTTTAACCTTGTTTGGACAAAAATGCCCAAAGAAGGGTGGAATACTAAAGGTTTTTAATGAAGGGCATTTTGGTCATTAGTTAATAAAAGAAATAAAAAGGGGAAATAAGGCCAAAAATGTGTCCATACTCTTCTTCCCTTGGCCGAACCTAGCAAGAAGCCATAGCTAGGGTTCTTTCAATTCCAAGCTTGATTGTAAGTGATTTCTAGCCCCGTTTTTAATGTTCTTTGTATTTTTGAAATCCTCATAACTTGCTCTAGCTATTTCTACCATTATTTCAAGCTAGGGTTGATGTTTAAAATTTTACCCATGAATGACATGCATGCATTTTGATGGCTAGTGGTAGAATATGAAAGTTTAAAGTGTGATGAATAACTTCTATTAGGTGATTTTTGGTGAAAATTGTAAAAATGACCTAATTATAAAAGGTGAAATGATGGAAATTGGGGGCTCTTATAAGAGGAAAAGTGGTTTGGGTAGGCTTGAAATGCATGAAAATTGAATGAAAATTATAAACCGAGCCTAGGGACTAAAGTGTAAAATTGAGAAAGTTAGAGGTCAAATTGCAAAATTTGCAATAGGAAGATTTTAGGCTGTTTTGAATCATGTGATTATTAAATGAGCTAAATGTGTCATTATAGATCGAGAAGATTGAGGAATCGACCTTGATCGAGGTAAGGGCAAGGTTTCGGGCTAAATAGCAAATTATCGCATTTTGTTATCGAGGTCAGTTTATATGTAAGTAATACATCGATTTTAATTCCATAAATATAATTTTTTGTATGTTATGGATAATGTTGGATAACTTCTATGATTTGGTGAATTATGGAAATTCGGTATTCCCGATTGAACCTTCGAAAAATGAACGATATGGATAATGTGTAGCTAGGTCACATGTGTGGTTTTGAAGGTAGGGCACCATGTGTACAAGAGAGCTATGAGATGCTATGTGGTATCTAGGTCACATTTGTTATATGGTGCATATACCATGTGTACAAGAGAGCTACAAGATGATAATTTCATGAGTAGCTAGGTCACATGCATAATATTGGGTGTATACCATGTGTACACGAGAGCTACAGAATAAAGATAGCTAGGTCACATCACTTTTAGTATTACACATTGAAGTGTTTTTCGAAAACCAAGTTTTCATTGAAAACCCTTGTTTAAATATTTGTGTAAAACCTCAGTTTACATTTGATCAATTCCCAATGTGGTTTATTAAAAAGATTATTCCATATTAAAGATTATAAAATCTTATTCATTGCGGAAGCTTAATTTAAAACATAGGTTGTTTTGGAAAAACTTGTTTTTACCACTAGCAATTCTAAAATCTTAATAAAATCCCAAATTTAAAAATAATCTAGAAGTTATAAAAGCCTTATTATAACCCAATAATTTAAAATAAGGTAAATAAATAAAATTACTGATCATTAGACAAGTTGCAGTGTAGCCACCTCCAAGTCCTATCCATCGTTGAGCCGCCTACTGAGGGTTACCTGAAAAAAATTAAAAAGAGGGGGTGAGTTTATGAAAACTCAGTGTGTTCGTCCCTCGACAGACACATAACATGCATTAAACAATTTGGGCCTAAGCCCTATTCAATAACAGTGGTCTTTGGGCCGTAGCCCATAGTGGCCTCGGTTGGGCCTGAGCCCATAACTCAACATACAGTGGCCTTAGGCCTTAGCCCAAATCACAACAATATGAAAATGATTATGCAATGTGCAATTTCCCATAACCAACCCTGTACACCCCCTTCCAACCCTACACTATTGTGGAGAGATACTCAACCCACCCATCCTTATACACCCGGTGTGGCACAGGTTGCGGCACCACTTAACGTTGCAGTATAGCTGCTCATATTCGGTGTAGCACCGATTGTGGCGCTACTTTTCAGTGTAGATAGCTGCTCGGTGGCTAAAAAGCCTGTAGTGGCTATAAAGCCTTCGGTGGATCCACAGTCATCAAGCTACCGTGTGACCCTTATATACAGTTCCTCCAATCATAATCCCGGCCCATGTGCAATATAATGATACATGAATGTAGCAGAAAGCATATAACATACATAAGCCTTACTCAAAACACATAAGGGTATTTTAGTCATTTCACCCTACAAGAGTGTTTTGGGTGAATCCACAAACTAGGGGTATTTCGGTAATTTTGTAAACTAAGGGTTTTTCTATAATTTTGTAAGTCAAGGTATCTCAGTAATGTTGCCCTACAGGGGTACTTCAGTAGTTCTACCCTACAGTGGTATTTCAGTAATTCTACCTTATAGAGGTATTTTAGTAATTCTACCCTACAGGGGTATTTCAATAATTCTACCCTATAGGGATATTTCAGTAATTCTAGCCTACAGGGGTATTTCAGTAATTCTTAACACCATGGGTCTAATTACGTACCTTGGCCCGTCAACAAGTCCTCGTTGGCTAAAGTGAATAGATACTATGCACAAGGTAGGATTTCAAAGAAGAGGAGGTGAGTCATTAAGACCGCTTAAGTACCAAGTTCTCCCTAAATGCAATCCTAGACATGCATATACCCATTGCCACATTTTAACCTTATGACTTGTCCACAGTTACACTTAATTGGTTAATTAAGTTTTATGTCTACTTAAACGATTATAAGATACTGAGCCCAAAATTCCATTACATAACCCTAACGAGTCTACATACATTCATATGGCCCATTAGGCCCAATCACATTTTTATGGCCCACTAGGCCCAATCACACTTATACGGCCCATCAGGCCCAAATCTATTCCAAGCCATACAACCAACTTAATCAGCTCGTCAATTATTACCAATTTGCCAATTTTTGCTTATTTGGGCCCACGAGTCCGTCGGCCTATTTGGCCCATTCTGGCCCAATTGGCCAAAATGTGACCCAAGTCCATGAGATCGCTCATGGGGTCTCTGGTATCGTATCGATTACCCTCTTACGAGTGTTCGCGCACTCGCAAGACTACCGTAGCCAAACTTTTGGCTTTTCAGTATTTCAGGATTTGTCGATGTAATGTGTGTGTGAATTGTGTGTACACACCTGATAGCAAAATGCGCTACGATCTCCTTAGCCACGAACCTTGCGTGATTGAACCTAATCAAACTTTCACCACTTGCTAGCCCCGATCGATTCCTAGATCAAACCCAAAGCACACTAGAAGTAATTTGGCAGAGACTTGAGAAAAAGATTCAATCCCACAATTAAGAAGAATGAGAGGAGATGTCGATTTTGGTGTTTAGAAACAAAAACAAAGTTGGTGATGGCACAACAGGGGATTCTACCCCACAGAAGAGGAGAGCATTCGGCACAAAATAAGAAAAGAAATCAGCTAATTGGTTTAACACCCAATCGACCAAGGTTAAGAAACAAGGAAAAGAATGATAAAGCAACAAGGAAATTGAGAGGAGAAGGTTTCGGCAAAGGCAATAAAGAATGACAGAATTCAGCAATACCCCTTAATAACCAACAATGAAAATTTGTAATACCCCTTAAAAGACCCAAAAACGACACTCATTTACTCTCCTAAGCTGAATTTACACACTCCTCACTTCCCAAATCGGCACAAACTGTTCACACACCCCATCTCCTAATTTTCCTCCAAGATATTCTCCCCTTATCACTCTATTAATCTCTTCATTGAATTTCTCTCCTTCAGAGTTCAACTCTAATGCCACTACTAGCCGTCCATAGTGTAAAAATTAAATCCCCAAATATTACCATGCTAGCACTCGAACCTAGGATCCCCTTACCAGCTAATGACGCCACCTCTCTACTCCCTAAGTGGCGCCACTTAGCCACTACACCACAACCCCACTTGTGTCCTATTTCTTCTCCATTTATTTAAAGGTCATAACTCATGGGGTTAGGGTTCCCTAAAGGCTGAAAAACAAAAATTTTCCTAACCCAAAATTCGAACTCAAGACTTCATAGAGACCCCTACATACTTCAAAATCACTAGCCCAACCATTCTAACATGCAATTTGTGTCATTATCATACTCTCGAAAATTTTAAACACAGCCACGCCCTAGGCCCAATTCTTCTAGGCCCAAAATCAGGGCGTTACAAGATTAGTCAAGCTAGCTCAGAGATCGGGAAGCGTCGGAGGATCACCTACACTAGCCACAATGTTCTTTTGGTATTGTAATATGTACTCTTTTGGACTATGGCATGTATAGGGACTTAGTGGTGTTGTAAGTGTCATGTTGGTTTGGCTATATTGTGGCAATTGTCTTTTGATAAGTCATTTTGTAATTAAGGCCATGTGACTTGGCCAATATTGATATTGGTTTATTTATAGATCCTTATGAGGTAATTCATGGAATGCTTGGTGTGGTTGTGTATGGATAAGTTGAAATGGATGATTGATGGTTAAATGAGGCCATTTAGATGCCAAAACCTGTGCACGGTATGTGGTTTTAAAAATGATAAAGTATGTATGTGTTTTGGGGCAAAGGATGGCTTGGAAAATAGCCTAACTTGGGCCACACGGCCAGCCACCACGAGCATGTGTGTAGGGCGTGTGAACTTTGAATGAAATTTTCAAAGAATAATGACATCACACGGCCTAATCACACGGGCGTGTCCCGTGGCCGTGTGACCAAAATTGCATGCTGACGTCATAAATAGAATACCCCAGTTTTTCACATCGGGAGAGAGCACGGGTGTGTTGAGGCCGTGTGAAGGACATAGGCCAAGGAAACGGGCGTGTGCTCGACTGTGTGAAAACCCTTGGAGGTTCGAAATGAAAAAAATAATTTTCCAATAATTCAACAAGGGTAGGGGACATGGGCGTGTGTGACCATACGGCCTAACCATACGGGTGTGTCCCTGTCTCACACGAGCGTGTGCCCTGTTTTTGACCTAAATTTCTAAAATTTTTCTAAGTTCTCAATTTTGTCCCTGACCACTCCCAAACTATGTTTTAAACCCCATAGGCCCATTTTAAGGATTGAATGATATATTATGGAAAAGTTTTAAATTAGAATGAAATTTTATGGCCCGACTTTGTATGATTGGTTGTGTTACCGTTCGGTAATGCCTCGTACTCAGTTCCAGCATTGATCCCGAGTAAGGGGTGTTACATTTAGTGGTATCAGAGCTATGGTTTAGTCAGTTCTCGGACTACCATAGCATTGTGTATGAGTTTAGCCATACATGCCATAGATATATTGTGATTGTGTGGTGACTCTTGACCTTTCTAAACTGTGTTTTGGTTTTTCTATAGTAATAGATCCCGAACGAGCTGCAGTTGATGCTGCTGCTAGTAATGCGCCACCTTTTACACAAGGGACCATCCCTGTAGAAAGTAGACATGAAACCTTAAGTTAAGGAGACGAGGCTCGGGATGCCTTTCTCTAAATGATGAATGACTGGTATACTAATTTTGTTATAGCAAATCCTAATGCTCAACCCCCTCCTCCCCTGCCTATATCACAACCGGTCCCCGTAGCCTCATAGGGAATTGACTTGATAAGGGTGACTAAACCTCCAGTGGATAAAATCCGTAAATAAGGGGTCGAAGAGTTTAGAGCTAATGTCGATGATGATTCAGAGAGGGAATAGTTCTGGCTCGAGAATTCCATACGGGTATTTGATGAATTATCTTGCACACTTGAGGAGAGTTTAAAATGTGTCGTATCTTCGCTGAAAGACTCAGCCTATCATTGGTGGAAAACATTGATATCTGTGATCCTGAGGGAAAGAGTGACATGAGATTTCTTTTTGGAAGAGTTTCGAAATACATATATAAGTCAGAGATTTGTTGATAAAAAATAGAAGGAGTTCCTTGAACTGGAGCAAGGTAAGATGACGGTAGCTGAGTATGAACGTGAGTTCGTTAGGCTCAGCAAATATGCCCCAGAGTGTGTTTCTACCGAGGCAATGATGTGTAGAAGATTTGAAGACGGACTTAATGAGGATATCAAGGTGCTGGTGGGAATTCTAAAATTAAAAGAATTCATGGTGTTGGTTGATAGAGCGTGTAAAGTAGAGGAGTTAAATAAAGAAAAGAGGAAAGCTATTACTGAGGCTCGAGATGCCCGGAAGAGGTTGATGAGTAAGTCCTTTCAATCTCTATCAAAGAGGTCTATAGAAACGAATCCTCGAATGAGAACTTTAATTGGGTATTCACATCGAGATTGGGGTAAAACATATTCGGGTCCTAAAGTCCAAGCTATTTCGATGGCCAGTGTGGGTAACGTGAGATCTGATAGACCTGAGTGTTGGAATTGTGGTAGATGACATACTGGTGAGCGTTGGGAAACTAATCGGGCTTGTATCAAGTGTGGTTCTCTAGATCGTTTTGTTAAAGATTACCCTGAGAAAGTGGGAGACAAAAAATTTCAAAGTGCTAGACCAAGTAACACTACTAGTAAGGGTAGACCGCCAAAGAACGTCGGAGGTGGAGCTAGTAGTAAAAGTGTAGCGAAGGATACAACTATGAGATCCAAGATGAGAACACCTGGTAGAGCTTATGCTATGCAAGCTCGTGAGGAGGCATCATCTCCTGATGTGATTACCAGTACATTCTCACTTTATGATACTGATATTATTGCATTGACAGATCCAGGCTCCACTCATTCTTATATTTGCATGAAATTGGTGCATAGTAGGAAATTGTCTGTTGGGTTAACTGAATTTGTGATTAAAGTGTCGAACCCATTAGGCAAATTTGTGTTGGTAGATAAGGTTTGCAGGAATTGTCCTTTGATGATTCAAGAATACTATTTTCTGGCTAATCTAATGTTGTTATCATTTGATGAGTTCGATGTTATTTTGGGCGTGGATTGGTTAACATTACATGATTTCAACATGAATTGTAGACAGAAAACTCTTGAGCTAAAATGTGAAAGTGGTGAAATTCTTTGGGTTGGAATAGATGAGTCGAATAAGATGTCGGTGGTGATTTCTTGTATGACTGCTAGAAAATGTATGAGAAAAGGGTGTAAAGCTTATCTAGCACATGTGCTAAATACTGAGGTGTTAGGGTTAAAACTTGAATCCGTACCAGTAGTTTCTAAATTTCTTGATGTGTTTCCAGAGGAGTTACCTGGGTTACATCCTGTCAGAGAGATTGATTTTACCATTGACTTGTTACTCGAGACTGTACCTATTTCCATTGCTCCATATCGGATGGCTCCGACTGAATTGAGGGAGTTAAAGGCTCAATTGTAAGAGTTGATGGACAAAGGATTTGTAAGATCGAGTTTTTCTTCATGGGGTGCTCCTGTATTGTTCGTAAAGAAGAAAGATGGATCGATGAGGCTTTGTATCGATTATAGGCAACTCAATAAGGTGACTATCAAGAACAAGTACCCATTGCCGAGAATTGATGATTTTTTTTACCAATTAAAAGGGAGCAATAGTGTTCTCTAAAATTGATTTGAGATCCGATTATTACCAACTGAGGGTTAAGGAACCCGATGTGCCAAAAACTACCTTTAGAACATGGTATGGACACTACGAATTTCTTGTCATGTCTTTTGGTTTAACTAATGCACCGGCTATGTTTATGGATTTAATGAACCATATTTTCTGACAGTATTTAGATAAATTTGTGGTGGTATTCATAGATGATATATTGATCTATTCTCGGGATGAGTTAGAACATGTTGAGCATTTGAGAACTTTGCTGCAAATTCTAAGGAAAGAAAAGTTCTTTGCTAAGTTTAGCAAGAGTGAGTTTTGGCTCTATGAAGTTGGGTTCTCAGGATATATAGTTTCGGGTGATGGTATTCGGGTTGACCCAAGCAAGATTTCGGCGATTGTTGATTGGAAGCCACCGAAGAATGTGACTGATGTTAGAAGCTTTCTGGGTCTAGTTGGATATTATCAACGTTTTGTCGAGGATTTTTCTATAATTTCTTCTCCTATGACTAAGGTACTTCAAAAGAATGCTAAACTTAAGTGGACTGAAAAATGTCAACAAAATTTTGATAAGTTGAAAGCTAAGTTGACTGAGGCACCAATGTTAGTGCAACCCGAGTCGGGGAAAGAATTTGTGATCTATAGTGATGAAGGCTTGAAACCCATAGAGATGAATATGGTAGACACTGATAGTGGAGGAGCATTGGTCAACATGACTCCCCAACAAGCAAGGGACTTAATATCCACGATGGCTGCAAACACTCAACAATTTTAAGCCAACCCGGAGCCTACTAGAAGGGTTCACCAGCCAAGTAATTCAACCTTAGAAGAGAAAATTGATCGACTTACTAATATCATGATTCTCTTTTTGCAGTAAAAATAGGACCAGCTTGACTGTGTGGAATTTGTGCAACACCTGAACATACAACTGATGCATGTCCTAGTTTGTGTGATGATACTATGGCTCATTTGGATGCTATGGGGCACTTCCCTGAGCCACCACAAAGACAATATGACCCCTACGCTAATACCTACAACCCAGGATGGAGAGGCCATCCTAACTTGAGTTATGGGGCCAACCCACGGTTCCACCAGCCATACCAAAACCTGAGTCCATAATAGCCGCAAGATTCAGGTACTCCTCTAGAAAACTTGGTCAATAAATTAGCAGCTAATATGCTTGATTTTCAATAGAAAACCAAGGCATCTATAAGAGAGTTGACCACATTAATTGAGAAAATGAACTCACAAAGGAATCTTCTGTCACAAATGGAACCTAATCCAAGACAACACGAAAATGTAGTGACATTGCCAAGTGGAAAAGTACTGGAACCAATTCTTGGCAGAAATCTTGGCTAAGATTCCTCCCAAGAAAAGCTCGAGAAAGATGAACAGGTTCGAACGAAACCTCTACTGGCAAAAATTTAGCCTCCATTTCCAGAACAATTGAATCAATGTCGAAAAGGTAAATAGGACAAAGAGATCCTCGAAACATTCAGAAATGTCGAGATCAACATGCCACTGTTGGATGCCATTAAACAAATTCCGCGGTATGCCAAGTTCCTTAAAGAGCTCTGTACCAACAAGCAAAAATTAACTGGTAATGAAAGAGTAAGTGTTGATGAGAATGTATCCGTAGTGTTATAGCGGAAGATGCCATTGAAATGCAAAGATAGAGGCATGTTTGCAATACCATGCAAAATAGGTCACTTGGGAATAAAAAAAAAGGCAATGTGTGATCTAGGGGCCTCCATAAATGTAATGCCTTTTTCTATTTATGAATCACTTAATGCGGGTTTTTTTGACGAAAATAGGTGTTATCGTACAGTTAGAACACAGGTCTGTTGTGTGTCCTGAAGGAGTCCTCGAAGACGTATTAGTGAAAGTTAAAGAGCTTATTTTCCCTACAGATTTTTATGTGATAAAAATGGAGGAGGATAGCACTCTTGGATCTTCAGACATCTTATTGGGGCGACCTTTCCTTAGTATTGCAAATATTAAGATTGACGTGCAAAGTCGAACCCTCACGATGGAATTTGATAGGGAGATTGTGAAGTTTAATATTTATGATGCTATTAGTCATCCATGTGAAATCTTGAACGTAAACTGTATCGACATAATTGACTCATTAGTAGATGAAACTTTTGAGTCGACTTACGAAGACAAACCTAAATTCATATTTGATGATTATGAATTTGTTAATGAATTATTGTCTCCATCGAAAACTAAAATTCTAGCTTCTTTTGTGCAGGCACCAAATCTAAAATTAAGACCACTTCCTAAGCATCTCAAACTCACATTTTGGAGAATGACGAGACTATTGGCAACTTAGAAGGGGTTAACCTCTTGACACGCACACATAAGATTTTCTTGAAGCAAAAACTGAAACCAAAGCAAGAGGCACAAAGACGATTGAACCTAAACATGGTGGATGTGGTAAAAAATGAGAATTTCCAAGCCCATACGAATGAAATAATTCAGCTGGAACAACCCCAATACTAGTTAAGGCGTCAATCTAATGACGTTAAACAAGCGCTTGTTGGAAGACAACCCAATTTTTATTTTTCTTTTTTTTTTATTTTTTTTATTTATTTTATTATTATTTATTTTATTTTATTATTTATTACTTTATTTGGATATTAATAAATTTCTCTTCTTCTGTCTAGGTAAACTGGCGAGGAAAAAAAACTTAGGAATTGGCATGCTTTCACAATCATCCCTTATTCTATCCCTATTCCAAGCAGGAATAGCATATCCCTGCTTCATACTTACCTAAAACCTACATCCAAACACTTATCCTACAGCCAAACACCCTTTCTTCTACACCTTCAAACCTTAAAATTTTCCCCATTTTTACCGAAATAACCCTCTAGTCGCCATCCCCATTCTCCCTCACCCCTACCACTTATTTTTGTAAGAGTATGCCCAAAGATCAATCATGAGATGGTTGTGATAACATACTTGATTTATCATGTTTATTAATATAAGGCTTTGCCATTATTATTTCAGTTTCATTTCTGTGTGCATAAATAAACTGTTTTATAATAATGTCCTAAGAATAATATGATTATTCTTAAAAGATCCTTAGTCAAGTATTTTTGTTGGCTAGGACAATAATAATGCATTAAGACTAACATGTAGTTGATTGATGATAAAGAGTTATCATTGATATGGAGTATCAGAATCAATGCATGAATATGTGTGTTAGAGAACAACATATTGGACTGACCCGCTATGAGTATGTTTCTTGGATTATTATGTAATTGTCACAATATTACTCATAGTGATTAATATGTATATGATCCTCATACTTGAGATCATCATCATCCCAATATCCTGAGTTGTATATTTTGATATAGTCAAACGAACACCGTAATTGGTTATTCTATAAAGACTGATGTTGGATATACCACAATCTATGTAGAGGGATATGGTTGATCAATATAGGATAAGTCCCTCCTACATAATAGGAATAATATCTCAGGCCACTTGATTGAGTGAGACTAGAAATGCATGGCCATGCTCAAATAAGTTGATATGAGATGTCATACTTATTTGTATATCATAGTCTACTCAAGGTATCAAGAAACGTGGGATGGACTATGCAAGTGTGACTATTCCATGACTTGTGTCCATTCCAAAGATATAGGACTTAAGGATTAATGCATGAAAGGTTAATCACAAAAGGTTATGTCGAATCATGACTTCTTGTAACTTAGGTAGCAATGATGCATTACTAGATGCCACTCATTGTTTGTAACATTAGAATCGTTCTAATATTACTGCTAACGTTACAAGAACCTATAGGGTCACACCCTACGATTGAAATGAACGGAGTAAAACATAGTTAGTATTGTGTCTGGTTGTCACATGAATTAAATTAATTATAGAATTAATTTAATTGTGCAATCAAACTGTTGAACATACTATATGTACAAGGATGTTGTACACATAATTAGAACATAATTTTTCTAATATATGAATTTGGTTCATATATATAAATTTAAATAAATATAGTTTATCGAAATCTTTATTATAATTAATATAATTATAATTTTTGGTTAAACGTTATTATATTTATTTTAATAATGACTATTATGTTTGGATTAATTTTAATGAATTAATATTCGTTATAAAGATATACCAATTAATACGGAGTTATATATGGCAAGGGTAAAAACCCTAAAGAGCTAATATATAGGCAATCCCGAAACTATGTTAAGGTGGTTTAGCAGCCGTCAAAGCAATAGAATCTCTGAAAATAGTTTTTTTGGGATATTACTATTCATTGTGATTGGGTGGACTACGTAGAGGCCGACATCAGTGAAGGTTGCAGCTTGGTTTGATAGTGCTTCAGGGTTCTCGTTGCCTAGGCGTCGTTGTCTACTCAGATTGAAGTTTCAGTAATTTCAAAACCTTTTATTACCCCGATTCGTTCCTTACACATGGATCCATGGTATGGATCGCCGGAAAATTTTTATTATTTTAATTTTCCGCTGCACTTTGGAGGCACCAGTGTTCCTACAGTTTTTGCCACCACCCATGGTTGGACTAGAAGCCATGCCGCCATCGAACCCTCCTTCACTGTCAATAGCCATCAGCATCGATTCTCGGTGCCCCAACATGTCAACTGAGCCGACGAATGCCTTCCTCTCCTTCCTCTTCTCCACACAACGTTGAACCTTCTCCTCCTTACAACTATGCATGAACAATAGTGACTACATGGGGAGTTTTACTAAAACCTTTTTCTGTCACATATTTGCTTTCCTTTTTCTTTCACATCGAGGACAATGTGTTTTAAGTAGTAGAGAGACATTCCTCATTATTTTTGTCATTTATTTGTTGTTTTTACTGTTGTGTTACTGTGGCTGCTGCCTTATGCTCATTTTTGCCCACATTTATTTCTTTTAGAATATTCTGCCTCTTTTCATGCCTAAGATTTTTACCAGAAATTACCCACTGTTTGACTTGCGAGTATGATTCTTGTCGACTGAGTCAGTTATGACTTTGTTAGTTTGATTTTGTCTCCACTATTTTATTTTTATTAGGCTAAAATAATTATGATTAATAGAGTTAACCCTATCTTGCTTATAGTAAAATCGATTAAGTCTAAATGCAAAGAGGACATTTAATATAATTGCATGCTAAAATTATGTTCATGACTGTTAGGTGGTTGCTGAAACTTATTTTTGACACTTGATTGTTTTTCCTAATCCTCCAAAATTAAAATTTCGTTTAATGATAATAATAAATTTTGATGTCTCTGTGGTTATGAGGGTAGCTTAAAAACGTGACTGACTGAGTAACTGGGTTAGGGTACTTGGGTTGTCATCCTATTTCACGCCAAAAGGTTGTGTGACGTGTTAGGTAAAACTCTGCTAACTAGAATTAAACTATTTTTTTTAGGAATGTGTTGGGCTGAGTAACCGGGGTGGGGTGCTTGGCTGTCATCTCTCTTCGCGTTAAAAGGTTCGATATGTTCTTAAGAAAAATATAAAAAATTAGGAGTATGTTGGGCTGAGTAACTGGGGTGGGGTGCTTGGCTTTCATCTCTCTTCACGTCAAAAGGTTCAATATATTCTTAAGAGAAAAAGAGATGTATTAATAATAAAATTGCATATAGAGACTAAAGGTGGAAACAAATAGAGTGTCTTGGTAAGTTTTGTAAATTACCTAATTTTCATCAAATAGTCCAAGTCGATTTTGATTTTTGTGTCATTAAATTGGAATACTTTTTCAGATTTACTTATAGCAAGCTAAGGGTTCTCTTTATTTTTCATATGCATTATGACTGATTTTAATGAAACTTTAGAGTGATATTTCTTTCATGGAAAAAATCTAAATTTCACAGTGGATAAGAACCATACTTGAGGGCAAGCATGGGCTAAGTATGTAACACCCAAAACCCGGCCTAGACATTATGATTCAATCTGGCAGTGTCACATGAGAGGAGTTTGGTTTGCGAAATCCACGTGCTAAAACCGTATCAATTTCTTAACTCTCGTTTGCCCCTATCTCTTGCCAAAATCATTTATTCATTTACTTAATTTGCCTTTGAAGGGGTTTTTATAGTGGAAGCTTGAAAATGTAGTTTTAAGAAATCAATTCGCATTGTTTAGAAAACCTTTTTGGTTCTAATCAAAATCGTAGTTTTTAATCATCAGTTGTAAATCATGTTTAAAAAAAATCCAAATCCCAAAGAAAATCAGCCAAAAGTCCGGAGAGTCCAAGTTACACAAAAACCCAAAAATAATCTTTAAAGCTAAATTAAAACCATAAATTATTAAACTAGACAGTTTATAACTGTGTGGTCACCGAGAAGCTCCGTCGCACCGGTCCACCTAAGACTAGGGATTACCTGAACAGATCAATCAGAAAGGAGTGAGTTTACGTAAACTCAGTGTGTAACCCCACAGAATTAAGCATGCACATAACTAGAAAACCAGAATTAGACAGACACATATTCGGGCCTAAGCCCATTGTAGATACATATATAGATTCGGCCCTAAGCCCATCCTAGATATAGATACAAATATGCAAATCAGAATTAGAAATCAAAAATCAGATGTCCTACCCCCATCCTCTAGACACCATCTCCAACCATCCCTACACACTATGTGGGGTTTAAAACACCCACCTAGCCCTACACACCATGTTGTATCGATGCGGCACATATCAGATATAATGCAACCATGCTGCTAGATAATAGGCGTAAATTGCCTTTCAGAACACTTCCTCCAATATACACCATCCCAACCCAATAACAGTAACAGTTATGCAATCTAACATGCTCAACATGTGAATAATTAGATAGCAGATAGGCATACAGAATAGTAATCAGACATGCACAATACTATCATACTCAGTACAGAATCTTAGTCTATCATATTATCATAACATGCAGAATAGGGTTTATTTAACCTTTACCTACCCTACAGTAGGCCCTCAGTCGTTTGGGACGACACGTGTAACCCTAAGGAAAATTTCAGATACACGAGTCTACATGCCAGTGTGGCTTGCTCGTGTGGGCCCACACGCCCAGATTGGCATTGCCCGTGTGGATCACACAGCCTGGCCTAGAATCCACACGCTCGTGTGGACAACCTGTGTGGGCCCAAATCGAATCACTTAAACTGATACCCAACCCAAATTACTATGAACAGAAAATCCCAAAAACCACTGATAACCCTTACCTTTGCACAAACAATGGCGATTCCGCACTTCTACAACACCGATTGAAAACCCAAACCTTTTAATCCTCTCCTAAAAACAAATCAAAACTTCATTAAACAATGATTCAACAACCAAAACAAAAATCGTACTTACAAAACTTACCGATAACGCTCAAAGGTACAGAGATATTGAGTCACGAAAACTTGATAGTAGCCAAGGGAAATCAAAAACAAATTGGTAGCAAGAAGGAACAGAAAAAATCGGCAGAGAGTAAGGAAAAAGAAAAAAATGGTAAGGGAGGAGGAAGAGATGTTAGTTTTTTTAATAGAGAATTTTAGGGAAACAAATTTACTCAAATCCCACTACCTACACTATCATAACCACCCATTATTAAATTTTAACTTCACCAAAACTCTATCCCATAATCGAACAAAATAAATACCCATGCTTGCGTAGAGACTCAAACACTGGACCTCCAACACGCCAACACACACTCCCTTAGCACCTGAACCAGCAGGCTCATTCTGATATGGTTTCACAAATACTTAAGTATAAGCCCACTCTACAAATGTAAGGCTTAGTTAAGAAAAATATCAAAATTTTCTAAAAGGGCTTGAACTTAGGACCTCACACACACACCCAGAACACTAAACCACTGATGTAGACAGGTATCTGTGTCAAATTTTACAAAAGCTGGAAGAAATATTTTGGGGCATTACAAAGTGGGGGGAATTTGATAATACTCTAGAATGACATATTTTTATATATTAATTACATATTTATTTTGAGTATGATCCTACTAATTTGAGTTATTTATGGTCTTTTATCTTGTAGGGACTAAATCGAAGGAAAAGGGAAATTTAGGGGAAAAAAGCGTGAATTTAAATATAAAATTGGCCAGCATGCAAAATAGGAAAAGAGGTGGTGCCAAAAGTGCAAGTGTGGAAGACACGAGGGTAAAAGTGCAAAGAAGAGTTTTTATACACACAAGACTCTATTTAAATTTTAATTATATTAGGATAATTGTTAAAGATTATTATTCAGATTTTATTTTAGCTTTTATCTTTACTTTAATTATTTTTAATTATCTTTATTTATTTGTGTTAATCTTTTAGAATTTAATTAGGAATAAACTAGGTTTTCTAGTACTATTAATAGGGGATGGAGTGACACAAATTTGACTCATCTTTTTCTGTAAACACTCCCTCTCGAAAAGCTTAGCCTTTATTCCTTTCATATTATTCAATAAAAAATTCCATTTCCATTACATTTATTTCTTTTTTCCCAGAAAAGCATGAGCCACTAAATTTATCTAGCCAAAGGTTGTTGAAATTCCCCAAAAGAGGGTTCATGAGGCTTAGAATCTACGCTTAGCCTTCTCAACGAATATTCATCGATTTTTCGCATTACAGGGCTGACGCTTCAGTCCGTGTCCCTTCAAAAGTGATCTTTTCAACTTCTGCAAGGAACGATCGCTTTGTATATTTTCGGAATGTTGCACAGTCAGTTCGTTAGCTTACTATGTCAATGGTTGTCGAGCCCAAGAGACAAAATGGCATGGCATTCACTATTGGGAAGTGATGAACTAGTGTAAGAAGGTCCCATAAAAGCGACAATTAGCTAGAGTCAGGTTCCTCTAAATCGTAAGTCTAAAACCTAAGTGGAGTTGGTGATCGTAGGCGTCCTCTTCCACTATAACTGGCTTATTCTGTTCGAGAAGGATCACCTAAAAGACGAGGATTGAACCTAATGAGGATCAAGACAACCGGAGGCTGGAATCTCTCCATAAAAAATATCTTTTTTCTCAACTCTATTTATTTTTATTTTAATTTCTGAAATTTCAATTAAATCAACTTTTAATTCTATCTTTTTATTTTTTCCAGGTACATAGTTTTCTTGGGCACGATTCTGTCTGGGATTTCGTGGAACAAGACATTGTGCAAATCCAATCCTTGAGGATTTGACCCTACTTCCCTTATACTATTCTTTTCATTATTTTATAAGGATAAGATATATTTGGTGCTCTCAACGATGCATCAGTTTCCTATACTATCAACTATTGTCAAATATTAGCTCAAATCAGTTCTCTACTCTCTTTCTTTCTTAGCTTAAATCATTTGCCCTTATCTCCATTTCACTTAAAAAAATTCATGTACTACTAACGTTTCAATCTACCTCCTTTATTAGCATTATAGACAAATTTATTATTTTACCGTAATTGCTTGAAATAGTTGTCTCATGCTCAAATATATATCATATATTCTTGTCCTGCTCTATATGGTCCCTAATATATTTATATTCTTCATATATATAATTAGTTTCTTTTTTAATTGATTTGCAGAGCAGTGGTGGGAGAAATAAGTAGTAAAAATTCAGTTTTGAAAACAATTTCATCAATAGTGCAAGTAAGCCTTAATGTGAGCCAAGAAACAACTCAACACTTCTTACATATGTTGGAAATTGGCACCATTATCACCCCCCAATGAATTTGTACCAATCTTAATGCCGGTCATGGATTGTGATCAACAAATTCATGTTTATGCCATTTGTGGGTGTATAAGTTTGAACTTGTATTGTAATAAAAATTTAATCTATGTAGTAAAGTCGTTTAAGAATTGGACATTGTCAAATTTGAATATAAAAAGTAATGGAATATTGTGTAATTTTATCCTTTTACACTTTTTTCTTTTCTTTGTGACATTTTCCGACATTATCCTTACATTTGATTTAATGGAAAAGTGAACAATGACAAGAAATAGAATGACCCAAATTTGAAAAAAAATAGTCATGTACCTAAAATAATAACTATATTAAGAATTCTATTAAATTATATATTATTTTATTAAATTATATTAATAATTATGTTAAAATATGATTAAATTATTTGTTTTTATTTTTATTAATTCATATTTTAATAATAATTGTATTAAGAATATTATTAAATTATATTTAATAATAATCTTATTAAAATTTAATAACAATAACAATAATCATCTACTAAAAAATTCTACTAAGGGTATTCTGGTCATTTAAATCTTTTTCCTTATGTTATTACAACATCTATTCCATCCAACCGAGCACAAGAATACCATTACAACTCTATTCAATTCCATTGAACCAAACAATTGAATTACTGATTATAGTTCTATCTCATTATAGCTTTATTCCATTTCATTTCTATTTCATTACAGCATTGTTCCATTCATCCCAACCAAATGTGGTGTTAGTTTCTAAACATCATGCATCAAATACTTCGAAAAATAATCATCCAAACGACTAAATTTAACAGTTCAAAATGTCATAAATGTGTCTGAGCAAGAAACATCACGCCATCATCAATGTTCATAAACCTAAGCATATTCATAACTCATAAACCTCAAAAACAAAAGCAAAAACCATCAAAATGTTCAAAACTATCATGGTTATAAATAGGTCTACCATATTGCCTTATTCCCCAAAACATAAATAAAATAAATAATGAACACCTACGAAATACTAACAGGTCTTCCTTGGATCACTCCCTCAAAAAAACCACACTGCCCACACTAGAATATCACTAACCTGCATAAGTTAAAAAGAGTGGGTGAGCTTAAACAAGCTCAATGAATGATTAGAATAACCATTATGCAAACATGTTGTCATATATCCACAACACAACCATATATATACAATTACAATATTCTTATGTCTAGTGTCATATAATACCTATTCATGCATTATCTACTAGTTCATCTACATAGCATTTACATACTTATTCAAGCATATATCACATAACACATATTCCTAATCATGTATCACATTTCACACAATCACGTATAATAATAAATTTGCTCTTAAGGTATGAAACATGAAGTGGACACTATCACCATACATCAGATAACGGATTTCTATTCACACCAAATGACTCATAGAGTCAAACATATCCCATAAGTGAATCATATAGCTAATACTCTCCTTATTTCCCCTCACATGTCTCATTGAATGGAGCTTAACTCAAATTCCATTATCCCTCCAACATGTGCCAGGGCATCAACACCCAAAATCACTATACATATAGGTGAGTACTCATAATCCTATGGCATGCCAACTATATCCAACAGTTTCAAGATCACAAGGCAAAAATATATGAAACAAACACATATCACTTACCGATTATCCGTGCACTATCACTATATATTTGCATTTTCAGCAAAACACTGTCACTAGCATTTAACATATACATAACATGTACACATTTGCAGTTTCACAACAATTATCATAACCACATATCACATGTTATAGCATCTTATCCCAATTTACAAGATAAACATATATATGAGAAAGCTTACACTCAGAACTTAGAGTTGGGGGTTTAGGCTACTACTAAATTCTCAAATGACACATGACTCATGTATATGAGAAACGATTTCAAAGACTCACCAGTACGTTTTCACCAAAAAGTCGAAAGCTCAATCTATATTTTCCTAGCTTGTAGATGGTCCTAGCGCCGAAGTTTTAACGCAATAAATTCACAAAACAATACATTCAAAAATCAACCAATGACTCAGCACAAGCAATCAAAAACATAAGCCTAAACTAAGTTCTCATATAACTGAAACTTTTAATTTAGCAAAATTTAAATTCAAATATCTTGGTCTATACTTAGCCTTTTCACCTAAAACCAATTCTGTTCATCTTACAATTCACCTACGACTAATTCTCAACATTTAAACTACAAAAAAAAAAAAAACTCAACTTATGGTATTGACTTTTTCGACATGTTTTATGGTTATTTTCTGAAAAATCATTAAAACTTAAGAAATATTTAACGAAACTTCAAAGAAAGTTTAGAAACCTCTTAAGCATTTTGAAACTATATTTTTACTCAAAATCTCGAAATTCACCATTAACGACTCTATTTTTGGCTTTTAATCAAAACATGCGATTTAATGGCTAATAATTCAGTTTTGAAGACTAATTAACATTAAAAACTAATGGGTTGACGAGTGGTTACCTTTGATGGAAGAAAAACAGAGATTTGTTGAAAACCCTAAAAACTTACACTTGAAAAAGATGATGAAATCTATGGAATTTTTGGGTGTTTTAATGGAATTCTATGGAGATTTAAAACTTAGGTAGTGATAGAAATCAAAAGAATATGGTTTGGGAATCAAAATTGAAGACTTGGGACATTGGGAGAGTAAGTGATGACAAGGAAATTGAATGGGAAAAAGCTAACTTGAATTTGGGAAGATGGAGAGGAAAATATATTATAAAAAATTGGTAAAACTGCCACATAAATGCTCACAGTTTTGATCCTATTGCAAACCAGTCCTTTTCCTAAAATTACAAGTTTCTAAAACACTTTATCAAAAATTGATTTGATTTTCTAAAAACCATAATATCAATACCATGTTGCAAAATTCTAAACACTCTAAGGGTAAAATTCCTAAAATACCCTTAAAACTTCTAGACCCTATTTTGGGTGCTACAATTTCATGTTTTGCACTAGAAACCCCCAGGATGTGCTTTAACTACCTTTATTATTTGTTCCATAGGCTTTCTGAGTAGCAATTGCCTAGTGGTTTATCTAAGCAAAAAAGGATGCAAGGTAGTCCAGGACCATGCAGTAATGCATGAGAATAATGGTTAGCTAAATAATTTTCTTTGAGGAATATGATTATAGAAAAATGGGAATTTTTTCTCTTAGAAAAGTGCAAAGACAGTTTCTATTTCAAGTATTGTGTATGACAGATCGCTATAAAGTTTAGACAAATATTTTCGCAGGATGAGAAAATGTGTATTGTTCACTTTAAAGGTTTAAAGATAATTCTTTTTAGTAAAAGACACTCTAAAATGGTGGTTATTTCTTCATAAAACCACAATTGGGAGTTGCTATAGATCTAGAACTAATATTCAAGTCGTTACTAATGTAAAGATTACCATATTTTTTCACAGTAAGATATTATGTGCTTTAAAAGTTTAATGACCGTCTTTATAGTTTTATCTTATAGAAAAAAAATCTCGAGAGGGAAGGCGTTGTCCTCATAATTCAAAGATCCTTTATTTGACATGAGATTCAAATAAAACTAAATTGTAGCATAAAAATTTATATAGAAAAGAGATAAAACTTTAAAAATCATATGTATTTTTAAAAATATTTTGAGTTTTAATTTATTTTTTTATCATTTTTTAAAAATATAATCGAAAACATTAATATTTAGATTACCATCCATTCAATAAATATTCTTATGGTATCATGAGTTTAAAGCTTCCATTGGATGGGTGATGAGTTTACCTTTGGTGAGATTAGAAACTGTGGTGGTGGTAAGATTGGATATAGTGGTGAGACTAGATATTGTAATAGTGAGATTAAAAGTAGCGGTGGGATGTGTATTTGGATTCAAACGCAGCTGTAACAGTGAGAAAAGATTATAAAATGACCATTAAGGAATATTTAATTTAAGGGTAAACTACAAGAATGGTCACCAACTATACCTTTCATTATATTTTGGTCATCCAATTATTAATTTTCTTTATTTAGTAACTAAAGTGTTTGAAATTAAATATTTTAGTTACTCTCCTATTAGTTTCCATTAGATGAGTGACATAAAGCTGACGTGGGCTTTTTTTATCGGTCAAATAACAAATTTAGCACTCCAATGTTTACATATTCTATCAAATTGATCCTAAATGTAAATAAATTCAACAACTTTAGCCCTCAATGTTTACGAAATTTATCATTTTAGTTCGAAATAAAAAAATTAATAAATTTAGCATTCAACATTTACAAAATTTGTCAATTTAGTTCTAATTCTAAAAAATTTAAATATATATTTCTAAAAGAATTCATTTCTAACCTGAAACACCCCAAACTAGGCCTAGATGTTATGGTCGAATCTGACGATGTCACATGATAATGTTTTTCGAAAAATGTGTCGTTTGTTTTCAAAACATTATTCATTTACAAATCGTTATTCAATTTCAAAATGTTTTTCATTATGGAAGCTTTTAAAAACCGTTTATTTTAAGAAAACTGTTTCCATTTACTGAAATCTTAGTTTCACTTGTTTTTGAAAATCGTACTTTGGTGTGATCGAATTGTAAAAACCATAAAACAATTAAAATCCCAAAATTAATATCAAACAGTCCATTAAGTCCAATTTTCATAAAAATTACCCAAATAAATAATAAATTTGAGAAAAATAACAAAACTAGTCTCTAGTTACGTGTGGCCACCGTCAAGTCCACCGCTGCACCGACCCATCAAGTCTGGGGATTACCTATAAAGATGAAATAGTAAAAGGGTGAGTTTTCGCAAACTCAGTGTGTAATCCCCACAGAAAACATGCATAAAGATCAATAATAGAAATCAGTCTAGGGCCTAAGCTCATCACAGATACAGTTCGGGCCTTAGCCCATACAGAACAGTCTCGAATATAACATGCAGAACAGATATCAGATTACAACCCACCAGCCCACACACCAACTCCAACCATCCCTACACACCATGTGGGGTTTAAAACACCCACACATCCCTGCAGACCAAATAGGGTTTAAAACACCCATCTATCCCTACATACCATACAGTGCCGAGATGCGGCATATAATTAGAAATATGCAGCTTAACTGCCAGATAATAGGCTTTAAAAGCCTTTCAGATACTTCCTTCAACTTCGTCAACCCACCCCAATGCAATGCAACGTACAATTGATGACATGCTATAATGCAGTTAACAGTTCATACATTGAAATTGGTATACATGCTTAGTACAGATATCACATAATCAGATCATATGTTTAGGGGTTCAAGTAATGCTTATCGCCCCTATAGTAAGTCCACAGTCGGCTTGGGCTACCCCTGCAACCTTTTCAAACATTTTAGAAAAATGGGCTCACACGCCTATGTCGCCTGATCGTATGGGCGCATACGCCTGTGTGGCCCATATGGCCCAAATTGGCCTTGGCCGTGTGGATCATACAGCCTGGCCCAGAATCCTACACGCCCGTGTGGGCCCACATGCCCATTGGCCCACACGGCCTAATTGGTCGAGCCCGTGTGTCACACACGACCTCATCCAGCCATCACACGACCGTGTCCTTTGTGTATAGCATGGCCTCGTCGACCACACGCCCATGTACTGTCACATGGCCTACCACACGAGAGACCACACGTCTGTGTGGCGTTGACAGATTCTTTTTTCAACTTTCATCGATTCTCGTTTTCTGTGTAATCGAGTACATACCTGGTTTGATTTTGCTACTAACTCCACCACAAGTACTCCAGAACCCTCAACACCTCGATGATTCAATTACAAATCAGTACTGTAACAACCTCGTTCCACCCGATTCCTTGCTGTCAAAACAAAATTATATAACCCTCCATTTAGTAACTTATAAAACGAGACTACGAAACATTTAAATCACTTGCCAACTGATGACAGAGTAGAATGCAGACTTCAGTAAAGGAAGGATGAACGAATCAAAAAGAAAAAACAGTGATTGAAAAGAGGAAAAAACAAAAGAGGGGAAAGGAAAAATGGTGTCAAAATAATTAGGAGAGAAGAGGGGGAGCCGAAATTGGAAAAAGAGAAAATTTAAAATAAAAATAAAACTAATCTTTGATAATATGAGAGTTCTCTTATTTTTCTCCACAATCGCACGAAACACTCCTATTACCCCTCCATCTCCCAAACCGTCCACTATACCCACTCCCATCAGAATTTTGACTCCATTCAAACACTTCCAGCTAGCCAAAGTAAAAATAAATCCCCTTGCTTTAGTAGAGTCTCAAACCCATGACCTCCATCATATTAACACTCCACTTAACCACCAGACCAATAGGCTCATTCTGACATAAACTTACCAATAGCTACTTAAAAGACTATCAACCAAAGATGGGGCTTTATTCATAAAAGTACCAAAATTTGCCCAAGGTAAGGCTTGAACATGGGACCTCCCCAACACACCCAAAACACTTAACCACTAAAGTAGGCAGATAGACAGTTGTCATATTTTAACAAAACATGAATTTAGAACTTGAGGCGTTACAATTTAACCCTCTAAAAGAAAATTTCAGCCTCAAAATTTACCTGATCAGAACAGATGAGGATACTGCTGACGCATCGAATCCTCTGGCTCCTAAGTGGCCTCTTTAGTGCTATGATTCCACCACAGTACTTTCACTAAAGGGATATACTTTTTTCGAAGGACCTTTACATCGCGCTCTAAAATCTGTACCGACTCCTCTTCGAATGCTAAGTCTGGCCTAACCTCTATCTCCTCCACAGGAACAATATGCATGGGATCAGAGCGGTAGCACCTCAACATCGAGACGTGGAATATGTCATGAATGAAGGAATGCCGGTGCCTCCAAGGCGCAGCAGAAAATTAGAATAATAAAATTTTTCCAGTGATCCATACCATAGATCCATGTGTAAGGAACGAATTGGGGTGATAAAGGTTTCGAAATTACCGAAACTTCAATCTGAGTAGACAGCGACGCCAAGGCAACGAGAATCCTAAAGTACTATCGAACCAAGCCGCAACCTTTACCGATGTCGGCCTCTACGTAGTCCACCCAATTGACAATGAACGGTAATATCCCAGAAAACTATTTTCAGAGATTATATTGTTTTGACGGCTGCTAGACCCTTTAACATAGTTTCGGGATTGCCTATATATTAGCTCTTTAGGGTTTTTACCCTTGCTATATATAACTCTGTATTAATTGGTATATATTCATAACAAATATTTATTGCCATATATAATCCGAATCATAATAGTCATCATTAAAATAAATATAATAACGTTTAATCGAAAATTATAATTACGTTAATTATAATAAAGATTTCGGTAAACTATATTTATTTAAATTTATATATATGAACCAAATTCATATATTAGAAAAAATTATGTTCTGATTATGTGTACAACATCCTTGTACATATAGTATGTTCAATAGTTTGATTGCCCAATTAAATTAATTCTATAATTAATTTAATTCATGTGACAACCAGACACAATACCAACTATGTTTTACTCCGTTCATTTCAATCGTAGGGTGTGACCCTATAGGTTCTTGTAACGTTAGCAGTAATATTAGAACTATTCTAATGTTACAAACAATGAGTGGCATCTAGCAATGCATCATTGCTACCTAAGTTACAAGAAGTCATGATTCGACATAACCTTTTGTGATTAACTTTTCATGCATTAATCCTTAAGTCCTATATCTTTGGAATGGACACAAGTCATGGAATAGTCACACTTGCATAGTCCATCCCATGTTTCTTGATACCTTGAGTAGACTATGATATACAAATAAGTATGACATCTCATATCAACTTATTTGAGCATGGCCATGCATTTCTAGTCTCACTCAATCAAGTGGCCTGAGATATTACTCCTATTATGTATGAGGGACTTATCCTATATTGATCAACCATATCCCTCTATGTAGATTGTGGTATATCCAACATTAGTCTTAATAGAACAACCAATTATGGTATTCGTTTGACTATATCAAAATATACAACTCATGATGTTGGAATGATGATGATCTCAAGTATGAGGATCATATACATATTAATCACTATGAGTAATATTGTGACAATTACATAATAATCCAAGAAACATACTCATAGCGGGTCAGTCCAATATGTTGTTCTCTAACATACATATTCATGCATTGATTCTGATACTCCATATCAATGATAACTCTTTATCATCAATCAACTACATGTTAGTCTTAATGCATTATTATTGTCCTAGCCAACAATAATACTTGACTAAGGATCTTTTAAGAATAATCATATTATTCTTAGGACATTATTATAAAATAGTTTATTTATGCACATAGAAATGAAACTGAAATAATAATGGCAAAGCCTTATATTAATAAACATGATAAATCAAGTATGTTATCACAACTATCTCGTGATTGATCTTTGGGCATACTCTTACAATGAATACGATCCAACTCTGGAGGTAGCTCCAACTGATATGCAACTAGCCCCACTCATTTCAGAATATGATTAGGTCCAATAAACCTAGGGCTCAACTTGCCCTTACAACTAAATCTTAGTACTTTCTTCGATGGTGAGACCTTGAGGAAAATGAAGTCCCCCATAGAATACTCTATCTCTCGACGCTTTAGATCTGTATAAGACTTCTGCCTATTAGAAGCCACTTTTAATTGATCCCAAATCAGTCTGACTTTATCCTCAGTCTCTGAAACTAATTCTAGACCTAGAACCCATCGCTCACCCAACTCAGTCCAGCATAAGGGAGTGCGACACTTATGACCATAAAAGGCCTCGTAAGGTGCCATCTGGATGCTAGACTGATAGTTGTTATTGTAGGCAAACTCTGCCAGCGTCAAGTACTCCTCCCAACTGCCTTGGAAATCAATAACGCAGCTCCTCAACCTATCCTCCAGTATCTGAATCACCCTCTTCGACTGACCATCTGTTTAAGGATGGAAAGTAGTATTGAAGTCTAACCTCGAACCTAGAGCCTCATAAAGCTTCTTTCAAAATCGAGATGTGAAGCGAGGATCCCTATTGGAGATTATCGAGACAGGAACCCCATGCAGTCTCACTATTTCAGATATATAGAACTTAGCTAATTTATGAAGAGAGAAGTCTGTCCTGGCTGGGATGAAGTGAGCAAACTTGGTCAATCAATCTACGATGACCCAGACAGAATCCTTTTTAGTGGGTGTTAGAGGTAGCCCACTAACGAAGTCTATCGTTACACATTCCAATTTCCACAACGGTATCTTAATTGGCTGTAGCAAACCTGAAGGTAACTGATGCTCAGCCTTAACCTGTTGATAAGTCAAACAGTGAGCAACGAAGTCAGTAACCTCACACTTCAACCCTGGCCACCAGTATAACTCTCAAAGATCTCGATACATTTTATTTCTACCGGGATGCATAGCATAGGGACTACTATGTGCTTCCCTCAAAATTGACTGTCTTAAATCCTTATCATTCGATACACAAATCAGACCACAGAAATAAAGCACCCCCTCACTATTCAACTCAAAATTTGTAACGCCCTGATTTTGGGCCTAGAAGAATTGGGCTTCGGGCGTGGGTGCGTTTAAATTTTTGAGAGTATGATAACAACACAAGTTGCATGTTAGAATGGTTGGGCTAGTGATTTTGAAGTATTTAGAGGTCTCTATGAAGTCCTGAGTTTGTATTTTGGGTTAGGAAAATTTTTGTTTTTCAGCCTTTAGGGAACCCTGACCCAAGGAGTTATGACCTTTAAATATATGGTGAACAAATAGGACACAAGTGAGGTTGTGGTGTAGTGGCTAAGTGGTGCCACTTAGGGAGTAGGGAGGTGGCGTCATTAGCTAGTAAAGGGATCCTAGGTTCGAGTGTTAGCATGGTAATATTTAGGGATTTAATTTTTACACTATGGACGGCTAGGTGGCATTAGAGTTGAACTCTAAAGGAGAGAAATTCAAGGAAGAGATTAGTAGAGTGATAAGGAGAGAATATCTTGGAGGAAAATTAGAAGATGGGGTGTGTAAAGAGTTGGTGTCGATTTGGGAAGTGAGGAGTGTGTAACTACGGCTTAGGGGAGTAAATGAGTGTCGTTTTTGGGTCTTTTAGGGGGTATTACGAATTTTCATTGTTGGTTCTTAAAGGGTGTTACCAAATTCTCTCTTTCTTTATTGCCTTTGTTGAAATCTTCTCCTCTCAATTTCCTTGTTGCTTCATCATTCTTTTCCTTGTTCCTTAACCTTGGCCAATTGGGTGCTAAACCAATTAGCCGATTTTTTTTCTTATTTTGTGTTGAATGCGCTCCTCTTCTGTGTGGCCAAATCACCTGTTGTGCCATCACCAACTTTGTTTTTGTTTCAAAACACCAAAACCGACATCTCCTCCCTTTCTTCTTAATTATGGGATCAAATCTTTTGCTCAAGTCTCTGCCAAATTACTCATAGTGTGCTTTGGGTTTGGTAGGTGCGTTTATCTCTATTTTCGGTTTTAGTGGTCGGTCGAATATTATTAGGAGTTGTAAGGGTGACTACGATGGATGTTAGTCATCTACTAAATCAATCTTTAATAGTAAGAGTTTCTACAATGCATATCTGGGAATCGATCGGGGCTAGCAAGTGGTGAAAGTTTGATTAGGATCAATCGCGCAAGGTAAGGAGAAGTGGTATGATTTTGGCTTTTGGTAATAGTATTTAATAAGTGTATGATTAACTATTGAATGACATCGATTGTAGGTTCATGGCTAAGGAGATCGTAGCGGTTTTGCTATGAGGTGTGTACAAACACTGCACACACACAATAGATCGGTAAATCCCGAAATGCCGAAAAGCCAAAATGTCAAAATGTCAAAAATTTGGCCAAGATAGTCTTGCGAGTGCGTAAACACTCGTATGAGGGTAATCAATACGATATCTGAGACCCTATGAGCGATCTCATGGACTTGGGTCACGTTTTGGCCAATTGGGCCAAATGGGTTCGACGGGCTCGTGGGCCCAAATAAGCAAAAATTGGTAAATTGGTAATAAGCGACAAGCTGTTAAGTTGGTTGTATGGCTAGAAAGAGATTCGGGCCTAATGGGCCATATAAATATGACTGGGCCTATTGGGCCATATAAATGTGATTGGGCCTAATGGGCTATATGAATGTATGTGGACTAGTTAGGGTCATGTAATGGACTTTTGGGCTTAGTATCTAATAATTGTTTAACTAGACATAGAACTTAATTAATCAATTAAGTGTAACTGTGGACAAGTCATAAGGTTAAAGTGTGGCAATAGGTATATGCGTGTCTAGGATTGGATCTAGGGAGCGCTTGGTACTTAAGCGGTCTTAATGACTCACCTCCTCTTCATTGGAATCCTACTCGGTGCATAGTATCTGTTCACTTTAGCCAACGAGGACTAGTTGACGGGCCAAGGTGCGTAATTAGACCCATAGTGTTAAGAAATTACTGAAATACCCCTGTAGGGTAGAATTACTGAAATACCCCTATAGGGTAGAATTACTGAAGTACCCCTATAGGGTAGAATTACTGAGATAACCTTGACTTACAAAATTATAGAAAAACCCTTAATTGACAAATTACCAAAATACCCCTATGTGCCATGAGTATGACTTATGCATGCTATATGTTACCTATTGCATTCATGTGTTATTATATTACATAGGGGCCGGGATTATAATTGGAGGAAGTGTATATAAGGGTCCCACAGTCGCTTGACGACTATGGATCCACTGTAGGGTTTTTAGACACTGAAGGCTTTATAGCCACTGCAGGCTTTTTAGCCACCGAGCACCTATGCTGCACGGATAAGTAGCGCCGCAACTATTATTGGAAAAGGGGTGTATAAGGATAGATAGGTTGAGTATCTCCCCACAGGAGTGTAGGGTTGGAAGGGGGTATACAGGGTTTGTTATAGGAAATTGCACCTTGCATAATCATATTGATATTGTTGTGATTTGGGCTAAGGCCTAATGCCACTGTATGTTGAGATATGGGCTCAGGCCCAACCGAGGCCACTATGGGCTAAGGCCCAAAGGCCACCGTTATTGAATAAGGCTTAGGCCCAAAATTGTTTAATACATGTTTTGTGTCTGTCGAGGGATGTACACACTGAGTTTTCGTAAACTCTCTCCCTCTTTTTAATTTTTTTCAGGTAACCCTTAGTAGGCGGCTCGACGATGGAGGGGACTCGGTGGTGGCTACACTGCAACTTGTTATAATGATTAGTAATTTTATTTATTTACCTTATTTTAAATTATTTTTATTGGGTTGTAATAAGGCTTTTTTAACTTCTAGATTATTCTTAAATTTGGGATTTTAGTGTGATTTTATAATTGCTAATGGTAAAAATGAGTTTTTCCAAAGCAACCTCTGTTTTAAATTAAGCTTCCGCAACGACTAAGATTTTATAATTAATAACGTCTTTAATAGGGAATAATCTTTTTAATAAACCATATTGGGAGTTGATCAAACGCAAACTAAGGTTTTACACAAAAAAAAATTTTTACAAGAAGGGTTTTCGATGAAAACTTAGTTTTCGAAAAACACTTCAATGTGACAGGCCGGATTCGGGACTAACTTCTAGGCCAAGTTTGGGGTGTTACAAAATTAGAAATGCTGCCACTCTTCATCTGATGAAACCGTAACTCAAGAGACTTATGCCCCATCTGTTTAGCTCGAATCTAATCAATCCACATCCGTTTAACCTAAAGTTCCGCTAACAGACTCCCATCATCGAATAAGCTAAGTCGAGTGAACATTACTCTCAAATTAGTCATAGCCTTATGACTAAATGCATCGGCCACCACATTGGCCTTGCCGGGATGGTACTCAATGGTACAATCATAATCTTTAAGTAGCTCAACCCATTTACACTGCCTAAGATTTAACTCCTTCTGAGTAAGGAGATACTTGAGGCTTTTGTGATTTGTGTAGATGATACACTTCTCACCATACAGGTAGTGACTCCATATTTTCAGTGCGAAGACTGCAATAGTATGTTCCAAATCATGAGTCAGATAGTTTACCTCATGCATTTTAAGCTGACGTGATGCATAAGCTACCACCTTACCATCCTACATTAGAACACAACCTAGACCCACATGAGACGTATCAATGTAAGCCATGAAATCTTTACCAGGCTCAAGTTGTATCAAAACAGGAGCTTGAGTCAAAACAGTTTTGAGCTTATCAAAGCTCTCCAGCTGTGTATTAGTCCAAACGAAAGGAACTCCCTTACGCAGAAGCTTAGTCATCAGAGTTGCCATCAAGGAGAACCCTTCTACGAAGTGTCGATAATACCCTGCTAGCCTTAGAAAGCTGTAGATTTCAAACATATTGTTCAGCTATTTCCAATCCAACACAGCCTCAATCTTATGAGGACCAACATGAATCCTCTCAGCAGAAACCACATGACCCAAGAAGGTTACTTCTCGGAGCCAAAAATCACACTTACTGAACTTCATATACAATTGTTTCTCATGCAGAGTCTGTAGTACCAATCTAAGATGCTCATCATGCTCGTCTTCAGTCTTAGAATACACCAAGATGTCGTCGATGAATACCACCATGAACTGATCCAGATAGGGCTAGAACACTCGGGTTCATTAAGTCCATAAATGTTGTTGGTGCATTGTCAAACCAAAAGGCATAACTAGGAGCTTGTAATTTCCATTTCGAGTCCTAAATGTCGTCTTATGCACATCAGCCTCCTTAACTCTCAACTGATGATATCCCGAACGTAGATCGATCTTAGAAAACACAAAAGCCCCTTTAAACTAGTCAAATAAGTCATCTATCCTTAGAAGTGGGTATTTATTCTTCATCGTTGGCTTGTTCACATCCTCATTGTCCCATCTTTCTTTTTCACAAATAGAACAAGTTCCCCCCATGGAGACACATTGGGACGAATGAACCCACGATCTAACAATTCTTGAATCTAAGCCTTAAGCTCCATAAGCTCCTTTGATACCATTCGGTAAGGGGCGATAGACATCGGAGCTGTACTCGAAATCAACTCAATCCCAAACTCCACCTCTCTGCTCAGAGGCAACCCCGGTAGTTCCTCAGGAAATACATCTGAAAAGTCTCTTACGGTTTTGATATCCCTAACCGAAAAGTCCCTGGAGTTAGAAATACTGATGTAGGCAAAGAATGCCTCACACCGTTTTCTCACTAACTTTTCTGCTACCATAGTTGAGATCATATTAGTCAGAAAATCTTGTCATTCCCCAATCACAACTACTTCGCTATCCTCCTCGGTCCTCAAAACAACCTTTTCTATTGCACAATCCAGACTCACCCAGTGTTTAACCAGCCAATCCATTCCCAAAATCAAGTTGAACTCCCCAAATGGAAGCTCTATCAGATCAGCTGGAAATACCGTCCCTTGAATCTCTAACGGGACATATCTAAACAGTTTACTCACTTGAATAGACTGCCCCAATGGGCTTACAACAGTTACCTCACTAGAAGTACTCTCAACCGGAATTCCTAAAGTTTCAGTCATAGTACTAGCTATGAATGAGTGTGTAGAGCCTATGTCCATCAGTGCAAAATAATGTACATTATAAATTAAGAATGTACTTATGATGACGTCCGGAGCATCTCTGTCCTCACGGCGACGAGCAACATATGCCAGTGTAGGCTGCCTCGCCTCAGTATGCCCAACACCTCTACTCGGTGCTATCTATCCACAGCTGATAAACTGTAAATTATACATAATTTTACCATATGCTTAGCCTATTTTTGGATAAATTTTTCCTTGATTTGTGGAATTTGATGCTTCTAAACCTTTAATTTCATGTTTTATACTCAGATGAGCATAAAAGAGTGAAAAGAATAAGAAACGGGCTGAAAACAGAGAAAATGGGCCAAGGTGTGAAAACAACACGGCCTGGAGTTCACCACACAGGCGTGTTACGCAGCCGTGCCACATCAACAGGCTTGAGCATGGCCCAACATCGATTCACACTGGCGTGCCACACGGGCGTGTCCTTATCGTGATGTAGTTCAATTTCACGAGGAAAAGGCTACTTAGGGGCTAAGAAAGACATTCTAAACTCTATATAAAGACCCTAGGAGGCAACTACAAGGGAGAATAGTCTTCCCGCCAAGACTGAGAGCTAAAAGCAGGGAATTACTCGAAGGAAAGCCGATTGATCCATCTCAAAAGCTAGGATCTACATCAGGACAGAAGAGCTCCCTTCAATCCTTTCAGGAGTTTTGGATTTTCTAATGTTTTGTTATTTTCTTTATTCTGAGATGTTTCTTTTTATAAACATGAACTAAAACCCCAAATATCTAAGGGGGATGAAACCTAAGACGAATCTTGTTATTGTTATCTGAACTATATGATAAATATTTTATTTGTTCTTAATTGTGTTTTTAATTCTTGAATTGATATTTCTGGGATATTAATTTAAGTCGAATATGCTTAGGCAGAGCAGCAAAAGTCCCTGTTTAAGAGTAGATCCAACACAATTAAGCGGAGTTGATCACAATCCTAGACATAGGACAATGAAAATCTGTCGAATTAGAGTCAAATCTAATATAGGGATCCATAGGTCGAGTTAATGCAAGACTAGGGGTTTTAATTAGAAAAAGATTTCAATTAATCAACCTAGGATTAGTTGTTTTTATTCTCGACGGAGATATTAACATAATTTAGGGATCTCTACGGATCAAGTCGAATAAAGAAATCGTCTAGTTCAGAGTTAGATAATAAGTGAAGTGATAAACGCTAAATTATACATATTTTTACCTTATGTTTAGCCTATATTTTGGATGGATTCTTATCAATTTTGTGAGAATTGGTGCTCTTAATCCTTCCTTTTTATAGTTTATACTCAGGAGAGCATAGGGAAGAAGAAAAAATGGAAAACGGGCCAAAAATGATGAAAAATGGGCCAAAATGTGTGAACAACACGGGCAAAGAAATGCCACATGGCCGTGCCACATGAAGATCACACGGTCAAGCCCCCGACAAGCACGGCCAGGTCACACGGCTGTGCCTCCACCAATAAAAGCACACAGCCTCTATCGAAGTCACACGAGCGGAGGAAGGGGAATTTCACTCGAATTGGGATGCTTAGAGGCTAAGAAAGGCTCCCCACAAGCTCTCTATATAAAGACCTCATGAGGCAGAAGTATAGACATGTTTTTAGATTTTTTTCCTCTCGTTTTCTTGCCACACTGAGGGTAGAAGCAAGGGATTACTCCAAGGGAGAAAGCCAATTAATTCATCTCAGAAGCCGGAATTCTACAGTAACATAGAGGATCTCCCTAAATTCCTTCAGGGGTTTTTGGTTTCTTTTATGTTTTGTTATTTTATATCTTCTGAGATGTTTTCCTTCTTTATTATGAACTAAACCCCTCAAATACTTGAGGGGGTTGAAACCTAAGATAGATCTTGTTATTTATTCTTGATTTATTTGATAAATACTTGAATTGTTCTTAATTATGTGTTCTTCATTCTTGATTTAATAATCCTAGGCATTATTTTAAGAATTAGATGTGCTTAGAGCAGAGGAGCAAAAGTCCCTATGATAAGAGTAGATCTACCATAATTAAGCAGAGTTACATGCAACCCTAGACATAGGGCGACATAAATCTGCCAGATTAGGGTCAAACCTAATATGGGGAGCCATAGATCGAATTAATGCAACCTAGGGAGTTAATTAATAAGGGAACTTTAATTAACAACTTAGGCCTAGTTGCTCTACGCCTCGACGGAGGGTCTAGCATAAGTTAGGGATCTCTACGGATCAAGTCAAGTAAAGAAATCATATAGTTCAAGAAAATAATAACAAGTGAAGTCTAGGTGGATTCTCCCTTGAGTATTGTCCATATAAATCAGCTTTTCCCTAAAAGTTTTCCCAATTTACTCTTTACACTTTCTTAGTTAGTTTTAAAATTAGTTTAAATAATCCTCTTTTGGTTTTAGGCTAGATAATAGAAAAGAAATAAGTACTAGTACTTTTGGTTCCCTTGGGTACGATAACTCGGTCTTGCCACTAAACTATACTACTGTTCGATAGGCGCGCTTGCCTTTAACATCGTGATATTAGTTAGTTTTGGTGTGATCAGTTTTTATAAATTTTATTACTTAATATCACGCGATATCAAGTTTTTGGCACTGTTGCCGGGGAACTAAAATATTACGAAAGCTCGATTTCTATTACTTTAGCTGTTAATATATATATATATATATTTATTTATTTTTCTTTTATTTTTATTTTTTTGTTTTTATTTATTTTTATTTTTATTTTTTTATTTTCTTTTAAATTTTTGAGTTTTCTCTGCTTTTTCTTTTTACGTATTTTTAGTTTATGACTAGAAACAACCTAACAGGACCACTACTTTTTGACGAAGATCTAGAAGCGACAGTTCGCAGAAATCGCAAAGAGATTAGACACAGTCTACATTATCTTGAACAAGAACCTGATCAAGAGCTAGAACCTACAGAAGAGATGGACGCAAATCAAAACGTTCCACCATCTCGCGCAATAGTCGCGCCACCAGCAAATCAAGAAGAAGCTCCTCGCACTATGTATGATTATGCTAAACTTAGTTTGGCTGGTACCCAAACTAGCATTCTTAGACCTACTATTACTGCTAATAATTTTGAGTTAAAGCCTAACACTATTCAGATGATACAGCAATTAGTGCAGTTTGATGGTTTACAGGACGAAGATCCAAACTCACACATAGCCAATTTCTTGGAACTATGTGATACCTTCAAAATAAATGGCGTTTCTGATGATGCCATTCGATTAAGGCTATTTCCATTCTCTTTGAGAAATAAAGCCAAACAGTGGTTAAATTCTTTACCACGAGGCTCAATTACCACATGGGAGCAAATGACCGAAAAATTTTTACTCAAATATTTTCCTCCAGCTAAAACAGCCAAATTACGAAACGATATTTCTTCTTTTATGCAGATGGATTTAGAAACACTATACGATGCATGGGAGAGATACAAAGATCTTTTGAGAATGTGCCCTCATCATGGTCTACCTTTGTCGCTACAAGTTCAAACCTTCCACAACGGTTTAAACCCGTCAACTAGACAAATGATCGACGCAGCCGCAGGAGGGACGATCAATAATAAAACACCTGAAGCAGCTTATGAATTTATTGAAGAGATGTCATTGAATAATTATCAGTGGAAAGTCATGAGGACAAAGCCAACAAAAGCCGCAGGAGTTTATAATATTGATGCTGTAGCCATGCTTACTAACCAAGTAGAACTTTTAAAGAAAAAGTTTGATAATTTTGTTAGTTCTACGCAGGCACAACCAGTGATGCAATGCGACGCGACTCAAGGAAACACGTTCAATCCTATGGACACAGCATGGAAACTGAACAAGCCAACTATATGGGTAACAATTCTAGACCTCAAAATAACCCTTATAGTAATACTTATAATACAGGTTGGAGAAATCACCCAAATTTGTCATGGGGAGGACAAGGAAATCAAAGACAACAGCCTCCTCCAGGATTTCAGTAGCTGCCACCGTAACATGAAAAGAAACCGAATCTGGAAGAGCTGTTTACGAAATTTATGGCCTCATCAGAGACCCGTTTTTAAAGCACTGAAACATCACTGAAAAATCAACAAGCATTAATTCAAGGGCTTGAAAACCAAATTGGTCAACTTGCAAAATTAATTTCAGAAAGACCACAAGGAGGATTACCAAGTAACACTGAGCCAAATCCCAAAGAACATGTCAAAGCGATTACTTTAAGAGATGGAAAAGTCCTAGCCGAACCAGAAAAGAAGAATATCCCAAAACTTTTAGAAAAAAATGCAGTGGAACCCAAGGATAACACTCCACCGCCACTCAAGGAATACAAACCGCGCATCCCATATCCGGCAAAATTGAAGAAAGACCATACAGACGCTCAATTCGGTAAGTTCCTTGAACTTTTTAAACAATTACACATTAACTTACCTTTTGTTGAAGCAATTTCGCAGATGCCGAAGTATGCGAAGTCCTTAAAGAACTTCTGACAAATAAAAGGAAGTTGGAAGAATTGGCCACAGTAGAACTCAACGAGGAATGCTCAGCTATTCTCCAAAATAAACTGCCAGCAAAACTGAAAGATCCAGGGAGTTTTAGTATCCCTTGTCTAATTGGTAGTTTACTTATTGATAAAGCTTTAGCTGATTTAGGTGCTAGCATTAATCTCATGCCTTACAAAATGTTCAAACAACTAGGTCTCGGGGAACCCAAGCCCACTAGGATGAGTATTCAATTAACCAATAGATCTGTTAAATATCCAAAGGGAATAATTGAAGATGTGCTAGTGAAGGGGGATAAATTTATATTCCCTGTTGATTTTGTTATGCTTGACATGGATAAGGATATTGAAGTACCTTTAATTTTGGGACGACCATTTTTAGCCACTGCTAGAGCTGTTATTGATGTAGGGGATGGCAAATTAGTACTTAGAGTTGGTGAGGAAGAAGTTGTCTTTAAAATTTATGATGCCATGAGATTCTCTAAAGAACAAGATGATTCGTGTTATTTTGTTGATATTATTGACTATTTTGTTCAAGATAATCTCCAGGAACTTTCTCTCACAGACACATTGGAACTGTGTCTTGTTCAAGGTGGGGGGAAAGATGAAACCACCCCCGAAATTAATGAAGTAAGGAAAGAGTTGGATTCTAATGAAATTATCACTAGGCACATAAGTTAAGAAAATTTAAAGATGAGTGATGAATTGAGACAGAAACCTTCCATTACTGAACCCCCTAAATTAGAACTAAAACAACTGCTAGATCATTTAGAATATGCCTTTTTAGGGGAAGAATCAACTTTACCAGTCATTATCGCATCTGATTTAAGCTTTGCAGAGAAAGAGGAACTACTCCATGTGTTAAGAGAACACAAACGTGCTATAGCTTGGAAAATTTCAGATATCAAGGGAATTAATCCTTCTTTCTACACCTACAAAATTTTAATGGAGGACGAATTCAAACCATCAGTGCAAGCCCAGAGATGATTGAATCCCAACATGAAAGAAGTTGTAAAAGCAGAGGTAATTAAACTTCTAGATGCAGGTATTATCTATCCTATTTCTGACAGTTCTTGGGTAAGCCCTGTGCAGGTTGTTCTTAAGAAAAGTGGATTGACCGTGGTGTCTAATGACACGGAAGAGTTAATACCTACAAGAACAGTCATAGGATGGAGAGTTTTCATTGATTACAGGAAGCTGAATGACACCACTCAGAAAGATCATTTCCCATTGCCTTTTATTGATCAGATGTTGGAAAGATTATTAGGTCATATGTATTATTGTTTCCTAGATGGCCTCTCTGGTTACTTCCAGATCCCGATAGCTCCAGAAGATCAGGAGAAAACGACGTTCACATGCCCATATGGTACGTTTGCTTATCGCAGAATGCCTTTTGGTCTATATAACGCTCCTGCTACTTTTCAGCGATGCATGCTAGCTATCTTCAATGAATTCATGGAAGACATCATGGAGGAATTTGACTTGGAAATAAAGGACAAGAAAGGAGTCGAAAACTTGGCAGCAGATCACCTCTCAAGGCTAGAGAACGTACAGCCCAAATATCTCAACAAGATGAACAATTTGTTCCCTGAGGAATAACTCCTAGCCTTAGCAAATACGACACTTCCTTGGTTTGCTGATTTTGTGAATTATTTAGCAGCTAACATAACCCCAAAAGGGCTAAACCATCAGCAAAAGAAGCGATTCTTCGCTGATGTGAAAAACTACTTTTGGAAAGATCCTTTCCTTTTTCAAATTTGTGTAGATCAGGTTATACGAAGATGCATTGATGACACAGAAGCATATCAAATTTTGAATCACTGCCACTCAAGACCCATAGCAGGACATCACAGTGGAACTAGAACTGCTCATAAGGTACTCGAATCAGGCTTTTACTGGCCTACACTTTTCAGAGATGCCAACAGGTATGTGACCTCTTGTGATAAATGCCAATGAATAGGTAATATCTCTCAGCATAATGAAATGCCTCAGAACTATATACTTTCATGTGAAATATTTGATGTATGGGGTATTGATTTCATGGGTCCATTCCCTAATTCATTTGGGAATAAATACATATTAGTAGCAGTAGATTACATGTCAAAATGGGTAGAAGCCCAAGCCCAACCTACGAATGATGCTAGAGTGGTAGTATGCTTTTTGAAAAAACTTTTCTCTCGATTTGGAACACCTAAGATAATCATTAGTGATCGAGGTACACATTTTTGCAATACCCAATTTGAAAAAATCTTAAAAAGGTATGGAGTACACCACAGAACAGCCACCCCTTATCACCCACAAACCAGTGGCCAAGTCGAAGTAACAAATAGGGAACTAAAATGCATCTTAGAGAAAACAATAGAAACAAATAGGAAAGATTGGTCAAGAAAGGTAGACGATGCATTATGGGCTTATAGAACTACTTTTAAAACACCCATAGGAAAATCTCCCTATAAACTTGTTTATGGAAAAAACTGCCATCTACCATTTGAACTTGAACATAAAGCATTCTGGGCTATAAAATTTTTAAACCTTGATTTTAAAAGTGCAGGAGAGAAGAGATTAATACAGTTGAATGAGCTTGATGAATGGCGCTTCAATGCTTACTAGAACTCGCGACTGTATAAGGAAGCCATGAAGCGACGTCATGACAAAAGGCTGAAAGACCCTAAGCAGTTCAAAACAGGTGATCTCGTCTTACTCTACAACTCAAGGCTGAAACTATTCCCTGGAAAACTCAAGTCAAGGTGGTCAGGTCCATTCACTGTTCTAAATGTCTTTCTACACAGCACCATTGAGGTAACTCACCCTAACCACGGTACGTTCAAGGTAAACGGCCATAGGCTTAAACATTATAGAGGTGAGAATTTTGCAGAAAACAAGGAGGAGCTTCGGCTTCACCACACCCCTTCTTGACACATCCAGGTAGAGTCGAGCTTAGACTCTAAATAAGCGCTTCTCGGGAGGCAACCTGAGCACTAACTTAGTAACTTTCTTTTTAGTATTTTTCATGCATAAACTAACTCTTTGAATACAGAAATTTAGGACCACACGGCCAGGCACACGGGCGTGCCTTAGGCCATGTGCACACTTAAAAACAGGGGCACGGTCGTGCACCCAGACTGTGCACAAACAGAGTAAAATTTTCCCAAAACACGGGCCGTCGATAAATTCCCACGGCCGTGCGAGATGGCCGTGGCGACCTTACGAATTCCACACGGGATATCAACACCGCCCCATGGCCATGCGAAATGGCCGTGGCAACCCTGCAGTATCAACATGGGCCTTGCACAAATCCCCACGCTCGTGTCCTTAGCCCGTGCAAGACACTGTCAAATTTCACACGCCCGTGACTCATATCACACGACCGTGTGATATACGAACACGATCACACACGACCATGTATACCATCACACGACCGTGTGAGTAACGAAGACCTGATCTCCCACGGTCGGGTGTACCAACCACACGGGCGTGCTCACCGAAACAAGGCGCGCTATAAAGACCGAGTTTCGAAAAACACGGGCTAAACACGACTCACACGGGCGTGTGACATACCCGTGTGACCCAAAATATATAAATAGGAGGCATTTTTCACTTTCCCTTTTCACTCAAACCCTAACATTTCTCACCCAAACTTCCCCCTAAGCCACCACAAACACCGCCACAGCCCTCCAAACGCCACCATACACGATTTCATCCTTCCCACGCCCATGTAACAGCCCCACGATCGTGCAACAGCATAATTGGTTCTATTTTCTTATTTTTCTCATTTATTTTTGTTTTATTTCATTTATTTAATTTTTTTATTTCATTTTACTTTTGTCTAAATTGTTGATACAAGCATGGAACTAGGAAATATAGGATGAATAATCTAGACTAATATATAATCAATTAGGATTACATGCCACTTAATTTTATTTTTACTTGCCATTTAGATTTCATTTTATTTTGCCACTTGGACACATATTTGCATGCCATTTTTCTCATAAGTTAATATATACATGCCTATAGTTCTTAGTTTTTGTTATAAGTTTTTAATATGATTAGATTTTACTATTCAGGTTACTCCTCATTTGTTATTTTAGGAAAAATATCAATTTACATTTTAAATCATTTTTAATCTCAATATTTAGGACTAATACTTTTATTTTATTTCAGATACTATGTCTTCTTCCCGCGCTAGAAAGACTGCTGTCCCCGTCTCCAAGAAACGAAAGGGGCTGGGAAGTTCCTCAGTAAGACCCACTTCTGAGACGCGCCACCCGTTCCTCATATTTCTGCAGGACTCCCAGGAGGAATGCTACTAGTTACTCCAAGCACGCACTATCTCGATGGGCCGATGCATTGACTGGGAGGCCCTCGTGCAAGTAAACCTGGTGGACGATGTCCGAGCCCTACTAGCTACCGACATATGGGACCAGTTCTTTAGGATTATGGAGCCCACCTACCTAGAACTCACTCTCGAGTTCTGCTCCACATTCCACCTCCAGACCGTCATGAACAGATTCGACGATCCCGGCACAGTCCAATTCCGATTAGGAGGTCTTGTGCGACAGCTGAGTGTCCTAGAGTTCGGCACGGCTCTCAGTCTCTATACCGAGCAGTTCATGGTAGAAGAAGACTTCCCTACTCTTTCCAGGCGCATCCACATCCGACCCCTCGATTGCTGGAACAAGATTACTCCAGGGCGACAGATCTATAATCCCAGCGTCAGCAAGGCATCCGTCCTCTCTCCTTCTCTCAACTATATTCACGCCCTCCTTACTCACACCTTGATAGGTAGACGGGAGAGTACAGGCGTCGTCAACACTCACGACGTCTATTTCCTCTGGTGCATGGCCAATGGCCACCCTATCGACCTTGCCTACTTCATAGCATTGGCCATGCAGCACCAGATTGAGAGGCACCGCAAGGGAGTCGTATCCATGGGCCCGTACATCACACGACTAGGCCGCTACTTTGGCCTACTCAACACCACAGCCCAGACATCCTCGTACACCCTACTTGGCCAGATGTCCTCCCAGGGCATCCAGAGCATGCTCTCCATGAGGATGGTAGAGCGATGGCCAGGTGGCGGCCACTTTCACTTCTGCCTTGTCCAGGAAGGCGAGGACCTAGAGGACGTTACTGATGATGTCCCACCGCCACCACCTAAGGAGGATGCACCCGCTGAGCCATCACGCCCCAGACGACCTACCCAGACAACAGTCCCACACACTGACATACACGAGCGCCTAGACCGATTTGAGCAGCAATGCTTCCAGTGCTTTGATTATATCGACGCCACTTTAGCGCAGATATGTCAGCACCTGAGCATCGCCCCACCGCCACGAGACCCATCAGAGGATTAGATCCTTTTTTATCTTTTATTTTTGTTTTATGCTTTTTTATTTTTATTTTTATCATTTATGTTTTTTTTTTTACTTTATCCCAAATCTTAAACACTGATCCTTATTTTCACCTTTTTCTAACTTTATTTTCCTTTTTAGGTTTATTTTTAATTTTTTTGGTTCAGCTTTTTGTTTTTTTGAATTTTCATTTTTTTATATATATTCTGTTTATTTTATTTTATTTTCTTCGGCCATCTCCTAATGAAGTAACCCCTCTTCATCTTAACCTCCCACGACTAATAAATCCATTCGCAGTTTCAAAGGAGCTCTACAGCTCAAATCTCTACGGAAAAGGGAACATCGTGCCACAACGTCCGTCTCACAAAGCCATCCACATTTCAGGGAGTTTCATATCTCTCCCTCTCTTATGATATTATGCTTTTATTGCTAATATTATCCTTGTACATTGAGGGCAATTTACATCTTAAGTGTGGGGGGGAACGTACTTTAAAATTTTATTTCACTCTCTTTGAAATCCCTGAAATTGTTCTAACTAATTGCACTGTCCTCAATAGCATTATCTTCAATCTACTATTAGAAATTAATTCTGATTGATTTATGATTTTTATTGATATGTTGAGAATTAAAGAAATAGGTGATTGCACTTTAAATATTCAACCTTAAAAACATTAAGGAATCAAGAATGATAAGTTGAAATTTTTGAGAGCTCTAATTTTTTGCATAAGTTATCTCCCCTAATTCTAAGTATTATCTTGAGATTTGAAATTCACAGGATTGACATCAAAAGCCATAATTTTTGTGAGACTTTTGAGCATTTTGAGCATACATTCTTTTATGCTCACTTTTATTATTGCTTTAAGTGAGTCAACACTGAATTGTTATTCTAGAACTTACTTTGATTATACATGTCAAGACCACATCATTGATTTGATATACCGAGATGATAAAGGCACCTAGGATTTAACCCACTTACTCCACAAAAGCCTACCTCTATAATCTAACCCCTAGTGAGCCCCATTGAGCCTAACAACCTTTTCCTTGACTCACCCTCTAATTATTAACCAATAACCCATTTTTATTAAATTTTCCATTCAATTAATTTTTATCCCTATTTTTGTCGAGATTTGAGTTGAATTTATTATCTAAGCTTTATTCTCTTTTCCAGTATGTAAATCTTTACTCAATTCATTGTATTACTTGAATTGTTCTAAAAAAACAAAAAACACATGTGTACATACAGTCAAATTCAGTTGTAATGTGTAATAGTTCAAATTAAGTTTTTGCATATTTCTCTCTTAAGGCTACCAAAATGATGTTATTAAGCTTTGAAAATATGTTCCAGTGATAGAGATTTTTCCTAGCTAGATAATTTTCAATTCAATCTCGATTCTAACCCTCTTTTTGCAGCCTGTGACAATACCCCTAACCAAGCCCCGTTACAACCATGAAAAGACCTCTTGATCGATATATCATATCAAACTATAGTGGTGGAGATTTGATTTTCGTACAAGCTTATGGTAATAACTTTTCAGGTTGACTAGAGAGTGCTTAAAATTTTGAACCCTAAACACTTCGAGTGAATAGAGTGAACCTTTAGTGAGGATGTCAACTCCTGTTAATTAAGATGGAGAGATAACTACTTAAAAGGAAGGAAGAGACTTATGTTTTCAATGATAAAATTCTCAACTTAGAGTAATTGAATCTTTAATGTTCTTCTGATTGAATTTTTCATTGTATGATTACCTGTGGATTAGTTTGAAACATTATTGATAAAGATTATAGGTTGAGAAGAATGATTCTTTTTAGGGATTGAGATTTTGCTTGAGGACAAGCAAAGGCTTAAGTGTGGGGGTATTTGATAAACGCTAAATTATACATATTTTTACCTCATGTTTAGCCTATATTTTGGATGGATTCTTATCAATTTTGTGAGAATTGGTGCTCTTAATCCTTCCTTTTTATATCTTATACTCAGGAGAGCATAGGGAAGAAGAAAGAACAGACAACGGGCCAAAAACAATAAAAATGGGCCAAAATGTGCGAACAACAAGGGCAAAGAAATGCCACACGATCGTGCCACATGAAGATCACACGGTTAAGCCCCTGACAAGCACGGCCAGGTCACACGACCGTGCCTCCACCAATAAAAGCACACGGCCTCTGTCGAAGTCACACGGGCGTGGTAGACGGGCGTGTTCTAGTTGTGAGGAAGGGGAATTTCACTCGAATTGGGATGCTTAGAGGCTAAGAAAGGCTCCCCACAAGCTCTCTATATAAAGACCTCATGAGGCAGAAGGATATACATGTTTTTAGATTTTTTTTCCTCTCATTTTTCTGCCACACTGAGGGTAGAAGCAAGGGATTACTCCAAGGGAGAAAGCCGATTAATTCATCTCAGAAGCCAGAATTCTGCAGCAACATAGAGGATCTCCTTAAATTCCTTCAGGGGTTTTTAGTTTCTTTTATGTTTTGTTATTTTATACCTTCTGAGATGTTTTCCTTTTTTATTATGAACTAAACCCCTCAAATACTTGAGGGGGATGAAACCTAAGACAGATCTTGTTATTTATTCTTGATTTATTTGATAAATACTTGAATTGTTCTTAATTATGTGTTCTTCATTCTTGATTTAATAATCCTAGGTATTATTTCAAGAATTAGATGTGCTTAGAGCAGAGGAGCAAAAGTCCCTGTGATAAGAGTAGATCTACCACAATTAAGTAGAGTTGCATGCAACCCTAGACATAGGGCGACATAAATCTACCGGATTAGGGTCAAACCTAATATGGGGAGCCATAGATTGAATTAATGCAACCTAGGGAGTTAATTAATAAGGGAACTTTAATTAACAACTTAGGCCTAGTTGCTCTACGCCTCGACGGAGGGTCTAGCATAAGTTAGGGATCTCTATGGATCAAGTCAAGTAAAAAAATCATATAGTTTAAGAAAATAATAACAAGTGAAGTCTAGGTGGATTCTCCCTTGAGTATTGTCCATATAAATCAGTTTTTCCCTAAAAGTTTTCCCAATTTACTCTTTACACTTTCGTAGTTAGTTTTAAAATTAGTTTAAATAATCCTCTTTTATTTTTAGGCTAGATAATAGAAAAGAAGTAGGTACTAGTACTTTTGGTTCCCTTGGGTACGATAACTCAGTCTTGCCACTAAACTATACTACTGTTCGATAGGTGCGCTTGCCTTTAACATCGTGATATTAGTTAGTTTTGGTGTGATCAGTTTTTATAAATTTTATTACTTAATATCACGCGATATCATGAAGTCTAGGTGGATTCTTCCTTAGGTATTATCCTTATCATTCAGTTTTCCCAAAGTAATTTTCCCAATTTACTCTTTGTCGTGTCTTTAGTTTAATTTAGATAGTTTACAACCAAATCCCCTCTTTATTTTTAGGCTAGATAATAGGAAGAAAGTCATTACTAGTACTTTTAGTTCCTTGGATCAATATTCCGGTCTTGCCATTAGCTATACTACTATTCGATAGGTGCACTTGCCTTTTATCGTGATAATAGTTAGTTTTTAGGTACGATCAATTTATTACTTCATCACAATCACGAGATCAACGGCCCATGCTGTTACCACCCCTAGCCTGTCCACGGCCTCTAGGTGGCTGCTGAACTACCCTCGGCTGTTGTGCAGTACCAGAACTCATAGCTTGCATCTGAGAGGCCCTCAATGGATACTCTCAAACACAGTTCTCAGTAGACCCACATTTTAAACATGCCCTAGTTGTCCTCCAGCACTCGCCCAAATAACGTCTACCACAATGCTTGCAAGACATAACCCCAATTGATGCAACAGGAGGCCCAACTATAACTGCCCCATCAGATCTGGCCTTTTTATTAAGCCTCATCATAGAACTCAAGGGCTCCAAATCCCTCTTACTCTTTCCTCTCTTCTTATCCTAGCTTTGGCGCTCAACGCGCTTCACCTCTTTGGCTATCTTCACCTTCTCAACTAGAGTAGAAAAGTGACGCTCCCTTTGTGGAGCTATCAGAACTCGCAAACTGTCCCTAAGACCATCCTCGAAGCATAAACAACACTCATAGTCAGTCGCCACCATGCCTCGCACATAGCGGCTCAATCTTAAAAATTTGGCCTCATACTCGGCCACTGTACGGTCCCCTTGCATGAGATTCATAAACTCACGTCTTCTAGCATCAATCTAGCTCAACCCCACATATTTACTTTGGAAAGCCGTCTTGAAATACTCCTAAGTCAATCGTTCGGGCTGAGTGCCCTCCTTAACTGTCAAACACCACTGGTATGCGTCATTGCAAGTAAAGAAATAGACCCTTTAAACTTCTGCTTGGTGGAAAAATCTAGGTCATCCATGATTCTTTTTGTGGCTTCCATCCAACACTTAGCCACGTTAGGGGTGACTCTAGTGACACCCATGAATAATTCAGCCCTGTTGGACCTAAGTCATTTTGTAACTGACCTTCGGGCCCCAGATCCAATATTAGGGCTAGCGACCCTCTCCAAAATCCTCAGCATAGCTTGAGATAATGCGTTGTCCCCAGCCACGCGATCCTAGACCCAGTCTCAGTCACAGGTGATCCCAGCATCTCACTAGAATCCAAATTAGGTATATTGCCAGATGACGATGACCCAACTCGAGCTCCTCTATGCCCTCTACCTCAGCCTCTAGTACCTTGTCCATAAATGCCTCTTGCGCTTATCGTAGAATTTGATACTATCTATATTAATAGTTTTATGAATCAGTTACAGTTTCGATATTTATTACCAAATATTTTATGTAAAACAATATTAGAAGTTCTGAGTTTGTTATCGCGAATCGTAGTCTTACTACAGTTTTCAATTTCTCTATAATTTTCAGTTTACACTAACTAAAGTGTTTTCAGTCTAGTATACTACCTATAGTAGTTTCAGAATCATATCAGTTTCAGTTAAGAACATATAACAATTTCAGAGAACTTACAGGGTCGGCACCGGAGACTTGGTGTACCACACATTCAGTCAAAAATATTCCAAACCATTTAAAAAAAATCATTTCTCTAAAACCAAGTTTTTAAACTCAAATCCATAGCCGAGTTTTGCAACCTGACTCTGATACCACTAAATGAAACACCCTAAACTCAACCTAGATGTTATGGCCGAATCTGACAATGTCACATGGTAATGCTTTTTGAAAAATGTGTTGTTCGTTTTCAAAACATTATTCATTTACAAATCATTATTCAATGTCAAAATGTTTTACATAAAAATTACCCAAATAAATAATAAATCTACAGCAGAGTATCAACGGTCGTGTGGCCACCTCTGAGTCCCTCGCGGCTCCAAATCGCCTATAGCTGATGATTACCTGCACAGTTAGATAGAAGGGTGAGTTTGCAAAAACTCAGTATGTAATCCCTTATAATACAAACAGTCAGATATACAGTGTGCAGAAACAGACTGGGCCTGAGCCCATCACAAGAATAGCATCAGGTGGGCCTAAGCCCAATACAGAATCAGTATCAGATGTAGATATGCAGATAGAAATCTAGCCCAATCCAACCAATACATCGCTCGTACCAACCAACACACCGTGTGTGGATTAAATCGACCCACCCAGCCAACACACCAAGCTTAGCACCAGTTGTGGCACTAAGTTGACAGAACAACTCAAAGCTATAGATAGAACAGCTAAAAGCCATAAGTATCGCAACAGTGCTACCAAATAATAGAATGGCTAAGAGCCATAAGCAGAAAGGCTATAAGCCTTGAGCATAACGACTCTAAACTGTACACTTCCTCCGTCAATATTAACCCAACCGTATGCAGGGTGACATGTCATAGTAACATACGTGAATGCAGAATGTCATGCTCAAAATCAATCGTATACAGTCATACATACATCAATCAACCTACCATTAGGGGTGTAACAGTCATTTCATCAGTTAGGGGTAAAACGATAATTTTACTCTACGGGGGTATTGCGGTAATTTTACAGTGCGAGGTATTATCAACCCAACAGATGGTCCACTGTCACCTCGCACAACTTTAGTAATCTAAACTGACATAACGGTGTAAATGGGCCTAAGGCCAATTACTCGGCCCAAGTGGGCTTACACGCTCGTGTGGCCCATTTAGCCCAAATTCAACCACGGTTATGTTATTTACATGGCCCATCCAAATACTTGCCACTTATCACCGATTTTGTCCATGTGGGGCCCATGAGCCCATTAGGCTCACACGGCCCATTTCAGCCCATCGAGGCCCACAACGGCCCAAGACCATAAGAACGCTCATGAGGGCCTCTACAGTCTATCGCCTATGATTTGTGGGCTCAGTTTACCATACGAGCGTTTGCACGCTCATGAGGCCTCGAAAGTCGTAGTTTCAGCTTTTCGAATTTTCGAAAGTAAAGGATTTTGGTGTACAGTTACATACCTTTCCGTGAAGACGAGATAACCGCTCATGCCTAGAGCCTACATTGAATCCAACATTTAGTTAGTCTCCACCTTTAATCGACCATGATTATCTAACCTCTAAAACAACAGCTCTGCTTACCTTGACCGAAAGGAGTGTGGCTAACTACACCTAGGTTGGTCAGAACCGATCACACGTAACCTGATGCTTAACTACACACATAACAGATTAATATATAGAACCCATTAAGAAGTAGCCTATGATCCATAAAGACAATACTTAAAGAAATAAGGGTAATCGGCTTATACCCAAACTAACAAGGTATTGGAAATACCTTGATCAAATATTGGAAAATCGGGTTTCAATAGATCGAGAACGTTCTGCGCCTATCACTCCTCAGTAATATTTGGAATCTACGAACATACATCATGGAAAAAGGGAGTCACCATTCGGCAAACACAGAGAATTAAGATAAGGGGGTATTCAATTTTAAGAAAATAATAAAAAACAGGGTTGACAGATCACCAAATGGTACACTTATCGATTCGTCAAAACGCTTGTAGGTCGAAACATTTGATCATTAGCAAAGGGAAAAAAAGAATGAAAGAAGAGAAAGAGAGAACAGATTCGGCTTAGATTAAGAAAAATAGAAAGCAGAAATAAGAGAATGAAGAAGAATACAATCGGCTAAGGTTTGCGAAGAAATAAAGTGGTGCCAAATTCAGCCAAGTCTAATAAGGTAGCACGAATCGATCGAGAGTAGAATAGAGAAAGGTTCAACTTATGAGAGAAAATGGGAGAATATTGGGGTAGAGAAGAGAGATAGGTTTTAGCAATGTCAAAAAGTAGAGGAAAAGAGAGACATAGAAGAGTTTAACTCAGAGGAAACTAAAACGAAAAGGCTAAAATTTGGTTTCCTAGTAAAATCCTATACCAAAAACGGCATAACCAGTAAAAGATACCCAAAAAAATGCTTCCCACATAGCCAAATACACACCCTAAAGCAACTCAAATTCGGCCAACACTTCTCCCATTTCAAACTTCTTGAAAATCTCCACCGATTCTCTCCTTGAATTACTCTAACTCCCCATTCAAATTAAAACTCAATTCAACAACCTTGACCAGTTCAAATTCCACCTTTTACCAAGTCCACAACAACCTTCCAGTATTTGAAACCCTTTCAAATTCTTGCCACCTCCATGTAGCAAAATAACTGTATTTTGCTTACAAAGGGACTCAAACCCTTGCCCTCTCACATGCTCCACACACCACTTTGCCACCAAGCCACAAGCTCTTTTTGTGCCTTAAAAGAACCACTAATACTCAAAAGGCTTATGTCCCAATGTCCAGATTCTTTTAAAAGAAAAACCAAAATAAATTGCAAGAGCCAAGACTTGAACCCTTGCTCTCTTGCAACCCTAATGACGCCGCAACCACTAGACCACATGCTTCCTTATGTCATTTCTTTAACACATAATTTAAAAGGCCTACTTCCAAGGATCCAGGGTTTTATTCACTTAAAACCAAAATTTTTTTCCAAAGCCCAGGTTTGAACCCAGGACTTTTCCAACACTTCTCAGGACCCTTAATCCACTGAAACAAGCCTTCATTTACGATAATTCTTCCACACATAAACTTTTACGTGTGGCCTCCTAGCGGCTCCCATGCACAAGGCCTATTCCTACTAGGCCCAAATTTAGGGCGTTATAACACCCATCCATCCCTACATACCATACAATGCTGAGATGCGGCATATAATCAGAAATATGCAGCTTAACTGCTAGGTAACAGGCTTTATAAGCCTTTCAAATACTTCATTCCACTTTGTCAACCCACCCCAATGCAATGCAACATACAATCGATGACATGCTATAATACAGTTAACAGTTCATACATTCAAATCGGTATACGTGCTAAGTGTAACATGCTCAGTACAAATATCACATAATCAGATCACATGTTTAGGGGTCCAAGTGATGCTTACCGCCCCTATAGTAAGTCCATAGTTGGCTTGGGTGACCCGTGCAACCTTATCAAACATTTTAAAAAAATGGGTCACATGCCCATATGGCCTGCCGGTGTGGGCCCACTGCCTGTGTGGCCCTTACGGCCTAAATTGGCCTTGGCCGTGTGGATCACACGGCCTGGCCCAAAATCCCACATACCCGTGTGGTTCACCCGTGTGGGACCACATGCCAATGTGACCCTCACGACCTAATTGGTCGAGCCCGTGTGTCGCACACGGCCTTATCCGACATCACACGGCTGTGTCCTTTGCACACGGTATGACCTCGTCGGCCACATACCCGTGTATTATCACACGGCCTACCACATGGGCGACCACACACTCGTTTGGCATCGACAGATTTATTTTTTAGCTTTTGCCAATTCTCGTTTTCTTTGAAATCGAGTACACACCTGGTTTGATTTTACTGCTAACTCCACCACAAGTACTCCAAAACCTTCAACACCTCCACGATTCAGCTATAACTCAGTGTTGTAACAACCTTGTTCCACTTGATTCCTTGCTATCAAAATGGAATTATATAACCCTCCATTTAGTAACTTATAAAACAAGACTACGAAACACTTAAATCACTTACGAATTGACGACAGAGCAAAATGTAGACTTCAGCAAAGGAATAATGAACGAATCGAATAAGGAAAACAATGATTGAAAAGAGGCAAAAAAAGTAGGGGAAAGGAAAAATGGTGTCAATATAATTAGGGGGAAAAGGGGACGCCAAAATTGAGAAGTGAGAAAATTCAAAATAAAAATCAAAGTAATATTTGATAATATGAGAATTCCTTTATTTTGCTTCACAATCCCACGGAACACTCCTATTACCCCTCCATCTCCCAAACCGTCCACTACACCCACTCCCATCAAAATTTTGACTCCAATCAAACACTTCCAGTCAGCCAAAGTAAAAATAAATCCCCTTGCTTTAGTAGAGTCTCAAACCCATGACCTCCATCATATTAACACTCCACTTAACCACCAAACTAGCAAGTCCATTGTAATAGAAACTTACCAATAGCTACTTAAAAGACTATCAACCGAAGATGGGGCTTTATTCATAAAAGTACCAAAATTTGCCCAAGGTAAGGCTTGAACTTGGGACTTTTCCAACACACCCAGAACACTTAACCATTAAAGCAGATAGACAGTTGTCATATTTTAACAAAACATGAATTTAAAACTTAAGGCTTTACATAACCCTTTATCAACCCTATCACAAGCCACATCAATGTTCTTTCTTTTTCTATATTACTCATGTAACATCTCAAAATTTTCAATTAGACATGTTTAATAGCGAAAATAATGAATTGTTGAGAAATGTGAAAAAAATAAGATAAATGTTTATTATGAGAATAAATTTTGATTTTATATGTGGTAATTAATTAAAATAATTTTATAAGTGAAAATGTGATTTAAAGACTAAATCACAAAATTTGAAAAGTTTGAGAATTAAAGTGCAATTTGACCAAAACAAGAAATATGAGCTATTAGTGACTAATTGGGATAAGATTAAGTTGGATTCTATATTAGTGAGATAAAAATCACTTTCAGGACCAAATTGGAATGATTGGAAAGTATAAAAACTAAATTGTAAATCTCCCAATCTTATCGAGAAAATGGGAAAATATATACTTTTCACCATCCTTATATTCATATTAAATGATACATCTAAAATTTGATATTTAGAATTAATATTTGCTTGTTTTTGTAATGAAATTGCATTTAGAGATAAAATGGGCAAAAAGTTAAATTTTTCCTAAAAGGGCATTTTGATCAATTCTCAAGAATTATATGGTAACTAAAATTATATGAGATATTTGATGTGGGGAATAAATTTGGACATTTAGAACTTGGATCATGTAAGTGGGTCACTGTTTTTTAAATTAATGGGTTTGAAATTGTTCGAATTAGGCCCTTTAAGCCCACTTGGGTAATTTTAAAGGGAAAGAAAGGATGGAGAGCAGCCCCATCACCCTCTCCTCTTATTGTCCCCCCTCCTCCCCCTTTCTTCCATGGCTTTCCTTTTGTTTTCTTCATTTTTTTCAAACTTTCCTAAAGACCCAACACCCAACTTTGAGATTTTGTTAATATATTAGTAAATACCCTCCATGTTATTTTTCCACCACAATTTCAACTATTTTCAGCCTAGGATTTCATGGGTTTTAGAAAGAGATAACATGTCTACTGAGAGGATGTAACAGCCCGAATTAGGGCCTAATTAGAATAGTGGTTTTGAGACCACAAATTTGAAGTAGAAAAATATATTTCATGATTATTTTTGATTTTATGGCATACTTGCATGATATTGAGAAAATTTCATGAAGGAAATTTTATGAAATAGTGATTAATTTGACCTTTAGGACTAAATTACAAAAGATGCAAATTATGAGTTTCTAGAAGGTTTAAATATGAAATAGCATAAGAGAAATTACTAGAAGTCCTTATTTGGCAATTAGACCAATTTTTAGCATGATGGACAAAAATGCCCATGGAAGGGAAAAATATCAAAGAAAGGACATAAGGGCATTAAGGTCATTTGGTTAATCAATGAAATAAAAAGGGAAAATAAGTCAAAAAATTGACTTATCTGCTCCATGTAAGTGCCGAATTCTCTAAGGGCTCCATAGCTAGGGTTTCTTTCATTTTCAAGCTCCAAGTAAGTGACTCCAAGCCCCGTTTTTCATGTTCTTCGTATTTTTGAAATCCTCATAGCTTAATCTAGTCATTTCTACCACTAATTTGAGCTAGGGATCACATTCAAAAATATATCCATGCATGACATGCAAGTAAATTGATACCTAATGGTAGAAAATGAAAGTTTAAGGTGTAGTAAACACCTTTCTCTAGGTGATTTTTCATGGAAGTCGCTAAAAGGGACCAATTTGTAAAGTATGAAAATGTGTAGCAAAAGTGTGAAATTATGAGCAATGTGGGCTTTTATAAACACTAGTAAGTGTCGGTTAGGCTTAGGTAGCTAAGAGAATAAATATATTTCTTTATACGAGCTTAAGGACTATTTTGCAAATATGCAAAAGTTTAGGGGAAAATTATAAATTTTATGAAAGTTTCAATTATGAGCCATTTCGTCAATGTGGGTGCTAAATAAATTAAAATTTTCATTTTAGTTTAAGAAAGATGAAACCCAGACCGAAACCGAGGAAAAAGTAAAGTCGTAGACTAAACCAAGCATTCGCCCACATTTTGGACCCGAGGTAAGTTGTATGTAATAATTTAGCTTGCAAGTTATGTCATTTCATTATGATGAATTTTTTATGAAATTGTGATAATCCATGAAGACATGGACATGATTTTTGTAAGAGATAGAATTTGATTTGTTGAAGAAATGTATGAGATTCATGAAATCAATGATGTGGAATTTTACCAAGAAATGATGAAAACATGAAAAGAGAAGTTACATGCGAGTTTAAATGATACGAAGGATATCGTAATCATGTCATGAGTATTGTAGGTCTTGTATAAGACCATGTCTGAGACATGGCATCGGCACTGAACTGAGATTTCATGTCAGACCATGTTTGGGACATGGAATTAGCATCGAGATGTGGTCCCCTATAAGACCATGTCTGGGACATGGCATGGGCATTCGACATGAGACCCCATGTAAGACCATGTCTGGGACATGGCAACAGCATTAGAGTACGACCTCGTGCAAGACCATGTCTGGGACATGGCATCGACATCGACGAGTGATCCCATGTAAGACCATGTCTAGGACATGGCATTGGCAATATTTCATGAGATTGACTTACAGGTATCGTTCGGTATTTCTGAAAGAATTTTTAAACGAGAAAAGTATTCAAGTTGATAAGTTTCAAGAAAAAGGCTAAAGTTTCATGTTGAGTGTTGCAAGTATATAAGAGTAAGTATGAGTAATTGAAAGTACATTGTTATGAGAAATACATCATGAAAAGCATGAGTAAGTTTATGATTGAGTAAGCCATGAGAGTAAGTAAGAAACTACATGAATTTCATGATACTTATTTGAGTGATATTTCATAATTTTGTTGCTATTTTTTTCATGCAACTTACTAAGCATTTTATGTGCTTACTCTTTCCTTTCCCTCTTCCATGTAGATTTTCCCTACCAGCTCGGGGATCGTTAAAGTTGGAGCTCGAAGTCACACTATCAAGCCACTATTTTTGGTATAGTATAGTTAGTTATTTTGATGTATGGCATGTATAGGAAGTTTGATCATTTTGTTAAGTGTCCTTTTGTGTAGTCAGGTAGTGTTGTAATGGCCTTTGGGAATGGCATAATATTGCCCAACTCATATTTTATACAATGAAGATGAAATTCATGAATGTACAACCTTGCATGTTTAGGTATAGTAAAGTGTATGAGAATGATATGTATGTTGGTATTGGGATACCTTAATTTTGAGTACTTGGAGAGTGTGTTATGCCTTTTTTTATGTATTATGGAAATTGGCTTTGTGTTTGGTTGTGTTTCAGGATGGCATAAGGCTTGGAAAATAGCCTATTATTGTTTACACGATTGTACACATGGGCGTGTGCCTAGGTCGTGTGTGACACACGATCAGCCTTAAGGGGGTGTTAATAGGTCGTGTGTCCCTTGCATCCAATTTAGTTAAGTTAGTATAGAACACGAGCTGAGCACACGGGCGTGCGCCTTGGTCATGTGTAATTCTAGTGATTATAGTGTTCAAGTTAGGAAGCTCCATGGGATGTTGACACGGGCGTGTGCCCAAGCTGTGTCAAAACCCCTGTAGGTTGAAAATAAATAAATTAGACACGGGCTAGGGACCTGGGCATGTGAGACCACACAGCCTACCCACACAGACGTGTCCCCTCCCACACGGGCGTGTAGCCCTGTTTTAGGTAAAAATTTTCTAAGTGCCCGAGAGTTCCCAGATAAATCCTGGAACATTCTCGATATATGTTGTGGGCCTCGTAAACCTATGATAAGGTCATTAGTAGAATGAATGATAAGTTTTAAAAAGAAGAGAAATTTTATATCCCGAGATTTCAAGGTTTAGTATGATTCAGTAAGGTAATGCCTCATACTCTGTCCCGACATCAGACTCGGGTAAGGGGTGTTACATTTAGTGGTATTAGAGCTAGTGTTTAGTCGATTCTAGGACAACCTAGCACATGTATGAGTCTAGCTATACATGCCATGCTTATGTACTTATGAGAAATGATAGTGTGACAACTCCTGACGGTTTAAATGTGTTTTATTATAGCAAATGGATCCCAAACAAGCTATGATAGATGATGCAGAAATTAATGAGCCAGCTTCCATAGAAGGGACGGTACCAGCTAGAACTGAGAATAGGCTAGCTACTGTAAGTCAAGGAGGAGAGGCTCAGGAAGCCTTCTTCCAAATGATGAACAAGTGGTTCACTGAGTTTGTCTGAATGAACCCGGCAGCTCAACACCAAGCTCTACCCCCTTCATTTCCTCAATCTACCCCAGCAGCTCCCCAAATAGTAAAGGTAGTGAGGCAAAAAAAACCTCCAGTTGTTAGAATTCAGAAACAAGAGGTAGAAAAGTTCCAGGCTACTAAGGACGTTGACCCGGAAGGAGCTGAGTTTTGGCTAGAAAATACCATCAGGGTATTTGATAAGTTATCATGCACCCATGAAGAGTGCATGAAGTGTGTGGTATCTCTTCTATGAGATTCAGCCTATCAGTGGTGGAACACCCTTGTGTCGGTTGTACCAAGGGAGAAGGTTAATTGGGAATTTTTCCAAGAGGAATTCCGTAAGAAGTATATCAGTCCCCAGTTCATTGACCAAAAGCGTAAAGAATTTCTAGAGTTGAAGAAAGGTTGGATGACCGTAATCAAGTATGAGTGGGAGTTTGTAAGACTTAGCAAGTACGCTCGACAATGTGTGTCTACCGAAGCCATCATGTGCAAGAGGTTTGAGGATGGACTAAACGAGGACATCAAAATGTTTGTCAGTATCTTTGAGATAAAATAGTTCGTGGTGCTAGTGGATAGAGCTTGTAAGGCTAAGGAATTGGCCAAGGAAAATAGGAAAGCTGAGGTGGAGTCTCATGACTTGAGGAAGAGATCGTTTAGTAAGTCGTTCCAATCCTCCTCCAAGAAATCAAAGGAATTTTCTACACGATCATCTACTTCAGTCGGGTTTTCAAGTAAAGGCAAATGTAAATAGTACTCAGCCTCCAAAGCTCAGACCACCTCGATTGCGAGTGTGGGAAACAGTCGACCCAATAGACCTGAATGCCCTCAGTGCAGTAGACGCCACCTTGGCAAATGTAAACAGTACTCAGCCTGCAAAGCTCAGACCACTTCATTAGAGAGTGCCCCGAGATGGCAGAAAAAGAGAAGGATCAGAGTGCAAGGTCGAATAATACTCCTTCTAGAGGTAGACCTTAGAGAAACCCAGGAACGGGAGCGAGTAGTAAGGGCACACCAAAGGAGCAAACTATGAAACCTAAGGGTAGAGCCTCAGCGAGGACTTACGCCATTCACGCTCGTGAAGAGGCGTCATCGTCCGATGTTATAATGAGTACATTTTCTCTTCATGAAACTTCTGTTATTGCTTTGATAGCCTTGGATCTACCCACTCGTATATTTGCATAAGACTAGTTCCTAGCATGAGTATGCCCATAAAGTCTACGAAATTTGTGATCAAAGTATCTAATCCCCTAGACAAGTGTGTATTAGTAGACAAAGTATGTAGAAATTGCCCTTTGATGATTAGGGGTCATTGCTTCCCAGCCAACCTCATGCTTTTACCATTCAATGAATTTGATGTAATTCTTCGCATGGACTAGTTAACCACTCATGATGTGGTAGTGAACTGTGGTAGAAAATACATTGAATTAAAATGTAAGGATGGTAATACTCTTTGAATTAAATCAGATGAATCAGAAAGTTTGCCTGAAGTGATTTCTTCCTTCGTTGCCCAAAAGTGTATAAGGAAAGTATCTTGCTTTTGTAATGAATACAAAAGAGTCAAATCAGTACCAGTCGTGTGTGAGTATCAAGATGTTTTCCCTGAAGAGTTGCCCGGATTACCTCCAGCTAGAGGGGTTGAATTTGGTATGGAGTTGACTCTAGGTACAACTCCTATTTCTATTACTGTTTATAGAATGGCCCCAACTGAGTTAAGGGAATTAAAGGCTCCACTACAAGATTTAACAGACAAAGGCTTTGCAAGACCTAGTCATTCTCCATGGGGTGCTCCTGTATTATTTGTGAAAAAGAAAGATGATTCGATGAGATGATGCATTGATTACTGGAAGCTTAATAGAGTAACCGTAAAGAACAAGTATCCTTTACCAAGGATCGATGATTTATTTGACCAGTTGCAAGGAGCCACAGTGCTCTCTAAGATAGACTTGAGGTCTGGGTATTATCAGCTAAGGGTTAAGGAGTCCAACATGCCAAAGACAACATTTCGAACGAGGTATGGCCATTACGAGTTTCTTGTCATGCCATTCGGCTTGACCTATGCCCCAGTAGTATTCATGGACTTAATAAACTGTATCTTTCAGCCATACTTGGATAGATTTGTTGTAGTCTTTATCGATAATATTTTGATTTATTCTCCTGATGAAAATGACCATGCCAAGCATTTGAAGACAGTTTTGCAGACTTTACGAGATAAGCAACTTTACGCCAAGTTCAGTAACAGTGAATTTTGGCTTAAGGAAGTTAGATTTTTGGGCCGCATCATTTTGAGTGATGGCATTAAAGTTGACCCAAATAAGATTTCGGAGATTGTTGATTGGAAACAGCTGAAGAACGTATTCGAGGTTAGAAGCTTCTTAGGTTTCACCGGTTATTACTGGGGATTTGTTAAGGAATTTTCCATGATCGCCACTCCTATGAAAAGATTGCTTCAAAAAAGATGTTAAGTTCGAGTGAAACAAAAGGTGCCAACAAAGTTTCGAGAGGTTAAAGACGCTATTGACTAAAGCTCCTATTTTGGTGCAGCCTGAACTGGGAAAATAGTTTGTGGTCTACAACGATGCTTCACTAAATAGATTGGGCTATCTACTTATGCAAGAAGGCAAAGTGATTGCCTATGCCTCGAGACAATTAAAGCCCCACGAAAAGAATTATCTAACTCATGATTTAGAGTTGGCTATAATAGTGTTTGCACTAAAAATATGGAGGCATCATCTATACGGTGAGCAGTGCTGAGTGTTTACGGACCACAAGAGTCTCAAGTACTTGATGACACAGAAAGACTTGAATCTACAGCAACGACGATGGCTGAGTTACTAAAAGATTATGAATTGGTCATCGACTATCATTTAGGGAAAGCAGATGTTGTTGCAGAATCTATAAGTCAAAAGTCCCTATTTGCTTTGAGAGCCATGAGCACACAGTTGCCCCTAACCGATAATGGTTTGGTTATGGCAGAAATGAGAGCAAGGCCAATGTTCATCTAAGAGATTTATGAAGCATAGCTAAAAGACAAAGAATTACAAACTAAGAAAACTCAGTGCGAGTTGAGTACCGATTTAGATTTCCAGATCAATTCAGATGGTTATTTAAGGTTTTGAGATCGCCTTTGTGTACCAAGAGATGATAAGCTTATTTAGAGAATCCCATGTGAGGCATATAGTGGCAGAATATCCGTCCACCTCAGCAGTACTAAGATGTATGGTGATTTGAAGAAATAGTATTGATGGCCGAACATGAAAAGAGATATCTCCGAGCATATTTTGAAATGCTTGATTTGTCAACAAGTGAAGGCAAAGCACGAAGTACCCTTTGGTTTACTACAGCCTACATGGTTCTCAAGTGGAAATGGGACCGTATCACCATGGACTTCGTGACGGGTTTACTGATGACTCCGAAGAAGAAAGATTCTATTTGGGTTGTGATTGATAAGCTTACTAAGTTGGGCCATTTTATACATATGCGTATGGATTATTCACTTGATAAGTTGATCGATTTGTATATTATAGAGATTGTGAGATTACACGGAATACCATTGTCGATCATTTCGGATAGAGACCCGAGATTTACGTCATGATTTTAGAGGAAGCTATAAGAAGCTTTGGGCACAAAGCTAAATTTCAGTACCGCTTTTCATCCACAGATTGATGGCCAGTCGAAAAGAATAATACAAGTGCTGGAAGACATGCTTAGATGTTGCGTGTTGGAATTCCAAGGTAGTTGGGAAAAGTACCTACCGTTGGTCAAGTTTGCATACAATAATAGTTTCCAGTCGAGTTTGAAAATGGCGCCTTATGAGGCTTAATACATGTGTAAATGCAGAATGCCTTTGTATTGGATAGAACTAAGGGAAAATCAAATTCACGGAGTTGATCTAGTCAAGGAAACAGAAGAGAAAGTAAAAGTGATTCGAGACTGCTTGAAAGCTGTTTCTGATAAATAAAAAATCATATGCCGATTTGAAACGAAAGGAGATAGAGTTCCAGGTCAGTGGCAGAGTATTCTTGAAAGTTTCTCCGTGGAGGAAAGTTATTAGATTTGGCCAGAAAGGCAAATTAAGTCCACCTTTATTGGATCATATGAGATCACAGAGAGAATAGGGTCGGTAGCCTATCGGCTAGTTTATCACCTGGATTGGAAAAGATTCATGATGTGTTCCATGTTTCCATGCTATGACACTACAGATTGGACCCTTCACATGTGATTACCTGGCAGAAATCGAAATTCAACCGGACTTGACATATGGTGAAGAATCGGTTAAGATTTTAGCCCGAGAGGTTAAGCAATTAAGAAATAAAAATATATCCCTTGTGAAAGTACTATGGCAAAGACATGGGGAAGAAGCGACAACATGGGAACTTGAGGAGAAGATGAGGAACCAATATCCTAACTTGTTCACCGATAAGATTTTCGGGGATGAAAATCCCTAAGAGGGAGAATTGTAACAGAACGAATTAGGGCCTAGTTGGAATAGTAGTTTTGAGGCCACAAATCCAAAGTAGAAAAATATAGTTCATGAGTATTTTTGAGTTTATGGTATACTTGCATGATATTGAGAAAATTTCATGAAGGAAGTTTTATGAAATATTGATTAATTTGCCCTTTAGGACTAAATTGCAAAAGATGCAAATTTTGAGTTTCTAGAAGGTTTAAGTATGAAATTGCATAAGAGAAATTATTAGAAGTCCTTCTTTGGCAATTAGACCCATTTTTATCATGATGGACAAAAATGCCCATGGAAGGGAAAAATATCAAAGAAAGGACATAAGGGCATTATGGTCATTTAGTTAATTAATGAAATAAAAAGGGAAAATAAGTCAAAAAATTGACTCATCTTTTCCATGCAAGTTCCGAATTCTCTAAGGACTCCATAGCTAGGTTTTTTTTTTTTTTTCATTTTCAAGCTCCAAGTAAGTGACTCCAAGCCCTGTTTTTCATGCTCTTTGTATTTTTGAAATCCTCGTAGCTTAATCTAGACATTTCTACCACTAATTTGAGCTAGGGCTCACATTAAAAAATATACCCATGCATGACGTGCAAGTAAATTGATGCCTAGTGGTAGAAAATGAAAGTTTAAGGTGTAGTAAACACCTTTCTTTAAGTAATTTTTCATGGAAGTCGCTAATAGGGACCAATTTGTAATGTATGAAAATGTGTAGTAAAAGTGTGAAATTATGAGCAATGTGGGCTTTTATAGACACTAGTAAGTGTTGGTTAGGCTTGGGTAGCCAAGAGAGTAAATACATTTCTTTATACGAGTCTAAGGGCTATTTTACAAATATGTAAAAGTTTAGGGGTAAAATTATAAATTTTGCCAAAGTGTCAATTATGAGCCATTTAGTCAATTTGGGTACTAAATAAATTGAAATTTTCATTTTAGATCAAGAAACACGAAGCCCGGACTGAAACCAAGGAAAAAGTAAAATCATAGACTAAATCGAGCATTCGCCCACATTTTGGACCCGAGGTAAGTTGTGTAACACCCCAAACCCAGCCTAGACGTTACGCCCGGATCTAGAGAGTCACATGGCAATGATTTTGGAAATCGTCTAGGGAATTTAAGAAAAGTTTGGTCCTTGTTAAAACAAGTTCGTTTAGCTTGGAAACCACGGTTAGGTTTAAAAAGAACCATTGCTTTAGTTTGGAAAACGTTACCAGGTTAGGTTATCGCATTGGGTTTTGGTTATGCTCAAAGTTGTTGAATGCGAGTGAAAAACAAAGGGCGTGGTGTTTCTTTTCCTTCAAAACTTTTGTTACTAATTTTTAGTAATCCAGTTTAATTAATTAACCTGTTTCATGTGATATCCGTTTGAAAAAAAATAAAGTAAGAACCAAATAAAAGTTAAAACCCCATAATGGCCTTATTACATCACTTGAACCAAATAGGAAATGGAAATAAAAATGCAAATAGTGGAAATTCAACTGGAGCAGAAAATGAGTGAAAATCATGTGGGCACCCCGAGTCCGTCACAGTACCAAATCTACTAAGCCTGAGGGTTACCTACTCATGTTACAGATTAAAGGAGTGAGTTTGCGAAAACTCAGTATGCAACTTCCCAACAGAATAGAATGGGCCAAGCCCAAAACAGAAACAGACTATATAATATGCAAATCCCACCCACGCCAGCCATCACACCACCCGTACCAGCCATCACACCATGTGGGGAATAACTCAACCCACCCAGCCCACACACCAATATGCAGCTGTGCTGCTAATAACAGAATATTGTGGTAGAGCCACCAGAATCAGAATACGTGGTAAAACCACAGTTAATAGAATTATGTGTCAGAGCCACTTTAATAGAACTTCCTCCATAATAACCCCTCCCCATGCAGACTCACAGAAGAGATAATATCATGCATTTAGATTAACAGATACAAAATTAGCCATGCAAAACCTTTAATCTAAGCTCTAGGGGTATTACTGTCTTTTTTTTATGGACTAGGGGTAAAATGGTAATTTATCTGTTAAGGGTATTCTAGTCTTTTTACCAGATTCTAATGCCTTATTTCCAGATTTTTCCTTCCAGCAGGTCCTACGTGGTTTCTAGCAACTCAGATCCATTAATTAGGTCAAAAGTGATTATGGGCCCAAAATCCCCTATTGGGCCCGTGTATCCCCACTCGTCTGTATGGCCCATTAAGCCTAGTTTTATGTCCCGAGTTACAGATTTTACCAACCAGCGTGTTACTAGTTACTTTTCAGAAATTTACCAGAAACGGGCCCGTAGGCCCATTGGGCCCATTTTGACCCATCGAAGCCCAAAATGGTCTGACTGCACGAAATAGCGCAATTCAAACTCCTCAGTCCAAAACGTATCCCTGTGGGTTCAGGTGGGCCCCTAAGCGTTCTCACACCAACGGGGCCTTGAAATGCCAGCGTTCCGGTATTCCGGCTTTTCGACTTTTACCGATCTACACTACAGAGGGTGTAGTTACACACTTGTTTATGAACCACGTCGAGCGATTCCGAGAATGATCACCCTACGAAAATCCAACCATGCCGTTAAAATATAATCTACCTTGAACCATCTTTATCAAAACTTTAATACCTTCGGCTTTAACCAAAATCCTATTACCCACTTACCTTACTGAAGTCTAGCCTCTAGATTTAGATGACCCTGCGTTTACCCAACGCCAACCAGCCTCCACGATCAACCTTGATAAATGACCATGAAATTCAAACAATCAATCAAAAGAGGATTAAGAAACCATTTCCAAAGAAGTGGGTTTCGGCTTATCTTCATCAATACATAACATAAAAAGAAGGAAGAGATTACTTACCGAAAGCGACGAATCCACAAAAGGGTAAGGGCAATCGGCCTAGACCCTACTCTTAATAGCATTTGAATAGTCAAAAGTGCACTCCACTCTTTAATCACTAACACCGGAACACAGAGAGCAAGTCCAAGATTCAGTTCAGAATGAAATCACAATGCAAAGGAGAGGTAATATAGAAAGTAGAATTCGGCAAAAGAGAAAGAAGTAGCGTTAGAGAAAAAGAGAGATAAGGGTTCGGGTTTTAGAAGAAATGACAAGGGTACTCAAAAAATATGGGAAGATGGGTTTTAGCTTTTGAGACAATCAGCAAAAGAGGGGAATTGCTAGCAAAAGAAGAAACAAGGTTCAGCTATTTGGAAAGAAGAAGAAAGGAGAAGAAGTAACGAAATGAGAAGGGGGTTTTGGGGATTCGACTTTTAGGGAGATGTTAGAGAGGGTTCGGCAAATAAGAGGATGGAAACATGGATGGAGTTGAAAAGAAGAAAGGGGTTCGGCTAAGCAAGGATAAGGAGAAGTAGAGAAAAGACAAAAGCAATATTCAGCAGTTGGAACTATTGACCTAAAAGAATAAGGAGCAGAAGAGAATCGATTTCTCAAGTAAAGAGAGAATAAGAAACCTGAATGGCACAAATGGCTACCACTAAAATCGACACTAAGAGGGAAGACAAGTGAATCAACAAGCAAACGGCAACCACTCTAACCCTAAAGCCAAATATGCGTGTACCCAAAAACCACTAGCCGAACTCTCCTCCTAGCACCAATTCGGCCAACACTCAACCTCCCCAAAAATCTCCTTAATCCCCTCCTTATTTTGCTCTTTGATTTACTCAACCCTCACATTTGAACTCAATTCAAACTCTTCATGACCAAGTCTTCTCTTATCTGGTCACAACCACCTCTAGAGTTTGACCTCAATTGAACCACTTGCCGCCCATATCAACCAAAAGGAACTCCTTTATTTGCAAAGGGATTTAAAGCCAAGATCCCCTTGTCCATGACGCCACCAAATGCCCACATGTAGCGCCATTGCCACCTTGCCACCAACCTTTTTGTGTCTCAAAATTCCATCAACTAGACATAAGCCCTACGAACCAACACTCACACTCCCCTAAGTCCAGAATTAAATTTTGCTAAAGTCTTAACCTAAACCCTGGCCTTCCTGAGGCCCTCCAAACACACTCAAACCCTCAATTTAACACAGTCAAATATGTAATTATTAAATTAAAGAAAAAATCACAGAGTCCTAAAATTTGGGGCGTTACAAGTTGTATGTAATAATTTAGCTTGCAAGTTATGTAATTTCATTATGATGGCTTTTTTAATGAAATTGTGATAATCCATGAAGACATGGACATGATTTTTGTAAAAGTTATGTCAAATTCAATTATATTGATTTGTTGAAGAAATATATGAGATTCATGAAATCAATGATGTGGAATTTTACTAAGAAATGATGAAAACATGAAAAGAGAAGTTACATACGAGTTTAAATGATACGAAGGATACGTAATCATGTTATGAGTATTGTAGGTCCCGTATAGGACCATGTTCGGGACATGGCATCGTCATCGAACTGAGATCCCATGTAAGACCATGTTTGGGACATGGAATTGGCTTCGAGATGTGGTCCCCTATAAGACCATGTCTAGGACATGGCATGGGCATCCGAAATAAGGTCCCGTGTAAAACCATGTCTGGGACATGGCATGGGCATTCGATATGAGACCCCATGTAAGACCATGTCTGGGATATGGCATCGTCACCGAACTGAGATCCCATGTAAGACAATGTCTGGGACATGGCTTCGGCACCGAGAGGATATAAGGATCCCCTGTAAGACTATGTCTAGGACATGGTATGGGCATCCGATATGAGACCTCATGTAAGACCATGTCTGGGACATGGCATTGGCATCAGAGTACGATCTCGTGTAAGACCATGTCTGTGGCATCGACATCGACGTATGATCCTATGTAAGACCTTGTTTGGGAAATGGCATTGGCATCATTTCATGAGATTGACTTACGGGTATCCTTTGGTATTTTTAAAAGAATTTTTAAACGAGAAAAGTATTCAAGTTGATAAGTTTCAAGAAAAAGGCTAAAGTTTCATGTTGAGTGTTGTAGGTATATATGAGCAAGTATGAGTAATTGAAAGTACAATGTTATGAGAAATACAACATGAAAAGCATGAGTAAGTATATGATTGAGTAAGCCACGAGAATAAGTAAGAAACTACATGAAATTCATAATACTTATTTGAGTGATGTTTCATGATTTTGTTGCTATTTTATTCATCCAACTTACTAAGCATTTTATGTGCTTACTCTTTCTTTTCCCTCTTCTATGTAGATTTTTCGTACTAGCTCGGGGATCGTTAAAGTCAGAGCTCGAAGTCACACTATCAAGCCACTCTTTTTGGTATAGTATAGTTAGTTATTTTGATGTATGGCATGTATAGGAAGTTTGATCATTTTGTTAAGTGTTATTTTGTGTAGTCAGGTAGTGTTGTAATGGGCTTTGAAAATGGCATAATATTGCCCAACTCATATTTTATACAATGAAGATGAAATTCATAAACGTACAACCTTGCATGTTTAGATGAAATTCATGAACGTACAACCTTGCATGTTTAGGTATAGTAAAGTGTATGAGAATGATATGTATGTTGGTATTGGGATGCCTTAATTTTAAGTACTTAGAGAGTGCGTTATGCTTTTTTTTTTTTATGTATTATGGAAATTGGCTTTGTGTTTGTTTGTGTTTTAGGGTGGCATAAGGCTTGAAAAATAACCTATTATTGTTCACACGGTTGTGCACAGGGGCGTGTGCCTAGGCCGTGTGTGACACACGGTCAAACTTAAGGGGGTGTTAATAGGCCGTGTATCCCTTGCATCCAATTTAGTTAAGCTAGTATAGAACACGAGCTGAGCACACGGGCGTGTGCTTTGGTCATGTGTAATTCTAGTGATTATAGTGTTCAAGTCAGGATGCTCTACGGGATGTTGACATGGGCGTGTGCCCAAGCCGTGTCAAAACCCCTGTAGGTTGAAAATAAATAAATTAGACACCAGCTAGGGACATGGGCATGTGAGACCACACGGCCTGCCTAAACGGGCGTGTCCCCTCCCACACAGGCGTGTGGCCCTGTTTTAGGTAAAAATTTTCTAAGTGCCTGAGAGTTCCCGGATAAATCCCGAAACATTCTCGATATATGTTGTGGGCCTCGTAATCCCATGATAAGGTTATTAAGAGAATGAATGATAAGTTTTAAAAAGAAGAGAAATTTTATAGCCCTAGATTTCAAGGTTTAGTATGATTCAGTAAGGTAACGCCTCATACTCCTTCTCAGCATCGGACTCAAGTGAGGGGTGTTACAGAGGAAACCCTAATAAGGTAAGATAAGATGATTTTCATTCTCCCTTGATTTTTACAATAGATTGTTATGAGAAAGCTTAGAAAGCTTTTATATTAATTTTTATTATATTTTTATGTGTATGGAAAATAGGAAAATGATGAGAAATGAGGCACCAAGTTTATTTAGGGATGGATTTAAGTTTATGGAAGCATGGTTTTGTGATGTAGAGCATCCAAAAGGTAAGTATCCTTGGACCCTCATACTTCTCGTATGCTTTAAGCTTAGGGAAAATTTATGTTAATAGGGATATTTAAATGAGTTTATTTTGTTAATAAAATGTGTAAATTGATAGCTTCAATGATGTGAAATAAGTCACTTATGTATTATTGTAAAAATGCTTAGTCATGAGAGGCTAAAAATTAATTATTTATATATTTTTTTTTGGTTTTCATGGATGTGTTAAAAATATAGTATAATGTGTGGATATGCTTGAAAAATGTTAATAAAGTCACTAAGACCAAATATGTGTTGAATTGTTAATTTTGATAAATTATTGATTAAAACGATACAAGTTAAAGACATGAAAATGGCTATGGCAGATAATGAATAAGTGAAAACCACAAATTTCTATCTTTTTGAATCATTAAGTGAAAATGGATATGTGTATGATGTACAATAAATGATCATAAATTCCTACATATGATATAACAAGGAAATGGAAACATGATAAAGCCTTTGTGAGTAAAGAACTTAACCATATGTGTCCTAAGGACTTATTATGAATTGAATCACTATGATCCCTTTTTGGAGATGACATGGATATATGGAACAACAAACCCTTGCTACAAATGTTTTAAGCCCATGTAAACTTGGTAGAAAGATAAGGATATGGTTGGCATGCCAATTAGGATCCCATATGAATGATTTTATCAAAGTTTTGTACTAGTGTTATATGGGTTTTGGAGTTATGTGATATGTACATGGAGTTTTGTTATGATACCCCTTAGTCAAACATTAGTCGTGGACCATTGGGCTTATGTTACCACTATGACCCCTATATAAAATTAGAATTTTGTTACCTAAGGGCATTGCACAATGTGCTTACTGGTGCATGTGGATTCTTCAAAGTGTACTGGTCTTATTTTACTGAGATTACAATGGGCATCAAATTAAATTATCATAAGGATAAATGATAAAATGGGAAATTTAATTATAAGGTGCATGATCTTAACATGCTAATAAGCAATTTCTACGATAACAAATTCTAAAGATATGTGGCCTAAATGGACTTGTCCTTATTGATATTAAAGATATTGACAATCATGTGTATCTTGGTAAAGGAAATGGAAAAGAAATATATAAAGGGTGAAGAAAATGTATGAAAGCTCATGTATGTATGTATGTATGTATGTATGTATGTATGTATATATGTATGTATGTATGTAGATAGGTATGTAAATGTTAGGAAGTTAATCAATAAAGGATTTGGATACTATATGAGCCATTCATGAGAATCTTAAAAGTGAATTTCACAATATGATAAGTTAATGAAATATAAAAAGTAAGTTTACCCTTATAAGTTTATTAATGTAAATAAATCCATTAGGGACACTAACACGAGTCTTAAATGGGTTTGTACGGCATAAGTAAGAAGGGCTCAATGCTAACAAAGTATAGGATAAGTAAGTTTATCCATGGTTACCTAGTAAGCTTATCTAGCTCATGAGTTAGTGGTTTACAACATGTAAGTTATGGACATTTTAAGGAGCTTAACACCCTTTACCCATCCCGACGACCGGTATGGAATGGAGATGCTATCATGACATTTTCAAGCTTAACCAATTTTTTTTCTTTTGCAATTCATAACATATTATTGTTATTCAAATCAAATTGGCCAAGTTTGAAAAGATTCAAATATAATTATAAATCATTTTGGATTAACAAATATATATAGGGACTTGTCCAATTTGTAAAACAAGTGCTTAAGAATCATTAGCTTAAATCAAGTATGTTTCGTTTGAGGCAAATTGTAACACCCCATACCCAAGTTCACCGTCTGGTCTAAGCTACTAACTGCCTCTCAACGTGCGAACATTGAGTGTGAATGTTGCTACAAAAGATATGGAATTAGGCAATGTTTGCAAGTATACTAGTCAAGTTGTAATACAGTTTATTACAATAGAACACGGAAGTATTTTGATGATTGTACCCAAAGGATGATGGATTAAATTAATAATTAACTTCTACTCTAACAAGTCTAAGCAGTACCAATTCAAAACCATATTACAATAAATCATATAGAAAGAGTGAACTAAAGTAAAATATGCAAAAGAAACTAAACAACATAAATAAAACAATTGTAAATCTCTCAATAATGTAAACAGAAGACTAACTCACTTCAACGTTCCTAGCTAAATCTTGATCTAGGGTTCTAGTCAATCAGCTAGTAGTTAACCTATTATTACCTCTCGGCCTCTAACTAAGCAAGCTAGTTAACAAGAACTACTTATCTCTTGACCTCATAGTTCAAATCGGGATAGACTAACCAATGCTTGGTAGACTATTCTCCTAACCTCATCTACCTAAATAGCATCCTAGGGTTGTCAGGCCTAGGGTTTAATCTCTCTCAACCCGAACCAACTAATCTGACAAGAAACTCTAACACAATTATTAACTATTCCCACATTCTCTCACTACTCCCACTCGGATTTAGATACCCATGAATCTGATTAAAGAAAACCCTAAGTTGAATTTAGACATTGATAAATATTTAAAGACAAAATAGAGAAGAAATAAAATTGATTCTGAATATTTGTAACACCCCTTACCCAGTTTGGTCACTGAACCCAAGTAATAGGATGTTACGAACAAATACCAAACAATTACATGAAGTTTAAAATTCAAAATTTCAATAAAAAACCATAACATAAAATATGTTCAATTATAACATGTAATTCAATCAAATTCGGGTTTATATCGAGCTTACGAAAGCTTAAAACCAACCTAGTATCATATAGGGATTAATTTGAATTAAAAACAAAAGTATGGGAAAAATCTTCAAATAGGGGTCACATGGTCATGTCCCCTGATCGTGTAAAAATGCTAAAGCCGTATGGAATGGGACACATTACTTTATAGGAAAGCCGTGCAACAGACTGATGGCATGTGGGGTTGGACTCACATGGTCGTGCAAACAACCGAATACACTTACCAAGGTCATGTGGGTCAAAAGTGTCAATATTCAAAAATATGTCACAGTATCATGTCACTGGACCGTGCAGCAGACTATGGTCGTGTGCACCAAATATAATCCAAAATGTGCAAACTACACAACCATGCCATATGCCCGTGTATGGCACACGATCATGTTCTAGGCCGTGCATCAAGTCGTGTCTACCTGTAGATACCTTCTAGAACTAGGGGTGAGAAAAATTCGATTCGACTAAAAAAAATAAAAAAAAATTTGAATTTTGAGTTAAACGAATCGAGTTATTTGAGTTAATCAAGTTATTCGAGTCAACTCGAATTTTTTTTGAATTTCAAGTTCGAATCGAGTTGAATTTTCAAATTCGAATAACTTCAATTATTTGAATAATTTGATTATCAAACTATAATATTTTACATTTTTACCCCAAACTCTCAAACATTTTTACTTTTCCCTCAAAACTTTTACTCCTTCCCACTTCTCCTCCAAAACTTTTACTCCCCTTCCATCCCAACCCTCTATCTACTCAAAATCCATTTCCCATGAAAATTTTACTCTCCCATTTACTTTTCCTCAAAATTTTATTCACAAAAACCCTCAAAACTTTTTATTTTGCCCCCAAATTTTTATTCTCTCCGACTTTTCCCCTAAAACTTTTACTCCCTTCCCATCCCACCCCCATCTACCCCAAACCCATCCCCCCCCAAATTTTTTTTCATATTTTCCCTCCAAAACTTTACTCCCCCTATTTACTTTCCCTCAAACTTTTACTCCCTAAAACTTTTTATTTTCCCCCTAAACTTTTACTTCTCACCCTTTACTCCCAAATAAAAAATCAAAATTATCCCAAAAAAATCCCTAAACATAAATAGTAATAATTTTATTTATATCTACTATTTATTTTATTAAATTAAATTTCACATTTTATATTATTTATATTATTGAATTGTTTAGTCATATTGAATATTTATATTAAAATTGAATTATTTATGATGCCATAAAATATTCGTGTTAAAATTTTATACTAGTATCAATTTCACATTTTATCTTTAAAATAACTTTTATTAAAAAATCACATTTTTACATTTAATATATTTTTTAATTCTAAAATACATAGTGACAAGAATGTTAAGATAATTGAAACAACTAAGCAAGCAAAGAAGCTAACCCGTATATAAAACATTAATAAAAAAATTATACGGTGATGAAAGTTAATAAAAAAATTGATTACGGTGGACAAACTTTATTACGGTAGGTGACAGTGGTTACAAGGACCCAAAATTATTTTTAAAATTTTAACTCGAACAAATATATTCGATTCGGTTCAATTCGAATTCCATTTCACTCGACTCAATTCGAGAAAATTTTAAATCAAATTAGGATGATAAAATATGATTCGTTAACTCGATTAACTCGAAATTTTTTCATTCGATTCGATTGAGCGCTCACCCAAGCTTTTTAGCCTTAAATCACTTATACCACAAGCAACACTTTATAACAAATTTCAATCAATTCAAATGCATCAATATTATAACAAAGACATCAGTTATATCAACCAACCTAAGTGCCTAACCAGTATGCTAGAATTGGCACCTCAATTCATCAATTCAAATACAAACATAGAACCATATCCAAACAATCCAATATGCCTTCCAAGGCACCATAATCCCTTTTTAATATAGTATACATTAATTGAACATTTTAAGCACCTTATAACAATGACTCATATCAAGCATATAAACATGCACAAAGTCATACCAAAATCATTCAACCTAGCATGTACATATCATTCATTTACTAGCATCTTTCAAGCATATTACCTTACTACTTATAAGAAAAAACACTAACCAGTTCCACAAGAAAACATCACTATCACTCACATATATATAAGCATATATACAAGGTTCTCAAAATGCCAACAAAACCCAAGATAAACATTGATTAACCAAACACTCCTTAGGTACATGCCATGGACAAAATACACTATCACCAACAATTAAGTTTGGGATTGCTATTGAATGTTGAAGTTGATGATTGAATAAAAAATTACCTAACCTACGCATGGAAAACAAAACTGTATGCTAAGTATACTCAGTGGTATTTCTATAATCCAAACATTTAAACATAATATGATACGAACATGAGTTAAAATTAATAGATGTTATGCAAATTATTGTGTCAATTACACCAATTCATACATCATTTATTCACAATTAACACGTATTAAGACATGACAACTACATTCCATATTTTACTTGATAACTTAATTCATATAATAGCATATTTCATCCCAATTTCCAATTCCATAAATTCATTGAACATAGCTATCAATGTTCCAACTCATTTCACAATTGAATAATTTAATTCACATTTCATTTCTATGCATTATCCAATTGCCATCTCAAAATCAAGATCCCATTCATTATAGATTTTCTAATCACATGGATTGTTGAGGACTTTCTCTACATCATCATTTCAATTATAATCCTTTCATTTTTAACCTTTAACTCCCTATTAACATGATTCGAACTCAGATGGATATGCCTATCAGATAAATCTGAAATAATAAGTTTCACCCTGCACTAGCCGCTAAAAATCGATAAACAGATGTGCCTAGCACTAGTCGGTATAACTAAAAAATGGGTTGCCCAGCACTCCCCGACACAGTTGTATAACCCTGAACTCTTCTTATCCTATAGCATGCCAATTATACCTGACCTTGTCTGAACAGTTAATAGGGTAACAATTTCTCACATTCATTTATAATCAATCTTTCATTTCAATATCATAATCACAATCATTCAATCCATAATTTCCCATTCATAGCAACATGTTTCATCACAACGTTAGCACAATTTCACATTTCAAATAATATCTAATATTTCTGAATCTATTCATTTCAGTCCTTAATACAAATAACAAATTCAATCACATCATTTCAACTCACTAAATCAATTATAACTCACCTTATGAACTTACCATACAATGCAATGTAAAAATGCAACAATTGAGATAGTTCAGATTATAGAAACACAAACGGTAAGCTTTGAGATATTTATTGACAACTTTATATTTTTCGTTCATTTTTGAGGGATCTAGGTTAACGTTAGCTACGAATCAGAAATTTGTGTTTTTTAATTGTTACAAATTTACAATTGATCTAATTGTTTTTAGTGGTTAAGTGTTTTTCTTGTGTGTGTGAGGTTTTGCGTTCGAATCTTTCCCTTGAGTTTTTGTTATTGTTGTCTCAATTCCCTTCTTTCCCCATCTGACTTATATTTTATTTTTTCTCAACTGTGTACAAGAATGAACCTGTTGGTTCAGTGGTAAGGCTTTATCTTACCCAGAGGTCCCATGCTCAAATCCTTGTATGTGCAAGCAAAAAATATTTTTGGTTTCTCCAGTCTAAGTCATTCAAGATGTTGGAGTTTGACTCAAATTCAACTGTTGTGAGATTTGTTAGGTGGTTATTTAGTAGTTGAGTTGGGATTTTTATTAGTTTTTTTTTAAATTTATTATTATCAAAATTTCCCCAAAATTCTCCCACACACTTTCTAACGTCTCACACTTTCCCTCACTCTTTCCACATTCTATTTCCAATTGTTGCTAATTGAGTTTTGCCATTTTCTCTTTTGGCCTTCTTTCCTTGTTTTTCCTTCTATTGCCTCTTTTCTTTCATTCCTTGTTCTACTTTCTTGGTGTTTTTCTTTGTGTTGTTGGATGTTTGAGATTTAGGTGCTTCTGGTTAATATGGTAATATCTCTGATAATAGTTTCTATTTACCTTAAAGGATGTTTTGTTTTTGTTTTACATAACTATGTGTGTGTGTGTGTCTGTGTAAGATTCAATTTAATTAATGGTTTGGTGTACTGCTAGGAGAAGTTCATGAAATGCATGACATCTTTCCGGTGAGTTAGGAGATTTTTAGGATTGTCGCTTCTATTCTGGGTAAGTAATCAAATGTCTAAAGACTAATTTTTGATTTGTTAAGATCTACTGTAAGCAATTGTAACCAAATTAGTGGTTTAAATTTAGTGTTTCGTTACTAAAATTGGTTGTTTTAAATGTTAATTTTAGCTTTCGAAATTCTCATTGTTGGATTGGCATCAAAAACTGACCAGGCGTGTAATAAAAAACCTGAAAAAATAACGAACAACAAGAAGCCAAAAAGTGAACTGTTGACACCACTCGGCCATGTGGGACACACAGGCTGGGTTATTTGGGTCTGTGTGGACCACACGGGCTAGGCCAATTAGGCCGTGTGGGTGATAAAGCATAAATTATACATATTTTTACCTCATACTTAGCCTAAATTCTAGATAAATTATCATTGAATTTGTGGAAATTGGTGCTCCTAATCCTTTTATTTCATGTTTTATATTTAGGAGAGCATAACAAAGAGAAAAGAGCAAGAAACAGGCCGAAAATGGGAAAATTAGGCCCAACTCAGTAATCAACATGGCCTGGAGGTTTACCACACGGCCGTGCCACTTTAATAAGCTCGAGGACGGCCAGGTAGTCGATCCACACGGGCATGGCACACGAGCGTGTCCCTGTTATGAGGAAGTTCAATTTCACTCGAAAAAGGGCATTTAGGGGCTAAGAAAGGCATTCAAAAACTCTATATAAAGACCCTAGTAGGCAACTACAAGGGTGTGCTTTTCTCCCGCCAAGGAGACATTATTTTCCAGCCAAGATAGGGAGTTGAAGATAGGGAATTACTCGAAGGGAGCCGATTGATCCATCTCAGAAGCCAGGATTTACATCAAGACAAAGGATCTCCCTTCAATCCTTTTAGGAGTTTTGGGTTTTCTTATGTTTTGTTATTTTATTTCTTCTGAGATGTTTTCTTTTATAATTATGAACTAAAACCCCAAATATCTAAGGGGGATAAAACTTAAGACAGATCTTGTTATTGTTATCTGAGCTGTGTGTAAATATTTGATTTGTTCTTAATTGTGTTTTTAATTCTTAAATTGATATGTCCGGGATATTGATTTAAGTCGAATGTGCCTATGTAGAGGAGCAAAAATCCCTGCATAGGAGTAGATCCAACACAATCAAGCGGAGTTTATCACAATCCTAGACATAGGACGATGAAAATCTACTGGATTAGAGTCAAATCTAATATGGGGAGCCATAGATCGAGTTAATGCAAGACTAGGGGTTTTAACTAGAATGAGATTTCAGTTAATCAACCTAGGATTAGTTGTTCTTATCCTCAATAGAGGTATTAACATAATTTAGGGATCTCTACGGATCAAATCAAATGAAGAAATCATTTGGTTCAGAGTTAGATAACAAGTGAAGTCTAGGTGGATTCTTCCTTAGGTATTGCCTTAATCAATCAGGTTTCCCAAAAGCAATTTCCCAATTTACTCTTTGTCATTTCTTTAGTTAGTTTAGATTAGTTTACAACCAAAACCCCTCTTTATTTTTAGGCTAGATAATAGGAAGGAAGTCATTACTAGTACTCATAGTTCCTTGGATTCAATATTTCGGTCTTGCCACTGACTATACTACTATTCGATAGGTGCACTTGCCTTTTATCATGATATTAGTTAGTTTCCAGGTATGATCAGATTTTATTACTTTATCATCATGATATTAGTTAGTTTCCAGGTATGATCAGATTTTATTACTTTATCATCATCACTCGAGATCACGATCAAGTTTTTGGCGCTGTTGCCGGGGAATTAAGATATTAGGAACACTCGATTTCTAGTACTTTAGCCATTATTACTTTTATTTATTTTTAGTTTTTATTTTTTCTTTTATTTTTATTTACTAAAAGTTTCTTTCCTTCCAGGTATTTTTAGTTTATGACTAGAAGAAACCTAGGAGGGCCACTGCTTTTTGACGATGATTTAGAAGCTACAGTTCGTAGAAATCGCTGAGAGATAAGAGGAAGCTTACAATATCCAGAACAAAGTCAAGAAAAAGAACCTGAACCTATTCCAAAGTTGGAAGCAAATCAGGATAATCAGCTACCTCCTGTAATAGTCGCAAATCCTATTGATCAAAATCTTACTCCACATACTATGTATGATTATGCTAGACCTAATTTAGCAGGCACTGAATCTAGCATTATTAGGCCGACCATTGCTGTAAATAATTTTGAATTGAAACCTAACACTATTCAAATGATACAACAATTTGTTCAGTTTGATGGTTTGCAGGATACATATTCTAACTCGCATCTAGCCAACTTTTTGGAATTATGCAATACATTCAAAATAAATGGCGTTTCAGATGATACCATTCGCCTTAGGCTATTCCTGTTCTCCTTGAGAAACAAAGCTAAACAGTGGTTAAATTCTCTACGACAGAAAAGTTTTTGCTCAAATATTTCCCGCCGGCTAAAACGGCTAAATTAAGGAATGATATTTCTTCTTTTGTGCATATAGATTTAGAAACACTTTACGACGCATGGGAGAGATACAAAGATCTCTTGAAAAGGTGCCCTTACCATGGGTTACCTCTGTGGCTACAAGTTCAAACTTTCCACAACAGCTTGAATCCTTCGACAAGGCAAATGATTGACGTAGCCACCGGTGGAACAATCAACAACAAAACGCCAGAAGCAGCTTACGAGTTTATAGAAGAGATGTCACTAAATAACTATCAGTGGCAAGTCATGAGAACAAAGCCACAAAAAGCTGCTGGAGTTTTTAATATTGATGCAGTCACTATGCTTTCTAATTAGGTAGAACTTCTTAATAAAAAGATTGATAACTTTGTTGGTTCTACACAGGTACACCCAGTGATGCAATGTGACTCAATTCAGGGAAACGTGTATAATCCTGATTTCTCATCCTGTGGACAGGACATGGAAACTGAGCAAGCCAACTATATGGGTAACAATTCTAGATCTCAAAATAACCCTTATAGTAACACTTACAATGCAGGTTGGCAGAACCACCTTAATTTTTCATGGGAAGGACAAGGAAATCAAAGACAACCACCTCCTCCGGGATTTCAACAGCCACCATTCCAACAAAAGAAAAAGCCAAATCTTGAAGAGATGCTCACAAAATTTATTGTCGTGTCAGAAACTCGTTTTCAAAACACCAAAATAGCGCTAAAGAACCAGCAAGCATCCATTCAATGACTTGAAACTCAAATAGGCCACCTCGTTAAGCTAATTTCTGAAAGACCGCAAGGTAGGGTACCGAGCATCACTGAAACTAATCCTAATGAGCAACTTAGTGCCGTGGATACAATAGATGAAGAAGGGATAACCAAAACCAACCCAGAGCCATGAAAGAAGACTATGGTAAGTAAAGGTAAGGATGAGGTAAGTTCCAAAGATGCATTTGTCAAAAAGTATAAACCTCGTATCCCATACCCAAATGCGCTAGGGAAAGACCACATAGATGAGCAATTCGGTAAGTTCCTTAAACTTATAAAGAAACTACATATTAACTTACCGTTTATTGAAGTGCTATCGCAGATGCCAAATGCCATTAAGTTTTTAAGAGAGCAACTGACGAATAAATGGAAGCTTGATGAGACATCTCATGTGGAACTGAATGTAGTATGCTCAGCTATTTTACAGAATAAGCTGCCCAACAAACTAAAAGATCCAGGGAGTTTTACAATTCCTTGTTTACTTGGTAGCTTAGACGTCAAAAATGCTTTAGCTGATTTAGGGGCTAGTATTAATGTAATGCCTTATAAATTGTTTAAACAACTAGGCCTTGGAAAACATAAACAAACTAAGATGAGTATCCAATTGGCTGATAAGACCATTAGATTTCCAAGGGGAATAATTGAAGATGTGCTTGTCAAAATTGATAAATTTATATTCCCAGTCGACTTTGTTGTGCTAGACATTGATGAGGATAGCAATGTACCCTTAATCCTAAGGCGTTCTTTTTTAGCAACTGCTAGAACAATAATTGATGTAGGAACAGGCGAGCTTACACTACGTGTAGGTGATGACAAAGTTACTTTACAAGCTCGAAACCCGATTAAAATTGTTGATGATAAAAAAACTATTTCGAATTATTGTAAAAAGAATGATCTCACCACCCAACCTTTTGTGCAGGATACATTCCACATAAAGGCAACCCAACCACAGACAAGTCCATCCAAGGAAGACGTACATGAAAAGCGAATGCTTCAGATTGAGGAACTAGATGAGTGGCTAAACTATCAAGAAAAACCAAAAATATGCCACACCAACCCAAAGCATCACCAGGACAATCCTCAGGTAAAAACGAATCAAATCAAGGTAGGGGATAAGGTAATCTTAGGGGAAGACGATCCCCGAATCTTGAATTCAAAAGAACATACAAGTGATACACCTTACTTCACGGTAATGAAAATCTTTCCCTATGGTACAATCGAGATAAAACATGAATCACTCGGCACTTTCAAGGTAAATCACTCTCGACTCAAGTCTTATGTTGATAATGAAATTGAAAGCAGAATAGAAGAGTATCAACTCTTCAAGACACCGTGACCGAACAAGCTTGAGAAAAGTCGAGCTTAGACTATAAATAAGCACTTCTCGAGAGGCAACTCGAGCACTGACTTAGCAAATTCTTTTACTTAGGCTCTCTAATACATCAACTAACCCTTTGAATGCAAGTTTTTTGAGCCATACAGCCATGCCCACGAGCGTGCCTAAGGCTGTGTGGACACCACAAGCAGAGACACGGCTGTGCAATATGGTAGTTTATGAGCAGGGTAAGATCTCCCTATGCACGGGCTTCGATAACTTGCCACGGCCGTGCGATGTGGCCGTGGCCAAACCTGTTAATCCAACACGAGCGTATGACATGCCCGTGCCTTAAGATCGTGCTTGAGCCTGCCATTTTATACACGGGCATGTGACCCCTTACACGGTCGTGGGAGAAGCGAACACTGAAGGACATGGTCATGCGACACGGCCGTGTGCCCTAACATGCCCTAGGAACACGGGCGTGTGACACAAATTCGGCGCGTCAAAATCCCTAATTTTTGAACTGCACGGGCTAACCGCTGAGTCATACGGGCGTGTGCCATGCCCATGTGACCCAAAATCCTATATAAACCCCTACTATTCATCTTCTTCTCCACTAAAACCCTACAAATCCCTCCACCTAAAACCCATACCAACCTTCTCTAGCGCCACCGCCAGCCTCAACCACACTTCCATGCCCATGCAACACACTCCACGATCGTGCTCCGCCCCATAACCACCCATTCAGTTCCCTTTTCTTACTCTTTCTCTTAGTTTCTAATGTCTTTTATCTATTTTTATGTTAATAGTTTCATTTATTTCGTTATTTGCATTATTATTGATAGAAATTCATTCATTTAGCATGATTAATCTAGAATGCTCATTATGCCATTTAGGAACATCTCTTGGCTGCTACTTATCACTATCTTGAGAAATTTGAAATTTTCTATCTATTGATACCCATTTTTCAATGAGATGATCCTATGCTTGCATGACTTATTTAGAAATCTTGGTTAGTTTAAGTTGTAAATAGGAACTTATGAATATTCCTATCTTTATTTACAATTTTTTAGGACTAATGCATACATTTTCCCATTTTGTTTTATTTTAGAAATCCTTTCGTCTTCTCGCAGAAAGAAAGTTGATGTCCCTACTTCCAAAAAGTAAAAGGGACCTAGTGGTTCCATTTCTAGACCCACCGCTGAAGTCTGACACCCTTTCCTCCAATTCCCGTAGAACTCCCAAGAAGAACTGTTTCAAATGCCACGGGCGCGACCCCTCGGTGTAGGAAGATGCATTGATTGGGCCGCATTAGAGCAGGTCCAGCTAACTGACGAGGTCCGGGCCTTATTAACAATGGACCCATGGGACCAGTTCTTTCAAATCATAGAGCCTAGCTATCTCGAGCTCACCCTCAAGTTCTGCTCCACATTCCATCTCCAGACGGTGATGAGCCAACACGATGATCCAGGAACGATACAATTCCATCTAAGAGGCCTCATCCGTCAAGGAGGCCTTGTCCGTCAACTCAATGTATCAGAGTTCAGTACAGCACTAGGCCCGTACACTGAGCAGTTTGTGGAGGAAGAGGATCTCTCAGAACTCCACCATCACGTCCACATCTCTCCAATCAACTGCTAGCGTGCCCTAGTCCCTAGCCAGCCTACATACAACCCCAGTCGCTCTAAAGTGACCGCTCTCGCCCCATCTTTGAGGTACATGCACGCCCTACTTGGACATATACTGATGAGCAGACGCGAGAGTATCGATGTCGTCAACACCTATTACGCTTACTTTTTATGGAGCATGGCGCATATTCACGTGATTGACCTCACCTACTTCATTGCCCATGTCATCCAACACCATACAGAGCAACACCGTAGGGGCGTGATTTTGATGGGCCCATACATCACGTGATTGGCCCGCTACTTCGGCCTACTTAACACCGCGGCCCAAACATCCTCTTATACACTGATCGGCCAGATGTCCCCACAGGGCATCCAAACTATGCTACATATGAGGATCATTCAGCACCGACCTGGGACCGATCCTCTACAATACCATCCATTCCGGGATGCCGAGCAGGAAGACCTCGAGGACATTACTGATGATGTCCCACCACCGGAGGAGACACCTACTGAGCCACCACCCACTCGCCGCTCAGTTCATGCGGCAGCTTCAGGCTACGTTACTCTTGAGCAGTTCGCCCAATTCCAGCAACAATGTTTTCAACGACTTGATCACATTGACGCAAACTTAGCTCAGATTTGTCAGCAACTCCACCTCGCGGACCATCTGAGGATTAGAACTTTCTATTCCTCTTATCTTCTTTTTTATTTGCTTTCTTGATCTTTCTTTTTACCTTTTCTCGCATTTTATGTTTCTTTAGAATTTTTAAAATTTTTTTTATCTTTATTTTGATCTTTATGTTTATTGAATATTTTAGTTTAGATTCCAATTTTATTTTCATCTCGGCTATTCCCTAACGAGAAAATTATGCTTAACTTAAATCCTTAAACACTTATTTATGCTATCGTAGTTTCAAAGGAGCTTTACAGCTCATACCCATATCTAATGGGAAAACCTGCCACAACTGCCAGCTCTTATAATTCCAATATCTGTCTCTACAAATTCATCCAAAATTCAGGGAGTTTCACTTCTCTCCCTATCTTATGATTTTATGCTTCTATTGCTGCTAATGTATCTTTGTACATTGAGGGCAATGTACATCTTAAGTGTGGGGGGGGATTCACTTTCAGTCATTGCATTCTCTTTAAATCCCTGAATTTCATACTACTAACTTGTTGCATTGTTCTCAAATTTTGAATTCTCACTTTTACTCCCTGTATTAGTCTCAATATCCTATTGGGAATTAATTCTGATTGATTTATAATTTTTATTGATATGTTGAGAATTAAGACATAGGTACTTATATTTTGATTATTCAAACTTTAAGACATTAGGGAATTAAGCTAAGTTGAAATTCTTGAGAATTTAAATTTTTTCTAAGTTATTTTCCCTAATTTTAAGTATTAGCTTGAGATTTGAAATTCGCAGGATTGACATCAAAAGCCATAATTCTAGTGAGATTTTTAAGCCTTTTGAGCATACATCCTTTCGTGCTCACTTTTATTGTTGCTTTGAACAAGTCAATAATGATTTGTTATTCTATAACTTGCTTCGATTATACATGTCGAGACCACATCATTGATTTGATATACCGAAATGATAAAGGCACCTAGGTTCTAACCCACTTACTCCATAAAAGCCTACCTCCATAAATTAACCCCTAGTGAACCCCATTGAGCCTAACAACCCATTCATTGACTTACCCTCAATATTAACCTATAACCCATTTTTGTTGAACCCCATTCAATTATTTTGATCCCTATTTTTGTCAAGATTTGAGTTGAATTATCATCTAGCTTTGTTCTCTTTTTCAGTTTGTAAAGTTTAAAAATATTTAATTTAAATATTTGATTTATTCTTAAAAAAAAGGTGTATATACAGTTAATTCAGTTATAATTCATATTTTAGTTATAGTTTAATATTTTTGCATATTTCTATTATAAGCTTCCGAATCCAAAACGATGTCATCATAAGGCTTAGCTCTAGGAGTATGTTTTAGTGATAGAGATTTTTCTAGCTAGATAATTTTTCAGTTTAATCTCGATTCTAACCTTCTTTTTCAGCTTGTGACAACACCCCTAACCAAAGCCCCATTACAACCATTGAAAGACCTTTTGATCAATGTGTCATGTCAATCTATAGTGGTGGAGATTTGATTTTCCTGCAGGCTTATAGTAATAACTTTTTAGGTTGACTAATGAATGCTTAATTTTTGAACCCTAAACACTTTGAGTGGATAGAGTGAATCTTTAGTGAGGATGTCAGCTCTTGTTGATTTTGATTAAGAGGTAATTACTTAAGAGAAGGGAGAAAACCTATGTTTCTGTGATAAAATTCTCAACTTAGAGTGTTTGAAACTTTAATGTTTTTCTGGTTGAATATTCATTGTATGATTACTTGTAGATTAGTTTGAAATATTATTAATAAGGATTATAAGTTGAGAGGAATGATTTTTAATTGTGAATTGAGATTTTGCTTGAGGACAAGTAAAGGCTTAAGTGTCGGGGTATTTGATAAACCATAAATTATACATATTTTTACCTCATGCTTAGCCTAAATTCTGGATGAATTATCATTGAATTTGTGGAAATTGGTGCTCCTAATCCTTTTATTTCATGTTTTATACGTAGGAGAGCATAAGGAAGAGAAAAGAGGAGGAAACGGGCCGAAAACGGGCAAATTAGGCCCAACTCAGTAATCAACACGGCTTGGAGGTTTGCCACATGGCCATGCCACTTTGACAGGCTCAAGCACGGCCTGGTAGTCAATCCACACGGGCGTGGCACATGGGGGTGTCCCTGTCCTGAGGAAGTTTAATTTCACTTGGAAAAGGGCACTTAGGGGCTAAGAAAGACATTCCAAAACTCTATATAAAGACCCTAGGAGGCAACTACAAGGGTGTGCTTTTCTCCCGCCAAGGAGACATTATTTTCTCGCCAAGACGGGGAGTTGAAGACAGGGAATTACTCGAAGGGAAGCCGATTGATCCATCTCAAAAGCCAGGATCTACATCAAGACAAAGGATCTCTATTCAATCCTTTCAGGAGTTTTGGGTTTTCTTATGTTTTGTTATTTTATTTCTTCTGAGATGTTTTCTTTTATAATTATGAACTAAAACCCCAAATATCTAAGGGGAATGAAACCTAAGACAGATATTGTTATTGTTATCTGAGCTGTGTGATAAATATTTGATTTGTTCTTAATTGTGTTTTCAATTCTTAAATTGATATATCCGGGATATTGATTTAAGTCGAATGTGCCTATTTAGAGGATCAAAAGTCCCTGCATAGGAGTAGATCCAACATAATTAACCGGAGTTGATCACAATTCTAGACATAGGACGACGAAAATCTGCCGGATTAGGGTCAAATCTAATATGGGGAGCCATAGATCGAGTTAATGCAAGACTAGGGGTTTTAACTAGAAAGAGATTTCAATTAATCAACCTAGGATTAGTTGTTCTTATCCTCAACAGAGGTATTAACATAATTTAGGGATCTCTACGGATCAAATCAAATGAAGAAATCATCTAGTTCAAAGTTAGATAACAAGTGAAGTCTAGGTGGATTCTTCCTTAGGTATTGCCTTAATCAATCAGTTTTCCCAAAAGCAATTTTCCAATTTACTCTTTGTCGTTTCTTTAGTTAGTTTAGATTAGTTTGCAACCAAAACCCCTCTTTATTTTTAGGCTAGATAATAAGAAGGAAGTCATTACTAGTACTCATAGTTCATTGGATTCGATATTCTGGTCTTGCCACTGACTATACTACTATTCGATAGGTGCACTTGCCTTTAGTTTCTAGGTACGATCAAATTTTATTACTTTATCATCATCACTCGAGATCACAATCAGTGGGCCACAAGGGCGTTGACCTATTTTCCGTAAAATTTAGTTAGGGTCGTATTTAAAGTGCAATTTGAGATTATTCACTTCGTAGGTTTTGAAATGTAATATGTATGTATTATGAATATGAAATCTAATAATTTGTCTCTGTTTATGTGATTTCTGAAAGTATGATAACATGTGTATAGCATGTATGACATATGCATATGATATCTATATAGTATTACATGTGCATTGGGGTGATATAATGATATGACATGGAAAGTGTTGGCAGTTTAATGATCTATCTTATCTGATGGTTTAAACTACATATCTGTTGTGGTGGCTTAGCCGCACTTATCTGATTCTAGTAGGCAACGGCATTGTATCTGGTAGCTTGACTGCACAACTCTGAAAAGTGACATGTGTTCACTTATGGGTGTGTGGGGTTGGATGGGTATTCATTACCCTAATTCATGTGTAGGGTAGGATGAAGATGGTGTGTAACGGATGGGGTAGGATTTGACTCTAAATCTTAATTGCATTCATATATGATTCTAAAATTGTAATTTCATCTATATCTGATTTGCATTTGTTTCTGTATCTGTTAATGTATTTGTATCTGCTCTGTTTGTTTGGTATGAGTTACACACTGAGCTTGTAAGCTCACCCTTTTTCTTATGCTCTCAGATAATCATCAAACTTAGGACCAGATAGCATATAGGAGCTCGGACTGGTTTCTTAGAAAATAAATGGTTATTAAAAGACTTTGTGTTTTATAATGGGCTTTTTGGACTGTAAATTATTTGGGACTTTATTTTTTATTTGATTTGGTTTTTGGTTGGATTTAGCATTTGCTTATTTTAAAATTGCAAACCTATCTGTTTTTACAGACTAAATTACGGTTTTCAAATTTAATAACTCAGAAATTTTCACTGCAAAATATAGTATTCACTTATGTGCTTCTCTAAAATAAAATAAATAGTTTTAATGAGTAATTTCCTAAAAACTGGGAAATGATTTTCCAAAATTAATATTATCAAACACATCGTTTTGAATTCAAATCCTAGGTTTAAAACAAGTTAATGTAATTCCTCAAGATTCGACCATAATGTCTAGGCCGGGTGTGGAGTGTTATAAAAACAAATAAGACCTTTCATCAATACATAACCAAATTCACATTCGATTTCTAATTTATGTAACTTTGACGTTTTATTCAATTTAGTCCCTAAAATCGAGAATAACATAACTTTCAAATTTAACCTCCAAATTTTATGTCATATTAACTCTAGTCCTAATTAGACTTCCTATTTTTCATTTCTACCAAAAATGTTATTCATTTTAGTCTCTATTCAACAAAACCATCAATTAACTTTACAATTTAGTCCTTTTTCAACTCTAAACTTAAAATCTATCAAATTAACATCCAAAGCTTTAACTATTCAACCATGGAAACATTCTCAGTCTTTCACAGTACCTAAAAAAATGTCATGGGTTAGCTAACTTAAGCTATTAGAGTTCCAAAAACAAAAAAAATTATAAGAAAATAGACTAAATTGACTAAATAATTGAAGCTTGGAACCTTTGAAACCCTTATCCAAAAGCTTCTCCTTTAAATTTCTATGGTGTTTTGGTTTGTGGAAGAAGAAGAAGAAAGGCTTTCTCTTTATTTCCACCAAGTTAACTTTTATTTAACCATTTCATAATTCATTTTCTTTTAATTATTATTATTTAATGTTTTAGTGAATTAACCCAACAACTGTCCACACACATATATAAGGATGGTGCAATTACCAATTTAATCCTTGACCTACGTTTATAATTAAAAATCCTTTAGCAATTAAAATTTTACTACTTTTATAATTTAGTCTTGAACCCTAATTAAGCAATAATTTGACAAAATTACCTGACTAAAATTCAATTCACTTTTAACACCACTGACTTTCGGGTCATTACAATATTGATTGAGTACAGAAACTGGAAATCCATAGTAATTATTGAGCGATCCACAATTTGAACAAAGAACAAGAGCAATTGAACAATAACTAAAAAATAGAATTCAAAATAAAAATATTAAAACTTCAAAAGTAAAATCCTAATAAAAGAATTAAAACTAAAACGAAAGGAAAAAGTCCCCTATTAAGTTCTAAGTAATCATATTTATAGGAGCCTTGTTAGTTGACTTATTAGGCTTAATACAATTGGCTGAACATGAATATTTGAGGTTGTGTTGATGGAAAACACCCTTGCTGATTTAAATGGTCTTGTCGCAGTTGTGTCATGATACACTCAAGCCCGTGTCGCAACACCGAAGACAGTATACTCCTTTATGGTGCGTCTAGGGTTGTGTCACAACATCCTCTAGTATGTGTCACAACATAGAAGATAATATGCTCCTTAGGTAGTCTAAAAGGTGTGTTGCGACATCCAAGCAATATGTTTCAACATAGAGAGTAGTCCACTAAATCATTGGCCTAAATTGGGGTTCCGTACACTCAACTAGCACATCAGTCCTCCATTTGGCCTGAATCGGCCTAAATGGTCATAAAGCACCCCAAATTACTCACTTTATTCACTGCATACTTGAAATAGAAACTTAATAAAAACATTACTTATTTGCTAGAAAACAAGCTTAGTAAGTATCCAAAATGACCTAATTTGCCGCAAAGACTTGTGACAGATCAACTACGAGATGACACGTTCGTTGCTGGAGCAACTACAATCTTAATTCACCAGTTTATACATACTATAAAGTTCAACACATAATTACAACATGTTACATGATCATATTCAAAATGTAAATGAGCTAATAAAAACTCTTTTGATAACCCAAAACCAGCTAAGGACTAAAATATAAAATTCTCAAATTAACAAGTTGGTTTTGTGACTCTGTAAGGATCATGTCGTGGCATCTAGGGTAGAAGCTTGGTGTTGCAACTTCAATAGTATAGTGTTGTGACTTCGAAAATAGGAGATTGACGTTGCAACTTCAACAAGGGATGTTGCGATGTTGAGGGTTGATTTTGCGACATCCATAAAGTGGTGTCTCGACATTGAAGGTAGACTCCTTCCATACTTGTATCATTTGATTTCAACCTACTAATTTACAAAACTAAAATGTTCTATAGACACAAAAATACAATTCATCTCATCATATATTTCCATTTATGAAAGCTTACGAAATAGAACCAAATTGTAAGGTTTTCAAATTTTCAGAACAAGTATCGATATGATAGGTACCGATACCATTTTTATCTCTGATGTTTCAAAAAATTTAAATTAAATCAAGAAGTATCTATACTAGGGTTGAAGTACCGTTACTTTCTTTATGTATCAATACTTACCTTTAGTATCAATACCATTTTAGTATTCTATTTTGCAAACATTTGATTGAAAAACATAATGTATCGATATCTTAATGCCAAATATGTCAAAATCTTCCATTTGGTCTATTCTCATGCCCTAACACAATATAGCATTGGTTTTTTTCTTATAAACACATTACCAATATGCAAATATCAATTCAAAATATACCAAAACACCACAATACCAACAATTATCCAATCAACAATTATCCAATCAGACAAACATTTATACTTTATAAAGTTATCCTAACATACCAAATCAATTCATTCTTATGCTTTTATCTATGGTAAACCATCTTGCCAAACCATTTCACATTCAAAATGCCATACATGTTATCAACCAAACATATATACATATAGGCAATAATTTTATCAAAGATCAACACTTAGCCACTATTAAAACCAAAATATTGTTTCCAAATAAACTCATGTTTAAAACACATATGTACATGCCACATAACCAGGATTTAAACGAATAAAAGTCTATGAATTCACTAATAGGATAGTGTGAGCTTCGTGGTGATCCAACCAACATGTTTTACAAAATCAAAGATCTAGAAGGAAAACAAAGACAATGAGTAAGCATTTTACTTAACTTACCTTGACATTACAACAAATTAGCATTTGCAATCATTCGTACAAACATAGCAATCCTTTGGCATCTTACACTTTCATGTACATTCAACTAATACATCAAATAAGTTAGTTCAATCATATGTTATAAGCTTATAACACATTCATACAATGGTATAACATTTCATCACAAACATATACCAATAAATCATATCCAATTTGTAACATATATATATATTCATTCTGAGTATTTCATTTCCATTTAGTACCTATTCTATTTTTGTTGTTTGCCCAAATAACTAAAGTAAATTGAACTCAGATACACGGGACTTTACTTACATATGTTGTCACATCCCGAAAATCGGGTTAGTAGAATTGAACATTAGATTGTGGTTTTGAGAGAAAAATCAAATTTTATGTCATAGGAATTAAAAAGGATAAAATAATTAATTAGTTAATAATAGTAAAAATAATAATTAAATTAAATAATTATGGTATTAATAATTGGGGAATTAGTAATAATAATAATAAAGACTGATTTGGGAATAGTGGTTAAAGTAGAGGTTAAATGTGTAAATTAAAAACTAGTGGTTAAAAGGGGAGCTATTAGAAGAAGGGAGAAATAGGAGAGGACTTAGAGGGCAAATAGCCTAATCTTTAAAAAAATGGTTGGCTATAAAAGCCACTTGCCTCCCAAGCTCTCTCCATTTCTTTTTCAATTTTAAAATTTGTTAGATCTAGAATGGAAAATTTTCTCTCAAAAATTTCTACATCTCTTATATTTTCTTGGCAACCAAACACTCTTTATTCTTTCAATTTCTCAAGAAAATCACTCTTTCTTCTCCAATTTCTCACCTAAACTTAGCTCGTTTTTGGTCAATTGGTATAAATTCTGGAGGTTTTTGAATTAAAGGTAAATCTATTATTTTATTATGTATTAAATTTTTATTAGGTGTTTTTAATTTGAATTTTCATAGATCTAAGCAAGAAAATTAAAGATCCATGGTTTTAAAGCTATTTTTTATATAAAAATGGTGAATCTCCTAATAAATAGCTAAGAGATGTTTTTAAAATGATTTGTAGTATATTTTGACGACATTAAGAGGTTTACAAATTCAATTTATCAAAATCTTTAAGTAATTGCATGAATTAAATGATTTTCTTTTGAGATTGAGGATGAACAAGGTTTTTTTGAAAAAATATTAATTAAAGAAATTGAGCAAATTTAGAGATCTAGATCTATAATTAGGCACAAGTTAGGGGGTTAGGAGGAAGAAATTAAGGATCTAATTAAGTTAAAAAGAAGAAATTAAGCGAAATAGATTGTACAAAATAAGTTAAATAAGTATGTGTGAGTGGAGAGCCATTGTACGAACGTAAAGAGGGTAAAATAGATTATTTTTGAATGCTTAGTAATATGGATATTTTTATCTAAAGCTTAAAATGTTGGTGGAGCCTCAACAAACTGGGATAAAAGCAAGCAAAAAGTTGTCTAGTTTGACAAGCCGTGGTGAGCTTGTAACATCCTGATATAGGGCCTAGTTAGAATAGTGGTTTCGAGACCATAAATCTGAAGTAGAAATGTTTGTTTTATGATTATTTTGATGTCCATGACATGTTTGCATGATTTGTGAAAGTTTCATGAAGAAATTTTGTGAATAAGTGCCCAATTTAACTTTTAGGACTAAATTACAAAGTTGTAAAATATGAGGTTGTAGAAGCTTTAGGGTACTTAATTGAAATGCATGTGTAAATTAGAGGTCCTTATTTAGTAAATAGACCATTTTATGTCATAATGGACAAAAATAGACATGGAAGGGAAAAATCTCAAGGACGGGCCTTAAGGGCATTTTGGTCATTTAGTTATTAAGTTAATAAAAAGGGAAAAAGAAAGCAAAAATGTGCTCATCTTCTCCATGCCATATTCGAAAATCCCTAAGGAGCCATAGCTAGGGTTTTTCAACTTCCAAGCTTCATAGTAAGTACATCCTAGCCCCGTTTTAATGCTTTTTACATTTTTTTAAACCCTTGTAACCCAATTTACCTATTTCTAGCCATATTTTGAGCTAGGGTTCATGTTCAAAAATTTACCCATGTGTGACATGCATGTATTTTGATGTTTAATGAAGGAATATAAAAGTTTGATGTGTGATAAACATCTTTTACTAAGTGATTTTTTCATAAAAACACCTAAAAAGGACCTTTTGTAAAAGTTGTAAAATGAGTAGTAAAAGTTTGAAATGAATGAAAATGTGGGTTATTATGGGCATGTGTCAGGTTCGGCTAGGCTTGGGTAACAAAGAAAATGAGTACATTTCTTTTTTCGAGCTTAGGGACTAATTTGTAAATATATGAATGTTTAGGGGAAAAATTGTAATTTTTCCAAAGTATGATTTATGGACTGATTTGAACAATGTGATAATTAAATAAATGAAATTTTCTATTATAGATCGAGAGGAAAGAGGTCCAAACCTAAACCGAAGGAAGAACAAAGTTGAGGACTAAAACGAATAACTAGTCATATTTTGGGTACCGAGATAAGTTTGTGGGTAAATAATGGAACACTATGTTATTATGTGTTTAATGCTTTAATTGTTGCATGATATGTATAATTGTTTCATAAATTTTGGTTACAATTACTCGATGACGATGTAACGAGGTTTAAAGTTTCAGAATCCCAATTGAACCTTAGGAATAGATAGGATACAAATGTCATGACATTAGGGTTATATGTGATTGAGACAGCCCTATTTTCGACCCTAGTCGGGAAGTGGTTTCGGGACCACTAAACCGAATTATAAAAATAATTAAATACGATATTTTATGTCAAATTGGTGTGATAATTGTATGTGTGTAATTGAGATGTTTGAATTTGACATATTGAATGTGATTATCAAACTAAAGGATTTATGTGACAAGAACTATGATATGAGTGGCTAAATTCATAAAAGAAGTTGTATAAGGTTTCAAATTAAGGGACTTGCATGTCAAATTAACCATTTGGCATTTAGTGGCCGGCCATGCATGATGATTAGCCAAAATAAATTATATTTTTTATTTTGTTATGATTAAATTATGTGAAATCATGCCTAATGGGATAATAAAATGAATAAAATAACAAAAGAAAGGGTGAAAAGAACAAAGTGGATTCATTGTTCTTCTTTGCCGTGAACTTGAAAAGAAAAGAGGGGAGAAATAAGCTACCATTCGGTCACTTTGCTTGTTTCAATTTTTAAGGTAAAAATCATGTTAGTTTGCTTAGATTTTATGAATTCAAGTCAATAATTAAGCTTATGTTACAACCCATGTATTGATTTTTGAATTGGGTGTGAATGTTACATTCGGTCATGGAAGAATCATAGAGAACTTTGTTGCTTTTGAGTTCTATGACATATGTAGTGTATTATGGAGTCTTAAGGGATGTTTTGAAGTTAAAATTGTAGGAATTCATGATGGCATGCTTAAATTATACCAATTTTGCTTTGAATGGTTTTTAAATTAAAAGAGGACATTCGGCTATGGGGGTTGTGATGTTTTATTGATTAATGATGTTTTGATGTTTTGGGAGCAAGATTTCTTTGTTTGAATGAGAAGAAAAACAAATTTGATGTTGGGGTGTAAGCTAGCCGAATGGAATGTTGGATGTTTAGTAAATAAGGATTTGGTCATGGTTTATTTTTTTTTGGGATTGTTAAATGACATTGTTTATTTGGAAAATAATGGTTTATGGAATTGAAGTGAATTTGGAAAAAAAAAATGATGTACATTCAGACTTTGAGATAATGGTGTATATTGTACTTAAATTTAGAAATTTTATGTGTGTATAATTTTGTAAGGTAGGGCATTGAATTTGATAATAATGTTATTATAGGTATTTAGTTGTGGCCGAATGGAATTTAGAATTTTAATAAGGGAAGAGGTACTTTTGATAAGTGCAAATACCTTGTGATCAAACTTAGTACTTGTGCAAAAATTGATGGGACACATTCGATTTTTGGAGAATTAGTAATTATGCTTGTGAACTAGATATAAATGCATGTGTGAGTGCCGAATGGCTTCAATTGTGATATAGCATATTTAGCTAGTCAAGGATTTAGTTGTGATGTAAGATGATTATTCATGGGACCGAATATGTATGTATGCATTTGAGTGTTTAATGAAATTTGAGTGTGGAGCTAAGATAGGTACTTGGCCATGGATACTTGTGTTCATTGATAATATTTTGGCATTTTATATTGAGTGAATAATAACTATGTGAATTTGGTAATAGATATTGAATAGTAAACTTGCTTATTTTTAGCTCAAGAGCTAAGAGAACCACACTCAGACAAAGGAAAGGCAAAGGTGGTGGAATAGTCGGTTCGTAAAGAATTATCGACCATCGAGGTAAGTTTTAAGTATTAAAATTCTATCATGTGAATTAATTTAATATGGTGTATGCGTTTGGTTACTCATAAAGAGGATTAGTCTAAACAAGTGACCTAAGACATGCGTAATGAGGAAGAGATGAGTAATATAGCCGATAGTCCTTTAGACCTATGAAGCCTTTAGAAAACAAATTGAAAAGCAATTTATTTAAATGCTTATTGACCGAATGTATGGGGAAAATGCCATGCTATGTGTTAATTTGTGAAGTGAATGAATGAGTAATAATTTATGACTAACCCTATGAAAATTTCAAGTGGTGAATTCAATATATGTGTATTTGTGCTATGATCTGGGTAGAATCCCGAAGGGCATATGTGCCAGAGTTTCATCCAGGTTAAGTCCTGAAGAGCCTTAGGGCTAGCGTTCAAAGCTGGGTCAAATCCCGAAGAGCCTTAGAGCTAGCGTTCAAAGCCGGGCCAAATCCCGAAGAGCCTTAGGGCTAGAGTGAAAAATTCGGTCTCAATAATTTCAATTAATGAGTTTACTATTATAAGCTAGCCAGGTATGTGTGGTACACAAATTGTAAACTAGTTTCTGTTGAATTATGTTTACCAATGAGTAATATTGGTTCTAATGAAGGTTTAGAGATGTATAAAGACTTGTGGCTTCCTTTCTCTACGTGAATTTATGATTTATGTGGACATGGACTTAGTTGATATTCAGCATATTCGTATAATGGTGGCAAATTTAGTTTTAGTTACATTCGGCTATAGGGTAAATTAAATAAGTATTCGAAATTTACTTTACTCTAGCTATTTGATTTAATTTTATTACTTAAACTTACTAAGCACATAAATGTTGACTCTGTTGCTTTTAACCTTCTGTTTTATAGATTTTGTTCGTTAGCTACGGTCTCGGGAATCTTGCACTCGAAGTCATCTCTATTATCAAGGCCCTGTTCGGTACTTAATAAGCTAAACTTTTGTAAATGGCATGTATAGGATGTTTTTTTTGTGTTGTTAATCAAGAAACTTTATTTTGGTGTTTGTAATTAAGCTCAGCCATGCGAAAATGGCTTTTCAAAACGCTTTACTTACATGTAGACTTTAAGATGTTAATATGTATTTTGAGTTATATACATTGCTTGAATAAGAGTTTGTATTTCTAAATAATAAAACTTTAGGGTTAGATATGTTTACTTGTAGGCATACGTAAATCTATGTATAAGCGAATCGGATGTTTATCCCAAGTGGTAGCTAGATAGGAATTTTAAATTTGAACCTAAAATACAAATAGACTCGGGTTAAGCTTTTGTTTGGCATGAGTAGCTTTTATCCATGAAGCTAGGTGTTTTGAGATTGATGATGTGTGTATTGTTTTATCTTTGTTCGTTTAACTTAGTCATGAAATTTCGGGTAATGCTTCTTGACCCGGTGGCGATGTGTGCGAGTCCTGGAGTGTTACAGTGATCCCATGTAAGACCATGTCTAGAACATGGCATTGGCATCGATATGTGATCCCATGTAAAACCATGTCTAGGACATGGTGTAACATCCCGAAAAAGGGCCTAAACGGAATAGTGACTGCGAAACCACAAATACGAGATAGAAAAGTTTATTATGATGAATTATCATGATTTACCGATTAATTGGATGGATGTGTTAGACTACCGATAAGAAATTTTATTAATTACAAATTTGTCTATTAGGGCTTATTTGAAAAGTTGCAAAATATGTATTCTAGTTTATAAAGTACTTGATTGAAATGGGGGTTTAAAGTAGAGGTCCTTAAATAGTAATTAGATCATTAAAGTTTGATGGACAAAAATAGACATGGTTAGTAAATAAGGTATTTAAGGGCATTTTGGTAAAATGCCTTAATTAATGAATAAAGACAAAATAACATGAAATAAGCTATCATCTTCTTCATTTCTTTTCTACATGGCCGAATGTAGCAAGGGAAAACCATGGCTAGGGTTTGTTCATCTTCCAAGCTTCATAGTAAGTCCATTCTAGATCCGTTTTTCATGTTTTTTACACTTTTTGAATCCTGGTAACTTGCTTAAGCTAATTCTACCATTAATTCGAGCTACGGTTTATATTTGGAAAATTACCCACAGGTGAATAGTGTGTATTTTGATGTTTTATGATAGAATATAAAGCTTAGAATTATGTTAAACGACTTCTGCTAAGCGATTTTCAATGAAAATGAGTAAAAGGGCATAATCAGTAAAAATTATTATTGTTCATAAGTGCATGTTAGGGCGAGAATTTGATGGTCATAGAAGGAAAAAGTTTATCAGCATGTTCTAAAACATAAGAATTAGGGATAAAGTTTAATTTCTAAGCTTTGGGCAAAAATGTAAATTTTGTAAAAATATGTTTTAGGTCCGAAATGATTAGTACATTGATTAACTAAGTGAAATATGATGTTTTAGATCCCGGAAAAAGAGATTTGGACCTAGAACGGGAGAAAAACTAAAAATCGAGAAAGTTGGTCAAAATGGTCGTGTTGGTATCAAGGTAAGTTCATGTGTTTAATAAGCATTTAATTAAGCATGTTTGAATGCTAAATTGATATATTAGTTATAAATGTTTTAGTATTGATTTTTGAATATAATGATAATAATTGAGAAATGATTCGACATTAAAAGTGAGAATTCGAATAAGGTTACATATAAGACCATAGTGGTAATGTGGCTTTGTATAAGATCAGAAGAAAGTTACAGTAAGCCTTGAGTACGAGATTTCTGAATGTTATTGTGTGTCACTCTAATACTAATAGTTAAATTGATGATAAACGATAAATTATACATGTTTTTATCCCATGCTTAGCCTAATTTCTGGATGAATTATCATTGAAATTGTGGAAATTGGTGCTCTTAATCCTTCTATTTCATGTTCTATGCCCAGGTGGGCTTAAGGAAGAGAAAAGAGCAAGAAACGGGCCAAAAACAGAGAAAATGGGCCAAAGTATGAAAACAACATGACCCGGAGTTTTACCACACGGCCCAACCCCGACAAGCACGGCCAGGCCACACAGCCGTGCCATCATCGATAGGCCTGACCACAGCTTGGGCCTCGATCCACACGGGCATGGCACACGGGCGTATCCCTATCGTGAAGAAGTTAAATTTCACTCGGAAAAGGATGCTTAGAGGCTAAGAAAGGCTTTCCAAATCTCTATATAAAAGCCCTAGGGGGCAACTACAAAGATATACTTTTCTCCCCTCAAAAGGGTACTTTTTTCTCCTACAAAAAGTGCCTTATTTCTGCCAACACAGAGAGTAGAAGCAAGGAATTACTTCAAGGGAAGCCTATTAATTCATCCCAGAAGCCAAATTCTTCCTCAAGACTGAAGATCTCCCTTCAAATTCCTACAGAGGTTTTTGGGTTCTTTATGTTTTGTTATTTTTATTCTTCTGAGATATTTTCTTTTATAATCATGAACTAAATCCCCCAAATACTTGAGGGGGATGAAACCTAAGACAGATCTTGTTATTATTTTCTCTTGAATTATATGATAAATACTTAAATTGTTCTTAATTGTGTTTTTTAACTCTTAAATTGATATTTCTAGGATATTGATTTAAGTCGAATGTGCTTATGTAGAGGAGCAAAAGTCCCTACATAGGAGTAGATCCAACACAATTAAGCGGAGTTGATCGCAATCCTATAGATAGGACGACAAAAATCTACCGGATTAGGGTAAAACTAATAAGGGAATCCATAGATCGAGTTAATGTGATTCTAGGGGTTTTAATTAGAAAGAGATTTCAATTAATCAACCTAGAGTTAGTTGTTTTTAGTCTCGAGAGAGATATTAACATAAGTTAGAGATTCCTACAGATCAAGTCAAGTAAATAATTCATCTAGTTCAAGAGTTGATAACAAGTGAAGTCTAGGTGGATTCTCCGTTGAGTATTGTCCAAATCAATCAGTTTTTCCTAAGAGTTTTTCCCCAATTCACTTTTTGTGCTTTTATAGTTTAGTTTTAGAATTAGTTTAGTTTCATGAAATCCCCTTTTATTTTTAGGTTAAATAATAGAAAGAAAGTTAGTACTAGTACTTTTGGTTCCTTTGGGTACGATATCTCGGTCTTGCCACTAAGCTATACTACTGTTCGATAGGTGCACTTGCCTTAAAATCGTGATAATAGTTAGTTTCTGGTTTGATCATTATTATAAATTTTGATACTTCATATCATGCATATCAAGTTTTTGGCACCGTTGCTGGGGAACTAAGATATTAGGAACACTCAGTTTTTATTACTTTAGCCATTACTATTTATATAAATTTTCAATTTCTTTTTTTTGTTTATTTATTTATTTATTTTTATTTGCTTTTTCCCTTCCAGGTATCTCTAGTTTATGACTAGAAGAAACCTAGGAGGACCACTAGTTTTTGACGAAGATTTAGCCGTTACAGTTCACAGAAATCGTAGAGAGATCAGATGAAGCCTATAGTATCTAGAGCAGGAATAAGAACCTGAACCTACTGAAGAGATGGAAGCAAATCAAGACAATCTACCACCTCCCGCAATAGCCGCACAACCGGTGAACCAAAATAATGCTCCTCGTACTATGTATGATTATGCTAAACCAAATTTGCCTGGTACTCAATCCTGTATTCTTAGGCCTGCTATTGTTGCAAATAATTTTGAATTAAAACCTAACACTATTCAGATGATTCAACAATTTGTTCAGTTTAATGGTTTACAGGATGAGGATCCCAACTCACACTTAGCAAATTTTTTGGAATTCTGTGATACTTTTAAAATCAATGGTGTTTCTGATGATGCCATTCGCCTCCAATTATTTCCTTTTTCCCTAAGGAATAAAGCTAAGCAATGGCTACATTCTCTACCACGAGGCTCAATTACTACATAGGAACAGATGACAGAAAAATTTTTACTTAAGTATTTTCCTTCAGCTAAAACAGCTAAATTGCAGAATGATATCTCTTCTTTTGTGCAGATGGATTTAGAGACACTTTACGATGCCTGGGAAAGATACAAAGATCTATTGAGAAGGTGTCCTCACCATGGACTACCTTTGGGGTTACAAGTTCAAACCTTTCACAACGGTTTGAATCATTCAGCAAGACAAATGATCGATGCAGCCGTCGGAGGAACAATCAACAACAAAACACCTGAAGCAGCTTACGAGTTTATAGAAGAGATGTCACTGAATAACTATCAATGGCAAGTCATGAGAACAAAACCACAGAAAGCTGTAGTAGTTTTTAATATTGATGCAGTCACTATGCGTACTAATCAAGTAGAACTTCTTAATAAACAGATTGACAACTTTGTTGGTTCTACACAGGCACACCTAGTGAGGTAGTGTGACTCAATTTAAGGAAACATGCACAATCCAGATTACTCCTCCTATGGACATGGCATGGAAACTGAGCAAACCAACTATATGGGTAGCAATTCAGATCTCAGAATAACCCTTATAGTAACCCTTATAATGTAGGTTGGCGGAACCACCCCAATTTCTCATAGGGAGGATAAGGAAATCAAAGACAACCACCTCTTCCGGGATTTCAACAGCAACCACCATAACAGGAGAAAAAGCCAAACCTTGAAGAGATGTTCACCAAATTTATGGCCGCATCAGAAACCCATTTTCAAAACACTGAAACAGCACAGAAGAACCAGCAAGCATCCATTCAAAGGCTCAAGAATCAAATTGGCCAACTCGCAAAGAGGATATCTGAAAGACCACAAAGTGGACTACCAAGTAATACTGAGCCAAATCCTAGAGAACATTTAAAAGTAATTACTCTAAGGGATGGGAAAGTACTAGCTGAACCAGAAAAGAAGCTTGTTCAAGAATCCAAGAAGGACAAAGTAGAGGAAGAGGAACCCAAGAAAAACACTCCACCAGCACTTAAAGAATATAAACTGCCTGTGACAGCCCTATTTTGACCCTAGTCAGAAAATGGTTTCGGAACCACAAAACCGAGTCATAAATTATTAAATACTTTATTCTGTGTGCATTTTGTGTGAAATAGCATGTGTGATAAATTAAATGGGAGAAATTAATTATTAGTATGTTTAATTGATTGAATTTGGATTCGATTGTAAAATTTAGAAGATATGGTGGCCAAATGTTATAGTGGCCAAATGTTAAAGTTTAAATTGCATGTCCTTGCAGGGCTATTTAACCATTTATCATAGTGTACGGTAGTGGAAGGTTGCCAAAATCATTATATATGTGTTTATTATTAATAAATTATAATATGATAGAATTATGTCATATTAGAAAATATATTATTATATGAAAGTGGGAGTTAAAAACAAGGGAGCATGTTTTATCTTTTATTCTTGGCCGAAACTAGGTGAAAGAAAAGAGAAAATAAGTTCAAAGCATTCGGCACCTCCTAATGCTAAATTAAGGTATGAATTGAATGTTGTTTTTAGCAGTTTTGGGATATTTGATTTTTTTTAAGTTCTTAACATTGCCCATGTGTGGATTCTTAGATTGGGGATGATTCATGCTTTCGGCCATGAAAGATAGTTAGGGATGGTGATTGTTTTCATGCTTTAGATTGTAATGGAGGGTGGTTAAGTTTAAGTAGATTAATTAGACATATAGTACGGTTGTATGATAATTGGGGAATTTGGTTACATAATAGAGAATGTTCATGTTACCGAATAAGAAATTGAATGTTAAAATGTGTGGTGATTGAGTTGTAATTGATTAGAAGAGGCTTGAAATAAAGCATTAGTGATGTTCGGTCCTCATGAATAAAATTGTAAGATTGAGTAAATCACCGATCATGTTGAAGAATTTTTAAGTGTTTAATTGCATAAAATTCAGTCATGGGATATTTTAATTACAAGTTTGAAAAGTTGAATTTTAGTATATGTATGAACAATTGCCGTATGAGTGTTAGAAAGACATCTTGATGTTAAATTTATATGATTATAAGTTACAAGCTTAAAACATGTAAATGGTGCTTTGTATGGCTAAATAAACTAAAAGGAAGCATACGGTTATGATTCCATTTGTGCAAAGAACCTAAGTGGTTGTTAAAAAGGATATATGTATGTGTAATGCGGGTGATGAAATGTAAAATAGTGCATTTATATTATACATTTTAGTAAGGGTTCAAATAAGTATAAATATATGTGTATATATATACATTGAATGGCCGTATGTGACCCAAGTAAGGTAGGTGCATTGATTTTGCTTTGTGGTTAAAATATAAATATGTATATTATGCCGAATGTGAGGTTGAGGAGGGATAGATACATCTTGTTTCGAATGGATTATGTTTTTATCGAATATGGCACATGGATGATGATTTAATGATTTATTACTTTTGTTTTAAATTAAGCTCACGAGTCTAAAGGAACGGGATCGAGTAAGGGAAAAGCAAAGGTTATCGAGTAGTTGATTTGGGGCCGTTCGTTCAATAATAAGGTAAGTTATAAGCAACTAATTCTTTATTATTATGTGTACTTAATGTACGTACAGCTTGTGATTTGTAAATTTTATATGTGCATAAATGTTGAATGGGAGATAATTGTTTGTGCTAATGAAATTGAATCAAAATGTTAACTATGATTCTTAAAGCATGATGTCTACGTATATGCTGGAAATGAAGGGCACTTTGTGTGCGAAAAAGAGAAGCACTATGTGTGCATATATGCTGGAAATGAAGGGCACTTTGTGTGTGAAAAAGAGAAGCACTATGTGTGCGTATATGCTGGAAATGAAGGGCACTTTGTGTGCGAAAAAGAGAAGCACTATGTGTGCATATATGCTAGAAATGAAGGGCACTTTGTGTGCGAAAACGAAAAGCACTATGTGTGCGTATATGCTGGAATGAGAGGCACTTGGTGTACGAATATTCAATCGAGCAATATACGTGTTGATTCGGTCACTTAGTCACCTTGTGTGCGAAATAATAAAATGGATCTATACAATTGATTAGTTGACATATAGTTTGGTTGCAGTTAACCTAAATGAGATATGTGATACATGATATTGATTTGAAATTACGTTCTAGGTAAATGCTTATAATTAAGAAGCATTCGTATGATGAAATGGCAATATGAACTAGCGTATGAATATTTCCTTGTGATAAGCATGTTATATGGACATGAAATTGAGGTAAAAAGATTACTTGTCATATTAGATATCTCTCGATATATGATTATAAATTGACATATTCGGCATTAGCTTATATCATTCAATAAGTATATACCAATTTAATTGTGTATCAAACTGCTTATGACTTATTGAATGGAATCTCATCTGGTTTATTTGCTTATTTCTTTCATTTAGATTTCAAAAAAAAAAAAATCCATTGAGAGCTCGGGACCATTTGGAAGTCATCGCACCTATCTCAAAACTTTTGGTATCTTTGTAAAAGCTTTATGTTTAACACTATGGCATGTATAGATTACATTTTGGAATGTTGGTTATTTTGATAGCAATGTATATAGGGCCATGCGAATGTGGCCTAAATTCTATGTTAAAGAATGGTTATGCTTAGTTAATTCAATAGATATGGAGTGATTGTTGTTATAATATGTTTAAACCAAATTAATTTGTGATTGTAAATACTTATCCGTACAACTTCGGTTGTGATAATAAAAGATGATGTTTATGTATATATATATTATGCTTACAGGATTGGTTATCTATGGAACATTGGAATGTTGTTTTAACCATGAGTTACGATCTTATGGCTATGAAATGGATGTGGTTGTATCATGCGTAAAAACAAGTTTTACGTGCTCAACTATTATTACCTATGTGCATTCGGTTTTAATAGGTAATTTACCAAATGAATAGTGATTTTTAAAACATAAAAATGTGTTTCAAATTTCAACCTTTGGATTGTTTGAAATGATTTGAGTTAGTTCTGTAATACCTTGTAGCCCCACCGGCAACAGTCTCAGGTTAAGGGTGTTACATTTAATTGGTATCAGAGCTACGGTTTAGTCGATTCTAGGACTAACGTAGCATGTGTGTGTCTAGCTATACATGCCATAGATGATATAATGATAGTGTGATGACTTCTAACGGCTAAAATCTTATTTTTGTATAGTAATGGAACCAGACCCCGAGCGAGCCTAAGCAGACGATGTTGAGAGTATAGCGCCTGCTCCCGCGTAAGGGATAGCGTTGATTGATTCTTGACCATTCGCGAGTAATCAAAAGGATGGAGTTAAGCAAGCTCTCTTTTCTATAATGAATGAGTGGTTTGCCCAGTATACTCATATGAATCCGGCTACTCAACGACCCCCTAACTCAGATAATCCTCCCCCGGTACCTGTAATGACTACGACTACTGGTCCGTTAAGATCGAGTAAACCCCCTGTTGACAAGATCAGGAAGTACGGGGCCGAGGAATTCAGAGCCACAGCTACTGATGATCCTGAGAAGGCCGAATTCTGGCTTGATAATACCCTCCATGTTTTTGATGAGTTGTCCTGCACATCTGAAGAGTGTCTAAAATGCGCTATATCTTTATTACGAGATTTAGCCTATTATTGGTGGAGAACTCAGACTTCGATTGTTCTGAAATAGCGAGTTACTTGGGACTTCTTTCAGACAGAGGTTCGCAAGAAATATATTAGTCAACGATTCATTGATCAAAAGCGTAAAGAATTTCTTGAACTCAAACAAGGTCGTTTGACGGTGTCTGAATATGAACATGAGTTTGAGAGAATTAATCGTTATGCTCAGGAGTATGTTGCTGATGAAGTTGCCATGTGTAAAAGGTTTGAAGAAGGATTGAATGAAGATCTAAAGTTACTTGCAGGTATACTTGAAATAAAAGAGTTCGTAATACTTGTTGAACGAGCTTGCATGGCTGAAGAGCTCAGGAAAGAGAAAAGAAAAGCTGAATCTAAAGCTAGAGATTTTCGTAAGAGATCAGCGAGCAAAACTTCTTTCTCAGCTGTGAAGAAGTTTAGAGATGATAGTACCAGATCAAAGAAGACTGCGGGGATTTCTATTCGAGAACGACCTCCAATGGATTCTCGAGCTACCTCAATAGCTAGTGTTGGCAACAATCGACAAGATAAACTTGAGTGTCTACAGTGTGGTAAACGACATGCGGGTGAATGCTGGGGCAAGTCTATCAATAGAGCTTGTTATAGATGTGGTTCGCGAGACCATTTCATTCGAGATTGCATAGAACCTGATGAGAAAAATAAGACACAGAATGCGAAATCAAGTGGTGCAATAGTTAGAGGTAGGCCACCGAGAAACGTAGGAGGCCAGAGTGGTAACCAGAGAGGAATTCTGATGCAGCAGTTGGATCCGAGGCTCGTGCACCCACCAGAGCCTATGCCATTCGGGCACGAGAGGAGGCATCCTCCCCTGACGTTATCACTGGTACTTTCACTCTCTATGATACTAATGTGCTTGCTTTGATTGATCCTAGTTCGACTCACTCTTATGTGTGTGAAACATTAGTATCCAGTAAGACTCTACCTGTTGAGTCTACTGAGTTTGTGATTCGGGTGTCTAATCCTTTGGGCCAATACGTATTAGTTGATAAAGTATGCAAGAAATGTCCTTTGATAATCCAAAATTCCTATTTTTCGGCTGATTTGATGTTACTACCCTTTGATGAATTCGATATTATTCTCGGGATGGACTGGCTCACCGTAAACGACGCTGTAGTGAATTGCAAGCGTAAGACAGTAGATTTGAGGTACGCGAATGGTGAAATGATTCGAGTTGAGTCTAACAATCTGAGTGGGTTACTGACGGTAATATCTTCTGTGTTGGCTCGAAAATATGTGAAAAAGGGGTGTGAAGCTTATCTGGCATACGTATTGGATAGCGAGGTATCGGAACAAAAGTTAGAGACTGTACCTGTGGTTTGTGAGTATCCGGATGTGTTTCCTGAGAAATTACTGGGATTACCACCTGTTAGAGAGGTTGAGTTCGGCATAGAGTTGGTTCTGGGTACGACTCCGATTTCGATTGCTCCGTATCGTATGGCACCGAACGAGTTGAAAGAATTGAAATCCCAGTTGCAAGAGTTGACCGACAAAGGTTTTGTGCGACCCAGCTTCTCACCCTGGGGTGCACCAGTCCTGTTTGTGAAAAAGAAAGACGGGACTATGAGAATGTGTATCGACTATCGACAGTTGAATAAGGTGACTATAAAGAATAAACATCCACTACCGCGAATTGATGACTTATTTGATCAGTTAAAGGGAGCGTCAGTGTTTTCAAAGATTGATCTACGGTCGGGCTATTATTAGTTGTGAGTTAAAGATTCCGATATTCCTAAGACTGCTTTCAGAATGAGATACGAACATTACAAGTTTTTAGTAATGCCGTTTGGGCTCACTAATGCCCTGGCAGTATTTATGGATTTGATGAATCAGATTTTCAAACAGTATTTGGATCAGTTTGTGGTTGTATTTATAAATGACATCTTGATCTATTCAGCGACGAAACCGAGCATGCCGAGCACTTGAGGTTGGTATTACAGATTTTACGAGACAAGCAGCTATATGCGAAGTTTAGTAAATGCGAGTTCTGGTTGAAAGAAGTTAGCTTTTTAGGGCATGTTGTATCCGCATCAGGTATTTGAGTTGATCCGAATAAAATTTCAGTTATACTCGATTGGAAGCCTCCAAAAAATGTTATTGAAGTTCAAACCTTTTTGGGACTTGCTGGTTACTACAGACGGTTTGTGAAAGGTTTCTCGATGATAGCGACACCGATGACGAAATTGTTACAGAAAGACGTTAAATTCGAATGGTCAGAAAAGTGCTAGAAAAGTTTTGAGCAACTGAAAACCACTTTAACCAAAGCTCCAGTGTTAGTTCGGCCTGAATCCGGTAAGGAATTTGTGATCTACAGTGATGCATCTCTGAATGGTTTGGGCTGTGTGTTGATGCAAGAAGGTAGAGTTGTAGCGTACGCCTCGAGACAATTGAAGCCACACGAGAAAAACTATCCGACCCATGATCTTGAGTTAGCCACTATCGTTTTTGCTTTAAAAATATGGCGCCACTACTTATTCGGGGAGAAATGTCATGTGTTTTCTGATCATAAAAGTCTCAAATATTTGATGACCCAAGGGGATTTAAATTTGAGACAAAGACGTTGGCTTGAATTGTTGAAAGATTATGATCTTGTCATCGATTACAATCCGGGAAAGGCTAACGTGGTTACAGATGCTTTAAGTCGTAAATCCTTGTTTGCTTTGCGAGCAATGAATGTACACTTGTCAGTGTCAGCCGATAATGTATTAGTAGCAGAGTTAAAAGCCAAACCGTTGTTGACACAACAAATTTGTGAAGCTCAAAAGGTTGATGACGATTTAGTGGCAAAACGAGAACTTTGCATTTCGAATGAGGAATCAGAGTTCATGATCGATAGCAATGACTATTTGAGGTTCAAAAACCGATTATGTGTTCTGAGGAATTCTGAAGTTATTCCAATGATTTTGAACGAGGCTCATAGTAGTGAAATGTCAGTTCATCCGGGTAGTACAAAAATGTACAATGATTTGAAACATCAGTATTGGTGGCATGGTATGAAACGAGACATCTCTGATTTTGTTTCTAAGTGTTTGATATACTAGCAAGTGAAAGCAAAGCATCAGGTACCTTCGGGATTGTTACAGCTGATTATAATACCTGTGTGGAAATGAGATCGCGTCACGATGGACTCTGTATCTGGTCTACCGTTGACTCTGAGCAAGAAAGACTCAATCTGGGTTATTATTGATAGATTGACGAAGTCCGCTCATTTTATTCCCGTTCGTACCGATTACTCACTCGATAAGTTGGCTGAGTTGTATATTTCCCAGATCGTGAGATTACATGGAGTGCCCACTTCTATTATTTCGGATAGAGATCCGAGGTTCACATCACGATTTTGGAGGAAATTGCAAGAAGCATTGGGTACTAAGTTGCGTTTTAGCACCGCCTTTCATCCCCAGACTGATGGTCAATCTGAGCGAATTGTTTAGATACTTGAGGATATGTTGAGATGTTGCATCCTCAAGTTTAGTAGCTCATGGGAACGATACCTACCTTTGATTGAATTCGCTTACAATAATAGCTTTCAATTGAGTATCAAGATGGCACCTTACGAGGCCTTGTACGGTGACAAATGCTGTACACCATTGTTTTGGACCGAACTCAGTGAGAATAAGTTATACGAGGTCGATTTAATTAAAGAAGCTGAACAAAACGTAAAACTGATCCGCGATAGTTTGAAAGCAGCCTCTGATCGACAGAAATCATATGCAGACTTGAAACGCAAGAACATTAAGTTTCGGATTGGTGAGAAAGTGTTTCTGAAAGTTTCGCCTTGGAAAAAGATAATTTGATTCAGTCGTAAAGGTAAATTGAGCCCGAGATTCATCAGACCATACGAGATTTCAGAACGGATTGGGCCAGCTGCTTATAGGTTAATTCTACCCCCTGAACTCGAAACAATTCACAACGTTTTTCATGTTTTGATGCTTCGTCGATATAGATCCGATCCCTCGCATGTGTTAAGTCCATCAAAAGTTGAAATTCAACCTGATTTGAGTTACGAGGAAGAATCGGTTCGTATTTTGGCTCGAGAAAAGAAAGAATTACGGAACAAGGAAATTCCTTTAGTAAAAGTGTTGTGGCTCAAACACAAAATTGAAGAAGCAACCTGGGAACTCGAGGACTCAATGAGAGAAAGATATCCTAACCTTTTTGATGGTAAGAATTTTTGGGGACGAAAATCCCTAATGGGGGGAGAGCTGTGACAGTCCTATTTTGACCCTAGTCGAAAAGTAGTTTCGGAACCACAAAACCGAGTCATAAATTATTAAATACTTTATTCTGTGTGCATTTTGTGTGAAATAGCATGTGTGATAAATTAAATGGGAGAAATTAATTATTAGTATGTTTAATTGATTGAATTTGGATTCGATTGTAAAATTTAGAAGATAAGGTGGCCAAATGTTATAGTGGCCAAATGTTAAAGTTTAAATTGCATGTCCTTGCATGGCTATTTAACCATTTATCATAGTGTACGGTAGTGGAGGGTTGCCAAAATCATTATATATGTGTTTATTATTAATAAATTATAATATGACAGAATTATGTCATATTAGAAAATATATTATTATATGAAAGTGGGAGTTAAAAACAAGGGAGCATGTTTTATCTTTTATTCTTGGCTGAAACTTGGTGAAAGAAAAGAGAAAATAAGTTCGAAGCATTCGGTACCTCCTAATGCTAAATTAATGTATGAATTGAATGTTGTTTTTAGCAATTTTGGGATATTTGATTTATTTATAAGTTCTTAACATTGCCCATGTGTGGATTCTTAGATTGGGGATGATTCATGCTTTCGGCCATGAAAGATAGTTAGGGATGGTGGTTGTTTTCATGCTTTAGATTGTAATGGAGGGTGGTTAAGGTTTAAGTAGATTAATTAGACATATAGTACGGTTGTATGATAATTGGGGAATTTGGTTACATAATAGAGAATGTTCATGTTACCGAATAAGAAATTGAATGTTAAAATGTGTGGTGATTGAGTTGTAATTGATTAGAAGAGGCTTGAAATAAAGCATTAGTGATGTTCGGTCCTCATGAATAAAATTGTAAGATTGAGTAAATCACCGATCATGTTGAAGAATTTTTGAGAGTTTAATTGCATGAAATTCGGTCATGGGATATTTTAATTACAAGTTTGAAAAGTTGAATTTTAGTATATGTATCAACAATTGCCGTATGAGTGTTAGAAAGACATCTTGATGTTAAATTTATATGATTATAAGTTACAAGCTTAAAACATGTAAATGGTGCTTTGTATGGCTAAATAAACTAAAAGGGAGCATATGGTTATGGTTCCATTTGTGCAAAGAACCTAAGTGGTTGTTAAAAAGGATATATGTATGTGTAATGCGGGTGATGAAATGTGAAATAGTGCATTTATATTATACATCTTAGTAGGGTTCGAATAAGTATAAATATATGTGTATATATATACACTGAATGGCCGTATGTGACCCAAGTAAGGTAGATGCATTGATTTTGCTTTGTGGTTGAAATATATATATGTATATTATGCCGAATGTGAGGTTGAGGAGGGATAGATACATCTTCTTTCAAATGGATTATGTTTTTATCGAATATGGCACATGGATGATGATTTAATGATTTATTACTTTTGTTTTAAATTAAGCTCACGAGTCTAAAGGAACGGGATCGAGTAAGGGAAAAGCAAAGGTTGTCGAGTAGTTGATTTGGGGCCATTCGTTCAATAATAAGGTAAGTTATAAGCAACTATTCTTTATTATTATGTGTACTTAATGTACGTACAGCTTGTGATTTGTAAATTTTATATGTGCATAAATGTTGAATGGGAGATAATTATTTGTGCTGATTAAATTGAATCAAAATGTTAACTATGATTCTTAAAGCACTATGTGTGTGTATATGCTGGAAATGAAGGGCATTTTGTGTGCGAAAAAGAGAAGCACTATGTGTGCGTATATGCTGGAAATGAATGGCACTTTGTGTGCGAAAAAGGGAAGCACTATGTGTGCGTATATACTGGAAATGAAGGGCACTTTGTGTGCGAAAACGAGAAGCACTATGTGTGCGGAAAGGAGAAGCACTATGTGTGCGTATATGCTAGAATGAGGGGCACTTGGTGTGCGAATATTCAATCGAGAAATATACGTGTTGATTTGGTCACTTAGTCACTTTGTGTGTGAAATAATAAAATGGATCTATACAATTGATTAGTTGACATATAGTTTGGTTGCAGTTAACCTAAATGAGATATGTGATACATGATATTGGTTTGAAATTATGTCCTAGGCAAATGCTTATAATTAAGAAGCATTCGTATGATGAAATGGCAATATGAACTAGCGTATGAATATTTCTTTGTGATGAGCATGTTATATGGACATGAAATTGAGGTAAAAAGATTACTTGTCATATTAGATACCTCTCGATATATGATTATAAATTGACATATTCAGCATTAACTTATATCATTCAATAAGTATATACCAATTTAATTGTGTATCAAACTGCTTATGACTTACTGAATGGAATCTCATCTGGTTTATTTGCTTATTTCTTTCATTTAGATTTCAAAAAAAAAATCCGTCGAGAGCTCGGGACCATTTGGAAGTCATCGCACCTATCTCAAAACTTTTGGTATCTTTGTAAAAGCTTTATGTTTAACACTATGGCATGTATAGATTACATTTTGGAATGTTGGTTATTTTGATAGCAATGTATATAGGGCCATGCGAATGTGGCCTAAATTCTATGTTAAAGAATGGTTATGCGTAGTTAATTCAATAGATATGGAGTGAATGTGGCTATAATATGTTTAAACCAAATTAATTTGTGATTGTAAATACTTATCCATACACCTTTGGTTGTGACAATGAAATTATAAAAGATGATGTTTATGTATATATATATTATGCTTACATGATTGGTTATCTATGGAACATTGGAATGTTGTTTTAACCATGAGTTATGATCTTATGGCTATGAAATGGATGTGGTTGTATCATGGGTAAAAACAAGTTTTACGTGCTCACCTATTATTACCTATGTGCATTCGTTTTTAATAAGTAATTTACCATATGAATAGTGATTTTTAAACCATAAAAATGTGTTTCAAATTTCAACCTTTGGATTGTTTGAAATGATTCGAGTTAGTTCTGTAATACCTTGTAGCCCCACCGGCGACGGTCTCGGGTTAAGGGTGTTACGCCGCCCATACCATATCCAGGAAAGTTGAAGAAAGACCACACAGATGTTGAATTCGGTAAATTTCATGAACTTTTTAAACAACTACATATTAACTTACGTTTTGTTGAAGCAATTTTGCAGATGCCGAAGTACGCAAAGTTCTTAAAAGAGCTTCTCACAAATAAAAGGAAGTTGGAAGAATTAGCCACAGTGGAACTCAACGAGGAATGCTCAGCTATTCTTCGAAATAAACTGCCAGCCAAACTGAAAGATCCAGGGAGTTTTACTATTCCTTGCTTAATTGGTAGTTTAATCATTGAAAAAGCCTTAGCTGATCTAGGTGCTAGTATTAACTTAATGCCCTACAAAATGTTTAAGCAACTAGGTCTAGGGGAACCAAAACTCACTAAGATGAGTATACAATTAGCTAATAGATCTGTTAAATATCCTAGGGGAATCATTGAAGATGTGCTAGTAAAAGTAGATAAATTTATATTCCCTGTTGATTTTGTTGTGCTTGACATGGATGAAGATATTGAGGTACCTTTAATTTTGTGTAACACCCCTACCCCGTAACCGTCGCCGGTACAGGGTTACAAGGTATTACTAATAACCACAACTTCCAAATATTCAAGACCAAACACATAATGTAAGTATTTTATTCACTAAATAATAATGGATGTCAAAAGATTTAAAGCATTTAGGCCATGATCAAAATCACTACATGCATTTAAGAGTCATCAACATTTGATCGAACATAAACATGTGCATACTATACTATAGCTCGTAGTTTCTTACTTAGCATCAAGGATACATGTTAAGTTATCAATTTAAAATTTGAGTGATCTATTATGCAAAAAGCTTATTGCATCTCATGAAAGTATTAGTACTATTTATTTAATAATTTGTTTTAGTTATAGCCGAATATAAGGTTATCCCATACTAGTGAATTCATTCGTAAATACTTGTAACAAAATCAAGTTAACCATAGTGAAAGTTTACCAATTGAATAGCCACTTAATTTCATCAACCACACATTCATACTTAGCAATTAGGCAAGCCATTTTCGCATGGCTATACATACATACCATTTCAAAACATCATTTGATTCAAAAGGGAGTTAAGCCTATACATGCCATATTCAAAATATAGACTATCAAAAGTACCCAAAATAATGTCGATAGTGTGGATGACTTTGAGTTTGAATCCCCGAGCCTGTAGCTTCCAAACAAGATCTATAAAACAGAATAACAAAACACTCGAAGTAAGCTAATTAGCTTTGTAAGTCTTAAGTAGACTAAACAACTTAATTTAATTGAATAATTCAATCACAATTACATCATTTAATAATAATCACCATTTGACTGAATGTATATAGCCACATTGCACATATTTCATATAACTAACATTTCAATAGAATTTCAATATCATATATGAACAAAATATATCCTCCATGTATACAAGTTCACAAGGCCAAATGTATACACATAATCACATCCACATTTAAAACATTCCTTATTTAATCAAATCATATACATTCTATTTACTTCAATGAATAGTATCACATGAGCCAAATATTCATAAATGAGTAATCCATAATCCAATTAGATTCATTCTCACATAAATAGGTAAGTATCACATACCTGGGCCAGTTAATATGAAATATGAATTTATTTTTGTCATCTTAGCATAAGATCTAGTAGTCATAGACTTTTATTAAATTCACCGGCACTTGACCTGCTGGGTATAAAACCCAAATTTCATCATCGGCTCAAAGCCTACTAGACTTTTTAAGTCTGAAATTACTTCACCTGCATTACGCCTACTAGGCATAAGGCCTGATATAATTTCACCGGCTTTACGCCTGCTAGGCACAAGGCCCGATATAATTTCACCGGCTTTATACCTGCTAGGCACAAGGCCCGATATAATTTCACTGGCTTTACGCCTGCTAGGCTCGTGGCCCGATATAATTTCACCGGCTCAAAAGCTTGCTAAGCCATAAGCCCGAATAGTTCCCCACTTTAACCAATTCATACAATTTCAAATATCAAATCACATACTTTCCTTTCTATGTCACACAAAACTCATCATAGTAATCTTTGTATCTTTCGAATATAAATATATAATATCAATCACATTTGCATTTCTTATCTTATCATTCAGTATCATAATTACACAACTATACATTTATATATATCATGCTCACCATTTGACAATGTACTTATATCAACCACTTTTCTATCTCATGTATGTATATATATCATTCGAAAATATACATATAGGCATATATATAATACAAGATATTTAACTAAGACATGGCATGACATATCCACAATTGCTTATGTTTAAACACTTAAGACTTACCTTGATTGTTGTTGAACAACTACAGATCGACTATTCCACCACCTTTGCCTTTCCCTTATCTGAATGTGACTCTCTATGCTCTTGAGCTAAGTAAACAAATTACAATTCATTATGACTTAATTATTTATTCCCTTGGCCGAATGTAACAAGAACTAATTAGGCCTTAATAGCCTTATTTAACTAACTTTAATTCCAACTAACTTATCATTAATCACACTCGGCATTGGCTATTAAATCATAACACAACATTCACTATATTATAGGTCACATTCGAGTAAAACTCACATTAACATTTCTTATCAAAACATTCGGTTATAACATATATCTCAAAATCAATTCATACACATTACAAGCCTCAATTGGCTATTTCAAAGAACATCAATTAAATCATTCTTTAGCATAAAATGCCTTTGGCTATGGTTATAAGCTAATCAAATCTTCATGCATTAACCTTTATCGACTAACATGAAATTCCACTATTAATCTCCATACCCGAATAACATTTTACTCACTTAAATACTCTTTTCTCTTGTCTAATGACACATACATACATACGACAATGGCATCACATACATAATAAAAGTACATTTCTTAATTTGTATCATCTATGGCAATTTCATTTCTTAATCACCTTAATACACATTAAATTAAACCGTTTAATGACATACACATATTCAGCCATATAAGCACAATTTAATCTTCAAATATTTACTTTCCTCAATTAGTATAAAACTTCCACAATTTAGCACTTATGCCCAATAACTTCTTTAGACATTCAAACATTTTTTTTTCTCAAATTTAACAAAGCTTCATATGAAACCACAATGACCGAACATCATATAATTACTAAAGGCATAACATTTGTCACATTTAATTCAAACAAAGAGAAATTCCTTTCTATATATATATATATATATACGGTAATTATTTCCTTTTTAACCTTCTCACATTACTATCAAATATTTAATTTATTAATCACTAACTCATTCGGCACTATATGTATACACAAGTTAAAATATAATTATTCTTTTCTAACATTATGCATAGCCAAATTTCCCACTTAGTTAGTAGGTCTTTCAAAAATTCAATTTATGCATACGCAACTTAATTCTTTCATTTATCACACAATTCATTACAATTGAAACTCATTATAACATAAATCAATAATTTCCATTTTTCCCTAATTACCACTCCATGGCCGAATACTTCATAGGCATCAAGCTCATATTTTCTCACTATTTTAACAAGTTCAACTCATACTACCATATATCACATTTTAAAATATCCTATACAAAATTTCTTTCAAAATTCATCCATGGTCGAATGTTCATATCACCACCAAAAATCAAAATTTTCTCATGGGCTAAGTAAAAGACTTAGCAACTAACTCAATTTCACAAAAATTTGAAGAAAAACACATGAAAAACTTACCTTGAACAAGCTACTTCAATGGCCGAATGTCCCACTCTTCTTTTTCTTTTTCCTTTAATGGTTTCGGCAAAACAAGGTAAAAATGAATCTAAATTTTGTGTTTTACTATTTCATGCATATTTTTATTTATTAAATTCATATTTTCTTAATATAAAACCATTAAACTATTATATCACTAGTATAAAATACACAAAATGCCAAAATCCATCATCATTGCCATCCACTATCTTAAAGATGGACTATTTGACATGCAATCCCCATATTGGTAAACCATCTAATATTCGGTCACTACAATTTACCTATCCCATTTTCAAAGTTTATCAAATGAGTCCTCTTCCATAATTCAACATCCAAATGATAGAATTAAAACACGAAATTTTCACACATGCAATTTCACATATAATAAACATAGGATATAACATTTAATTATTTTTTTGACTAGGTTCCGTGGTTCCGAAACCACTTTTCTGATTAGGGCCACATTAGGGCTGTCACATTTTGGGACGCCCATTCTTAGCTACTGCTAGAGCTGTTACCTACATAGGGGATGGTAAATTAGTGCTTAGGGTTGGTGAAGAAGAAATTGTCTTTAAAATCTATGATGCTATGCGATTTTCTAGAGAACAAGATGATTCATGTTATTTTATTGATGCTATTGATTACTTTGCTCAAGATAATTTCCAAGAAATCACTCTTGAAGACACGTTGGAACTGTGTCTCGTTCAAGGTGGGAAGGAAGATGAAGCCACCACTGAAGTAAAAGAAGTAATGAAGGAGTTGAAGTCTCATGAGATTGTCACAAGGCACATAAGTTATGAGGGTCTTAAGTTAAAAGACGTGTAACACCCCAAACCCGGCCCAGACGTTACGGCCAAGTCTGGTGTGTCACAATGAAGTGTTTTTCGAAAACCATGTTTTCATTAAAAACCCTTCGTAATGTTTAGAAACTTTTATCGCTAAACTTGTATAAAACCTTAGCTTTAACAAAACGTGATACATTGTAATAATCAAAACATTGTGAACAACCTTGTAAAATCTTATGGGAAATTTTTTGAAAACTCGTAAACATCTGTAGCTGCGGAAAACATGTTATTTTAAAAATAGTTTAAGTTATCAGAAAATCAGATCCTCTTTGTCATGGTTGAAAGTGAATGGATACTATGCACTAGGTAGGATTCAAGAGAAGAGGAGGTGAGTCATTTAGACAGCTTAAGTACCAAGCTCTTCCTAGATCCACTCCTAGACATGCACACATCCATTGCCATACTTTAACCTTGTGATTTGTCTACGAACAAATTAAGTTTAAATGTATTGAAGATACACATTTGTGAAAAACATTTATGTTGCGGAAGCTTTGCTCTACTTATCGAGATATTTTGAAAACAAGTAGCGTTAATAAAACCGTGCCCTAAAGCTAACCCATTAAGAACAATTTATATAATATCATACTTAAGCTAAAACAAATTAAAAAATATTAAAAGGCCCTTATTACAAACCCAAAATCAAAATAAAAGTAATTAAGTTTAAACTGAAATAATTAACTTGATTTAAACCATCAGTCCAGTCCAAGTGGCCACTCTGAATCCCTCCCAGCTCCAAGTCCACCAATCTAAGTTCACCTGCGAGGATGGAAGAAGAAGGGGTGAGTTTCGAAAACTCAGTGTGTACAGAAAGCCCATCCAAAGCCCAAGTCAGCTCAAGCCCACTGGGCCTAAGCCCTATCTAATCTCAGTCCGATACTGGGCCGAAGCCTTATTCAAATAACAGTAATAACTGGGCCGAAGCCCCATTCAGATAACAGAATGGCCCAAAGGCCCAGAACAGAACAGTACAGCATAACAGTATGAATGCAAGCCCATATCATGTGGGGAGACTACTCGACCCACCCATCTGCTACACACCACCCGTACCAACCAACACACCATGTGGGGAATAACTCGACCCACCCAGCCAACACACCACAGTCGCAGCGTGGCTGCTCAGATATACAGTATAACGAGGCAAAGCCCCTTTCAAAAACAGTACGAGGCAAAGCCTCTTTCAGTAACTTGCACTTCCTCCATCAATAATCCCAAAACCCATGCAACAGATAATTATGAGATGGCATACAGTACACAGAAACAGTAAAACATGCATTCCAGTCAAATTTAGCCCTAGGGGTATAATAGTCATTTTACACCTAGGGGTAAAACTGTAATTTCGCACCCTAAGGGGTATTTCAGTAATTATTCTAATACTACGAGTCTTAAGTGTATTACATTCATTGGTAATCTCTATTCCATCTTAGCAGTCCATTTAACAATTTTTAACAAGTTTTAGTTACTAGGCCCTAAAACCCCTAATGGGCCCTACAGCGCCAATTAGCAAATTAAGCCCGTTCAGTCCAAGTTCCATATCCAGTTACCGGTTTTAGCAGTTTCAATCCTACAGTCCAACAGAACATACTTATTACCTATTTTTACCTAAATGGGCCCAAAAGCCCATCGGGCCCACATTCGGCCCAACTTACCGAAGTGCATGAAATTGCACACTCATCTAACTTACCACTTAGAGTTACAAAGTCCACGATTTCCAATCATCTTGTGAGTATTGGCGCACTCATAAGCCCACATAATACCAACTTTTCGGTTACTTGGCCCTTGCCGAATTAGACTAAAGAAGGATTCGATACACACCTGATTTACGATTCTGCCGGTGAGACCTCCTATGCGATTTCTCCTATAATCAACCACTTACAGATTAACTTACGAATCTATGAAAACCAATGTAAAAATTACCTACCACATTCGGCTATTACAAAGCCTTAATAACGACTTACCTTGTCGATCTTTGACTACTAGATCTAGATCTCGACTGCTTTGAACCCGTTGATCTTAATAGCCTCCAAATAGATCTTGATAGCTATCCTTCGATTCGCACATAGAAAACTGAATAAAAATTACTTAATTTCAATCTTGACAAAAATCGATAGTCTCCCTAAAGTATTTAGGGATTTTCAACTTATTCTCAAATTACTAAATAAATAAAATAAAATAAGATCTAAATACTTACCAAGGACGTTCTTGTCAGAACGTTTCCAACACTTTTGCAAAATCTTATATTCACAGTAGATCCAACTTAAAACGCGAGTAGAAGGTAGATCTAGAAATTAATCCCCAAATCACGAAAAGAATATTTGGCTTTGAAAGAGGAGACGAACAATGCAAAATAAATTGTATGAGGAAGAGTGAAGATGATCGGCAACAATCTTGAGAAGAAAAGATTATTTTAATAGGATTTTGCTTTGGAAAAAGAATAGGTAACGAGAAAAAGTTGCTTCGGCTTTGAATGAAAAAGATTCGAAGAGAAAATGAGCAAAAGAAAATCTAAAGTGGGAAAAAGAAATAGAATAACACAACAACCGACTGAAGAAAGAATAAAAATTCAATCAGCTAACCCCCAAAACTAAAGAAGAAAATAAATCATGAAAGCAAAGTAACAAGGTAATTCAGCACTCCAAAATCCCCTAGCCGAATGGTGTATTTTGGCATAAAATAAAAGATTTCCTTCCTAAATCAAATACCATGCCTTGCTCCTTAATTTTTGCTACCTACCGAATTTAAATTCCATCCAAAATAAATTTAAATTGTCTTTAAGCATTTCAATTGGATTTGGATGAAATCCAATCCCCCCCACCAAATCAACCGCACTCCATGCCGCTTCGACCGGTCCATCCTGCTGCTAAGAGGAGTCCCGATCGGACTCCAACTCCTTCCCCACGCGTGCAGCAAAATTCTACCTTCCCTGCACGAGGCGAGACTCGAACTCCAGACCTGCTCCCATCCCTGCGCTTCACAACCTGTTGCTGGCCACTGCACCAAGTGTTCCTCTTTACTATAACATGCTCGCAATTAATCTTAACCTATACCTGCTGAAGTCCTAGCCCGCCTTTAAAAAAAACAAACGTCTCGCGCGCATTGTAACTTGAACCCTGGCCCTCGTGGAGTGTCTAACGCACTGCTGCCGCTGTGCCACAAGCCTCTTTGTGGCATATTTCGCTAGCAACTCCTTTTAACCCTTTTCTAGCCGCAACCTAACTACTAAAATAAAAAGCAAATTTGCACCCACCGTGCCTTGAACCCAGGCACTCCCACATCCTCATAGCGCGCTTAGCCACTGAGCCAGGCACGTTCCTTTGTGCCTAATCTTGTGAAATTTATTTTAAAAGCCTTATTGACCAGTTCCCCTAACAAACAAAAACTAATTTCTTTGTTAAAGTCTTGGATTGGACCAAAAATTTTCCCACAATATAAATACTTCCAAATTTATTTAAAAACCAATTTTAAACACCAAATTAGTTATAGTTGCATAAATATTTTTATATAAGTAATAAAATTAATAAAAATAATAATTTTATAAATGTATTTTTATATAAATTTCAAATACAGTAATTTTTTTCCTAATAATAATTATTATTTTTAAAATATCAATAAAAATAAATACAGTAAAATTTTCTAATAACATTTTAATTTAAACACTAAATTAACAGCAATAATTTTATAAACAAATTTGTATCTAATAAGTATAATGATGCTGATAATAATAATAAAAATAATTTATAATTTACATAAAAGTTTAAAAACATCAATAGATACAGTAAGAATATAAAATATCAGTAATAATAAATACAGCAAGAATTTCTAATAGTAATTTAATTCAAAAAAATGTTTTTTTTAAACAATAATATTTAAAACTTCTCAATTTATTCCGGTTTTCTTTTATTCGAATCCAGACTCAAAACCCAATACTTCTAGGCCCAAATTCAGGATGTTACAACTCTACCCTCCTTAAAGAAATTTCGTCCTCGAAATTTTCAGAACTAAAATAATCGTGCAACACTTATACTACTATGCTACCGCTGCGCACTCTGATCTAAATAATTTTAGTACGACCCAGAACATCTAATTACCAAGGTAAATATCTATCCAACACACATACCAAATAACTACAAAGATCATAATTCAAAACTTTAGTATTTATTCAAATATTTATGCTGAGATAGTATTTCAAAGTTTTTGTTCTTACAGAATCATATCCTAGCTACAGTCTCAATCTTTTAGTTTCCCTACAGTCTATGTCTCTACAATTTTTCAGTATTACTCTATCTACAGTATCATAGAAAAGTCTCAAGTCTATCTACAGTACAGTTTAGTATTAGAGAAGGAATACTTACAGACTTGGTGCCGGGGATTCAGTGTGCCACATTTCGATTTATCAGATTTCAAACAAATCAAATAGTTTTAGGCCTTTTTAAAATCAATTTATCAAACATGTCAATTTAAAGAAGACAAGTTAAAAAGAAAACTTGTTAAAACGAAATTTTTTTTAAAAAAATCTGATTTTTCCAAAAATACCCTTCTTGGGCTTAAAATTTAAAAACCTTTCTGGACCCGATCCATAGCCGAGTTGTTGAAACCTGGCTCTGATACCACTAAATGTAACACCCCAAACCCGGCCCAGACGTTACGGCCAAGTCTGGTGTGTCACAATGAAGTGTTTTTCGAAAACCATGTTTTCATTGAAAACCCTTCGTAATGTTTAGAAACTTTTATCGCTAAACTTGTATAAAACCTTATCTTTAACAAAACGTGATACATTGTAATAATCAAAACATTGTGAACAACCTTGTAAAATCTTATGGGAAATTTTTTGAAAACTCGTAAACATCTGTAGCTGCGGAAAACATGTTATTTTAAAAATAGTTTAAGTTATCAGAAAATCAGATCCTCTTTGTCATGGCTGAAAGTGAATGGATACTATGCACCAGGTAGGATTCAAGAGAAGAGGAGGTGAGTCATTTAGACTGCTTAAGTACCAAGCTCTACCTAGATCTACTCCTAGACATGCACACATCCATTGCCACACTTTAACCTTGTGATTTGTCTACGAACAAATTAAGTTTAAATGTATTGAAGATACACATTTGTGAAAAACATTTACGTTGCAGAAGCTTTGCTCTACTTATCGAGATATTTTGAAAACAAGTAGCGTTAATAAAACCGTGCCCTAAAGCTAACCCATTAAGAACAATTTATATAATATCATACTTAAGCTAAAACAAATTAAAAAATATTAAAAGGCCCTTATTACAGACCCAAAATCAAAATAAAAGTAATTAAGTTTAAACTGAAATAATTAACTTGATTTAAACCATCAGTCCAGTCTAAGTGGCCACTCTGAATCCCTCTCAGCTCCAAGTCCACCAATCTAAGTTCACCTGCGAGGATGGAAGAAGAAGGGGTGAGTTTCGAAAACTCAGTGTGTATAGAAAGCCCATCCAAAGCCCAAGTTAGCTCAAGCTCACTGGGCCTAAGCCCTATCTAATCTCAGTCCGATACTGGGCCAAAGCCCTATTCAAATAACAGTAATAACTGGGCCGAAGCCCCATTCAGATAACAGTATGGCCCAAAGGCCCAGAACAGAACAGTACAGCATAACAGTATGAATGCAAGCCCATATCATGTAGGGAGACTACTCGACCCGCCCATCCGCTGCACACCACCCGTACCAACCAACACACCATGTGGGGAATAACTCGACCCACCCAGCCAACACACCACAGTCGCAGCATGGCTGCTCAGATATACAGTATAACGAGGCAAAGCCCTTTTCAGAAACAGTACGAGGCAAAGCCTCTTTCAGTAATCGTGGCAATGCCACTTGCACTTCCTCCATCAATAATCCCAAAACCCATGCAACAGATAATTATGAGATGGCATACAGTACACAGAAACAGTAAAACATGCATTCCAGTCAAATTTAGCCCTAGGGGTATAATAGTCATTTTACACCTAGGGGTAAAACTGTAATTTCGCACCCTAAGGGGTATTTCAGTAATTATTCTAATACTACGAGTCTTAAGTGTATTACATTCATTGGTAATCTCTATTCCATCTTAGCAGTCCATTTAACAATTTTTAACAAGTTTCAGTTACTGGGCCCTAAAACCCCTAATGGGCCCTATAGCGCCTATTAGCAAATTAACCCCTTTTGTCCAAGTTCCATATCTAGTTACCGGTTTTAGCAGTTTCAATCCTACAGTCCAACAGAACATACTTATTACCTATTTTTACCTAAATGGGCCCAAAAGCCCATCGGGCCCACATTCGGCCCAACTTACCGAAGTGCATGAAATTGCACACTCATCTAACTTACCACTTAGAGTTACAGAATCCACGATTTCCAATCATCTTGTGAGTATTCGCGCACTCATAAGCCCACATAATACCAACTTTTCGGTTACTTGGCCTTTGCCGAATTAGCTTAAAGAAGGATTCGATACACACCTGATTTACGATTCTGCCGGTGAGACCTCCTATGCGATTTCTCCTATAATCAACCACTTACAGATTAACTTACGAATCTATGAAAACCAATGTAAAAATTACCTACCACATTCGACTATTACAAAGCCTTAATAATGACTTACCTTGTCGATCTTTGACTACTAGATCTAGATCTCGACTGCATTGAACCCGTTGATCTTAATAGCCTCCAAATAGATCTTGATAGCTAGCCTTCGATTCGCACATAGAAAACTGAATAAAAATTACTTAATTTCAATCTTGACAAAAATCGATAGTCTCCCTAAAGTATTTAGGGATTTTCAACTTATTCTCGAATTACTAAATAAATAAAATAAAATAAGATCTAAATACTTACCAAGGACGTTCTTGTCAGAACGTTTCCAACACTTTTGCCAAATCTCATATTCACAGTAGATCCAACTTAAAACGCGAGTAGAAGATAGATCTAGAAATTAATCCCCAAATCACGAAAAGAATCTTTGGCTTTGAAAAAGGAGACGAACGATGCAAAATAAATTGTATGAGGAAGAGTGAAGATGATCGGCAACAATCTTGAGAAGAAAAGATTATTTTAATAGGATTTTGCTTTGGAAAAAGAATAGGTAACGAGAAAAAGTTACTTCGACTTTGAATGAAAAAGATTCGAAGAGAAAATGAGCAAAAGAAAATCTAAAGTGGGAAAAAGAAATAGAATAACATAAGAACCGACTGAAGAAAGAATAAAAATTCAATTGGCTAACCCCCAAAACTAAAGAAGAAAATAAATCATGAAAGCAAAGTAACAAGGTAATTCGGCGCTCCAAAATCCCCTAGCTGAATGGTGTATTTTTGCATAAAATAAAAGATTTCCTTCCTAAATCAAATACCATGCCTTGCTCCTTAATTTTTGCTACCTACCGAATTTAAATTCCATCCAAAATAAATTTAAATTGTCTTTAAGCATTTCAATTGGATTTGGATGAAATCCAATCCCCCCACCAAATCAACCGCACTCTATGCCGCTTCTACCGGTCCATCCTGCTGCTAGGAGGAGTCCCGATCGGACTCCAACTCCTTCCCCACGCGTGCAGTAAAATTCTACCTTCCCTGCGCGAGGCGAGACTCGAACTCCAGACCTGCTCCTATCCCTGCGCTTCACAACCTGTTGCTGGCCACTGCACCAAGTGTTCCTCTTTACTATAATATGCTCGCAATTAATCTTAACCTATACCTGCTGAAGTCCTAGCCCGCCTTTAAAAAAAAACCAAACGTCTCGCGCGCATTGTAACTTGAACCCTGGCCCTCGTGGAGTGGCTAACGCACTGCTGCCGCTGCGCCACAAGCCTCTTTGTGGCATATTTCGCCAGCAACTCCTTTTAACCCTTTTCTAGCCGCAACCTGACTACTAAAATAAAAAGCAACTTTGCACCCACCGTGCCTTGAACCCAGGCACTCCCACATCCTCCTAGCGTGCTTAGCCACTGAGCCAGGCACGTTCCTTTGTGCCTAATCTTGCACAATTTATTTTAAAAGCCTTATTGACCAGTTCCCCTAACAAACAAAACCTAATTTCTTTGCTAAAGTCTTGGATTGGACCAAAAATTTTCCCGCAATATAAATACTTCCAAATTTATTTAAAAACCAATTTTAAACACCAAATTAGTTATAATTGCATAAATATTTTTATATAAGTAATAAAATTAATAAAAATAATAATTTTATAAATGTATTTTTATATAAATTTCAAATACAGTAATTTTTTTTTCCTAATAATAATTATTATTTTTAAAATATCAGTAAAAATAAATACAGTAAAATTTTCTAATAACATTTTAATTTAAACACTAAATTAACAACAATAATTTTATAAACATATTTGTATCTAATAAGTATAATGATGCTGATAATAATAATAAAAATAATTTATAATTTTCATAAAAGTTTAAAAACATCAATAGATACAGTAAGAATTTAAAATATCAGTAATAATAAATACAGCAAGAATTTCTAATAGTAATTTAATTCAAAAAATGTTTTTTTTAAAACAATAATATTTAAAACTTCTCAATTTATTCCGGTTTTCTTTTATTCGAATCCAGACTCAAAACCCAATACTTCTAGGCCTAAATTCAGGATGTTACAAGACGAACTAAGACAAAAATCCTCGATTGATGAACCTCCTAAATTAGAGCTAAAGCAATTGCCTGACCACTTAGAATATGCATTTTTAGGAGATGATTCTACATTACCAGTAATCATCGCATCAAACCTGAGCCCTGAAAAGAAAAATGAACTACTTCAAGTATTAAAGGAACATAAAAATGCTATAGCTTGGAAGATTTCTGATATTAAAGGAATTAGCCCTTCTTTTTGCACCCACAAAATTTTAATGGAAGATGAATACAAGCCGTCGGTGCAAGCTCGGAGACAATTGAATCCCAACATGAAGGAAGTCGTAAAAGCCGAGGTTGTCCCTAAAAAGAGAGGCATGATTGTAATGTCTAATGACAAAAAGGAGTCAATACCTACAAGAATAGTCACTGGATGGAGAGTTTGTATTGATTATAGAAAGCTGAATGATGCAACTCGAAAAGACCATTTTCCTTTACCCTTTATTGATCAAATGTTGGAAAAATTGTCAGGACACATGTATTACTATTTCTTGGATGGCCTCTTGGTTACTTCCAAATCCCAATAGCTCTAGAAGATCAAGAAAAGATAACATTCACATGTCCATACGGTACGTTTGCTTATCGTAGAATGCCTGTTGGATTATGTAATGCCCCTGCTACTTTTTAGTGATGCATGTTAGCTATCTTTGACGAACTCGTGGAAGACATCATGGAGGTATATATGGATGATTTTACAGTTTTCGGTAACTCTTTCCAACTCTGTCTTCGTAAATTAAAACGTGTTTTGATAAGATGTGAAGAGATGAATCTAGTGCTCAATTGGGAAAAATGTCATTTTATGGTTCAAGAAGGTATTGTATGAGGACATAAAATTTCTAGTAAAGGGATAGAGGTAGATAAAGCAAAAATTGAAACCATTGAAAAATTACCTCCCCCTAATTCGGTTAAGGCTATAAGAAGGTTTTTAGGACATGCTGGTTTTTATCATAGATTTATTAAAGATTTTTCTAAGATAGCTAAGCCTTTAACAAAATTACTAGAAAAAGATGTGCTTTTCAATTTTGACAAAGAATGTTTAGAATCTTTTTACACTCTCAAGGAGAAGTTAGTTAATTCCCCAATTATAATTTCACCTGATTGGAATCTACCTTTTGAACTAATGTGTGATGTGAATGATTTTGCAATAGGTGCAATTTTGGGACAACGAAGAGACAAGCACTTTCGACCGATCTATTACACTAGCAAAACTTTGACAGCTGCACAAGCAAATTATACCACCACTGAAAAAGAATTGCTAGCCGTTATTTTTGCATTTGATAAATTCAGACCATATTTAATATTGTCGAAAGTCATCATTTATACTAATCATTCTGCTCTTCGTTATCTTTTAACTAAGACTGATGCTAAACCTCAATTAATAAGATGGATTTTATTGTTACAGGAATTTGACTTAGAAATAAAAGACAAGAAAGAAGTTGAAAATTTGGCAGCAGATCATCTTCCAAGATTGGAAAATCCACACCCCGGAGATCTCGATAAAATAAACGACTTGTTTCCTAAAGAACAACTACTAGCCATAGTAGAAGCTGCAGTTCCTTGGTTTGCTGATTTTGCAAATTATTTAGCAGCTAACATAATCCCAAAAGGGTTGACCCATCAGCAAAAGAAGCGATTCTTTGCTGATGTGAAAAATTACTTTTAGGAAGATCCTTTCCTTTTTCGTATTTGTGCAGATCAAGTCATTCGAAGATGTGTTATTGAAAGAGAAGCATATAAAATTTTGGACCACTGCCATTCGGGACCAACAGGAGGACACCACAGTGGAGCTAGAACTGCTCACAAAGTACTCGAATCAGGTTTTTACTAGCCTACCCTTTTCAATGGTGCCAACAGGTATGTGACCTCTTGTGATAAATGCCAGAGAACAGGTAATATCTCTCAGCAGAAATGCCTCAAAACTATATACTCTCATGTGAAATATTTGATGTATGGGGTATTGATTTCATGGGTCTTTTCCCTACTTCGTTTGGGAATAAGTACATACTAGTAGCAGTAGATTACATGTCAAAATGGGTGGAAGTCCAAGCCTTACCTACTAATGACGCAAGAATGGTAGTACGTTTTCTTAAAAAACTTTTCTCTCGATTCGGAACACCTAGGATAATTATCAGTGATAGGTGTACTCATTTTTGCAATGCTCAAATTAATAAAGTTTTAAAAAGATATGGAGTGTACCATAAAACAGCTACCCCTTATCATCCACAAACAAGTGGACAGGTTGAAGTAACAAATAGGGAATTAAAATGCATCCTAGAAAAAATGGTAGAAACAAATAGGGAAGATTGGTCAAGAAAAGTAGATGATGCTTTATGTGCATTCAAAAAACCCATAGGAACATCTCCTTATAGGCTTGTCTACGGGAAAAGTTGTCATCTACCATTTGAACTCGAACATAAAGCATTTTGGGCTATTAAATTTTTAAATCTTGATTTTAAGCTTGCAGGTGAGAAACGTCTAATGTAACTAAATGAGCTGGATGAATGGCACTGCAAGGCCTACGAAAACTCATGATTATATAAGGAAGCCACAAAGTGATGCCATGACAATCATTTGAGACAACCTAAGTAGTTCAAAACTGGTGATCTCGTCTTACATTACAACTCAAGGCTTAAACTATTCCCTGGAAAGCTTAAATCAAGATGGTCAGGTCCATTCACTGTTTGAACTATCTTTCCATACGGCACAGTCGAGGTAACTCATCCAAACAACGGCACTTTCAAGGTAAACGGTCATTGGCTTAAACATTATAGAGGTGAGATTTTCCAGAATAATAGGGAGGAGCTACAACTCCATGAACTCTCGTCATGATACATACAGGCAGAGTCGAGCTTAGACTCTAAATAAGCACCTCTCGGGAGGCAACCCGAGCACCAACTTAGTAAATCCTTTTATTTTAGCTTTCTAATACATCGACTAACACTTTTTAATGCAGGTTTTTCGAGCCACATGATAAACGATAAATTATACATATTTTTACCTCATGTTTAGCCTAATTTCTGGATGAATTATTATTAATTTTGTGAGAATTGGTGCTCTTAACCCTTCTATTTCATGTTGTATGCTCAGGAGAGCATAAGGAAGAGAAAAGAACGAAAAACGGACCAGAAACGAAGAAAATGGGCCAACGTGTGAAAATGACGCGGCCCAAGAAGTCAACGGCCGTGCCAACTCAATAGGCCTGAACATAGCCCTTATCGAAACCACACGGGCGTGGCACACGGGCGTGTCTCTATTGTGAGGAAGTGCAATTTCACTCAGATTTGGATACTTAGAGGATAAGAAAGGCATCCCAAAGCTCTATATAAAGACCCTAGGAGGCAACTCTAAGGGTGTACTCTTTTCTCCCAAAAAGGAGCGCCATATTTCTGCCAACACAAGGAGTGAAAGTAAGGAATTACTCCAAGGGAAGTCGATTGATTCATTCCAGAAGCCAGAATTCTACATCAAGACAGAGGATCTCCCTAAATTCCTTCAGGGGTTTTTGGGTTCTTTATGTTTTGTTATCTTATTTCTTCTGAGATGTTTTCTTTATTAATTATGAACTAAACCTCTCAAATACTTGAGGGGGATGAAACCTAAGACAGATCTTGTTATTATTCATTCTTGAATTATATGATAAATACTTGAATTGTTCTTAATTATGTGTTCTTCATTCTTGATTTAATAATCCTAGGAATTACTTCAAGAAACAGATGTGCTTAGGTAGAGGAGCAAAAGTCCCTATTTTAAGAGTAGATCTACCATAATTAAGCAGAGTTGCATGCAACCATAGACATTGGGCGACATAAATCTGCCGGATTAGGGTCAAACCTAATAGGGGGATCCATAGATCGAATTAATGTAACCTAGGGGTGTTAATTAATAAAGAAACTTTAGTTAACCACCAAGGATTAGTTGTTCTTATCCTTGACGGAGGTATTAACATAGGTTAGGGATCTCTACGGATCAAGTCAAGTGAAGAAATCGTCTAGTTCAAGAAGTTAATAACAAGTGAAGTCTAGGTGGATTCTTCCTTAAGTATTGCTCATATCAATTAGCTTTTCCCGAAAGTTCTCCCTAATTTACTTTTTGTGCACTTTTAGTTAGTTTGAGAATTATTTTCATACAACCTTCTTTTATTTTTAGGCTAGATAATGGAAAGGAAGTAAGTACTAGTACTTTTGGTTCCCTTGGGTATGATAACTCGATCTTACCGCTAAACTATACTACTGTTTGATAGGTGCGCTTGCCTTTAAAATCGTGATATTAGTTAGTTTTTGGTGTGATCAGTTTTTATAAATTTTATTACTTAATATCGCGAGTATCAAGTTTTTGGCGCCGTTGCCAGGGAACTAAAATATAAAGAAAACTTGATTTCTATTAGTTTAGCCATTACTATATTTATTTTCGGTTTTTATTTATTTTTATTTTTTATTTTATTCTATTTTAATTTTCTTTGCTTTTTCCTTCTAGGTATGTCTAGTTTATGACTAGAAACAACCCAGCAGGACCATTGCTTTTTTATGAAGATTTAGAAGCGACAGTTCGCAGAACTCGTAGAGAGATCAAAAGAAGCCTACATTATCCAAAACAAGGACAAGAACAAAGGCCAGAACCTATAGAAGAGATGAAAGCAAATCAAAACATTCCACCACCCCCCACAATAGCCGCGCAACCAGTGAATCAAGATGAAGCTCCTCGTACAATGTATGATTATGCTAAACCTAGTTTGGCTGGTACCCAAACTAGCATTATTAGACCTGTCATTGTTACTAATAATTTTGAATTAAAACCTAACACTATTAAAATGATACAGCAATTGGTGCAGTTTGATGGTTTACAGGATGAAGATCCAAATTCACACATAGCCAATTTTTTGGAACTTTGTGATACCTTTAAAATTAATGGCGTTTCTGATGATGCCATTCGTCTAAGGCTATTTCCATTCTCTTTGAGAAATAAAGCCAAATAATGGTTAAATTCTTTACCACAAGGCTCAATCACTGCATGGGAACAGATGACCGAAAAATTTTTACTTAAATATTTTCCTCCAGCTAAAACAGCTAAATTACGAAACGATATCTCTTCTTTTGTGCAGATGGATTTAGAAACACTTTACGATGCCTGGGAGAGATACAAAGATCTTTTGAGAAGATGCCCTCATCATGGGTTACCTTTGTGGTTACAAGTTCAAACCTTTCACAACGGTTTGAATCCTTCAACAAGGCAAATGATCGATGTAGCCGCAGGAGGAACAATCAACAATAGAACACCCGAAGCAGCTTATGAATATATTGAAGAGATGTCACTGAATAACTATCAGTGGCAAGTCATGAGGACAAAACCGACAAAAGCTGCAGGAGTTTATAATATTGATGCTGTCACTATGCTTACTAACCAAGTAGAACTTTTAAATAAAAAGTTTGATAATTTTGTTTGTTCTACGCAGGCACAACCAGTGATGCAGTGCGACACAACCCCAGGAAATATGTTTAATCTGGACTATTCATCTTATGGACACAGCATAGAAACTGAGCAAGCCAACTATATGGGTAACAATTCTAGACCTCAAAATAACCCTTATAGTAATACTCACAACGCAGGTTGGAGAAGTCACCCTAATTTTTCATGGGGAGGACAAGGAAATCAAAGACAACAGCCTCCTCCGGGATTTTAACAGCCACCACCACAAGAGAAAAAGCTGAATCTTGAAGAGATGTTCACTAAATTTATGGCACATCAGAAACCCGTTTTCAAAACACTGAAACGGCACTAAAAAATTAACAAGCATCAATTCAAGGGCTTGAGAATCAAATCAGTCAACTTGCAAAATTAATTTCAGTGAGACCACAAGGTGGACTACCAAGTAATACTGAGCCAAATCCTAGAGAACATGTCAAAGCGGTTACTTTAAGAGATGGGAAAGTACTAGCTGAACCAGAAAAGAAGTCTGTTCTAGAATCTTCAGGAGACAAGGTAGAGGAACCCAAGGAAAACACTCCACCAACACTCAAGGAATACAAACCGCCAATTCCATATCCGACAAAGTTGAAGAAAAACCGTACAGACGCTCAATTCGGTAAATTTCTTGAACTTTTTAAACAATTACACATTAACTTACCTTTTGTTGAAGCAATTTTGCAAATGCCGAAGTATGCGAAGTTCCTTAAAGAACTTCTGACAAATAAAAGGAAGTTGGAAGAATTAGCCACAGTGGAACTCAACAAAGAATGCTCAGCTATTCTCCAAAATAAACTGCTGGCAAAACTAAAAGATCCAAGGAGTTTTACTATTCCTTGTTTAATTGGTAGTTTACTTATAGATAAAGCCTTAGCTAATTTAGGTGCTAGCATTAATCTCATGCCTTACAAAATGCTCAAGCAACTAGGTCTAGGGGAACCAAAGCCCACTAGGATGAGTATTCAACTAGCTGATAGATCTGTTAAATATCCTAGGGGAATCATAGAAGATGTGCTAGTAAAGGTAGATAAATTTTTATGCCCTGTTGATTTTGTTGTGCTTGATATGATGAAGATATTGAGGTGCCTTTAATTTTGGGACATCCATTCTTAGCCACTGCTAGAGCTGTTATTGATGTAGAGGATGGTAAATTAGTACTTAGAGTTGGTGAGGAGGAAGTCGTTTTTAAAATCTATGATGTTATGAAATTTTCTAAAGAACAAGATGATTTCTGTTATTTTGTTGATATTATTGATTACTTTGTTCAAGATAATTTTTAGGAACTTTCTTTCGCAGACACATTGGAACTATGTCTTGTTCAAGGTGGGGGGAAGATGAAGCAACTACTGAAATTGAAGACTAAGAAAGGAGTTAGATTCTAATGAAATTATCACGAGACACATAAGTTATGAAAGTATAAAGATGAATGACAAATTAAGACAAAAACCTCCATTGATGAAGCCCCTAAATTAGAGTTAAAGCAACTACCAGATCATTTAGAATATGCCTTTTTAGGGGAAGATTCAACTTTACCAGTAATTATCGCATCAGATTAAAGCATTGCAGAAAAAGAAGAATTACTCCACGTGTTAAGGAAGCACAAGCAGGCTATAGCTCGAAAAATTTTAGATATTAAGGGAATTAATCCTTCTTTTTGCACCCACAAAATTTTAATGGAAGATGAATATAAACCATCAGTGCAAGCTCAGAGAAGATTGAATCCCAACATGGAGGAAGTCGTAAAAGCCGAGGTAATTAAACTCCTAGATGCAAGCATTATTTATCCTATTTCTGATAGTTCTTGGGTAAGTCCTGTGCAGGTTGTTCCTAAAAAGGGAGGCTTGACCGTGGTGTCTAATGATAAAAAAGAGTCAATACCTATAAGAACAGTCACTGGATGGAGAGTTTGCATTGATTATAGAAAGTTGAATGACGCAACTTGAAAAGATCACTTTCCCTTACCTTTTATTGAGCAGATGTTGGAAAGATTATCAGGTCACATGTATTATTATTTCCTAGATGGCCTCTCTGGTTACTTCCAAATCCCGATAGCTCTAGAAGATCAGGAGAAAACGACGTTTACATGTCCATACGGTACATTTGCTTATCATAGAATACCTTTTTGTTTATGTAACACTCCTGCTACTTTTCAGCAATGCATGCTAGCTATCTTCAATGAATTCGTGGAAGACATCATGAAGATATTTATGGATGATTTTTCAGTTTTCGGTGATTCTTTCCAACTTTTTCTTAATAATCTAAAACGTGTTTTGATAAGATGTGAAGAGACAAATTTAGTTCTAAACTGGGAAAAATGCCACTTTATGGTTCAAGAGGGTATTATATTAGGACATAAAATTTCTAGTAAAGGGATAGAGGTAGATAAAGCAAAAATTGAAACCATTGAAAAATCACCTCCCCCTAATTTAGTTAAGGCTATAAGAAGCTTTTTAGGACATGCCGGTTTTTATCGCAAGTTTATTAAAGATTTTTCTAAAATAGCTAAGCTTTTAACAAAGTTGCTAGAAAAAGACATGCTTTTCAACTTTGACCAAGAATGTTTAGAATCTTTTAACACTCTTAAGGAAAAGTTAGTCAATGCCTCGATTCTGATTTCACCTGATTGGAATCTACCTTTTGAACTAATGTGCGAAGCAAGTGATTTTACAGTAGGTGCAGTTTTGGGACAGCGAAGAGACAAGCACTTTCAACCGATCTATTATGCTAGCAGAACTTTGACAGCTGCTCAAGCAAATTATACTACCATAGAAAAAAAATTGCTAGCCGTTATTTTTGCATTTGACAAATTCAGATCTTATTTGTCAAAAGTCATTGTTTATACTAACCATTCTGCTCTTCGCTACCTTTTAACTAAAACTGATGCAAAACCTCGATTAATAAGATGGATTCTATTGTTACAGGAATTCGATTTAGAAATAAAGGACAAGAAAGGAGTTGAAAACTTGGCAGCAGATCACCTTTCAAGATTAGAAAACATATAACCCAAGTACCTCGATAAAATAAACGACTTGTTTCCTGAAGAACAACTCTTAGTCTTAGCAGACGTAGCAGTTCCTTGGTTTGCTGATTTTGCAAATTATTTAGTAGCTAACATAACCCCAAAATGGCTGACCCATCAGCAAAAGAAGCGATTCTTCTCTGATGTGAAAAACTACTTTTGGGAGGATCCTTTTCTTTTTCAAATTTGTGCAGATCAGGTTATTCGAAGATGCGTTGTTGAAATAGAAGCATACCAGATTTTAAATCACTGCCATTCAGGACCCACAGGAGGACATCATAGTGGAGCTAGAACTACTCATAAGGTACTCGAATCAGGCTTTTACTAGCCTACACTTTCCAGGGATGCCAACAGGTATGTAACCTCTTGTGATAAATGCCAGAGAACAGGTAATATTTCTCAACATAATGAAATGCCTTAGAGCTATATACTTTCATGCGAAATATTTGATGTATGGGGTATTGATTTCATGGGTCCATTCCCTACTTCATTCGGGAATAAGTACATCCTAGTAGTGGTAGATTATATGTCAAAATGGGTGGAAGCCCAAGCCTTACCCACTAATGATGCTAGAATGGTAGTACGATTTTTGAAGAAACTTTTCTCTCAATTGGAACACCTAGGATAATTATTAGTGATAGGGGCACCCATTTTTGCAATGCCCAATTTGAAAAGGTTTTAAAAAGGTATGGGGTACACCATAGAATAGCTACCGCTTATCATCCACAAACCAGTGGCCAAGTCAAAGTGACAAATAGGGAACTAAAACGCATCTTAGAGAAAGTAATAGAAACAAATAGAAAAGATTGGTCAAGAAAGATAGACGATGCTTTATGAGCCTATAAAACTGCTTTTAAAACACCCATAAGTACATCTCCCTATAAACTTGTCTACGGAAAAAGTTGTCATTTGCCATTTGAACTTGAACATAAAGCATTTTGGGCTATCAAATTTTTAAACCTTGATTTTAAGCTTGCAGGTGAGAAAAGATTAATGCAGTTAAATGAACTAGATGAATGGCGTTGCAATGCCTACGAGAGCTCATGACTATATAAGGAAGCCATGAAGTGACGTCAAGACAAATGACTGAAAAAACCTAAGCAATTCAAAACAGGTGATCTTGTCTTACTCTACAACTCAAGGCTAAGACTATTTCCTAGAAAACTCAAGTCAAGGTGGTCAGGTCCATTCACTGTTCAAACTGTCTTTCCATACGGCACAATTGAGGTAACTCACCCCAACCACGGTACGTTCAAGGTAAACGAACATAGGCTTAAACACAATAGAGGTGAGAATTTTAAAGATAACAGGGAGGAGCTTCAGCTCCATGAAATCCCTCCGTGATACATCCAGGTAGAGTCGAGCTTAGACTCTAAATAAGCGCTTCTTAGGAGGCAACCCAAGCACTAACTTAGTAACTTTTCCTTTATTTTTGATTTTAGTATTTTTATGCATCAACTAACCCTTTTTAAATGCAAAAATTTAGGACCACATGGCCATGCCCACGAGCGTGTCCAAAGCCGTGTGAACACTTAAAGCAGAGACACGGTAGTGCACCCAGGCCCTGTGTAAACAGAGCACAATTTTCCCAAAAACACGAGCTACCAACAAATCGACATGGCCGTGCGACATGGCCGTGGAAACCTTTCAACTTAGACACTAGCTTACACAAAGCCACACGCCCGTGTCCCCAGACTATGGCCAACACTGTCAATTTAGACATGGTCGTGTGACGACCTACACGACCGTGTGATTAACGAAGAATCGATCGCAAACGGCCGTGTGACCGCTTACACGACCGTGTGAAAAGTGAACACGATCGCAAACGGCCGTGCGAGATAGCCAACACAGGCATGTGTTCGAACCAGGTGCACCAAAACCATCAACTTTCGAATCAGACGGGCAAAACCCGAGTCACACGGGCGTGTTCCATGCCTGTGTGACCCAAAAACTATAAATAAGGGATCACTATTCACCTTCTTCTTCACTCAAACCCTAAATCCTCTCACCCAAACTTTTCCTCAACCACCATAAACGCCGCCTCCGACCCTCAAAGCACCACCATGCTCGTAAAGGACTATCCTACGCCCATGCAAAGCTCCCCACGACCGTTTGGAACCTCTCCCACGACCGTGCACATCTCCCATTTGGTTCTATTTTTCTCATTTTTCTCTTTAATTTTTATTAATTTATTTTTATCATGTTTATATTTAGATTTAGAATTAATTCAAGCATGGAATTAGTTACACTAGGATGAATAATCTAGAATAGTATAGAACATTTCATGATTGCATGCCACTTAACATCACACTTGATTGCCATTTTTCTTATGCATTTAGTATAAATACATACTCATATTGCCTACTTTTAATATCACATTAGGATGGATAATCTATATTATTTAGGTTAGTCCTCATTTTAGTTTTAAGAACATTGTCATTCTAATTTACATATTTATTATTTATATATAATTTCTAATTCAATTTAATTTCAATCTTTAGGACTAATGTTTATTATTTTGTTTTTAGGCATCATGTCATCATCGCAGGGTAAAAAAGCTATCGTCCCCACTTCAAAGAAACGCAAGGGACCCGGTGGTTCATCCTCACAACCCATTGTTGAAAACTGCCACCCTTTCCTCCGTTTTTCACAAGCCTCCTAGGAGGAGCGATATGAAATACTCCGAGCTCGCACTCTAACCATTGGTCGATGCATAGATTGGGCCGCCCTCGAGAAAATACACCTAGTGGATGAGGTCAGGGCCCTATTGATGACTGATCCATGGGAGCAGTTTTCCATATCGTGGAGCCCACATAATTGGAACTCACACTCGGGTTCTACTCTACATTTCACCTCCAGACCGTGATGAACAGATACGATGATCCAGGAACAGTCCAGTTCCGTTTGGGAGGTCTCGTGCGACAGCTTAGTGTCCCAGAATTCAGCATAGCTTTCAGTCTCTATACCGAGCAATTTATGGAAGAGGAGGACCTCTCCACGCTTCACCGCCACATTCATTTGGCACCATCTAGGTGTTGGGAGGCCCTAGTCCCTGCGTCATCAACATATGACCCTAGTCACTCTAAAGCAACTAAGCTTATCCCAACCCTAAGGTATCTACATTCTCTTCTTGTACATACACTAATCGGCAGGGAGAGAGCACAGGGGTCGTCCGTACCCACGACGCCTACTTCCTATGGTACATGGCGATCGCACATGTCATTGACTTAGCTTACTTCATTGCCCATGCAATCCAGCACCAGATAGAGAGGCACCGCAAGGGCATAGTTTCTATGGGCCCGTACATTACGAGATTAGGCCGCTATTTCAGCCTATTCAACACCGCAACCCAGACATCCTCATATACTTTGGTGGGCCAGATGTCCCCACAGGGCATTCAGACCATGCTTCACATGAGGATGATCGAACGGAGGCTAGGAGGCAGCCCCTTTCAGTATCGCCACATCCAAGAGAGCGAGGATCTTGAGGACATTCCTAATGATGTCCCACCACCACCACAAGAGGAGGATGCACCTATAAAGCCACCACCCCCTTGCCGCCCATCGCATGCAGCAGCCACCTATGCTGACATATCTGAGCGCCTATCCCGATTTGAGCAGCAATGCTTCCAGCGCTTCGACCACATCAATGCAACATTACAGCAGATATGCCAGCAACTTCACATCACTTCCCCACTGCCACCGTGTGATCCATCTGAGGATTAGAGACTTCTATTCCTCTTAACTTTATTTTTATTTTAATTTTTATTTAAACATTGATCCCTATTTTTACCTTTTCTTTTCTTCTAACTTTATTTTCCTTTTTAATTTTAATTTTATTTTTATTTTTAGTTCATTTTATCTTTTTCATTATTTGAATATTAGTATTTTTAGAGCTTTATTTTATTTTATTTCTTTTTCATATCAGCCAACCTCTAACGAGTAATCTCTCTTGATCCAAATTCCCTATGACTAATAAATACATTCGCAGTTTCAAAGGAGCTCTACAGCTCAAATCCATATGGAAATGGGAACACCCTGCCACAACTGCCTGCTCTTCCAATTCCAACCTCCGTCTCACAAATTCATCGAAAATTCAGGGAGTTTCATGCCTTTCCCTATCTTATGATCTTGTGCTTTTATTGCTACTAATGTTATCTTTGTACATTAAGGGAAATGTACATCTTAAGTGTAGGGGGAATCTATTTTCAGTCTTTACACTCTCTTTGAAATCCCTGAAATTTTTTTACTAATATTTTGCATTGTTCTCAAATTCTCACTTTCACTCTTTGCATTATCTTCAATCTTCTATTAGGAATATATTCTGATTGATTTATGATTTTTATTGATATGTGAGAATTAAGACATAGGTGCTTGTAATTTGATTATTCAAACTTTAAAACATTAGGGAATCAAGTATGATAAGTTGAAATTTTTGAGAACCCCATTTTTTCATAAGTTATTTTCCTTAATTCTAAGTATTATCTTGAGATTTGAAATTTACAGGATCGACATCAAAAGCCATAATTTTGGTGAGATTTTTGAGCCTTTTAAGCATACATTCTTTTGTGCTCACTTTTATTATTGCTTTGAGTGAGTCAATACTGATTTGTTATTCTAGAACTTGCTTCGATTATACATGTCGAGACCATATCATTAATTTGATATACCGAAATGATAAAGGCACCTAGGATCTAACCCACTTACTCCATAAAAGCCTACCTCCATAAATTAACCCCTAGTGAACCCCATTGAGCCTAACAACCTTTTCTTTGACTTACCTCTAATATTAACCTTTCACCCATTTTTTTGTTAAATTCTATTCATTTATTTTGACCCCTATTTTTGTTGAGATTTGAGTTGAAATTTTCATCTAGCTTTATTCTCTTTTCCAAGATTGTAAGTTTTATTCAATTTATTGTATTGTTCTTTAAAAAAAATGTATGCATTAATTCAGTTGTAATCTGTAATAGTTCCAATAGTTTTTGCATATTTCTATTTTAAGGCTACCAAGGCAGAAATGAGGTTATCATAAGAATTAGCTCGAGAAATTTGTTCCAGTGATAGAGATTTTTCTAGCTAGATAATTTTTCAATTCAATCTCGATTCTAACCTTCTTTTGCAGCCTGTGACAACACCCCTAACCAAGCCCCATTACAACCATTGAAAAACCTTTTGATCGATGTATCATATCAATCTACAGTGGTGGAGATCTGATTTTCCAGCAAGCCTATGGTAATAACTTTTCAGGTTGACTAGAGAGTATTAAATTCTTGAACCCTAAACACCTTGAGTGGATAGAGTGAATCTTTAGTGAGGATGTCAACTCCTGTTAATTAAGATGGAGAGATAATTACTTAGGAAAAGGGAGAAAACTTATGTTTCAATGATAAAATTCTCAACTTAGAGTAATTGAATCCTTAATGTTCTTCTGATTGAATTGTCATTGTATGATTACCTGTGGATTTGTTTGAAACATTATTAATAAAGATTGTAAGTTAAGAGGAATGATTCTTAATTAGGGATTGAGATTTTGCTTGAGGACAAGCAAAGGCTTAAGTGTGGGGGTATTTGATAAATGATAAATTATACATATTTTTACCTCATGTTTAGCCTAATTTCTGGATGAATTATTATTAATTTTGTGAGAATTGGTGCTCTTAACCCTTTTATTTCATGTTGTATACTCAGGAGAGCATAGGGAAGAGAAAAGAACGAAAAATCGACCAGAAACGAAGAAAATGGGCCAAAGTGTGAAAATGACATAGCCCAAGAAGTCACCACACGGCCGTGGCACAGGGTCGTGCCACACAAGGTCCAACAGAGCCCAGCCCCGACAAGCACGGCCAGGCCATACAGCCGTGCCAACTCAACAGGCCCAAACACGGCCCTTATTGAAACCACACGGGCGTGGCACACGGGCGTGTCCTTGTCGTGAGGAAGTGCAATTTCACTTGGATTTGGATACTTAGAGGCTAAGAAAGGCATCCCAAAGCTCTATATAAAGACCCTAAGAGGCAACTCTAAGGGTGTATCTTTTCTCCAAAAAAGGAGTGCCATATTTCTGCCAACACAAGGAGTGAAAGCAAGGAATTACTCCAAGGGAAGCCGATTGATTCATCCCAGAAGCCAGAATTCTACATCAAGACAGAGGATTTCCCTAAATTCATTCAGGGGTTTTTAGGTTCTTTATGTTTTGTTATCTTATTTCTTCTGAAATGTTCTCTTTATTAATTATGAACTAAACCTCTCAAATACTTGAGGGGGATGAAACCTAAGACAGATCTTGTTATTATTCATTCTTGAATTATATGATAAATACTTGAATTGTTCTTAATTATGTGTTCTTCATTCTTGATTTAATAATCCTAAGTATTACTTCAAGAAACTGATGTGCTTAGGTAGAGGAGCAAAAGTCCCTATTTTAAGAGTAGATCTACCATAATTAAGCGGAGTTGCATGCAACCCTAGACATAGGGTGACATAAATCTGCCGGATTAGGGTCAAACCTAATAGGGGGATCCATAGACCAAATTAATGCAACCTAGGGGTGTTAATTAATAAAGAAACTTTAGTTAACCACCTAGGATTAGTTGTTCTTATCCTTGACGGAGGTATTAACATAGGTTAGGGATCTCTACGGATCAAGTCAAGTGAAGAAATCGTCTAGTTCAAGAAGTTATTAACAAGTGAAGTCTAGGTGGATTCTCCCTTGAGTATTGCTCATATCAATCAGCTTTTCCCGAAAGTTCTTCCCAATTTACTTTTTGTGCACTTTTATTTAGTTTTAGAATTATTTTCATACAACCTTCTTTTATTTTTAGGCTAGATAATAGAAAGGAAGTATGAACTAGTACTTTTGGTTCCCTTGGGTACGATAACTCGGTCTTATTGCTAAACTATACTACTATCCGATAGGTGCGTTTGCATTTAAAATCATGATATTAGTTAGTTTTTGGTGTGATTAGTTTTTATAAATTTTATTACTTAATATTGCGAGTATCACCACACGGCCATGCCTATAGGTGTGCCTAAGGCCGTGTGGGCCACTACGGGTAGAGACACGGTCGTGCAATTCGGCCGTGTACAAGCAGGGTAAAAATTCTTCTAAGACACGGGCTTCGACACAGAGCCACGGCCGTGCAATGTGGCCGTAGCCGAACCTGCTGAATCACACACGACCTTTAACAAAGTGCCACGGCCGTGCGATGTGGCCGTGGCCAACACTATCCATTCAAACATGGGTGTCTGACACCCCGTGCCTCAAAGCCGTGGTCGATACTGTCAATTCAGACATGGCCGCGTAACCTACTATACAGCCGTAGGAGAAGCGAACATCGAAGGACACGACCGTGCAACACGGCTGTGTGCCTCAACATGCCTTAGGTTCATGGGCGTGTGCCTCGAACCAGGCATGCCAAAATCCCCGATTTTCAAACCACACGGGCAAAGCCCGAGCCACACGGGTGTGTGACATACCCGTGTGACCCAAAAACCTATATAAAAAAAGAAACTATTCATCTTCTTCTCCATTTTAAACCCTAAATCCTCCCACCCAAAACCCATTCTAAGTATCCCTAGTGCCGCCGCCGGCCTCAAAAGCTCCTCCACGACCGTGCCGCCCGTACCACTACCGTGTTCCACCCTATTAGTCACCTATTCAGTTCCTTTTTCATATTTTCTTCTTTAATTTCTAATATTTTTATCTATTTTTATATTAATAACATGTTTTATTTAGTTTTTGCATCATTTTAGAGCATGAAATCCATTGATTTAGCATGAACAATCTAGAATACTGTAAAGAATTTCTTAATGCCATTTAGACTCTGAATTGCTTGCCACTTTTTCTTATCTAGAGTAGTATTCACTTAGTATAAAATGATACCCATGCCTCATTAATTTAATACCATGCTTAGGATAAGTAGAATATATCACTTAGGTTAGTGAATCACTATCTCAATACTTTTTCAATATGCTTTGTTTTGTTTAAATTATGGTTTAAGCATAAGAAATTAATGATATTCATAGTATCTTTTTAATTTCAATTTTTAGGACTAATGCATGTCGTTTTTTGTTTTGTTTTTAGGAATTATGTCTTTGTCGCGTGGAAAGAAACCTGCCGTCCTCGTTTCAAAGAAACGAAAGGGGTCCGGTGGTTCATCCTCCAGACCCACAGCTGAAACCCGCCATCCATTCATTCAATTCCCATAGAACTCCCAAAAGGAGTTATTTCAGATCCTACGAGCACGATCGCTAGGAGCTGGACTGTAACACCCCAAACCCGGCCCAGACGTTACGACCAAGTTCGGTGTGTCACATCACCTATACCTAACCACGTTACCTAGTTACTAGCATTAGGGTGAATTTGGAAAAACTGGTATTGGAGTTTTAAGAGAAATTCCCGGTTAATTATATAGATTTTTTTTATAAAGTCTTACTTTATCGCTCATTTGCCTTGTGTGACGGGTTTCTAAAACGTTGGATTAATTTTAAAGAAACCTCACGCAGTTATTTTCAAAAATAATTTAAATAAAGCAAAAATAAATAATTAAAACCCATAATAAAAATAAATAAATCGGCCTTATTACAAACCTAAATTAAAATAAATAGTGAATGAAATAATTTAAATAAAGTAAAAAATCTAGTTAAACCAGTGTTTCAGTTTCCGCGGCCACTCTGAATCCCTCCCAACTCTAAGTCCACTGTCTGGGGCTCACCTGCAAGGATGGAAAGAAGAGGGGTGAGTTTGATAAACTCAGTGTGCTCAGGCCCACTGGGCCTGAGCCTTGTCCAACCACAACCACAACTGGGCCGAAGCCTTTCAAATATCAGTTACTGGGCCTTAGCCCTTTTCATATACAATATCACTGGGCCGAACCCTTTTACGGTAAATGATATGGCCCATAGGCCCATTTCAATCACAAATTAAATATGCATGCAAACCCATATCAATATGTGGGGAAGCTACTCAACCCACCCAACCGCTACTCTCCACCTGTACCAGCCAATCTCTCCATGTGGGGAGAACTACTCAACCCACCCAACCGCTACTCTCTATAGTGGTAGCATAGTTGCATAATCATATAGTATGGTCAAGCCACCAGAACGGTATTACGAGGCATTGCCTCTTTCGGTAAACTAGGTCAAAGCCCCTTTTCGGTATTTGTGGCATTTGCCACTTAGCACTTCCTCCAATCATATAACCCAAACCCATGCATCAAATGATCATGTCATGGCATATAATGTATAGAAATAATAAAACATGCAATCTCAGTCAAACATAACCCTAGGGGTATAACAGTCATTTTACACCTAGGGGTAAAATAGTAATTTCACACTTTTAAGGGTGTTTCGGTAACTATTCTGATTTTCAAGATTTCAGGCATATTTCAATCACTAATAACCCTACTTTCGTCTCTGTAGCTTATTTATCTCGTTTTAACAGTTTTTAATTACTGGCCCCTAAAACCCCTAATGGGCCATATAATGTCGATTAGCCAATTAAGCCCATTTAGTCCAGATTTTACATTCAGTTTATTAGTTTAACCAATTTTGAACCTACAGTCTACCAGAATACGTCCATTGCTCATTTTTACCCATATGAGCCTATAAGCCCATTGGACCCGTTTTCAGCCCATCGAGGCCTATTTACCGAAGTGCACGGAATCGCACTCTCATTCGTCTTACCAATTCTGATTATAGAACCTTAACGTTTCTGATCAACCCACAAGCACTCGCATGCTCACAAGCCTACGAAATGCCTGTATTTTGGCATTTCGGCTTTTTGGCTTTTGCCGAATTGAACCACAAGCAGGATTCCGATACACACCTGTTTGTGATTCTACCGGTGAGATCTCCTACATGCTTTCTCCTACAATCGGTCACTTTAACAGATTAGATTATGCTAATATTTAAACCAAATCGAGTACTCACAATTATCTAGCATACACATTCAGCCAACAACCATAATGGCCTTAAGCTCTTACCTTTGTCGACTTAGATCTACTAGATCTAGATCTAGCTGTGCCAACACCCTTAATCCAATGCTCTTTGTTGATCACTTCCTTTGTAAACTAACACACCTATACGAATCAGTCAAAGTTATAATCAATCTAGACAAGTCGACAGCCTCCCTAAGCCTTCAGGGGTTTCGGCTTCTAAATCCCAAAATAGCAAATAAAACAAGAGTTTCGAGTACTTACCATAAAATAAACTCGCCTAGGTACGCTTCCAACCACCTACCTATCTCAGATCTACTGTCGATCTACTCCTAACCACAAGTAGAGAAAAGATCCCACGATTTCAGCTTTTGAATCCCTACTAAGCACTTCTGTCGTCTTAGCAAAGGAATAGATGAAGTGATGAAGTGAGTCGACAGAAGGAGAAGTAGAAGATTAGGGGTTTGGCTTGTTAAAAGATTCAACAGAAGGAAGAGATGATTTCGGTAAAAGGGGTAATCGGTAACGAAGAGTTTTCAGCTTCTAAAGGATGTTGAAGAAGCTTTAAGAAAAGAGGAAAGAAATGGGTTGATTTGGCTTAGAAGGGCTGTAATGGGGTGGAATCAATTCAAGGGCAAGAAGAGAAGAAGAAGGAAATTAGAAGAGAAAGAAGAGAAGTTTAGAAGAAAAAGAAGCAGATAAAGAAGGAGTAGCTTTGGCTAAGTTGAGAAATCGGCAATAGGGGTTTTGGGGGTAGAAGGTTTCAGCTTTTAGACAGAAAAGAGAGAAAGAATGAGGCCAAAAAGAATGGCAGAAGAAAAGACCTAATGCTCTACACTCAATCGGCAGAAAAAGAAAGCTCAGAACCCTAAAGAAATCAGCACCAAATTCACAAATGCCGAAAATACTTACACTAAAACTAGATGCCGAAATTGCAATGCCAGAGTCCCTTGGCCAGCCATTGCTTCTTCAAGTTCGAATATTCCTTAAAACTCTCCTTGATCCACTCTCATGATGTGACAGCCCTAATTTGACCCTAGTCAGGAAGTGGTTTCAGGACCACTAAACCGAGTCTCAAAAATAATTAAATGATAAATTTCATGCTTATTATATGTGAAAATGCATGAGTGAAAATTTCATGTGTTGATTTTGTCATTTGAATGTTAATTTAATTAAAAGGACTTGTGTGAGAACTTTGAAAATGTGTTAGGTTATTTTGAAATGGCCAAATAATGCATGGCTTAAAAAAAATGGGATTTGCATGGCAAATTTTCCACTTTATATCAGTGGCTGGCCATGATTGTTGTTTGGTACAAATATATGTGTTTTATATTATTAATAATATTAAAGTAATGGTTTAATAATAAAGAAATAAATAAATAAATAAATAGAAGGCATATTTTCTTGTTCTTGCCAAAGCTAGGGAGAATAGAAAAGAAATAGAAAGCCATACAGTATTCGGCATTTGAAAGAGTCAATTGAGGTATGTTTTAAATTTTTTTCTTGAAAATTTTTGTGAATTTGAGATGAAATACAAGTTTTTATGATAGCCCATTTGTAAATTCTTGAGATTTTGGCTTAAAGTGTATTCGGCCATAGTTGTTTTTGGCTAAATGGATTAGATATTGATGTTGTGTAATGAATGGTGATCTTAGATGTATTTGAGCTAGCTAAATTTTGTTTTTGTAGCTAAAATTAGTTAAATATGTTAAATGCTAAGGTTTATGGTAGTATGAATGCATTATGGAGAGAATTCTGTATTCGGCCATGAGGTTATGTTTCCTTAGTGGTAATTTGATGTTTTGGCATTATAGTGATGAACAAGATGCATGTTAAAAATTTTTTTTTTTAGTAATTGTTTACATGTTTGCCGAAATAAGAACCAAAACGTGAATTGAAGAGAGGGATGAATTAAAGTTTATAATTGAAATTATGTGACTTATTTAATAAGTGACAATCGGCTAAACTAGTTAAATTGTATTTAGAGATTTATAGCAGCTGAATGTGGACTTAATTCTTGTGGGGAAATGCAGTTGTTATTGAGATTTGGCCGAATGAATTTATAATCTAAAGAATGTGGTTGTGCTATGTGAAGTGAATAATTATATAAATTCAATAAGTGTTTACTTGTGTCTTGAAAGTATGAATTAGGAGCATGAGTCTAGTCGGCAATTTAAGATAAATTGTCAAATAATGCTCAACATTAGTATTATTTACTTAATTGGCAAATTGAGCTTAGAATGGGTGAATTTGTGAGTTTGGGGCAAAGTGTTTATATTCGGCCATTAGCTAGAATTTGTTAAATTTTGGATAATTGAGAATTTGGTCAATATGCTTAAAAATATCCATAGTTGCCGAATTGTGAATCAAAGTATTAGCTTGGTAAGGTGTGTGTGTGTTTTTAATTGTTAATTTATTTATGTTGAAACTGAATGACTCTTTTGTTAATAATTTGAGTATGTGCTTGTAAGTGGAGGGAATTGAGGATTTGCCGATTGTATGTGATGACCAGAAGTGGATTTATATTGTGTTAAATAATGCTTAAGTATTGAATTGATTATAAGTATGCTTTGAAAGGGAATTGTGTTCGGCCATGTATTATTTATAAAGGAAATTGTGTAATGTTGTTGAACTCAAGCTTGTATATACGTATATATAAATAATTCGGTTTGGAAATTGTATGGTTAAAACTTTTATAAATTATTAATGCTTAACCTTTGTTACACATATACCTATGATTTGATAATATGATTCATGAGAAATTATATGTGAAAATTTGCATAATTAATTGAAGTGTCGTATGCCCTGTATATAAGATGGTTGGCATTTTGATTTTTAAGTAGTCAATATGGCCTATTAAATTATTGTTCATAATTGGCTATAAGCAAGCTTAGTGAGATCTTGACAAGTGAACTTTGTTTAATCTAGCTCAAGAACCAAGGACACCAAATTCGGATAAGGGGAAAGCTAAAGTACTTGAATAGTTGTTTTCAATCGTATAACAACTTTTGAGGTAAATTTTGAGTAATCAAACCTAGAATATAATTAAAGATGACATGATATATGTATGATAGTTGAATTATGGCTTATTGTCCTTACTTTAATAAGGTTATTTGTGAAATAACTTATATACATGGTATGTAGTCAAATGGTTATTAAGAAAATAAGCTAAGAGAGTGGATGGATATGTGATCATGTGTGCCTGCTTGTTGAGCCAGAAGTTTAGTGAAAAATGTATATATATATGTTTTAAGGTCGAATGATATTTATGATATGAGGTCGAGGTGTATATTATATGCTTATATCCGAATGAAGCAAATGAATTACAAATGTGATATGCTATGTGAAATGTATTAACATGTGAATAAATATGCATGAAACTCGGTGATGTGTATCCAGGCTTAAAGACCCGCAGGCTTCGTGCTGGTAATATATCCGGGCTAAAGACCCGCAGGCTTCGTGCTGGTAATATATCCTGGCTAAAGACCTGCAGACTTCGTGCTGGTAATATATCTGGGCTAAAGTCCTGCAGGCTTCGTGCTAATAATATATCCGGGCTAAAAGTCCCACCGGTGGTTTGAGTAAAGTTTAAGGTTATGAGACTTCGCGGTAATAATTACCAACAAATGTGTTCAGTGCATTAAGTTGGCCAGGTATGTATCATGTACTTGTTCGTGAATTTAATTTGGATCAAATTATAAGTATCTAATGTGATGATGATACATCCAGCCATTGTATGAGGTTATATGAAAGTATGTGATTATTTATGATATATGAAATTCAATTCAAGTGAAATCATATGCTAAACTTTGTCTTGTGTATGTGTACATATTCGGTCAAAGTGTGGAACCATATGCAATGATTAGAGTGAGCTATGTTATATGAATACCGAATTAAGAGAAGTTAAAAATGCTCAATGTGTGTTAAGTGTTTGTACATTTAGTCATATATGTGTTAGGCCAAAAAGAGATAATAGGCCATAGGAATACTATTCTCAAATTTGGATAATATCTTTTCGATTGAGTTTAAATGATTGTATTGCTTAAAACTTACTAAGCATAGAAAGGCTTACTCCGTTTATCTTTGATTCTCTGTTTTATAGATCTCGTTTGCTAGCTACGCTTCGGGGGATTTAAAGTCGAAGTCATCCCCACTATCTAAAATTGATTTTGGTATCTCTAAAGACTTTATGTTTTGTTAATGGCATGTATAGGCTTAACTCCTTTTTGGAACAAGATATTTCGGTTATGTATTTGTAAAAGCCATACGAAAATGGCTCGATCATTTGGCTTATTTTATGTTCCATAAAAGATTATATGTGGTCAATGTTTATAATGTGAGTGTTTATTCAATTTGTTTCATAGTTATAAAATAAGTATACTTGGGTTACAATAGAAAATATCAATTGTTAATGATAGAAACAGTATTGAAGTAGTAATGTTTTTCGAATATGATTAATGTGTAATATAGAAGTGAAGGATAGTTCTTTTAACGTCAAATGGTATCTGACAGTTATGTTTTGCTTGGTAATACCATATAGTCCTATTCCGGCGATGGATAAGGGTTAGGGGTGTTACACATGAGCAATTCAAACTCTCCATGCCAGAGTTTCACTTGAGTGCCACCACTTGACCAATTCATGCACATAAAAATAAAAGTAACTTAAGCCTACCTTGTGACTTGAACCCTGGACCTTAATTTCCATCCACACGCCACTTTTTAAGGAGCTTAGTGGCGCCACCCTGCCACTTTACCAAGAGCTTCTTTATGACAAATTTTACTAAGTTTTTCTTAAGAGCCCACCTAGCCAAGTTCTCCCTTCACTTAAAATCCAAACTTTGATAATTTTACCGGGTTTTAACCTAAGTTTGGGCCTCCCAAAGGCCTACTAACATACTTAAATACATATTTGACAATCACAACACTAAAGATTTATGTTTTCACCAAAATCACCATAAAGCTGAAAAATCCCGAAAATCAGGGCGTTACACGGACGATGTATTGACTGGGCCGCCCTAGAGCAAGTCCAACTTGCTGATGCTGTTCGGGCCGTACTATCTACCGACCCTTGGGAGAAATTCTTTAACATCATTGAGCCCACATACCTTGAGCTAACATTAGAGTTCTGCTCTACTTTTCATTTACAAGTAGTGATGACAAACCACGATGACCCAGGCACCATTCAATTCCACCTCGGTGGATTGGTGCGCCAGTTAAGCGTTCCCGAATTTGGTATTGCACTAGGGCTCTACACAGATGAGTTCATAGCTGACGAAGACTTTCCTATGCTCCACCGTCATATCCACGTCTCTCCACTTAATTGCTGGCACACCATCGTCCCTGAGTAGCCTACGTACGACCCCAGTCGCTCCAAAGCGACAAATCTCGCCCCATCCTTGAGGAACCTTCATGCCTTCCTCACACACACCTTGACGGGTAGACGGGAGAGCACCGGCGTCGTTAGCACACACGATGCCTACTTCTTATGAAGCATGGTGAATGCACACGTCATCAACCTCGTCTATTTTATCGCCCATGCCATCCAACATCAAACCGAGAGGTATTGTAAGGGCGTTATATCTATGGGGCCGTACATCACACGGTTGGCCCGCCACTTCGGGCTACTTAACACCACGGCTCAGACATCCTCATATACACTGATCGGCCAGATGTCCCCTCAAGGCATCCAGACTATGCTCCACATGACGATGATCCAGTGCAGACCTGGGACCGGGCCCCCATAGTACCGTCTACTCCGAGAGGCCAAGGATCCATAGGACATTATTGATGATGTCCCACCACCACCAGAGGACGCCCTAGCTGAGCCACCACCCTATTGCCGCCCAGTTCATGCGGCAGCTTCACACACTGACATATATGAGCGCCTCACACGATTCGAGCAGAAGTGCTTCCAACGCTTAGATCATATCGATGCAACACTTCAGTAGATATGCCAACACCTTCATATCTCTACACCGCCCCCACCGCGCGACCTATCTGAGGATTAGAATTTCCTAATCCACCTTTCTTCTCTTTTATTTTCCTTTTTATTTTTCCTTTTATTTTATTTCATCTTATCTTTTTCATTATTTGAATTTTAGTATTTTTAGAACTTACTTTATTTTATTCCCTTCTTTTTATTATTTCATATCGGCTATCCCCTAACAAACATATTCTATTAATCCAAATGCTCTTAAACTAATAAGTGCTTTCGAAGTTTCAAAGGAGCTCTACAGCTCAAATAAAAAATCTAATGGGAACTTTGCTTCAAACTCACACAGTTGAAACCGCCAAAGCCTACAACCCCAACATGAAAGCTGTGGACAAACAAACACTACCACCACTAGAGTATCCATCTCCGCACCTTCATTTGTCCCAGACACTCTATAGGCACCACCACCTCATAAATTCATCCAATTCAGGGAGTTTCATGCCTTTCCCTATCTTATGATCTTATGCTTCTATTGCTACTAATGTATCTTTGTGCATTGAGGGCAATGTACATCTTAAGTGTGGGGGGGGAACCTACTTTTAGTCATTGTATTCTTTTTGAAACCCCTGAAAATTTTTAAAACTAACTTGTTGCATTGTTCTCAAAATTTCGAATTCTCACTTTCACTATTTGCATTATCTTCAATCTCCTATTAGGAATTAATTCTGATTGATTTATGATTTTTATTGATATGTTGAGAATTAAGACTTAAGTGCTTATACCTTGATTATTCACACTTTAAAACACTAGGGAATCAAGCATGATAAGTTGAAATTTTTGAGAATTTAAATTTTTCTAGGTTGTTTTCCCTAATTTTAAGTGTTATCTTGAGATTTGAAATTCGCAGGATTGACATCAAAAAGCCATAATTCTGGTGAGATTTTTGAGCCTTTTGAGCATACATTCTTTCGTGCTCACTTTTATTGTTGCTTTGAGTGAGTCAATACTGATTTGTTATTCTAGAATTTGCTTCGATTATACATGTCAAGACCATATCATTGATTTAATACACTGAGATGATAAAGGCACCTAGGATTTAAAACACTTACTCCATAAAAGCCTACCTCCATAAATTGACCCCTAGTAAACCCCATTGAGCCTAACAGCCCATTCTTTGACTTACCTCTAATATTAACCTATAACCTGTTTTTTGTGAAATTCCATTCAATTATTTTGACCGCTATTTTTGTCGAGATCTGAGTTGAAATTATTATCTAGCTTTATTCTCTTTTCCAGTTTGTAAAGTTTGTAAATATTCAAATTATTGAAATATTTGATTTGTTCTTAAAAAAATGTGTGTATATACAATTAATTCAGTTGTAATTAATATCTTAGTTATAGTTTAATATTTTTGCATATTTCTATTATAAGCTACTGAATTCGGAACGATGTCATCATAAGGCTTAGCTCGAGGAATATGTTCTAGTGATAGAGATTTTTCTAGCTAGGTGATTTTTCAATTCAATCTCAAGTCTAACCCTCTTTTTCAGCTTGTGACAACACCTCTAACCAAAGCCCCATTACAACCATTGAAAGACCTTTTGATCGATGTGTCATATCAATCTATAGTGGTGGAGATTTCATTTTCTTGCAAGCCTATGGTAATAACTTTTCAGATTGACTAGAGAGTGCTTAAGTTTTGAACCCTAAACACTTTGAGTGGATAGAGTGAATCTTTAGTAAGGATGTCAACTCTTGTTAATTTCAATTGAAAGGTAATTACTAAGTAGAAGGGAGAAAACCTATGTTTCTGTGATAAAATTCTCAACTTAGAGTGATTGAATCCTTAATGTTCTTTTGATTGAATTCTCATTGTATGACTACTTGTGAATTAGTTTGAAACATTATTGATAAATATTGTGAGTTGAGAAGAATGATTCTTAATTGTGAGTTGAGATTTTTATTGAGGACAAGCAAAGGCTTAAGTGTGGGGGTATTTGATAAACAATAAATTATTCATGTTTTTACCTCATGCTTAGCCTAATTTCTGGATGATTTATCATTGAAATTGTGGAAATTGGTGCCCTTAATCCTTCTATTTCATGTTCTATGCCCAGGTGAGCTTAAGGAAGAGAAAAGAGCAAGAACGGGCCAAAAATAGAGAAAATGGGCCAAAGTATGAAAACAACACGGCCCGGAGATTTACCACACTACCGTGCCACCTTGAGCTCAAACACGGCCCAACCCCGACAAATACGGCCAGGCCACACGACCGTGCCACCATCGATAGGCCCGACCACGGCCTGGGCCTCGATCTACACAGGCATGGCACACGGGCGTGTCGTTGTCGTGAAGAAGTTAAATTTCACTCTGAAAAGGATGCTTAGAGGCTAAGAAAGGCATTCCAAAGCTCTATATAAAGACCTTAAAGGGCAACTACAAAGATATACTTTTCTCCCCTCAAAAGGGTACTTTTTTCTCCCACAAAAGAGTGCCTTATTTCTACCAACACAGAGAGTAGAAGCAAGGAATTACTTCAAGGGAAGTCGATTGATTCATCCCAGAAGCCAAATTCTTCCTCAAGACTGAAGATCTCCCTTCAAATTCCTACAGGGGTTTTTGGGTTCTTTATGTTTTGTTATTTTTATTCTTCTGAGATGTTTTCTTTTATAATCATGAACTAAATCCCCCAAATACTTGAGGAGGATGAAACCTAAGACAGATCTTGTTATTATTTTCTCTTGAATTATATGATAAATATTTGAATTGTTCTTAATTGTGTTTTTTAACTCTTAAATTGATATTTCCGGGATATTGATTTAAGTCGAATGTGCTTATATAGAGGAGCAAAAGTCCCTACATAGGAGTAGATCCAACATAATTAAGCGGAGTTGACACAATCCTAGAGATAGGATGACGAAAATCTACCGGATTAGGGTCAAACCTAATAAGGGAATCCATAGATCGAGTTAATGCAATTCTAGGGGTTTTAATTAGAAAGAGATTTCAATTAATCAACCTAGGGTTAGTTGTTTTTAGTCTCGAGAGAGATATTAACATAAGTCAGGGATTCCTACGGATCAAGTCAAGTGAATAATTTGTCTAGTTTAAGAGTTGATAACAAGTGAAGTCTAGGTGGATTCTCCTTTGAGTATTGTCCAAATCAATCAGTTTTTCCTAAGAGTTTTTCCCCAATTCACTTTTTGTGCTTTTATAGTTTAGTTTTAGAATTAGTTTAGTTTCATAAAATCCCCTTTTATTTTTAGGTTAAATAATAGAAAGAAAGTTAGTACTAGTACTTTTGGTTCCCTTGGGTACGATATCTCGGTCTTGCCACTAAGCTATACTACTGTTTGATAGGTGCGCTTGCCTTAAAATTGTGATAATAGTTAGTTTTTGATTTGATCATTATTATAAATTTTATTACTTCATATCATGCATATCAATTGAGAAAGTGATTCAGATTCTTAGAAAGGTAAGTTTTGTATTGTGTTTTAAATATTAAGAGCAATTGAGAAAGAGAAACTCACGGGGTTAATTTGAGTTAAAATATTAGAGAAAGGTGAAAATTGATTTTTGAGTTCAGAGATAGATTATCAAAAATTGTGTATAGAATCGAAAGACAAGAATATTGAAACTTAGATGAGTGTCAGGTGCTTCTGAAAGCATTTTATTAACAGAAAATTTTTCATTTTGGTAAGTAGAGAAAACTGAGTTACAATTCATCTAAGAGTATGAGATTATAGAAGGAATAAGGTCAGTTACTTATTGTAACACCCCAAACATGGCTTAGAAGTTAGACCTAAATATGGTGTGTCGCATTGAAGTGTTTTTCGAAAACCTTGTTTTCATTGAAAACCCTTCTTATTTAAAAATTTGTTGCCAACTAAACTTGTGTTTGTTTATTTCCAAAACGTGGTTTATTAAAAGTCATTCTCTTGTAAAATGTTATTACCTTTAAACCCTATTTGTTGTGAACGCTTAAATTAAAATAGTTGAGGAAACGTGATATTTTGAAAACAGGTGTTGGTTTGAAAAAAAACGTGTTCTACTTCTAGCAAATATAAAACAATAAATAAAATTCCAAATTTAAAATCCAAAAATAATAAAGGCCTTATTACACAATTTAAAACCCAAATATAAATATTTATAAGTAAATAATCAAAACAGAAAACATAAACAGCGTGTGGTCTTCTCTGAGTCCCTCGCAGCACCGAACTGCCTAACGTTGGGGATTACCTAAAAAGGTTAAAAGCGGGGTGAGTTTATGAAAACTCAGTGTGTAATCCCTATACTAAGGTAACAATCAGTAAACAATAACAGAATCAGTCTGGGCCTAAGCCCTTTAACAGAAACTGAACAGTTTAGATCAGAGCATGAGTAGGCCAAAGCCCAATACAAATCATTTGTGTCTCAACCGATAACAGAAATCAATTGGGCCTAGCCCATATTAGAGACAGAGCATAAATGAATGATGCATGATGCATGCAAACCCATCCAACCACTACACCACTCCGTCCAAGCCTGCAAAGTCTATGGGGATATAATCAACCCACCCATCCATCACACCAAGCTTAGCACCGGTTCTGGCACTAAGTCAACAGAACGGCTCAAAGTTGTAAACAGGATGTCACAGAGGCATAATCAGAATGGCACAGAGCCATGATAATATGCGTGCAACAAAGCCATCGATAACAGGTCTCTAATCGGTACAAAGCCTATGATATCGGTACAAAGCCTTTGGTAATGGCACGAAGCCCATAACTACGGCACAAAGCCCATAATAATGGCACAAACCCACAATAACGATACGAAGCCCATAATAACGGCACGAAGCCCATAATAACGGCACGAAGCCCATAATAATGGCACAAAGCCCATAATAATGGCACGAAGCCTATAATAACGGCACGTAGCCTTTGGTAACATAATCAGCACTCAGCCATCAATCAGCCTACAGTTGTCTCAGGCAGCCCGTGCGACTTTATCAGATCAATACAGATAAACGGCTCTAAGCCTTTGGTGGATCCACAGTCGTCAAGCAACCATGCGACCCTAACAGATCAGATCTTCCTCCGTACAAAATCCCAACCCATGTAACATGTCATGTATGTAGAATGCCATGCCCCTAATCGGTCATACAATTACAGTCAAGTCATATCACAACCCAGTCATTTGTATATATCAGAAGCACATCAGTCATACATAACAAAAAATAAAATAGTCATTCTATCTCTAGGGGCTTAATGGTCATTTTTACCTAATAGGGGTAAAATATTCATTTTACCCTCTAGGGGTAAATAGGTAATTTTCACTATAAGGGTATTTCGGTAATTTTACACGTCGAGGTCATTTCAATAATTTTGCAAATCGAGGGCATTTCGATATTTTTACAAGTCGAAGGCATTTCGGTAATTTTACAGTCCAGGGTTTTAATGACCCAACAGAAGCTCCACCGTCGCCTCGAGCGACTAACGTAACCTAAACAAGCATAACGGTGCAGATGGGCTTAAGGCCCACTACTCAACCCAAGTGGGCCCACACGCTCGTGTGGCCCAATTAGCCTAAGTACAGTGATGACTATGCGTACTATGTAGTCCGATCCAATACTTACCACATGACGTACATTTTATCCGTGTGAGGCCCACAAGCCCATCAGGCCCACACGGCCCATTTAGCCCACATATCAAACACGGCTACAAAAACCTCATCACCCAAATCCATTAATAGTCACTTACCGTAGATTTTACTCGTGTGGGCCCACGAGCCCATTGGGCCCATTGACCAACACTGGCCTAAGTGGCCCATTACGGCCTAAGCCCATGAATTCGCTCATGGTGGCCTTCTCATCGCATGCTCACGTTCCGTGAGCTCGGTTCACCACGCACGCGATTGCACGCTCGTATGGCTTTATTCGCTGGTATTTCGGCTTTTCGGCATTTTGCCGATCTACAGTCATAGCAGTGAACAACACATACTTTTGGCTTTTCAGCCGATCAACAAATTTGGTACCATTACACACACCTGATTTGCAAAACCATGCAACGATCCACTAGAAACAGAGTTTATTTACACACCTGATCTTGCGTACATGCGAAACCCCAAGAGCACCAACCTATAGCCATTCCAAGAATTTAATTAGCTCCTAAATCGACAACATACTCAATCATTTAATTTTCGATAACATAATCATCACTTACCACAACTAGAAGATTTAAGACCTACCCCCTAGATTGTCGGCCCACAACCAATACTCACACCTTGATGATTAACCAAAATACCAACACAAATTTGTTAGCTACCAACAATCAAATAAGTGTGGTCTAAATCTAAGGTACGATAAGGTAACACATTTACCTTAATAGAAAAAGAGAGTTTGGTTGCTCTTCCCAAAACCAGCGCTTCTTCACACTGATAAGAAACCTGGAACCAAAGAACCCGCATCAAGGGAAAGAACCATAAATCGAGAACCTAGGAATAAAGAGGACATTCAGCTTAGATGATCTCAAGAACTCACTTAAGTCCTTACCAAATCGTCAGAACAATTCAAAGTCAAAACGTTTTATCAATAGAAAAGGGAGGAAAATTAATGGAAGAAGAGAAAGAAACAGTAAAGGAAAGAAGAGGTTGACTTTGGCTAACTCAAACTCAGAGAACAAGAGAGGAATGTTGAGAAAAAAGAGAGAGATAGATTTGGCTATGAGGGTAGAATCAAAAGAAAATAAAGAGAGGAGGAAGAAAGGTGTAATCGGCTAGAAAGATGACCGAAAAGAGAAGGAAACAAAAATTACACAAAAGAAAACAATATGGCACTTGAAGACTTGGGTTTCGGCAATATGAACAAAAGCACACATGATCACTTACCAAATTGGCACTAATGAGAAAAACCCCAAAAGGAACAAAAAAGAAGCAAAACTCGAGATGGTGGAAGAGAAAATTCAATGCCTATACACACACAATTACCGAAAATGCACACTCTCACTCCCCTTAGCCGAATTTGCTTAATCAAATACCCCAATTCGGCACTCTCTCTCCAAGATTCAAATTCCCCGATTTCCTCCACCTTTTCCTCCTCCAACACCCCAACAACCCAATTCAAATTCAATTCAACAACCAAGACCAATTCAAACTCCCCCTTTTACCAAGTCCACAACAACCTTCCAGAATTTGAACTCAACTCCACCTCTTGTCGCCCCCAAGTAGCGAAATAAATATCATCTTACATGCAATGGGATTCAAACCCAAGCCCCTTTCATTGATCAAACACGCCACTTGCCTTCTTGCCATCCAACTCCTTGTGCCATAAAACACACACAAATAATTATAAAGCCTACCTACTATAGTCCAGCTTCCCTAAAGAGCAAAAATTAAATAACTTACAACGCCAAGGCTTGAACCCCAGACCACCTGTATATCCTTAACGCCTCCTTGTCACTAGACCACATGCTCCCTTGTGTCATATTTCAACCAAACATATTTATAAGGCCTTTCAACTAACGCCAAGATCCACCAAAGGGAAAAACTAAAAATTTTGCTAGAGCCCTGGTTTGAACCCAGGACTTCTCCAACACTCCCAACTCTTCTTAAATCACTTAGCCGCTAAACTTAACATGCAATTTATGAAGTTTTTCTCGCACAACTAAAATCCAATTTCTCTTACACATGAAGCCCATTCTTCTAGGCCCAAAATCCAGGGCATTATACTTATCAGTAGGTATTTCAGTTAGAATCCAAGAAGATCAGTAATGTGATTCCAATGTCTATGATAAGAGAGTATAATTTAGAATATTAGCTTGAGCAGTAAGATGCCAAGGATGTCGAGACTATACGAGAAATTGAAAGTGCCTTGTGAAATCAGTCCTTAATCCGTCATCTGGTAAGACTTTCGAGGACGAAAATCCCTAAGGGGGAGAAATGTAACATCCTAAAAAAGGGCCTAAACGGAACAGTGGTTGTGAAACCACAAATACAAGATAGAAAAGTTTATTACAATGAATTATCATGATTTATCGATTGATTGGATGCATGTGTTAGACTACCGATAAGAAATTTTATTGATTACATGTTTAATTTGTCTATTAGGGCTTATTTGCAAAAGTTACAAAATATGTATTCTAGTTTATAAAGTACTTGATTGAAATGGAGGTTTAAAGTAGAGGTTCTTAAATAGTAATGAAATCATTAAAGTTTGATAGACAAAAATAGACATGGTTAGTAAGTAAGGTATTTAAGGGCATTTTGGTAAAATGTCTTAATTACTGAATAAAGACAGAATAACATGAAATAAGCTATCATCTTCTTAATTTCTTTTCTCCATGGCCGAATGTAGTAAGGGAACACCATGGCTAGGGTTTGTTCATCTTCCAAGCTTCATAGCAAGTCCGTTCTAGCTCCATTTTTCATGTTCTTTACATTTTTTGAATCCCGGTAACTTGATTAAGCTAATTCTACCATTAATTCGAGCTAGGGCTCATATTTGAAAAATTACCCATAGGTGAAAAGTGTGTATTTTGATGTTTTATGATAGAATATGAAGCTTAGAATTTTGTTAAACAACTTTTGCTAAGCGATTTTCAGTGAAAACGAGTAAAACGGCATAATCGGTAAAAATTATTATTGTTCATGAGTGCATGTTAGGGTGAGAATTTGATGGCCATAGAAGGAAAAAAATGATCAGCATGTCCTAAAACATAAGAATTAGGGATAAAGTTTAATTTTCGAGCTTTGAGGTAAAAATATAAATTTTGTAAAAAATATGTTTTAGGTCCGAAATGATTAGTACATTGATTAAATAAGTGAAATATGATGTTTTAGATCCTAGAAAATGAGATTTGGACCTAGAACGGGAGAAAAATCGAAAATCGAGAAAGTTGGTCAAAATGGCTGTGTTGGTATCAAGGTAAGTTCATGTGTTTAATAAGCATTTAATTAAGCATGTCTGAATGCTAAATTGATATATTAGTTATAAATGTTTTGGTATTGATTTTTGAATATAATGACAATAATTGAGAAATGATTTGACATTGAAAGTGAGAATTCAAATAAGTATACATATAAGACCATAGTGGCAATGTGGCTTTGTATAAGATCAGGAAAGTATTGAATAGCATAATTTGAGGAAAGTAAGATAAATTAAGGATATGATGAGATTAGGAATGTAAGTATGTAAGTTGAGTAGCATTTTACTATTATGAAATTGCTACTATTATTATTATTGAGTTATGTGACTGACCTTGAGAATTTTGAGTAAGTATGTTTTAGCTATGAATTTCCAAGGCATTAATATTTCAAAGTTCATGCTTATAACATGGCAATTAAGGAAGAATTGACAGAAAAGTCCATGTTTATAACATGGCAATTAAGGAAGAATTGACGGAAAAAGACCATGGTTGACCCATGGCAACATAAGATAAGGATACCAAGTAAGACCATGCCAAGGTATGGCATTGGTCAGTTTTACATGGCAAGGAAATCATGTAAGACCATGTTAAGACATGGCAGTGATAAGTTACTATAAGGCAAAGATCCCATGTAAGACCGTGCCAAGGCATGGCATTGGTTAATTCACAAGGCAAGGATACCACATAAGACCATGTCAAGACATGGCAATGGTAAATTTCAAAAGGAAAGGTACTTGAGTAATCCAAAGAGTAAGTCAAAGAGATGGCAAGGTAAGATCATGAGGAAAGAACACAAGTATGTACATAAGGCTTATTAATATTGAGGTTATAAGTTGATGATATTAAAAGTATTTTAATGAGTATATTCAAGCAGTATTAAGTAAGTGATAAGTTTTCAATTATATTTATGACGCTTTGTGACATGGTTGGCAATATGCCTATAAATTATGAAAGAGTATTAATGTGTTAAGTGAGATGTTGTAGGTACATAAGCATGCTATTAAGTAAGGTATTTTTTTTATTATTCCGAGCCTTTGCTAAGGTTACCAATGAGTAAGATGGGAAAGTAAGAACTTAACATTATTTATGCAAATCATGAAAGCTTAATAATAAGCTAAATTTATTACTAATGCCTATTAATTTACATGTGAACTTACTAAGCTTTATAAGATTACCTCTTTTCTTTCCCCTGTTCCAGAGTTTTATCAAACAAGCTCGGGTTAGAGGTCGTCAGAGATCGCTTCACACTTTCGACTATCAAGTTACCAATTGGGTATTTTCATTGAAACGTTTTCAGTTATGGCATGTATAGGGACTTGGCCATTTTGTGTGTATGTCCTTATGATATGGCTAAATAAGAACATGTGTTGATGTTATGTATGCCTAAATGAGGTTTAATGCAAAGAAATTATGAAAGAGTAAAAGTTGGTTATGAAATAGTTTTGGGACAGCAGCAGTACGTGATTTTGAAAAATCACTAAAAATTTTGGGAATGGAATTAAATGGTTAATGAGATATAGAGTTAAATCTTATTGTGTCTATTTTCATAGGAAATAAACAGAGCAAGCAAAGGAAGTCTATATTCTGAGATATTTAAATTTTTGTGAGACTGGTTTAGAATGACTTCGTGATCCCATGTTCTGATTTTAGAAATTTACTAGAAATTGTACAAGAAGAATTAAGGGTTATAATTTATATGTCTAGATTCCTTAATGAGTCTAGTTTCATTAGAAATAGCAAGAACATTAAATGAATATTTTACTATGAGATAATTGATTTTTAGTGAGGAAAGGTCAGAACTATTGGACTGTGTAATAGGGGAGACTTTAACTAATAAAATTTATTAATTGGCCATACCAAAAATTCTGGAAAAATTATGGTAAAAAGATATATGAGTCTAGTTTCAGGAAAAATTTACAGATTTAAATTTTGAGCTTTTCAATTCTAGTTATAATTAATTTAGTGACTATGACGCAGGTAGATAGTTTTATCATGAATAGTGAAATAATTTGTTTTGTTTTGTTTAAGTAATCGGAAAATTTTTAATGTTCTCGGTTTGGTTCCGAACTATTTCAATTGCATGTTTTAGGGCCTCGAGGCCCTTTTTAGGGATATATTGGATGAATGTGAGCAAATTAATTTTAATAGTAAATTTTTATGCCCCGAAATAGTAAGTTAAGTCTGGTAACGCCTCGTGCTCGATTTCGGCGACAGTCTCGGGTAAGGGGTGTTACACATGGCATTGGCATCGTTATGAGACTTCGTGTAAGACCATGTCCGGGACATGGTTTCGATATGAGATCCCATATAAGACCATATCTGTGATATGGCATCGGCATGGATTTGTGATCCCATGTAAGTCCATATCTGAGATATAGCATTGGCATCCTATCATGTGTACGAGATTTCCCGAGTATCCTTAGTATTCCAAGTGGTTCAACGGGTAATTCAAGAGTATGTTAGTGTAATGATAAGGTATGAACATGTTAAAAGGGTACAGGTATGTACACGAAACTCATAATTCTTGAGTTATGCATCGATAAGGCCTCGATAAGAAGTGAATGAAGGAAATCATGAGTTTTATGGTACATTATGTAAAGAACATGATCGAAGATGTATTCATGATAATTGATGACATTGTATCAAGTTATATTTATGTTATGCGTATGATAATGCATGATTAGTGTTGTTAATTATTTACATGCAAACTTACTAAGCTTTATGCTTACTCCCCTTTCTTTTCCTTTTTCTTATAGTATTACCAAGCTAGCTCGAGGATCAAAGAACATCGGAGGCTCGATCACACTATCACTATCAATTGGAATATTTGGGTATAACTAGCCTTTTATTTTGAATATGGCATGTATAGGGACTTGGTCTTTTGTTATATGGCATATTGTTTAGCCAAATGTGTTGGCTTTGATGACACTTAATGCATTTTGTATAAGGCCAATTGATATTGGCTAATGTTGATTACAAGTATTATGGCATTTGATGCATTTCATGGATGTGGTAAATTGCATGGTTTGAGTTGTTGAGTATGTGATTGGTTAAGTATGCTAGAAATGTAGTGAGAATGATGTGATGATGTCTTAGTTGTGGATATGTTGGTTGCTTAAATATGCCATGAATTATACCAATGCTTTGGTGTTTGTGTGTTTATGTTTCAGGGTGGCAATTGACTTGGTAAATAGCCTATATATTGTCCACACGGGTAGACACAAGGGCGTGTGTCTAGGCTGTGTGTGACATACGGTCAGCCCCATGGGCATGTAAACAGGCCGTGTATCCCCTGCACCTTAAGTTGTAAGAAACAAAATGCTCAGTATGGAGCACACGGGCGGCCATGTGATGGCCACAGCCTGAAGCACGGGCGTGCACTAGGCTGTATGAAAAATATTTTAACTTCAAAATGAAAAATAATTCAACACAAGCTGAGCACACGGATGTGTTCCTCAGCCGTATGGACGGCACGGCCTTGGGCACGAGGGTGTGCCAAGGGCGTGTGAAGTCTGCACCTAATTTACGAGAATTTAATTCATCACACAGCCTAGCGCACGGGCGTGTGGCTTGGCCGTGTGGTTTCATTTAGTTGATGACGTCATAAATAGAGAGTTACACAGCCTACCCACACGGGTGTGTGTGACCACACGGCCTACCCACACGGGCGTGTATGACCACACGGCCTACCCACACGAGCATGCTCTATATCCACATGGGCGTGTGACCCCTGTTTTGATGAAAAATTTCTCAGTTTTCCAAAGATTCCGCTTTAGTATTGAACCACTCACAAAGTACGTTTTGAGTCTCGTAGGCTCATTTAAGGGACGATATGCATGTGTTTGAATGATTTTCAAAGATGAATGAAATTTTATGGCCCGATTTCGCATGGATGTTTACGTTTAAGTCCGGTAACACCTCGAACCCTATCCTGGCGTCGGATACGGATAAGGGGTGTTACAGAGCTACAGGTGAGTGCATTTGTATAGTCGTGTTTTAGCATGAATTACGAGATCTAAAGAGTTAAAGTGAGGCTTGCAAACCCCTACTTATGGTATGTATGCATGGTCTTGTTATATACATTATAAATATACGCATGAATTTTGTGTTATACATAAATATGTGTGAATTTTATTATATAATATATATCTATGCGTTTATAGGGTTTTGTTATATAATATATGTATAAATGCAAATTTGACGTGACAGAGGAGTTTCTAAATAAGTACGTATATATGAAATAATTAAACGTCTTGTTATATAACATACATATGCATTTATGATTATATATAAGTTTTAAGGGGTACTGTTTCATATAATATATATGTATAGGGGTTGTATTATATAATATATACAAGCATGGGTGGTTATACGTATAATATATTATGTGTGGGCTTTGTTGTATGTGAAATATATTTACATCCATGGGCTTTATTATATATAACATATATACATGAATTTTTGGTGTTATATATATAATATAATATAATATACATATACATATACATATACATATACATATGCATGGTTCTATTGTTTACAGTATATACAATTTTTTTTACCAAAAAAGACCATAAAGGGCTTAATTTTCATTAATCACATCCAGGATTATAAGATCATGAATTTCTTTTGGATAATTCATGTCGAAGTTCCAAATACAATTATTACTTAACACAAAATTGCAAATAAAATCAGCAATCTTATTGCTTGATCTAGGCACCCACCTCATGATTGCTTCCTCAAAGGATCCCAGCTTCTCATAAATGGTTTGAGCATGCTAGCCCAAGAACGTTATTATGATTATAATATATAAATTATGTAATTATGGGTATGATTTTATATAATATATAAATTTACGAGATTTTTAATGTATGTTAAAATTTGAAGTGAAATAAATTGTATATATATATTTGTTTATGATTTTGTAATATTTACGAACAGATATAAGAATAAATAATATAATGTGCACTCTTATAACATGCAAGTTTTATCTTTAATGCATATCTATGCATGCACAAAACTGTAAGTGAATTATAAGATTTATGATATTGCGAGTTTTAATTGGTGCAAAATTGTATTATTGTGAAATGTTAAGTGCGACCTCAATGGTAATGCGAGCTAGTTATATTGCGTAATAAAATGTGATTAATTAGATATGTTGGCAATGTGAACACTTGAAACCGTTGGATATTGTTGGCATGCCATAGGATTGTGAGTGCTCACCCCTTTTTATTATGTGTTGGGCATTGTGGCCCAGAGATAGCATTGGAAAGATAAGGGAATGTTGAGCATAGCTCCATTTACCGTAGATAGCATGGTGTGTTTGGAGAGTGTGAGCATACGTGCTACACTTACATGGAGATAGTGTACGACTTTATGAGTCATGTGGTGTATTTTGGAGATCCATTTATAAAATTAGTGCATAATTTGACTATGTTTCATATTCATGAATTCTTAATATATCACTATGTTGAGTATGTAATTTGTGTTATAAGTGAATTGTTAAAGTATGTTTAAATCCTAACATGTCTAGTGTGAATATTTGTGTTGTATGCATGTGTACTCACTAAACTTTAACAATCTCACATTCTTTACTTTACCTTGCTAATAAATAGTTTGCGGGTTAGTGAGAAGGGCTGTAACACCCCTTACACATATCTGATGTCGGGACAGGGTTGCTAATAAATGTATATTTTCATTATTTACTTATATGTTCATTCAAAGCTGCCTATTGAGTCATTGCCACTAAATTATTTATATCTTGAGCTAAAGAATTCCAAATTAAGATCCACTTGATGTTTTCGAAACTAGACTCAAATACCTTTCTACCATAAAATTTTTCGAATTTATAGCTTATCAAATAAGTATAGTAAAATCTTCAAAGTTTTCCCTATTCTATTGTTTGATAGATTCAACCTTTCCTTACTAAAAATTATTTATCTCTTAATACGGAATTTGGATGATGTTTTTGCTTATTTCTCTTGAAAATAGACTCATTAAGGATTTAAACAAATAAATTTCAGCCCCTAATTATTTTATTTACAATTTTTGATAATTTTCCAAATTCAAAACATGGGAACCCAAAATCATTTTGACTTTGTCTCACAAAATTTATTATATCTCATAATTTACAATTTCATTGCTTACACTGTTTCTTCCATAAAAAACTAGAATTAATAGAATTTAATTTCATATTTTATTCAACCTCTAACTCAATTTCCACTATTTTTGATGATTTTTCAAAGTTAGACTACTATTACTGTCCAAAACTATTTTAGTGCAAAATATTGATTTCCAAGTTTATAACACCCTTATTTCCTTTCTCTGCAATTTTTCTCATCATTTTCTCTTATTTCTCTTATTTCTCGACAGCAAGCTATTTCAGCTTTTCGTGGAATCCCGTTTTTCTCGTTTCGGGTACACACCTAGTATTGTTTCTTATGTGTAAGCACTCCTAAGCCTCCAAAACCTAAAAATCAACCAACATATCTCTAGATTAATCACTTAATTTGTTTTTAATCAACCAATTTTGGAAGGAATTCGACTAAAAACCTAACAAAACCCTTACCTCGCTTAAGTAACCCGACTTCACACAACCACAGCGTCGATTCAAAACCACCAGCCCTTTGATTAACTCCTAAACACCAAAAAGGAATCCCCCTTTGAGAGATTAACCAAGAACAATTAACAATAGACAAAACCGTTACTTACCAAACACGCATAACCAACGATGAACAACCAAATCAATTGGAAAAAAAGAAAGAAACGGAAAGAAAAAAATAATGGAAATTTCGGCAGCAACCAGGGGAAAGAATCGGCAGAGGAGGGAAAAAAGAATAATAAGAAGAAGAAACCGTTAGAAAAATTTTGGGGAATTGGAGAGAAACTGAAACGCTTTTTTTTTTTTTTTTGCAACAAAAAGATAATCAGATTATTTTCTAATAACCTCTCCCCAATTATCTCTTAAAATCACTCCCTATTAACCTACTAAAATACAACTACTTAGAATTTTGCCCCAACACAACTCTTAGCCGAGATTGGAGCAAAAATATTGTCTCCACGCCATCACAAAGAATTGAACACAGGACCTCCAACACTCTAACACTCCACTTAACCCCCAAACTAGCAAGCCCATTCTTATATAAACTTACCAACAATTAAACTTAAGCCCTTTTTTGTACAAGGTTAAGGCTTTATTTATAAAAATACCAGAAATTTCCCCATGTAAGGCTTGAACTTAGGACCTCACACACACACCAAGAACACTTAACCACTGAAGCAGATACTCAATTATGTGTAACACATACACGAAATCAAAAATTAAAATTTTGGGGCATTACAACTCTACCCCCTAAAAGAAAATTTCGTCCTCGAAATTTACCTGCTCAAAATAGATGAGGATACTGCTGACGCATCGTATCCTCAGGCTCCCACTTATTTTCCCTGGAAGGCGGTCTTAAAGAACTCCCAAGTTAGGCGTTCGGGCTGAGTGCCCTCTTAACAATAAGCCACCATTGATAAGTCTCTTCCCGTAGGAGTGAGACTGCACCTTTTAATTTCTGCTCAGGGGTGCAATCTAGATAATCCATGATCCTCTCTGTAGCCTCAATCCAGTACTCGGCCACATTGGGGCGACTCTAGTGACACCCCTAAGAAGTTCAGCTCCACTGGACCGGAGCCGTTCCATAACCGACCCTCAGCCCCTAGATCTAGTATTGGGCCCAGCAACCCTTTCCAAAATCCTTAACATAGCCTGGGACAATGTGTCATCCACAGCCATGCCATCTTGAGACCCAATCTCAATGGCAGGCGACACTAGCGTCTCACTCGTATCCAGATTCGGTATGCTGCCCAATGAAGAGGACTCAGCTTGAGCCCCTCTACGACTTCTACCTCGGCCTCTAGTACCCCGTTCGGGGATACCTCGTGCGCTCATCGTCTATTCAAACTATCTTTATTAACAATTTTATGAATTAGTTACAGTTCTAGTGTTTATTAGCAAATGTTTTATGTAAATAGTTTCAGTAATTCAGAGTTTTTTTCGTATATTGTAGTCTCTATCAGTTTTTCTATAGTTTCAGTATACACTAACTAGAGTGCTTTCACAGTATACTACCTATAGTAGTTTCATAATATACTATCTACAATATTTTCAGTTTTAATTTATCAAAGTTCAGAATACTTATAGGATCAGTGTCGGAGACTCGGTGTACTACATACTCAGTCAAAACATTTCAAATCAATTAAAAAATCAATTCTATAAAAACAAAGTTTTATTACCCATAATCCATAGTCGAGTTTTGCAACTTGGCTCTAATACCACTAAATGTAAAACCTCAAACTCGGCGTAGACGTTATGGTCGAATATGGTAATATTACATGATAGCATGTTTTGAAAACTAAGTTGTTGCATTAAAACATTTCCATGTTATTATCTTTATTTAACTTTTATTAATTCTAAAAGAAATCGTTACTCCTTTAAATCTTTTGTTTAAAACACCTCTTGTTACAGAAGCTTTAATAAAAACCTTTTATGTAATCGTAGGTTTAGAAAATGCTTTAACTCTTTGAAAACTGAATTCTCTACGACTAGTAGTTATAAATCCATAAAATAAATAAGTAAATAAAACCAGAATTTAAGCAAAAGTCCTAGAGAGTCCTCAAATACAACCCAATAAATCAATAATAAATAAACCATAAACCATAACTTATGAAAAACTTATAAAAGTCCATAACATTGTGGTCACCGCTGAGTCTTCCGCCACATCAATCTGTCTAGGTCTAGGGATTACCTGTGAACGTTTAAACAAAAAAATGATATTACATGTGCACGTTTAAACAAAAGAAAGAGTTTACGTAAACTCAGTGTGTAACCCCACCGAAAACAAACAATAGTAAAACATAGCGCACAGTCTAAACAATCTTGGGCCTAAGCCCCTTTCAGTATCAGTAACAGTTTGGGTCTTAGCCCACCTCAGTACAGTATCAAGTATGCAGTGTGGCCTTAACCCATCACAGTATAAGTATGCGTTAGGGTCTTTGTAACACCCCTAACCTGTATCCATCGCCAGAATGGGGTTACGAGGTATTACCGAACAAATTACAACTTCAGAATAATCAAATATGCACACCTATAATATTCACATTTAATTTCAAGATATTTAACTAATTAATTATGAAACATTTAACTCAAATATATTTATACCATAAAATCAAATAGTCAATATCATGCACATAGTCATATTTACATTCCAATAAACATGCTTCAAAGTTATGTGGGGTACACTTAAAATATACAAGCATTTACTAAACCAAATAAGACATATCACCAAGTTTTATAAAACTATATTATATGCGGCATTCACATATATACTATAGGAATAATTATAATTTCTTAAGTATTAAACCTTATTTACGTATGCCACAACAATTTGAATCTTTAATCAAATGTAACTATAAGTGTATTTTACCTTTTAATCAAACTTCTATTCAACCAGCATTTAACATATGAACTCAATACTCAATTCAAGCATCATTCGAATATCTAATATTAACCAAATTCCAATCATTAACAAATATGATATATGCGCATATATGCATATCTACTTATCAACCAGTTCTTCAAGGCATAATTTCCTTAGTAAAATTACCATTTCATTTTAAAACATTTTAACACAAATACCAAATAAAGGCATACTCCAACCGCATGTCAAAATATCATACATATATATATTTAATATAGAGTGACTAAATAAGCCATTATCGAATACTCAACCATTATGTTCCAACCAATTTGTCATATATGCATAGCATCTAATATCAACTCAAGTTAACTACATTACTAAATATATTTCAATCCAAACATAGACCGCCCATGATTAACGCATCAACTAGTACATCCATATTTAGCAAACACTTTACTGGTGAATGAAACTATCAATACCGAATGAAAAGATTCCCTTTTACATGTCATAAGTCAAATCAAAATATTGCGTATTCACACATCCAAATTATAATACACCAAAACACATTATCAAGCCTTAACCAAACATATCAAACATAATTCACACATATTTACATACCATGGCCGATTCAACAAAACCAAATATATCCATCATTTGAGCAAAATCATAGGAACTAAATTTAACATAATAAGCAAGCCATTTTCGCAAGGCTCATATATACATGCCACAAAATCAAACCTACTAACTAGCTTATACATACCATAGGTTCAAATTTAAACTTATAAACATACCGAAAACAGTCGATAGTGTGATAGATTTCTCTGACGATCCCCGAGCCCGTAACTAGCTTCCAAAATCTATAAAACAGAGAGCAAACATACACACAGTAAGCTTTCACAGCTTAGTATGTAACACCCCAGGCCCGGCCCAAACATTATGGTCGAACCCGGCGATGTCACATTAAAGGGATTATTTCCAAAACGACTTTGTTTAGTTAAAATTATGTTCAGTGGAAAAGTTACTTGATTAAAAACTTAAGCTTGTGATTTAGAAATTCAAAATACTTGTTAAGTCATAGTGAAAGCCCATGTTTAAGTAAAAACATCCATATGATAAAGTTATTTTTAAAAAAACCACGTTTAACTTTAAAAAATTCATTTAAGTTTAATGATTCAGCAGTTGACACAATAATAAACCCAATGTACAATCAAATCAGAGATATAAGGCCTTATTACATTAGATGAAAATAAAGTAATTAAATTAAAGGAATTCAAAATGTATTTAAAACTTCTAAGTAGCTTGTAGTGTGGCCATCTCCAAGTCCTCTCCCACGTCGAGCCGCCTACTGAGGGTTACTTGAAACATTAAATTTAAGGGTGTGAGTTTCACAACTCGGTGTGTACGACCCTTGGTAATCAAGTCAATTCAATATACTCATATCACATTGGGCCTGAGCCCTAACAATATCGGTGGTCTGGGCTTTAGCCCACATTGACCTCATATCATATCAGAATCACATGAATGCAATGCTCCCACCCCGAATCCAACCCTGCACTCCACCCATACCAACCCTACACTCCTGTGGGGATATAAATATCAACCCACCCATCCTTACACTCCAAAGGTAGCACCGGTTGGGCACTACCCAAACATTGTAGCGGGGCTGCTATATAATGGGCTTAAAGCCTCCAGTTGATCCACGGTCGTCAAATGACTATGTGATCCTCATATCTTCCTCCGTCCAATTTATCCCCTTCCCAAATGCAACATACATATTATGAATACACATACAACATTTTATGAGTGCACGTACAAGTTTTCCCATACATTAAGCATTTAGGGGTATTTCAATCATTTCACTACCTAGGGGCATTTTGGTAATTTCTACCCTACAAGGGTGTTTCAGTACTTCTACACTACGAGGGTGTTTTAGTAGTTCTACCCTACAAGGCATTGTAGTAATTCTACCTTAGAGGGTATTCTCGTAGTTCTACCCTAGAGGGGTAGAGGGTATTCTCGTAGTTCTACCCTAGAGGGGTAATTTCATAATTCTACCCTAGAGGGCTAATTTCGTACCTTCCTAAAGGTACAGATTTTAATTATGGGTTTTGGCCCATCAACAAGTCCTCGCGACTAAGGTGAACGAACACTATGCACCAGGTAGGATTCAAGTAAAGAGGAGGTGGGTCACTCAGACCACTTAAGTACCAAGCTCTTCCTAAATCCAACTCTAGACATGCACACATCTATTGCCACACCTTGGTCTAGCGACTTGCCCACGGGCAAGTTTAATTATTTAATTAAGTCTTATGTAAAATTTGAGAGATCAGTACTAGGCCTAAAGTCCATAAAAACCCTAGCATGCATTTTTATAGCCCCATAAGGCCCACTAGGCCCAATCATACTCATAAAACCCATTATGCCCCAAACATGCTTATGTAGCCCATTAGGCCCGATCATAATCCAATCATGCGATCATACAATCATGCATGTCAATCCATCATACAGTTTCACATCACAAATTTGCCTATTTGGGCCCATAGGTTCGTCAGGCCCATTCGGGATTTTGGGATTTTGGCTTTTGCCGCTTTTTGTGTGTGTAGTGTATGTACACACCTGATTGACGACTCGCACTACTCTATTCTTAGCCTTGACCTACAACCAAAACCATTTTCGAATCAATTCTATACCTTAAACTACAACTTCATCAAATCCTGAAGCCTTATTGTAACCTTACCATGTACCACTGATTTAAATAGCCTTTCCTTCGCTATTACTTCTGAATTTCCTTAGATCTGCACCAATACACACATATTATCAGCATCAAGTGACTCATATTTCACACGAGTCACCCCTATCAACCATATTTACATTCGGCCACCTTTAAAATCGAAATTTAGAGTGAATACACTTACCATCCGCTTGAGATCTTTTCCTCGCTTGGAATCCTAGAATCATACCCCTAATTATAACAGGGTTAATCAACAAGAAAAGAGAGGATTAGCTAGCCCCTTTGGCTTTACCAAACAGAATAAAAATGATTAACTAGGCACTTACCGAAACTGATCTCCAAACTTGCAGCCTAGATTCCTACTGAATGTGCAATCGGCTTTTAACCACTTGACTAAGGATTGCAAGTAACAGAAACTGGTTTGAGATAAAGGACAACAAAAGAAATTGACAAGAGGAGATGGATATTCGGCTTTTAAGAGATTTAAGGGAAGAAGCCAGTAAGAGAGTAAAGGTATTCGGCTTTTAAGGAAACAAAGGTGACTTTCGGCTTTTAAGGATTTAGGGATGGTGTTCGTCTTTGAGAGATGAAAATCTTTAGTGAAGTTTCGGTGAAAATGGAAGGGAGAAGAAAAGGGAGAAGAGAGGTTGGCTAAGAAGTGAGTTTGGCAAAACAACCAAAAACCCTCATGCACATTCGGCACTCCTTTAAATAGGCACAAGCCGATTCAAGCCTCCCTTACAGTCCCATTCGGCACCAACTCTCTCTCTCTCAATCTCCTATTTTCTCTCCATTATCTCCACCTTAAAACTCTCTCTTGAACACTCCCCTCTAAAGTCCCCTTTTGCACCACCACCTTCTTTCCATGAGCAAAAATAAAGTCCCAAAACCACCACAATTGAGCCTCGAACCTTAGACCTTATTCCCTACATGAAGCACCACCTTGTAGCTCCCATGTAACGCCTCCTTGCTACTAGGCCACAGGCCCTACTGTGTCCTATTTTCCCCTTAATTCATTTAAGAGGCCTATTACCAAAGTATAGGGTTCCACTAAGGCAAAAACTAATTTTTTTTTCCTATGGTCAACCCTATCGTTAAGGCTTCAAATAACCTTGTAGCATCTTGAAAATAATATTCTACAGTGCTACCTATACATACCAAAGTCAAAGTACAGAATTTATAGTTTCGGGATTTTTGGGGCGTTACATAGTAAGTCATAAGCAAATAAAACATTCAATGACATTAATTGCTCAATTTAACTAAACCAATCCATGCTACTGTAATCACATATAATTTCAAGCAAGCAATTTCATATAACAAATCTTTCATCTAAGTATAAATACCAACTTGGCCGAATACACATATATTCAATCACCAAGTTATCATTTACTCCCAAAGTCGTATTCTCCTCATAGGACCGAATATATATACATTCATATATGTATACACATAATTCACACTTTAATATCACATACATATATCGTTTGGCCGAATATAGATTTGCACTTAATTCACATATAACCAACATTATAACATATATAATCCATATCATTACTTCAAATACTAAAACTTACCTTATTTTCAATACATTAGCTAACACATACCTGGACCTTATAATTCGATTTCACATTCAGCTTTACTTAACATTTCCTAGTGAACCATTTGGAATTTCAAAGGATACTCGAATAATCAAAAAGCTCGTACAATGCCAACGTCCTAGACCTGGTCTAGCATGTAATCACATATTGATGCCACTGTCGCAGACAGGGTCTTACTCGTAAACATATATCAGAATCACATATCGATGCCATCATATTAAACGTGGTCTTACTCGTACACATATTTCAATGCCAACGTCATAGACGCGGTCTTACTTGCACACATATTTCGATGCCAACGTTATAGACGTGGTCTTACTCACACAAACATATTGAAATCCTATGTCATGACATATGTATCCTATCTATTCCTAAGGCTTATATGGAGCTTTCGGACGTCAAATCTCTGTCAATTCAGGCTCGTAAATATTTCTTCCACAATTATACACATTTGGCTATATACACATATACATGTAAATATTTCATTTAGCACAATTAAATATGTTCATTTAAATTTTACGACATCTATTTGCTTATAAACTTACCTTGGATATCGACGAGCGGAATAGAATGATTATTTAATTACTTTTGTTTTGCCCCGATCCAAGTCTGATTTCTTTAGTTTTGATCTAAACATATTCAAATAAAACCTATTCCAACACAATTTTATTCAATTTAGTCCAAAAACTCATAAATGGGCAAATTATCATTTTGCCCTTGACATTTTACACTTTTTACAAATTAGTCCCTATTACACAAAACGCAAAATATGCAAAATATCACAACATCATAGCTAGGCCAAATCTTCCCCTTGTTTATACAAGTCCATACATTTCATTTATTTCACATTTTAGTCCCTCAATTTATTATTTTTACAATTTAGCCCTAATTACCCAAATTCATCAAAAATTCCAATACAAAACATATTAATCCAAAACATATCTTTCATAATTCATCAACTAACATCACAGAGCTCATAAATTCATAAATGGCATAACTTAAAATATTCATCAAAATCAAAAATTAAAGCATGGGCTTTGTAGATTTCATAGCAACGATCTCAAAAACGTAAAAATTATCAAAAATCGAGCTAATTACATACCTTAATCAAGCTACCAAATGGTCGAAAATTTCAAAGCTTATATTCTTTTCTTTCTTACAACATTCGGTCATGGAGAAAAAAAAGATGAATGCATGTCTTTTAATTATGTTTTATTATATCTTATATTATTAATATATTACAAAATTAACCTTTGTTATTTAATGTAAAGCCATTATAAAATAAGACCATAACCGTCCAAATCTTTTAAGTATGGTCTAATAACATTATAAATGATTCATATTATAATGACAAATTCAATTAGGCACTCTCACATTTAACTATCAACTTTTCATTTTACGCGATTAAGCCCTTTTATTAAATCGGACATCCAAACAGTAAAATTTTCAAACGAGATTTTCACACACATAAATTCACACATTATAAACATAGAAAATAATATTAAATTATTTTTTGAATTGAATTTGTGGTCTCGAAACCACTGTTTCGAATAGGGTCTAAATCGAGCTGTTACAACTCTCCCCCTTAGAGACTTACATCTCTGAAAATCTTACCATTGAATAGGTTTGGGTAACGTTCTTTCTATGCATCCTCTAACTCCCAGATAGCCTCTTCAACTCCGTGTCATTGCCACAGTACTTACACTAATGGAATTTTCTTGTTTTGCAATTCTTTAATCTCGCGAGCTAGAATAGGGATTGGTTCTTTTTCATATGTCATATCAGGCTGAATCTCTATTTCAGACGGAGTAATCACATGTGAAGGATCAAATCGATATCTACGAAGCATCGAAACACGGAATACATTCTGAATCTTTTCTAGTTCAGGTGGCAACAACAGTCTGTAAGCAACCGGCCGATACGCTCTATAATCTCATATGGCCAAATAAATCTCGGACTCAATTTGCCTTTACGACCGAATCGGATTATTTTCTTCCATGGTGAGACTTTCAAAAATACTTTATCTCTGATCTGAAACTCAATGTCTTTTCATTTCAAGTTTGCATACGATTTCTGACGATCTGATGCTATTTTTAGACTATCACAAAGCACTTTCACTTTCTGTTCAGTCTCTTTGATCAAATCGACCCCATGTATCTTGTTTTCACTGAGCTCAATCCAATACATTGGTGTTCGATATTTACGGCCATACAAAGCCTCATAAGGTGCCATTTTGATACTCGATTGAAAGCTATTATTGTACGCAAATTCAATCAGAGGCAAGTATCGTTCCCACATACCCTCGAACTCAAGAATATAACATCTCAACATATCCTCAAGTATCTAAATGATTCGTTTAGACTGACCATCTGTCTACGGATGGAAAGCAGCGCTAAAGTGCAATTTAGTACCTAGTGCATCTTGCAGTTTCTTCTAAAACCGCGGTGTAAACCTCAGATCTCTATCTGAAATAATAGAAATAGGTACCCCATGCAATCTCACAATTTGTGAAATGTACAGCTCACCAAGCTTATCAAGCGAGTTATCTATGTGAAGCAGAACAAAATGAGCCGATTTAGTCAAGCTATCCACAATAACCCAGATTGTATCTTTCTTGCTCGATGTCAACGGCAAATCTAATACAAAATCCAATGTGACTCTGTCCCATTTCCACTCGGGTATCAAGATTGGCTAAAGTAACCTAGATGGCACCTGATGCTCAGCTTTAACTTGCTGACAGATTAAACACTTCGAAACAAAGTTAGAAATGTCTCGTTTCATACCATGCCACTAGTAAAATTGTTTCAAATCATTATACATTTTCGTACTACCCGGATGAACAGATAGCCAATGGTTATGAGCTTCATTCAAAGTTATCTGAATCAACTCTAGATTTCTCAAAATACATATTCTGTTTCATACCTCAGACAACCCTCAGCATCAACTCGATATTCTAAATCAATATTTAAGTCACATTGAGCTAGCTTTGCTAACAAATCATTATCGACTTTCTGTGCTTCAAAAATCTACTGAATAAATAACGATCTTGCTTTCAACTCAGCTATAATCGAACCATCATCAGACATAGCCATATGCACATTCATTGCACATAGAGCAAACAGTGATTTTCAGCTTAAAGCATCAGCAACAACATTAGCCTTTTCTGGATGACAATCAATCACAAGCTCGTAATCTTTAATAACTCTAACCATCGACACTGTCTCAAATTCAGATCTTTTTTAGTCATCAAATATTTCAAGCTTTTGCGATTAGAATAAACGTGACATTTTTCACCAAACAGATAGTGGCGCCGTATTTTCAATGCAAACACATAGCTGCCAATTCAGGTCGTGTGCCAGATAGTTCTTTTTGTGCTGCTTTAACTGTCTCAAGGCATAAGCCATGACTTTGCCATCCTCCATCAAAACACAGCCCAAACCATTCAAAGATGCATCACTATAGATAACAAATTCTTTACCCGATTCTAGCTGAACTAGCACTGGAGCTTCAGTCAAAAGGGTTTTCAACTGATCAAAACTTTTCTGGCACTTTTCTAACCACTCGGACTTAACATCTTTCTATAGTAGCTTCATCATTGGGGTTGCAATCATAGAAAACCCTTTCACGAACCGTCTGTAATAACCAGCAAGTCTCAGAAAACTTCAGACTTCAGAAACATTTCTTGGAGGTTTCCAATTAAGTATAGTTGAAATCTTACTCAGATCAACCTGAATACCCAATGCTGAACTTTGCATACAATTGCTTATCACGCAAAGTCTGTAGCACAAGTCTCAAATGTTCAGCATGCTCGGTTTCATCACGGGAATAGATCAATATATCATCTATGAACATAACCACAAATCGATCCAAATACTGTCTGAAGATCCGATTCATCAAATCCATAAAAATAGTAGGAGCATTAGTAAGTCCGAAAGGCATAACCAAAAACTCATAGTGCCTGTACTTCATTGTGAAAGTAACCTTCGGCACATTGGATTCTTTAACTCGCAACTGATAATAGCCTAATCTCAAATCTATCTTCAAAAACACTATAACCCCTTTCAACTGATCAAATAGGTCATCAATCTGTGACAAAGGCTATTTATTCTTTATAGTCACCTTATTGAGCTATCGATAGTCAATGCACGTTCTCATAGTTTCTTCTTTCTTTTTCACAAACAAAACTGGTGCACCCCGGGGAAAAAGACTCGGTCGCACAAAGCCTCGATCGATCAACTCTTGCAACTGAGCTTTCAATTCTTTTAATTCAGTCGGTGCAATTCTGTACGAAGCTATCAAAATTGAAGTCGTCCCTGGCACTAACTCAATGCCAAATTCTACCTCTCGGATCAGCGATAAATTCGGTAATTCTTCAGAAACACATCTGGATACTCGCACACAACTGGTACTGATTCAATCTTCTTTTCAGTCACTTTAGAGTCGAGTACATAGGGAAAATAAGCTTTACAACCCTTTCTCACATATTTCTGAGCTAACATCAAAGATATCACTACCGGTAAACCATTCAGATCATTAGACTCAATCTGAATAATCTTATAATTCTGGCTTCACAAATCAATAGTCTTCTGTTTACAATTCATAACTGCATCATGTATCGTTAGCCAATCCATATCCAAAATTATATCAAACTCATCGAATGGTAAAAATATCAAATCAGCCGGAAAACATGAATCTCGAATCTTTAACAGACAATTCTTGCATACGTTATCAACTAAAACACACTGACCCAAGGGGTTTGATACAATTGATACTCTAATTACAAATTCAGTAGACTCTACAAGTAAAGTCTTACTGGATATTTAATTCATGCACACATATACAAATATGTTGATACTGGATCTATCAATGCAATCACAGAAATATCGTAAAGAGTAAATGTACCAGTAATGACATCAGGAGACAAAGCTTCCTCATGAACTTAATGGCACAGGCTCTGGCAGGTGCTCTAGCTTCAGATCGCACAGTTGTATCTTTAGTCACCCTTTGACTACCACCCACATTTCCCACATTTCTAGGAGCTCTACCCCTGGCTGAAGTATTACTCAGTCCCAAATTTTGCACACTCTCTTGCTTAACAGACTCGGAACAATCTCGGATAAAGTGATCTAAGGATCCACATTTGAAACAAGCTTGATTATTCTATATACAGTTACTCGAATGTCTTCTACCACATCATTTGCACTCAAGTCACTAAGATCTGACATTTTCAACCCTAGTAATTGAAGTAGTTGGAGCTCTAAAGCTCGAATGTGATCTAGTACGATATCTACTCGAATGTCCCACATTAGCCTTTAAACAGCTATAATCATCTCAGAATTTCTTTGATGCAGACTGAAATGATTTATTCGATATTCATTTTTGTACATCTCTAGCTTCTGAATCAGCATTTCTTTTCTTTTCTTTTCGTACAACTTGGGAAGTTTCAGGAACTTGAAGGGGTGGAGGTTGTTGAGCAGCCAGATTTGTTCGAACGAACTACGTGAACCACTCATTCATTATTTGGAATAAGGCTTGCTTAGCCTCTCCCTCCTTACTACTTGAAATCAGCCTAGAATCAACCAACGCTGCCCCCTGAGTAGGAACGGGCTTATTACTTTCTACGTCATCTGTTACAACTCGATCGGGATCCATTTACTATACAAAAACACATTTCAATTGTCAGAAATCATCACACTACTGTAATATAACAATATGGCATATATAGCTAGACTCACACGCGCTATATTAGTCCTAGAACCGACTACGATAGCTCTGATACTAATAAAACGTAACACCCCTAACCCGTATCCGTCGCCGGAATGGGGTTACGGGGTATTACCGAACAAATTACAACTTCAGAAAAATCAAATATGCACACCAATAATATTCACATTTAATTTCAAGATATTTAACTAATTAATTATGAAACAGTTAAAAATCAATCATAACTCAAGTATATTTATACCATAAAATCAAATAGTCAATATCATGCACATAGTCATATTTACATTCCAATAAACATGCTTCAAAGTCATGTAGGGTATACTTAAAATATACAAGCATTTACTAAACCAAATAAGACATATCACCAAGTTTTATAAAACTATATTATATGCGGCATTAACATATATACTAGAGGAATAATTATAATTTCTTAAGTATTAAACCTTATTTATGTATGCCACAACAATTTGAATCTTTAATCAAATGTAACTATAAGTGTATTTTACCTTTTAACCAAACTTCTATTCAACCAGCATTTAACATATGAACTCAATACTCAATTCAAGCATCATTCAAATATCTAATATTAACCAAATTCCAATCATTAACAACTATGATATATGCGCATATATGCATATCTATTTATCAACCAGTTCGTCAATGCATAATTTCCTTAGTAAAATTACCATTTCATTTTAAAAAATTTTAACACAAATACCAAATAAATTCATACTTAAACCGCATGTCAAAATATCATACATATATATTTAACATAGAGTGACTAAATGAGCCCTTATCGAATACTCAACCATTATGTTCCAACCAATTTGTCATATATGCATAGTAACTAATATCAACTCAAGTTAGCTACATTACTAAATATAATTCAATTCAAACATAGACCACCCATGATTAACGCATCAACTAGTACATCCATATTTAGCTAACACTTTATTGGTGAATGAAACTATCAATACCGAATCAAAAGATTCCCTTTTACATGTCATAAATCAAATCAAATTATTACATATTCACACATCCAAATTATAATACACCAAAACACATTATCAAGCCTTAACCAAACATATCAAACATAATTCACACATATTTACATACCATGGCCGATTCAATGAAACCAAATATATCCATCATTTGAGCAAAAGCATAGGAACCAAATTTAACATAATAAGCTAGCCATCTTCGTATGGCTCATATATACATGACAAAAAATCAAACCTACTAACTAGCTTATACATGCTAGAGGTTCATATTTAAATTTATAAAAATACTGAAAATAGTCGATAGTGTGATAGATTTCTCTGACGATTCCCGAGCCCGTAACTAGCTTCCAAAATCTATAAAATAGAGAGCAAACATACACATAGTAAGCTTTCACAGCTTAGTAGGTCATAAGCAAGTAAAACATTCAATGACATTAATAGCTCAATTTAACTAAACCAATTCATGCTACTGTAATCACATATAATTTCAAGCTTGCAATTTCATATAACAAATCTTTCATCTAGGTATAAATACCAACTTGGCCGAATACATAGATATTCAATCACCAAGTTATCATTTACTCCCAAAGTCCCATTCTCCTCATATGGCCGAATATATATACATTCATATATGTATACACATAATTCACACTTTAATATCACATACATATATCGTTTGGCCAAATATAGATTTGCATTCAATTTACATATAACCAACATTATAACATGTATAATTCATATCATTACTTCAAATACTAAAAGTTACATTATTTTCAATACATTAGCTAACACATACCTGGACCTTATAATTCAATTTCACATTCGATCTTTACTTAACATTGCCCAATGAAATATTCAGAATATAAAAGGATACTTAGATAATCAGAAAGCTCGTACAATACCAACGTCCCAGACATGGTCTTACATGTAATCACATATCGATGCCACTATCCCAGATAGGGTCTTACTCATAAACACATATCGGAATCACATATCGATGCCATCGTATTAAATGTGGTCTTACTCGCACACATATTTTAATGCCAACATTATAGACGTGGTCTTACTCGCACACACATATTGGAATCCTATATCATGACATATGTATCCTATCTATTGCTAAGGCTCATACAGGGCTTTCGAATGTTGAATCTTGATCAATTCAGGCTTGTAAATATTTCTTCCACAATTATACACATTCAGCTATATACACATATACATGTAAATATTTCATTCAGCATAATTAAATATGTTCATTTAAATTTTACGACATCTATTTGCTTATAGCTTATCAAATAAGTACTGTAAAATCTTCAAAGTTATCCCTATTTTGCTGTTTAATAGCTTCAATGTAATGCCTCAATTTTGGGGATTTTGAGATTTTTCTTGAAATTGTTTTTTTTCTTGTCTGGATGTGCTAATCTATGGTTTGAGTGTGTTTAGTGGACCTGTAGAAGGCCTAATGTTAAGTTTAAAGCCTGTTAAAATTTTAAATTTTGGACTTAAAAGAGAAGGGGCATTGGATGGTGGGCTTTTAAGTAAATGTAGGGAAAATAAGACATAAGAAGATCTATGGTAAAGTGGCAAAGTAGCGCCACTTAGAGCCTAAGGAGGAGGCCTATAGAGGCTATGAAAGAGCTAAGGTTCAAATCTCATGGTAAGCAGGATGTTGTTTTATTTTTTATGCATGTGCAAGGTAAGTGGTGGATCTCAAGTGAAACTCTGAAGGAGAGTGTTTGAATGGCTCAAGGGATTGGATCAAGGAGGGATAAGGGGAGAAAATTTAGGAATTTTGAATGGGAAGTTGTGTTGGCCAATTCGTGGGTTGAGGGTGCATATTCGGCTAGGGTTGTTAGGAGACTTCACTTTCGGCAATTAGGGTGGTTTGTGCTGACATCTTTAAGGGTTAAGCTTTCGGGATTTGGCAATTAGGGGTTGTTTTCTTTGGCTGAATAGGTATAGTGCCCTTTGTTTCTTTTTCTTCCTCTTTCATGTTCTAAAAACCAAAAACTAGATCTCTACATTCTCCTTGTGCCGAATTGTGCAAAGAACCAAACCTTTCACCTCTTTTCTTTTCAAGCCGAATCAGTCACCTTCTTTCTTTTCTCCTCTTTCCAATCTTTTCTTCTTCTTCTTTTCACCATCACTTGAAGTAACCCCTTTCTCAAAACTTAGCTAACCGATTGTTCTCAAAAGCTGAAACTCAAATTGTCTTGGTAGCTGATTCTTCTTCATTGGCTGAATCTCTTATTCTCTTCAACTCTATCCTTCTAAAAGCTAAAACTCTCAACTCTATCATCCCTCTGTCGACCATCTCCTCTCTGTTTCATAGATTTCTATTCTCCTTCTTGTTTCTACAAAAGCTGAAACCTCCATACTCTATAGGGATTTCGAAAACTGAATCTTTAGATCACTTAGATCTATCTTCTTCTCGTGTTTTGGTTAGATCTACAATAGATATGGACTAGGCTGGTATTTGGGGGCTCTTCTTTGGCAAAACAAAATGGTGGTAAGTATTCGAAACCCCTTCTTTCGTAACCTTGTGATTCAAGAAAAGCCGAAAACCCCTAACTCTTCAAGGTGGCTGTCGATTTTGGCAAAGATTTATGTTAGTCTTTTCTTTTGGTTCTCTTATGTTCTAGTGTAGTAAAGAGGCGATATAACGAGGAGCAGTAGAGGCTAGGGCCATTGAAGCAATCTAGATCTAGGGATCTAGTGGTTAGAATCGACAATCGTAAGTGTTAGTGATGCTCTATTATGGCCGAATAGGTGGGTTAGGTTGTTAACGATTATTCAATTGGATTTTTAGTTAACAGTGCGAGTTAAACGATTGTACAATATTCATGTAAGGGACTTCTGAGTCTATCACAAAACAGGTGTGTAATCGACACCCTCTAGTAGACTAGATCAGCAAAAGCCAAAAAGCTAAAATGCCAAAATTCTGGTATTTCGCGGCCTTGCGAGTGTGTGAGTGCTCGTGGGTTGGTTTGAACGGTAAAGTTGGTAATCGCGAATGGTAAGACGTTGTGTGCGCGATTAAGTGCACGTTGGTGGTTTTGGGCCTCGAAAGGTCGAATTTGGGCCCATTAGGCTTACAGGGCCATATGGGTGAAAACGAGTGGTAAGTGTATTTTGGTGATCTAATTGTTAAGATCTGCGAAAACGGGTGTAGAATTGGACTTAGTGGGCCATAGTAGCTAGTGGACTCTGTCGGGCCCATTAGGGGTCATAGTGCCCGATGACTCGGTACTAATTAAATAGGCTAAATAAGTTACCTGGACGATAATAGGTCTGTTAGTAGACTGTAATGAGCATGAAACCCTAAAATCTAGCAGACTTACTAAAATACCCCTTAAGGGTGAAAAATTATTATTTTACCCCTAGGTGCTAAAAGACCAATTTACCCCTGGGGTTAAGTTGTCTGATTTGCATGCTATTATACCTGTTACTCTTTATGCCATATCATAATATATTCTGTTGCATGGGATTAGGTTATTTTGATGGAGGAAGTGCTAACGTAGCAATGCCACGTATACTGTTAGAGGCTCTGCCTCGTATTGCTGTTCTGGTGGTTTGGCCACAATATCTGATTAAGCAGCAATACTGCGACTGTGGTGTGTAGGGCTGGGTGGGTTGAGTTATTCCCCATATGGTGTGTAGGGCTGGTACGGGTGGTGTGTAGGGTTGGATTGGGCTTGAGCTTTGCATACATGTATAATATCCTAATCTGTTACTGTAATGGGCCTAAGGCCTACACTTTTTCCTGAATAGGGCTAAGGCCCAGTTATCACTATTTTTTGAATAGGGCTAAGGCCCAGTTAACACTGTACCTGAATAGGGCTTCGGCCCAATTTGAGCTTGAACTGATCTTGACTCTGGTTGGGTGAGCTTACACACTGAGTTTTCACAAACTCACCCCTTTCTTTTCATCCATGCAGGTGAACCCCAACCTTAAAGAACTCGGAGCTGCGAGGGATTCAGAGTGGCCACGTGAACTACTTCTGGTTTTATATTTTTCTTAATTTTACTTTAATTTAGTATTCCTTAATTTCTTTTGGGTTTTAATCTGTAATAAGGCCGCTCAGTATTTATTTTTATTTGGTTTTAATTATTTATTTATTTCTTGTTTAAAATTGATAGACTAAGGTTGTGCGGGTTTTTATTTCAAATTAACAAACGTTTTCAAAACCTTCTCTACGTGACAAGTAGATAACTTAATGGCAAAGAATTGCTAACAAGATCTTTTAAAAAGTAAACTCCAAACTGATAGTGGATAGGATTTTTAATAAATTACATAACCTTCTCTTTTTCTCAAAAAATAATAGAAATGGTTTTCTAAGTCAATCTAAAATCATGAAACGAAGAATGAGGTGTAATTAACTATCCATGTGACTCACCAGATCTGGCCATAACGTCTTGGTCGGGTTTGGGGTGTTACATTCAACCTTTCCTTACTAAAAATTATTTATCTCTTAGTACGGAATTTGGATAATGTTTTTGTTTGTTTCTCTTGAAAATAGACTCATTAAGGATTTAAAAAAATAAATTTCAGCCCCTAATTATTTTATTTACAATTTTTGATGATTTTCCAAAGTCAGAACATGGGAACCCAAAATCATTTTGACCTTGTCTCACAAAATTTATATCTCATAATTTACAATTTTATTGCTTACACTGTTTCTTCCATGAAAAACTAGACTTAATAAACTTTAATTTCATATTTTATTCAACCTTTAACTCAATTTCCACTATTTTTGATGATTTTTCAAAGTTAGACCACTGCTGCTGTCCAATACTATTTTAGTGCAAAATGTTGATTTCCGAGTTTATAACACCCTTATTTCCTTTCTCTGCAATTTTTTTTGCATCATTTTCTCTTATTTCTCTTATTTCTCGACAGCAAACAATTTTAGCTTTTTAATGAATCCCCTTTTTTGCATTTTGGGTATGATAAACGATAAATTATATATATTTTTACCTCATGCTTAGCCTATATTTTGGATGAATTATCACTAAATTTGTGAGAATTGGTGCTCTTAATCCTTCTATTTCATGTCTTATACTCAAGAGAGCATAGGGAAGAGAAAAGAACGAAAAACGGACTGAAAACGAAGAAAATAGGCCAAAGTGTGAAAATGACACGGCCCAAAGGTTCACCACACGACCGTGCCACATAAGGTCCAACACGGCCTAGCCTCGACAAGCACGGCCCAGCCACACGGCTGTGCCACCCTCGACAGGCCCACACACAGTCTCTTATCGATCCACATAGGCGTGGCACACGGGCATGTCCCTGTCGTGAGGAAGTTCAATTTCACTCGAAATAGGATACTTAAGGGCTAAGAAAGCCATTCTAAACTCTATATAAAGACCCTAGGAGGCAACTTCAAGGGTGTGCTTATTTCTCGCTAAGGGAGTACTCTTTTCTCCCAAAAAGTAGTGCTTTATTCTCACCAAGACAGGGAGTTAAAGGCAGGGAATTACTCGAAGGGAAGCTAATTGATTCATCCCAGGAGCCGAATTCTACATCAAGACAGAGGATCTCCCTTCAATCCTTCAGGGGTTTTTTGGGTTCTTTATGTTTTGTTATTTTAATTCCTCTGAGATATTTTCTTTATTAATTATGAACTAAATCCCCCAAATACTTAAGGGTGATGAAACCTAAGACTAATCTTGTTATTATTTTCTCTTGAATAATATGATAGATATTTGATTTGTTCTTAATTGTGTTTTTAACTCTTAAATTGATATTTCTGGGATATTGGTTTAAGTCTAATGTGCTTATGTAGAGGAGCAAAAGTCCCTACATAGGAGTAGATCCAACACAATTAAGCGGAGTTGCATGCAACCCCAGACATAGGGCGACATAAATCTGCCAGATTAGGGTCAAACCTAATAAGGGAATCCATAGATCGAGTTAATGCAAGACTAGGGGTTTTAACTAGAAAGAGATTTCAATTAATCAACCTAGGATTAGTTGTTCTTATCCTCGACAGAGGTATTAATATAATTTAGGGATTTCTACGGATCAAGTCAAGTGAATAAATCGTCTAGTTCAAGAGTTGATAACAAGTGAAGTCTAGGTGGATTCTCCCTTGAGTATTGCCCATATCAATTAGTTTTTCCCAAGAGTTTTTCCCTAATTTACTTTTTATTCACTCTTAGTTTAGTTTTAGAATTAGTTTCATAAAAACCCCTTTTATTTTTAGGTTAAATAATAGAAAGGAAGTAAGTACTAATACTTTTGGTTCCCTTGGGTACGATATCTCGGTCTTGCCATTAAGCTATACTACTGTTCGATAGGTGCGCTTGCCTTAAAATCGTGATATTAGTTAGTTTTTGGTTCGATCATTATTATAAATTTTATTACTTCATATCACGCATATCAGGGTACACACCTAGTATCATTTCTGATGCGTAAGCACTCCTAAGCCTCCAGAACCTAAAAATCGACCAACATAGCTCCAGATTAATCATTTAATTTGTTTTTAATCGACCAATTTTGGAAGGAACTCGACTAAAAACCTAACAAAACCCTTACCTCACTTGAGTAAACAATCACAGTGTCAATTCAAAACCACCAGCCCTTTGATTAACTCTTAAACACCAAAAAGGAATCCCCTTTTAGAGATTAACCAAGAACGATTAACAATAGACAAAACCGTTACTTACCGAACATGTGCAACCAACGATGAACAACCAAATCAATTGGAAAAAAAGAAAGAAACTGAAGGGAAAAAATAATGGAAATTTCGGCAGCAACTAGGGGAAAGAATCAACAGAGGAGGGAAAAAAAGAAGAAGAAGAAAATGTCAGAAAAAGTTTGGGGAATTGGAGAGAAAACCAAAACTCTTTTTTTGCAACAAAAAGATAATCAGATAATTTTCTGATAACCTCTCCCCAATTATCTCCTAATATCACTCCCTATTAACCCACAAAATACAACTACTTAGAATTTTGCCCCAACACAACTCTTAGCCAAAATTGGAGCAAAAATACTGTCTCCACGCCATCACAGAGAATTGAACACAGGACCTCCAGCACTCCACTTAACCACCAAACTAGCTAGCCCATTCTGATATAAACTTACCAACAATTAAACTTAAGCCCTTTCCACAAGGTTAAGGCTTTATTTATAAAAATACCAAAATTTTCCCCAAGTAAGGCTTGAACTTGGGACCTCTCACACACGCCAAAAACACTTACCTACTGAAGTAGATAATCAATTGTGTGTAGCACATACACGAAATCAAAAATTAAAATTTTGGGGCGTTACAACCTTACCATCCTGCATCAAAACACACCCTAAGCCTACATGCGATTCATCACTATAAACCACAAACTCCTACCCCGTTCAGGCTGTATCAAAATAGGAACGTGCCAAAACAGTCTTGAGCTTCTCGAAGCTCTCTTGCTGGGCATCAATCCAGACAAACAGAACACTCTTACATAGCAGCTTAGTTAACAGAGCTGCGATCAAGGAGAACCCTTCTACAAAGAGCTGATAGTAACCTACCAGACCCAGAAAGCTACGTATCTCAAACACATTCTTAGGCTACTTCCAATCCAGTACAACCTCAACCTTTCGAGGATCAATATAGATCCCCTTAGAAGAAACCATGTGTCTCAGAAATGTTACCTCTCGTAACCAAAATTCACACTTGCTAAATTTAGCATAGAGCTGTTTTTCCCTCAAAGTCTGAAAAACCACTCTAAGGTGCTCGTCATGCTCATCCTCAGTCTTAGAATAAATCAATATGTCATCAATGAACACCACCACAAACTGTCCAAGAAGGGCTGAAACACTCAGTTCATCATATCCATAAATACTGCCAGAGCATTAGTTAGCCCAAAAGGCATCACTAAGAACTCGTAGTGACCATAACGAGTCCTAAAGGCCATCTTATGTACATCAGCTTCCTTAACCCTCAACTGATGATACCTAGAACGCAAATCAACCTTGGGGAACATAGAAGCCCCTCGAAACTGGTAAAACATATTATCAATCCTCAGAAGTGGATACTTGTTCTCCACAGTTAGCTTATTCAGTTGCTGGTAGTCGATACACATCCTCATGGGTCCATTCTTTTTCTTACCAAACAGTACATGTGCTCCCCATGAAGACATACTAGGACGGATGAACTCACGATCCAACAACTCTTGAATTTGAGCCTTAAGCTCCGTAAGCTCCTTCGGTGCCATTCGATAGGGGGCAATAGACATCGGAGCTGTACCAGGAAGAAGCTCAAACCCAAATTCCACTTCTCAATTCGGAGGTAAACCCAGTAACTCCCCAGGAAAGACATCCAGAAAGTCCCTTACAGTTCTAATGTCCTTTACAGTAGAGTCCCCAGAAGCGGAAACACTAACATAGGCCAAGTACGCCTCACATCCCTTATAAACCAGTTTCTTACCATCTAGTACAGAGATCATGTTAGCCAAATAATTCTAATGCTCCCCAATCACAACCACCTCAATATCCTCCTCGGTTCTCAAAACGACTCTCTTAGTCACATAGTCTAGACTTACTCGGTGCTTGACCAACTAGTCCATTCCCACAATTAGGCCGAACTACCCCAACAAAAGTACCATAAGATTAGCCAGAAATACCATCCCTTGAACCTGTAACGAAACATCTTTATACAGTTTGCTAAGCCGAATAGATTTCCCCAGTGGACTTAGTACAGTCACCTTACTAGATGTACTCTCAATCAAAATCACCAAGTTTTCAGACACAATGCTAGCTATATAAGAATATGTGGAACCTATGACTATCAATGCAAGATAAGGTACATCATAAATTAAGAACGTACCAGTGATGACGTCTGGAGCATCCTTGTCCTCTTGGCGCCAGTGTACTCTGTCCACGGCCCATACCATTACTACCCCTAACCTGACCACGGCCCCTAGGTGGTTGCTGAACTACTTTCTATGGCTGTATAGTACCAGAACTCAGAGCCTGCACTTGATCGGCCCTCAGCGGGCACTTTTGAATGCGGTGCTCTAATGACCCACAACTCAAACAAGTCACAGTCCTCCTCCAACATTTGCCTTCATGGCATCTACCACAATCTCCACAAGGCAGAATCCTAGTAGAAATAATAAGGGGTCTAGCTCTAACTAGCCTATCAAATCTGGCCTTTTTTTAGGCCTCTGTATAGAACTTGAGGGCTCCGAATCCCTCTTGTTCTTTCCTCTCTCGCGATCCCTATTTTAGGACTTAGCATACTTAACCTCTTCGGCAATCTTCACCTTCTTCACTAGTACAGAGAACTCTCGCTCCCTCTGCGGAGCTATCAGTATCCTCAGATTATCTCTTAGGCTATCCTCGAATCGAACACACAACTCATACTCAGTTGCAACCATACCTTAAGCATAGTGGCTCAATCTTAGGAATTTGGCCTCATACTCGGCCACTAATCGATCTCCCTGAGTGAGGTTCAGAAACTCACGCCTACATGCATCGATGTAACTTGCTCCCATATACTTCCCCTGGAAGGCATACTTAAAGAACTCCCAAGACAAACGATTGGGCTGAGTGCCCCCCTTAACAGTTAACCACTATTGATAGGCCTCATCGTGAAGCAAAGAGACTGCACCATTTAGTTTCTACTCAGGGGTGCAATCCAGGTCATCCATAATTCACTTAGTGGCCTCCATCCAATACTCAGCCACATTAGGGGTGACTCTAGTGACACCCTTAAAAAGTTTTGCACCATTAGACTAAAGTTGTTCTGTACCTACCATCGGCCCCCAGATCCAGTGTTGAGCCGAGTGACTGTTTCCAATATCCTCGGCATAGCCTGGGATAATGCGTCGTCCCTAGCTATGTGGTCTTGAGACCCAATCTCAATAGCAAGTGACACTGATGTTTCACTAGTGTCCAAATTTGGCATGCTGCCCAGAGAAGAGGACTCAGCTCGAGCCCCTCTACGGCCTCTACCTCAGCCTCGTGTACAACGACCGTGAATTCATCGTGCCCTCATCGTTTACTCAAATTGATCTGTGTTACAAATTTTATGAATCAATTACAGTTTCAGTATTTATTAACAGATGTTTCATGTACAGCAGTATCATAAATTCAGAGTTTGTTTTCGTAAATCGTAGTCTCTATCAATTTTACTATAGTTTTAGTTTCACTACAGTTTTAGTATACACTAACTATAGTGTTTCCAGAACAAACTATCTATAATATCAAATCAGTTTATCAGAATTCAAAAAACTTACAAGATCAGCACCGGAGACTCGGTGTACCATACACTCAATCAAAATATTTTAAATCATTTGAAAATGAATTCTTTAAAAACCAAATTTTGAACCCAAAATCGACTGTCCAGTTTTGCAACCTAGTTCTGATACCACTAAATGTAACACCCCAAACCCAGCCTAGACATTATGGTCGAATCTGGCGATGTCACATGGAAAAGGGTTTGAAATCAAAGTAGTCAAGTTAAAATCATTTCAGTTTATTGGCTTTTATTTATCTCAAAAGAACATTTACTAGTTGATTTACCTTAAAACATGTTTTGTTAGCAGAAGCTTTAGAAAACATTTTTATTTAAGGAAAACCGTTCGTTTTTTAATAAATCCAATTTTTATTGAGTTTTTGCAATTTAAAAGTCCATAAAAACAGATAAAATCTGAAATAAAACCAACAGTCCAAAAGTTCCAAATTACATCAAAAATACCCCGGAATAATATAGAGTAAATAAAATAATATAAAATCAAAAACAGAAAAAAGCAGTTCGCAATAGTAGTGGTCACCCTCGAGTCCTCCGCTACACCGATCCGTATATGATTGGGGATTACCTATACAGAATAAACCGAAAAGGGTGAGTTTTCGTAAACTCAGTGTGTAATCCCCACAGAAAACATGCATATAGTCAAAACAACAGTTATCAGTCAAATGCAGTCTGGGGCCTAAGCCCATTATAGATTCAAATACAGTTTGGCCTTAGCCCATTTAGTTACAGTTTCATATATAAATTAGGGCCTTAGCCCATTTCAGATACAGTATGCATACAGTAACAGAAATCAGTATAATACCCACTAGCCTCTACACACCATCTCCGACCATACCTACACACCATGTGGAGTTTAAAACACCCACCCAACCCTACACACTAGGTTGTACTTGTAACATCCCTTACCCGAGTCCGACGCCTGGATAGGGTACAAGGTATTACTAGACTTAAACATAACTAATCATACAAAATCGGGCCATAAAATTTCATACAATGCAAAACTTTTCATTCATACTCATAACGTCCCTATTACGAGCCGACGAGGCCTTAAACTTACATCAGAAGTGGTTAGGGACTAAACCGAGAACTTTCAAAATTGTTATAACACTTAGAAAATTTTCATGTTTTGGAGAGTCACACGCCTGTGTGAGTAGGCCGTGTGGTTACGTACGCCCGTGTGTTTAGGGACACGCCTATGTCCTCAACCCATGTAACTCTCTGTTTATGACATCATCAATAAAGTAGGGTCACACGACCAAGTCACACGCCCGTGTGCTAGCCCATGTGGCGAATTTAATTTTTGCATTTAAGGTGTAGACTTCACACGACTGTGTCCAAGGCCATGCCACCCACACGGCTGAGACACACCCTCATGTCTCTTCCTGTGTGCCCCTTATTGGGCATTCTAACACTCATATTCTACCATTAGACATCAGAATACATGCATGTCTAGCATGGGTAAAATTTTAAACATGAACCCTACTTCAAAATAATGGTAGAAATAGGTAAATCGAGGGATAACGACTTCAAAAATGTAAAAAGCATTAAAAACGGGGCTAGGAGGCACTTACTACCAAGCTTGAAAGTTGAAGAAACCCTAGCTATGGAGAGCTTGTAATTTTCGACTAAGGGAGGAAGATAGACACCAAATTTTGACTTTATTTTCCCTTTTTATTCTTTTATTAACCAAATGACCAAAATGCCCTTTTGGCCTTTCTTTGAAATTTTACCCTTCCATGTCCATTTTTGTCCATCATGATATATAATGGTCTAATTACTACATAAGGACCTCAAATTTAAAACTTTATTTCAATTAACCACCCAATGCTTCTAAAACACATATTTTTCACTTTTTGCAATTTAGTCTTAATAGCAAATTGGACCCTCTATCGATAAAATTTCGTAACGAAACTTTTACATATGCTTTCAATCATACTATAAACCTTAAAACTTTATCACAATAAATTTTTCTACTCTGGATTTGTTGTCCCGAAACTGCTATTCTGACTTGGCCTTAAATTGGGCTGTTACAATACCGAATGCGGCACATAACAGTATATTGCAGTAGAACTACCAGATAATAGGCATAAGAGCCTTTTAGTACACTTCCTCCAATAATCATCATCCCACCCCAATGCAGATGCAACATGCAGAATAACATGCTTTTATGCAACTATCAGTCATACATGTATAGATCAGTCACCATACGTATATCAGTCATGCTCGATACATACATCAAAATGCAAATCCTACAATTTCGGGTCTAAGTAGCTCTTACCGACCCTACAGTAGGTTTATAGTCGATTTGGACGACCCGTGCAATCTTAGGATTCATTTCATATAAATGGCCCCACACGCCCAAGTGGCTTGCCCGTGTGGCCCACACGTCCATGTGGCCCACACGTCCATGTGGATCACATGGCCTGGCCCAAAATCCCACACACTAGTGTGGACTACCAGTGTCGACCCGCACGCCCGTGTGGCCCACACGGCCCAAATCGGTCTAGCTCGTATGTTACATACGGCCTATCTCACCATCCCATGGCCGTGTCTAGCGCACGGCCTGGCCTTCGTCAACCACACGATCGTGCCATTCGCACACGGCTTACCACACAGGCCACCACACGCCTGTGTGGCATCGACAGAAAGGTTTTTGGCTTTTGCTGAAACCTCATTTTTTGTATTTTCGGGTACACACCTGGTAATATTTTGCAACAAAACCACTCTCGACCTTCTCGAAACCTAAAATCAGTATACATAACGTTAATTTAGCAATTAACCAATAGAGTCTGATAATAACAAACCAACAAAAGCTCGACTTACCACCACCAAAATGTACACACCCTCGAGTTAGACTAAACAATCATGATTCCCCGCCTCACCACCATCTCTTAAATACAAAATTCACCATTTAATTAATAACTCCAATCAATAACGATCCCAAATTGAAAAGTTAGAGACGAGAATACTACTTACCAGATGAGTAAGAAAACGACACACTGTAACAACAAAAATAACCGCAAAGATCAAGAGAATTTCCCCAAAACTAGAAGAGAAAACAAAGAAGAGAAGAAAAAGACAGAAGAACGTCAGAATTTTTCCCAAGAGTCACTGAAATTTTGAAAAAGAAAGAAATAATATTAGGAAACTAGCATTTTGGTCACAAGTCCCTAAATTCCCTCCTACTTTCACTCCTACAATCACCACTACTCACAACAACCTCGGTATTTTGGCTAAACTGAAACTCCTATAGTCCACCAAGCAAAAATAAACACCCCTGCTCATGTAGGAATTTGAACACAAGACCTCCAACAGCCCAACTCAAACACCAAACCAACAGGCCCATTCTATTATCTACTTATAAATAATTAATTATGTAACACCCCAAAATTCCTTTAATTCTGGCTTTGGGGATTTTGCACCATCGAAAAATATCTAAATATATTTCTGCATCAATTTGACATAAATAGTTATTTGCTTTAGTGGATATGTGCTCTAGGTGTATTAGGGAGGCCCCAAGTTCAAGTCAAGACTTGGGCTAAAATTTGGTTTTTATTTGAATTAAGCATTACCTTTGGTGGATAGGCTTAGAAAAATTTAATGGCAAAAGCATGTCAAAATGGGTCTGCTAGTCTAATAGTTGAAGGAGTGTTAGTGATACTTGAGGACTGAGATTCGAGTCCTTGCATGTGCAGTGAGGGGGTTAATTCTTGCTGCTTTGGAGAACTAATGTTTAAGTTGGACTAGAATACTTATGGTAGAGTGTTTAGAGGAGTGAATCAAGGGAATGGGGAGTTACCCAAAAATTCTGCACACTTTCTCTCTGCTGAAATCTCTCTACAAATTACCCCTCCCCACTTTCTTTTTTTTCCTTTCTTCAAGTCGAAATTTCCCTCTTGATGTCGAATTGTTTCTCTTTTACCCCCTTTTTAATCATTTTTCTTTTATCACCTAGTCTCTGGGATTCGTCGCTTCAGTTTCTTTCGCGTTTCGATGATAATAAGGGTGCTGAAGTACTCTGATTAACGTTCTAAGTATACAAAATCTCGATTGATTGATGGTTCTGAAGTGCTCAAAATAGTGTTAACGTAATAAATAGTCCTGATGTGCACTCTGATTACACATAAATCACGTTTTGGAAAAAGTCGAAAAGCCTACTATCGACGCTACATGGACTTGTGGAATGCCCGTGTGGAGGCCGTGTGGCGAGACACGGCCGTGTGATTGACGAACCAGGCCGTGTGCATATGACACGGGCATGACAAACAAAGTCGTGTAAGTTTGGCGAGGCCATGGGCGAGACACAAGCTTGGCCAATTGGGCTGTGTGGGCCACACAGGCATGTAGGCCCATACAGGTGAACCACACGAGCGTGTGGAACTTGGGCCAGGCCGTGAGATCCACACAGCCAAGGTTAACTTGGGTTGTGTGGGCCACATGGATGTGTGGGCCCACACGAGCAGGCCACATGGGCGTGTGAGTCTATTTCTCTGTATTGTACTGAAAGGTTACACGGGTTGCCTAAGTCAACTGTGACCTGTCGTAGGGTCGATAAGTGTTACTTAGACCCTTATTCTATGATATGATACTGACATGTATGTGTTAGCATGTTATACTTAGCATGTGTATTGATATTGTTCTGGACATGAATGTATGATCTGTTATTTACATTATAGCATGCCACGTTATTATGTATGTAGCACTACATCGGGGAGAAATTGTTGATGAAAAGAAGGAAGTATATGAAAGGCTTTTAAGCCTGTTATCTAGCAGCTATGCTGCACGTATCTGATATGTGCCATTTCATAGTACCTGATGGTGTGTAGGGTTGGATGGGTTGATTTTATCCCAATACTTGGTGTGTAAGGCTGGGTGGGTATATTTTATCTCCACATAGTGTGTAGGGTTGGACGAAGATGGTTTGTAGGGTTGGTAGGCATGTTTCTGATCTGTTATACATGCGATATCTGTATGGGCTAAGGCCCGGTTATATCTGATTCTGTACTGAGTAGGCTAAGACCACACTGATTCTATAAAGGGCTCAGGCCCAATTTATGATTACTCTGTTATCTATTATTTGAATATCTATTTGCATGCTGTACTGTAGGGATGTACACACTGAGTTTGCGAAAACTCACCCCTTCATTTGTTTTATCTATCAGGTAATTCCCAGCAATAGATGGATCGGTACAGTGGAGGGCTCGACGGTAACCACAGCTAGATACATTTGGGTTTTTTTACGGTTTTACCATTTTTATACTGCCTTACTTCTTTATTATCATTATTGGGAATTTTCATGTAAATTCTGGACTTTGGTGTCTTGATTTGGGGTTTAAATTGTTATTTATGGATTTATTTACCGCATTTGCACAAGACATCATTTTCCAAAATTAAGCTAAGGTTTTTCGTAACTAAGACGGCTCCAAAAGTCATTTGGTTTTTTTGTAGCTTCCGTGAAAAAGAAATATTTTCAAGCAAAACATCAATTGCATGTTTTTGACTAAGAGAAAGATAATAATCTGGACGAGATTTTATACTCAAATGGTTTTTCAAAAACACTCTCATGTGACATCCAAATTCGGTCATAACGTCTACGCCCGGTTTGGGGTGTTAATTTAGTGGTATCAGAGCTAGGTTGCAAAACTCGGCTGTGGTTTTGGGTTTTAAAATTAGTTTTAAGTAATGATTTGAAAATGATTTTGAAATATGCTTGATAGTAAGTGGTACACCGAGTCTCCGTCATCGATCCAAGTAAGTTACTGAATCTCTAATATGTACTAATTGAAAGCATGCTTAGAAATTCTATTTAAAGTGACTAAAAATACTATTTATATGCTATGATATTACTATAGCTAGTATACTTTACTGAAACACTCTAGGTAGTGTAAACTGAAAACCATAGTGAGACTACACTCGCGATAACGGACTCTGATACTTCTGATATTGTATTGCATAAAATTTTTGCTAATAATATATTGAAACTGTAAACTAATCTGCATAAAACTTTTAATACAGATAATTTTTTATATCTACGATTAGATGGAGTACTAGAGGCCGTAGAGGGGCTCGAATTGAGTCCTTCGCATCTGATATGATTCTGAATATGGACACTAGCGAGAGACCGGTGTCACCCGTTACTGAAACTAGGTCTAGGTCTTATGATCGAGCGGCTGGGGACGATATACTATCCCAAGCCATGTTACAGATATTGGAAAGGGTCACTGGGCCTAACACTGGATCTGGGGGCCGTGGGTCGATTACGAAAAGACTTCGGTTCAATAGGGCTGAGCTATTTAGGGGTATCGCTGTAGTTGCTCCTAATGTGGCCGAGTACTAGATAGAGGCCACGGAGCACATTATGGACGATTTGGATTTCACTGGTGAGCAGAAGCTCAAGGAGGCTGTGTCATTACTTCGCGTCGAGGCATACCAGTGGTGGCTCACAGTTAAGGAAGGCACTCAGCTCGATAGTCTATCGTGGGATCTGTTCAAGACAGTCTTCTAGGGTAAATATGTAGGGGTCAGCTATGTTGATGCTAGGAGGCGTGAGTTGTAACACCCCTAAGCCGTATCCGTCACCGGACTAGGGTTAGGAGCATTACCGGACAAATCAGAACTTTACTGGCATTTCACATTCATTAACATCATAACATAATCATACATCATTAAGAGTCCCTTATGAAGGTCTTCGAGACCTTAAACATGCATTAGAATAAGATAGGGACTAAACCGAACACTTAGAAAAATTTTTTGAAACTTGAACATTTTTCAAAGATGTTGAGGTCACACGCCCGTGTGGTCAGGCCGTGTGCCTCACACGGCCACCAGACATATCTATGTGTCCTAGTCGTGGCGAAACAGGGCATATATATTGACTTGTTCATACGACCACGAGGCATGCCCGTATGCTCGACCGTGTAAAAATTAGGGAGGCTACTGACTTGCACCCACAGCCACTAGACACGCCCGTGTGCCTAGGTCGTGTCACTCCTATAGGGTATACTAACTTAATTCAACGGGTACCCCAGGGGACACACGACCGTGTACTATAACCGTGTGTCACACACGGCTGAGACACACGCCCGTGTCTCTGCCCATGTGGACAAAAATAGGCCATTTGAAAAGCCAACTTTGCCACCCAAATTTGGGTCCTCCCTGCAAGCCAAAATACACCAAAATTCACAACCAAATCATGCCCAAAATATCTATCAACAAGACCAAGAATATCACCAATCGATTCATGTACATTAACCGACTAATCATTCACAATTCAAGTCAAAACCATAACATATCAATTGTTATAATACCACATCATGAATCCTATCAATTCATAACAAAAACTTACCAAAATTCCTCATTTACTCATTCCAAAATGATCATATTGAGTTAGGCCATTTATGCATTATAAAGCAAACCAAAGTTACATCACTTATCATATACCCAAACAACCATATGCACAACTTAGCTAGCCAAATCACATGGCTTAGCCTAATTACAAGTCAAAACATACATCTAACCCTCCCTAGCATATACATGCCATACCTAGCTATTCAGAAACACAATAAGTACCAAAATGAGTTCAGATAGTGCGATAAAGATCTTCAATGATTCCTGAGCCTTCAGTAGCTTCGATGATCTATAAAATAGAAATAAACAAACCAAGTAAACTTTTAAAGCTTAGTAAGTCATAAGCAAGTAGTTTAACATATAACTGTAAAATAAACTACCATTCTATCAATTTGAACCATGAACAAGCATTACAAACCTTTATCCATGTCTTACCACATGGTTACTCATTTAATTGAGATTCATACCTCTTTGATTCAATTCATATCATCTCACTTATGTACTTTGTCTCCACAACTACCACATCGTACATACCTGTTCTATTTCATACCACTACTTCCATAAGCATTTCCCGTTCACTTGTTGAACCATCTGGCTTAAGAGTCGAACATTCGAACATAACATTCGATAAGCACCTATACCATGGCCCATAGCCAACTCAAGGTAACTTATCTCAGAGCACCTATACCATGGCCCATAGCCAAATCAACGTTACTCCCGAAACATCTATACCATGGCCCGAAGCCAAATCAAGATGTTTCTTGTGACACCCCAAACCTGGCCCGGATGTTACGCTCGGATTTAGAGGATCACATGGCTTAAACTTTAAAATCTGTAACACTATTTTAGAAAAGTTAATATCCTATTTACAATAAGTTTGTTTAGTTTGAAAAACTTTTCTTAAAATAAGCTAGAAACCCTTTTTCCTTTAGTTTTGAAATCGTGATGAAAATTAAGTTACCAAGTTGGTTTAAACAATATAGGTCGTGGTTTTCCTTTCAAAGCATTTGTTATCAATTTTAGAAGTCCAGCTTGATTAGTTAACCGATTCCATGCTAATGCCGTTCAAAATAGACAGGAAATAATCTAAAAAAAAAGTTAAAACCCCGTAATGGCCTTATTACATAATTTAAACCCAAAAGATAGAAAATGAGACTAAAATGTGAATAGCGAAAGTCCAATTGGTGCAGAAAACAAGTAGAAAACCATGTGGCCACCTCGAGTCTGCCACGGCTCCAAATCCATCAGGTCTGGGGATTACCTGTACAAGTTAAGAACAAAAAGAGTGAGTTTGCAAAAACTCAGTATGCAACTCCCCATCGTAACAGAATGGGCCGAAGCCCCAACAGTAACAGATCGGGCCTAAGCCTATAACATATACAGAATACATATATTATGCAAAAACCCACCGTAGCCAGCCATCACACCACCCGTACCATCCAACACACCATGTGGGGAATAACTCAACCCACCCAACCCACACACCAGTGTGCAGCAAAGTTGCTGATAACAGAATATCGTGACAGAGCCACCAGAATCAGAATGAGTGGCAAAGCCACTGTAACAGAAATATGTGGCGTAGCCACTATAGCAGAACTTCCTCCTTATTCATAGTCCCGACCCCATGCAGAATCACAGAACAGAATATATAACATGCTTACAGAACATCAGATATAGAAGTAGTCATGCATAGTCCTTAATCTACCCACCAGGGGTATAGTAGTTATTTCCAAAGCTGGGGGTAAAGTGGAAACTTTGCCCCTCAGCAGTAGATCAATCCTTATTATCAGGTTTAATACCTTAGCGCTAAATTTAACCTCTTATCAAATCCCACATCACGCTTAGCAACCCAGATTCATTAATTAGGTCAAAAGAGATTTTGGGCCTTATAGCCCCTATCGGCTCATGTAGGCCCACTCGTCCGAGTGGCCCATTACGCCTAATTTTATGCTCAAAATTCCAAATTTTACTATTTCACCGCTTTAATTACCACTTACCGGATGTTTTATCCCTACGGGTCCACAGGAGCCTCCGGAGGATCTCCATGGACTAAAAACAATTTAATGGGCTCAGTTGGCCCAGTAGCATTCGCATGCTAATGGGCTTCCATATGCCGGCATTTAGGCATTTTGGCTTTTGCTGACCTACACTACAGAGGGTGTGGTTACACACATGTTTTGCAACACCCCCCCAAGGTCCGTACCGACTTATCCTACAATCGTTTACAATGCACTGTTAACTATCATCCATCGAAAACAACAAAATTGACACCTACCACATTCGCCCATATCCAAACAACTTATCTTTACTTACCTTTACCGAACCCTGTCATTAGATCTTAGTTCTTTCCCTTAATCACACGATGCACCACCTTTTGTGACATTTGATTCCATGAGTAGCTGAAACATAATGAATCAAATGAGAAGTGATTTAAATCAATCTATAAGAAAGAGCCTCAAAACCGATTGGCATTATGGATATAGGCATTTTTTGGCTTTTTCCCATAACCTTCTACAAGAAAGGAAATAAAGACTAAAGTTCTTACCCGAAAGATTGTTTGGCCGAAATGATGATAGAAGGAACTACTACTCTCCAAGCCTGGATCCTATCTAAACTTAATTTGATCACAAAAGGAGGTGTATGAACTAGGGTATTCGGCTTTGAAGGAATAGACCAAAGTGATGGCTTAGATTCGGCTATCAAGAGAATTGAATTCGACTTAGAGAAGAATGAGTGAAGGGTGGAGCAATAAGATTCGGTTCCAAGAGATAAACAGGAAAATCGGTTCACAAATAGTTAGAGCAAGAAAGAAGAATAAAAAGATTCGAAGAGAGGAGAGAAAGGTTGTGCGAAAACTTAGAGGAAATATGAGATTCGGCTCTATCAAGATAAGTGAAGTAGAACCCTTGTGGTAAGGTATGTTTCGGCAATGAAGCAAAAGTAGAAAACACAATTGACGAAAGGCACCAAATTGGACAAAACGAGATTCCCCAAACGGCAAAAGCAAAATTCTGAATTCCCAAAATTCCCTAAATCAAAATCGGCACCAAGTGACGTAATACACACCCCTTAGACACCCAAATTCGGCCAACTCTCTCCTCACTCCCCAATCTCCAAATTTCCTCCTTGATTTGCTCCTTAATCAACTCTACTTCAAATTTAAATTTCAATTCAAACTTGCCATAATCCAGTCAACAACCACCTTCAGAGTTCGAACCCCAATCCATCACTTGCCGTACACCTTTAGCAAAAATATATAAATACTTGCTTGAAAGGGGATTTGAACCCCAGCCCCCTTGCTCATGGCGCCACACTCATTGCTCCCCACCTTGCTAATGACGCCACAGCCACTTCACCACTAGGCTCCTTATGACATGAGTTCATGAAAAAATAAACTTAAACCCCGCGAGCTAATATCCCTACTTCCTTAATCCAAAAATCAAACTTTCCACCAAGGCTTAGGCTTTAACCCAGGCCTTCCAAAGACCCCCTAAACACACCCAAACACCAACATAGAACACCCAAACATGCAATTATCAAAAATAAGAAAAAGCACAGAATCCCTAAAATCTGGGGTGTTACATTTCTCGCACCCGAAGTGCCGATATCGTGGCCCGAAGCCAAACACTTTATACTAGTAACATGTTACTACCTTCTGAAACTAATCCTACGGTTCAACCGAGCTTTCTCAATCTCGTTCCCTATTACTAACGCATCTATAACAATGATATCACTAATTTTCACCTCTTTCGAGGTTCCATTCATTTCAATTCATACAATATCAATGCAATTAACAGCATTATAATGAAATTACTACTTATGAACTTACCTCGAGTGTGTTTTGTCAGTTTAGTCGATTATTCGACAACTTTTGATTTTCCACGATCTAAGTCTGAGTTTCGCTTTTCTTAATCTATACGTATTAAAAATAACTCATTTAATCACACACTCAATCAATTCAATACAAGGACACACAATTAGGGTATTTTACAAAATAGCCCTCACATTTTCACATTTTGACATTTAAGTCCCTATTTCATAAAATCATCAAATATACCCAATTTCTTTAAATAAGGCCTAGCCGAAATTTTCTATTTAGTCCATTCAAGCCCACATATTTCATAAATTTCCCATTTTAGTCCCTCTATTTAATCATTTTCACAAATTAGCTCAAATTAGCTAATTTTTTCAAAAATTCAATACAAATATATCAACTCAATTAATATCTTTAATTTACAACTAATAAACTTCATAAAAACTCACATTTTCACCAATGACACATCTCATTAACATCAACAATTTCTCAAATTACAACATGGGCTTGATAGTAGACTAAACAACAATCTCAAAAATATAAAATTATCAAAAACCGAAACCAAAACATACCTTAATCAAACAATTTAATGGTCGAACCCTAGCTTGTGTTTTTTCTTTTCTTTCTTTTGTGAATTTTGGCTATATGAACAATTAATGGCCAATTTCTATGCTTTGGTTTTATTAATCTAACATTAATTTGTCATTTACCCATTTGTCCTTATTAATTAAACAAAAACATCATTTAATGGTTGTCTATAAAAGTCCATTAACCAAGTTAATGGTCCATTATCTTAATAAGGACTTCTCAATTAAAAAGCCATAAAAATTAAACACTTTAATAAAAATAAAGTTACTTTTGCATTTTCTGTGATTTAGCCCTTTTTTTATAATTAAGCACACAAATGACTAAATTTTTATACGAGACTTTCTCACATGCTAATTCACACATAATAAGCATAGAAAATAATGATAAAATATTTTTCTGACTCGGATATGTTGTCCCGAAACCACTATTCCGACTAGGGTCTAAACGGGCTATTACTTGAGTTCCTTAATCTCACCCAGGGAGACCGTACAGTGGCCAAGTATGAGGCTAAATTTTTGAGATTAAGCCATTATGTGAGGGGCATAGTGGCAACTGAGTATGAGCATTGTGTTCGATTTGAGGATAGTCTCTGAGATAGTCTACAAGTTTTAATAGCTCCTCAGAGAGAGCGAGATTTCTTTGCATTGGTCGAAAAGGCGAAGATCGTCGAAGAGTTGAAGCGCTCTGAGCGACAAAACCAAGAGAAAGGGAAGGCTAAGAGGGATTCTAAGCCTTCTAATGTTGGGATGAGGCCTAAGAAGAAGGCTAGGACTGATGGGCCCATGAGAGTTGGGCCTACTGTTGCACATGTTGGGGTTCCTCTATGTGGACATTGTGGTAGATACCATCGGGGCAAGTGTTGAAGAGCCACTGGGGCTTGTCTTAGATGTGGGTCGATTGAGCATCGTGTTAAGGATTGTCCGCTGAGGGTTAATCAGATGCAAGCTTCGGTTAATGAGACTGCACAGCCACAGAGAGTAGTTCAGCAGCCACTTAGGGATCGAGGTCAGGCTAGGGGTGGTAATGGTATGGGCTGAGGGCAGAGAGCACTGGGTAGAGGTTCTGGACCAACTAAGGTGAGGCAGCCAGCACTGGTTTATGCTGCACATCACCATGAGGATGAAGATGCTCTAGATGTCATCAAGGGTACATTTCTAATTTTAATGTACCTTACTTTGCATTGATAGGCATAGGTTCTACACACTCTTATGTAGCTAGCACTGTGTCTGAGACTTTGGGGATTCCGTATAAGAGCACTTCTAGTGAGATATCAGTGGTTAGTCTATTGGGGTAGTCTATTAGAGTCAGTAAACTGTTTAGAGACATGCTGTTAGAGGTCCAAAGGACTGTATTTCTGGCTAATTTAATGGAGCTTCCGTTTGGGGAGTTTGACTTAATTCTGGGCATGGTGGTTGGTGAAACATCGAGTGAGTCTAGATTATGCTAAAAAGAGGGTTGTTCTGAGAATCGAGGAGGATAATGAGATAGTCGTGATTGGGGAATGACGAAATTATCTAACTAATGTGATATCTACATTAGTGGCAGAAAAGTTGGTAAGAAAGGGATGTGAGGCATTCTTGGCCTACATTAGTGTTTTGGATTCTGTGGACTCTTCAGTGAAGGACATTCAAACTTTGAGGGATTTTCCAGATGTGTTCCTAGAGGAACTACCGGGTTTACCTCCTAACCAAGAGGTAGAGTTTGGGATCGAGTTGATTCCTAGTACAGCTTTGGTGTCTATCGCCTCTTATCAAATGGCACCAAAGGAGCTTACTAAACTTAAGGCTTAGATTCAAAAGTTGTTGGATCATGGATTCAGTTGTCCCAATATGTTTCCGTGGGAAGCACCTATTCTATTTGTTAAGAAGAAAGATGGGACGATAAGAATGTGCATCGACTATCGCCAGCTAAATAAGTTGACAATCAAGGACAAGTATCCACTTCCGAGGATAAATGACTTGTTTGACCAGTTCAGAGGGGCTTCAATGTTCTCTAAGATCAATCTGCGATAGGGTTACCATCAGTTAAGGAATAAGGAGGTCGATGTGCATAAGACGACATTTAGGACTCGTTATTGACATTAAGAGTTCCTAGTTACGCCTTTTGGGTTAACTAACGCACCAGCGGCATTTATAGATTTGATGAACCGTGTGTTCCAGCCTTACTTGGATCAGTTTGTGGTCGTGTTTATCGATGATATTCTGGTGTATTCTAAGTCAGAGGATAAGCATGATAAGCATCTCAGGGTTGTCCTACAAACTCTATTCAAGAAACAACTACGTGCGAAGTTCTCTAAGTGTGAGTTTTGGCTTCAAAATGTTACCTTTTTGGGCCATGTGATGTCTGCTAAGGGGATTCATGTGGATCCTCATAAGATTGAGGTTGTGTTAGATTGGAAACAGTCGAAGACTGTGTCAAAAATTTGCAGCTTTCTGGGGCTGGTAGGGTATTATCGTCGTTTTGTGGAAGGGTTCTCCCTGATTGTAGCTCCGTTGACTAAACTATTGCGTAAGGGAGTTCCTTTCGTTTGGACTGAGGCACAGCAGGAGAGCTTTAAAAGGCTCAAGAAAGTTTTGACTCAGGCTCCTATTTTGATAAAGCCTGAGCCTAGAAGGGATTCATGGTTTATAGTGATACGTCGCATGTAGGTCTAGCTTGTGTTCTGATGCAAGATGGTAAGGTAGTGGCTTATGCATGTAACACCCTGAATTTGGGCCTAGAAGAATTGGACTTTGAGTCGGGATTCGGATAGAAGAAAATTTAAATAAGTGAGAAGTTTTAAATATTATCGTTTAAGGAAAAATTTTGAATTAAATTACTATTAGGGAATTTATCTATATTTATTATTACGGATATTTTAAATTTTTATGAAATTTTAATTAGTATTATGAGATAAAATTATTGTTATTAGAAAAATATTACTGTATGTATGTTTGAATTTTTTTATGAAAATTATTATTATTTTTTATATAATCATTATTAGATAAAATTATTATTATTATTCTTATTTTTAATTATAAAAATATTTATGACATTATTACTAATTTGGTGTTTAAATTTGATTTTTAAATAAATTTGGAAATATTTATGTTGTGGGAAAATTTTGGGTTCAATCCAAAACTTTAGAAAAAAATAAGTAATTTTTGCATCATAGAAGGAATCTGGGAATGAGGCTTTTAAAATAAATTGGGCAAATTCAGGCACAAAGGAACGTGCCTGGCTCGGTGGCTTAGCACGTTAGGAAGTAGGAGGGGAGGAGCAGGTTCGACTCCCAGCATGCGCAAGGGGGTAAATTTTATTTTTAAGTAAGCTGGGCTGTGCAGAAAGGCCTTATAAGCAGATGAAACTGGCTCATGACACAAAGTGAAGCTCGATCCAGTGGCAGGAGGCGCTTGAAGCATGGAGGAGTGCCTGGGTTCAAGGCACGGTGCGCGCAGGGTTGTTTTATTTTTTTTAATGAGCGGGACGCCAACAGGTATAGCTTAAGAATAAATGGAACGCCATATTATTGAAGGTGAACGCGCGTCCCAGTGGCCAGCAACGTGTTGGACAACCTGGAGGTCTGTGGTTCGAGCAGTGTTTCGTGCAAGAAGGTGCTCCTTTTTGCTGTGCGAGCGCAGAAGGAGACGTGCTGGGCTGGAGGACCGTAGCAGCGAGCCGTGCGGGAATGAGGCTCCTAGCAGCGTGCGGTGCAAGCGGTGGACTACTGCTATTTGCACAAGGAGAGTTTGAATTAAATTCAAACTTTGGGATTAGCTTGAAAATAGGTGATAAACATTAGCCAAATTTATGGTCTTTCAATCGGTTTATCTTTTCTCCTTATTTTATTTAATTTTTCTATCTGTTAGCTCATCTTCTCTTCACCAATTTCCTTATGCATATTTTTATTTCTTTAGTGTTTTTTTCAAGGCCGAAACCACTTGTTCCTTAGGTTGTGTTCTTCTTCTTTTATTTTCTTCTATTCTATTTTTTTCATTAAAGCCGAACCTTCTCCCCTATTTTCTATTCTCTTTTCCTTTTTGATTTTCAGAGCCAATTATGGGGTCCCTTTTCTTATAATTAAAATTTGCATCCCTTTTTGATCCATTCGAATATTTCTTCTCCCTCTTTACTTATAAATTCTAGAGGCTAAAACCAATTCACCATAGCCGATTACCATAGTAAACAAGATCACTTCTTCTCACCTCGTCTATCGAAAGGCCGAAATTATTAAATCTATTCTCTACTCATATTTTGCGCATTAGATCTACAACAGATCTGGAAAGGTGGCACTTGGGAACGCTTTTAGCCAATAGATCTTTGGTAAGTAACTAAACTCCTTCTTATTCGTTATTTTGGAAATTAAGAGTAGCCGAAATCCCTGTATACATGTAGGGAGGCTGTCGACATGGCCTAAGGGTGTTTTAACGATATATTTCGGTTCTTATATGTGCTATTTAGCGAAGAAGGTGATCTAGCGAGGAACTGAAGGAATCTATTCAACCAGATCTAGATTTAGTAGATCCAAATCGATAGAGGTAAGGTTTCATGGCCATTAAAGGTGTGGCCGAATATGGTAAGGGATCTTAGCATCGGTTTTCGTAGTTTATTTGGTTAATCGTTTAAATAATGGATTGTAGGAGAAATCGCATAGGAGATCTCGTCAACGTTTCGACATAAATTAGGTGTGTAACGAACCCTCTTAGTAGCTTAAGTTAACAAGTGACAAAAAGTCGAAATGCTGAAATTTCGGCATTTCAATAACTTGTGAATATGCGATTGTTCCAAGATTAGTTAGAAACGATGAGATCGGTGATCGGTATCAATGAGATAGGTAACAGCACAATTTCGTGCAAGTCGGTAAGTTTGGGCCTCGAGGGGCTGAAATCAGGCTCAATGGGCTTTCAGGCCCATTTGGGTAAATTTGATAAAAAAAGAAATATGGATAAATTGCATGTTAAGACTGTTAAAACCGTTATGGAACATGGGCTAAATGGGCCTAGATGACTAAATCGGCTACGTAGGGCCCATTAAGGGTTTTGGGCCCAATAACTCAGAATTGCTAAAATGGGCTGGAAATACTGTTTAAACGCTTAGAAATTGTTGATAATTGTTAATGAGCATGAAAACCCTAATAGTTGATAAAATTACTGAATTACCCTTCAATGTGAAAATTTCTATTTTACCTCTAGGCAAAAATGACTATTGTACTCTAGGGTGTTATTTTGATTGAAATGCATGTGACATTATTATTGTACATGATATGCCATGATATGTTCATTTTATGTATGGGTTGGGATTTATATGAATGGAGGAAGTGCTAAAGGGCTTTGCCCCAGTTTACCGAAAAGGGCTTTGCCCTAGTTTACCGAAAAGGGCTTTGCCCCAGTTACCGAAAGAGGCTAGGCCTCATGTTATATAATAAAGCAGCTATGCTGCCAGTGGAGAGTAGCGGTGGGGTGGGTTGAGTAGCATCCCCACATGGTGTGTTGGCTAGTACGGGTGGAGAGTAGTGGATGGTGGGTTGAGTAGTCTCCCCAAATGGGCTTTGCATACATGTATTGATGATTACATGTGTTATTGAAATGGGCCTATGGGGCATACCGATATTTGAAAAGGCTTCGGCCCAGTAATTGTTGAGATTAAAAAAAAAGGCATAGGCCCAGTATGTTTTTGTTAATTTAGGCTCTGGAAGGGCTTTGTTGCACACTGAGTTTTCCGAACTCACCCCTTTCTTTAACTTTGCAGGTGAGCCTTAGTTGATGGACTTGGAGCTGGGAGGGATTCAGAGTGGCCACATGGACTGGACTGTTGGATTTCTAATTAAGTTACCTATTTGAATTTAGATTTAATTATTTATTTCTGGTTTTGGGTTGTAAAAAGGGCCTCTTTAATTATTTTTTTATTTTGGGTTTTTATTCTTTACTTATTTAAATTGGTTTTAGCTTATGTAGGATATTATTTAAATCGAAATGAAAATAAATGATTTTAAGACGCGGTTTTTATAAAAGTTACTTGTTTTCAAAATAACACGATAACCAAGTAAAGCTTCCGCAATTTTAAATGCTCTTGTAGATAAATATTTCAAATAGTTAAAGTGTGGCAATGGTAGTGTGCACGTCTAGGAGTGGATCCAAGAAGAGCTTGGTACTTAAGCAGTCTATTCGACTCACCTCCTCTTTTCTGGAATCCTACCTGGTGCCCATCTTCCATTCACTTTAAGTCATAACGAAAAAGGTCAAATTTTCTGATACTTAAGCCGTTTTCAAGATAACATGTTTTATAAAGGTTACAAAGGGGTTACAAGCATTCACAAATTTTCTATAAAATTACACAAAGTTTTTAACAATGTTTGAAAGGGGATGATTACTTTAATAAACCATGTTTTGGAAAAAAAAATAAACACAAGTTAAAGTTTTATATAAGTTTAACGGTAAGAGGTTTTAAACATCAAGAAGGGTTTTCAATGAAAACACGGTTTTCGAAAAACACTTCAATGTGACACATCAGACTTGGCCGTAACGTTTGGGCCGGGTTTGGGGTGTTACAATGCATCTCGACAGCTCAAGACTCATGAGGTTAATTATCCGACGCACGACTTAGAGTTAGCTGCATAGTCTTTGCTTTTAAGATTTGGAGGCATTATCTGTATGGTGAGAAGTGTACTATCTACACGGATCACAAAAGCCTCAAGTATCTCATCACTCAGAAGGAGTTAAATCTTAGGCAACGTCGATGGGTTGAGTTGCTTAAGGATTACAACTGTAGTATAGAGTACCATCCAAGTAAAGTAAATGTAGTGGCTGATGCATTGAGCCATAAGGCCTTGACCAATCTGAGAGCGTTGTTCGCTCGACTGAGTCTATTCGACGATGGGAGTTTTTGGCAAAACTTCAAGTGAAACCGACGTGGATTAATTAGATCAGGGGTAAACAAAAGGGGGATAAGTCTCTTGAGTTACGGTTCTGTCAGGTTGAGGCTGGGACTACTTCAGATTTTGGGTTGAATGATGATGGGGTTTTGTGTTTCCGAGGCCGAATTTGTGTATTGAAAGATGAGGACTTAAGACAGTCAAATCTGAAGGAAGCGCATAGTAGCCCTTATGCTATAAATCCTGGTGGGAACAAAATGTACAAAGATCTTCGAGAGTTGTACTGGTGGCTAGGGTTGAAGCGTGAGGTAACCGATTTTATGGCTCGCTATCTAACTTGTCATCAGGTTAAAGCAGAGCATCAGTTGCTTTCGGGGTTGCTACAGCCAGTAAAGATACCGATGTAGAAATTAGAGTGAGTAACGATAGAATTCGTTAGTGGGTTGCCTCTAACACCCACTAAGAAGTATACTCTATGGGTCATCGTGGATCGATTGACCAAGTCAACTCACTTTGTAACACCCCAAACCTGGCCCAGACGTTACGGCCAAGTCTAGTGTGTCACATCACCTATAACTAACCATGTTACCTAGTTACTAATATTAGGGTGAGCTTCGCAAAACCGTTATTAAGGTACTTAAAAGGAAATTCCCGGTTATTGGTGAACGCCCTATCCACTACTAGTTATTAAGAGATTATTATAAAATTTACTTTGTTACTCGATTAAATTGTGTGACTGGTTTGGAATACGTTTAATTAGTTTTAGGAAAAACTCGTGTAGCTATATTCAAAATAATTTAAGTAATGTAAGAATAAGTAATTAAAACCCAAAATAAAAATAAATAGGGCGGCCTTATTACAAACCCAAATTAAAAAAATAAAAATGATTAAATAAAATAATGGAACTTAAAACCAAAAATGCAGTCTTCGTGGCCACTCTAAATCCCTCCCAGCTCCAAGTCCACAGTCTAGGGCTCACCTGCAATGATGGAAGAAAAATGGGCGAGTTTGGAAAACTCAGTGTGTAAAGAAACCCATCCAAAGCCCAAATCAGCTCAAGCTCGCTGGGCCTAAGCCCTATCCAATCTCAGTAATTACTGGGCCGCAGCCCTATTCAGATACAGTAAACTGGGCCTTAGCCCTTCTCAGATAACAGTATGGCCCATAGGCCTGTTACAGTAACAGAACAGATATCAATCATGAATGCAAGCCTAAACCCAACCTATGTCCATCTGCTACACTCCACCCGTACCAGCCTTACACTCCATGTGGGGAATAACTCAACCCACCCAGCCCTACACTCCACAGTTGCAGCATAGCTGCTCAGATAACAGTAAAATGAGGCAAAGCCTCCAGTACGTGGTCAAGCCACTATCAGTACTTCCTTCGTCATTAACCCAGTCCCATGCAACAGATATTCATGATATGGCATATAGTAGATAGAAACAGTAAAACATGCTTTCAGTCATATTTAGCCCTAGGGGTATAACAGTCATTTTGCACCTAGGGGTAAAATAGTAATTTCTCACCCTTAAGGGGTATTTCAGTAATTTTATCATTTTTTAGGGTTTTATGCATATTTCACCCCAGTAGTTAACTTAGCCCGTTTTAGCAGTCTTTAGTTACTGGGCCCTAAAACCCCTAATGGGCCCTACAGTGACTATTAGCTACTTAAGCCCATTTAGTCCAAGTTTTATGATCGGTTTACCAGGTTTAACTGTTTTAGACCTACAATCTTCCAGAACATGTTTACCGCTTACTTTACCCATATGGGCCCGTAAGCCCATTGGGCCCACATTCGGCTCATTGAAGCTCAAACTTACCAAATTGCACGAAATTGCGCACTCATCCATCTTACCACTTGCGAATATAGATCTAATGATTTCCAACCGACTTATGAGTGCTCGCACGCTCACAAGCCCACGAAATGCCAGAATTTTGGCATTTTGGCTTTTCGGCTTTTGCCGACTTGAACTACAAGAGGGTGTTCGATACACACCTGATTACCACGAACGCTAACAAGATCTCCCACAATATCCTACAATCAGTTATCACTATATCAGATCCAAGATTTCAATACTACTAATCGTAAACTTGCTTACCATAATCGGCCATCATCACTTAAAGTCCTTGAGTTCTTACCTTTGTCGAAATTAATGACTAGATCTAGATCTAGTCGTTCCACTTGTCCAAGCCCTCAATCAGCAGCCTCTAGATCACACTAACACCAAAATAAATCGATTGTTAAAAACCCTTAGAGCCTTAAGCCCCAAATCGATAGCCTTCCTATGCCTCTAGGGATTTCGACTTTTTTAAATCCCGAAATAAAGAATAAATCTGAGATGTTAAGTACTTACCATAGGTTCTCTCAATCAAAACAATTCCACTTCCATTTCTACTCAGATCTGATGCAGATCTAGCCTCTAAACACTAGCAGAAATCGAGTCTTAGAGATCTAAGGATTCGGCTATTAAGTCCCTAAAAATATGGTGTTTTCAGCTTTTGGAACAATGAAGAAGAAGATGATTTGCTGTTGTAGATTTGAAGTGGTGTTGCCGACAGAGGTTAGGGGTTTTGAGGATGTAAAAATTGGCCAAAAGAGATGAAGAAGAAAAGAGGAGTTCGGCTAGAAGAAATCGGCACCCAAGCTTAACCTTCAGGATTTTAGCTTTTATGGCAATCAGCTATAGAGGATTAGAAGAGAATGGGAATGAAAGAAGAGATGAGTAGATGATGAGGATGTTTCGCCTAGAGAAAAAAAGAAGAAGAAAAAGAATGGAAGAAGAAAGGAAAAGAGAAGAATAGGTTCAACTATGGCAAAACGGCACAAAAGGAGAACTTTTCTTGCTTTTCGGCTTTTTGGTACACTAAGAGGAGAATAGAACAAAAGTGAAAACCCTAGGTGGCTAACCCTAATTCGGTATAAGACAGAAAAAGAAACTAGAACTTACCCTAATGGCTATTCAAGCAAATAGCACAACCTCCATTTAATTGTCGAAATTGCCAGCCCTAAAGCCCTAGCTGAATGCCCCTATCCATAGGACCAAATCGGCAAAAATTAAATGTATCAGCTGCTTACCTCGCAACTAGAACCCTGGCCCTAGCACTCAGTCCACACGCCACTTTTTTTAGGAGCTTAGTGGTGCCACCTTGCCACTTTACCAAGGCCCTCTTTGTGTCCTATTTCACTAACTTTTTCTTACAGGCCCACTTAACCAAGTCCCCTTCACTTAAAATCCAAAATTGATATTTCTGCCAGGTTTTAACTTAGGCTTGGGCCTCATAAAGGCCCACTAACACACTTAAACATAATTTCAATAACCGAAACACCAAAATTTCACGATTTCACCAAAATCACAAAATCCCGAGAAATCCCAAAAATCAGGGCGTTACACACTTCATTCCTGCTAGGACGGATTTCTCCCTATAAAAACTGGCTAAGCTCTACATCTCAGAAATAGTGAGACTTTATGGGGTTCCTGTTTCGATCATCTCCAATAGGGATCTTCAATTTACATCACGACTATGGTAGAAGCTTCACGAAGCTTTGGGTTCAATATTAGACTTCAGTACTGCTTTCCATCCTCAGACAGATGGTCAGTCGAAGAGGGTGATTCAAATACTGAAGAACATGTTGAGGAGCTATGTGATTGATTTCCGAGCCAGTTGGGAGGAGTACTTGACATTAGTAGAGTTCACTTACAACAACAGCTATCAGGCTAGTATACAGATGGCACCTTATGAAGCATTGTATGGTTGTAAGTGTTGCACTCACGTGTGCTGGACTGAGTTGGGTGAGTAACGTATCTTGGGTCCAGAGTTAGTATCAGAGACTAAGGACAAGGCCCGTCTGATTCGAGAGCGATTGAAAGCTGCTTCTAATAGACAGAAGTCCTATACTGATTTGAAGAGGAAGGAGATTGAGTATTCTGTGAGGGACTTGGTTTTCCTAAAGGTCTCGTCATGGAAGAAGGTTCTGAGGTTCGGTCGCAAGGGCAAGCTAAGTCCTCGATTTATTAGGCCGTATCAGATTAAGAAGCGAGTGCAGCCAGACGCATATCAGTTGGAGCAACTCTAGAGTTAGATCGTATACATGATGTATTCTATGTCTTGATGCTGAGACGTCACCGCTCTGGTACCAGGCTCATTGTACCTGTGGAAGAGATTGAGATTAGACCAGATCTAACATTCGAGGAAGAGCCAGTTCAGATCCTAGATCACGACGTTAAGGTTCAACGAAGGAAGTTTATTCCCTTAGTGAAGGTGCTATGGCGGAATCATGGCACTGAGGAGGCTACTTGGGAGCCAGAGGATTCGATGCGACAGTAGTATCCTCATCTCTTCTGATCAGGTAAAATTTCGAAGACGACATTTTCATTTAGAGGGGTAGAGTTGTAACGCCTCAAAATTCCCTTAATTCTGACTTTTGTGATTTTGTAGCTTGGAAAAATATTTGAATATGTTTCTGTATTAATTTAACATAAATAGTTGTCTGCTTTAGTGGATATGTGCTCTGGGTGTGTTGAAGAGGTCCCAAGTTCAAGTCAAGACTTGGGCTAAATTTTGGTTTTTACTTGAATTAAGCCTTACCTTTAGTGGATAGGCTTATAAGAATTTAATGGTAAAAGCAGGTCAGAATGTGCCTGCTGGTCTAGTGGTTGAGGGAGTGTTAGTATTACTTGAAGACTAAGGTTTGAGTCCTTACATACACTGTGAGGGGGATAATTTTTGCTGCTTTGGACAACTAGTGTTTAAGTTGGACTGGAATACTGATGGCGAAGTGTTTAGTGGAGTGAATCAAGGGAATGGGGAGTTACCCAAAAATTCTGCACACTTTCTCTCTGCTAAAATCTCTCTACAAATTACCCCTCCCCACTTTCTTTTTTTTCCTTCAAGACGAAATTTCCCTCTTGCTGGCGAATTCTTTCTCTTTTACCCTCTTCTTCAATTGCTTTTCTTTTAGCACTTAGTCTCTAGGATTCGTCGCTTCAGTTTTTTTTGCGTTTCGGTGATAATCAAGGTGCTAGAGAGCTCCGATTGACGTTCTAAGTATACAAAATCTCAGTTGATCGACGGTTCTAGAGTGCTCAGAATAGCGTTAACGTAAAAAAATAATCCAGATGTGTACTCTGATTACACAGAAATCGCTTTTCGGTGAAAGCTGAAAGGCCTACTGTCGACGCCACATGGGTGTATAGAATGCCCGTGTGAGGGCCCTGTGGCAAGACATGGCCATGTGATTGACGAACCAAGCCATGCACATGTGACACGGGCACAATAGACATGGTCGTGTGAAGATGGCAAGGCCATGGGCGAGACACGAGCTCGGCCAATTGGGCCGTGTGGGCTACACAGGCATGTGGGCCCACACAGGTGAACCACATGAGCGTGTAGAACTTGGGCCAAGCTGTGAGATCCACATAGCCAAGGTCAATTTGAGTTGTGTGGGCCACACAAACGTGTGGGCCCATACGTGCAGGCAATATGGGTGTGTGAGCCTATTTCTCTGTATTGTACTGTAAGGTTGCACGGGTCACCCCGGTCGACTGTGACCTGTCGTAGGGTCGATAGGCATTACTTAGACCCCTATTCTATGATATGATACTGATATGTATGTGTTAGCATGTTATACTCAGCATGTTTATTGATATTGTTCTAGACATGAATGTATGATCTGTTTATCTGCATTATAGCATGCCACGTTATTGTGTATGTTGCATTGCATCGGGGTGAGATTGTTGATGAAAAGAAAGAAGTATTTGAAAGGCTTCTAAGCCTATTATCTAGCAGCTATGCTGCATCTATTTGATATGTGCCGTTTCACGGTACCTTATGGTGTGTAGGGTTGGATGGGTTGATTTTATCCCCATACTTGGTTTGTAGGGCTGGGTGGGTCGATTTATTCCCCACATGGTGTGTAGGGTTGGACAAAGATGGTGTGCAGGGTTGGTAGGCATGTTTCTGATCTATTTCATGCGATATCTGTATGGGCTAAGGCCCGATTATATCTGATTCTATATCAAGTGGGCTAAGGCCCACACTGATTCTATAAAGGGCTAAGGCCCAAATTATGATTACTCGGTTATCTGTTATTTGAATATTTATTTGCATGCTATACTGTAGGGATGTACACACTGAGTTTGCGAAAACTCACCCTTTCATTTTTTATCTGTTAGGTAATCCCCAACAGTAGATGGGTCAGTGCAGTGGAGGGCTCGACGATGACCACAGCTAGATACATTTTGGTTTTTCCATGGTTTTACCATTTTTATTCTACCTTACTTCTTTATTGTCATTATTGGGAATTTTTATGTAAATTCTGGACTTTGGAACTATCTTGATTTGGGGTTTAAATTGTTATTTATAGATTTATTTACCGCATTGCCACAAGACATCATTTTCCAAAATTAAGCTAAGGTTTTTCGTAACTAAGACGGCTCCAAAAGTCATTTGGTTTTTTTGTAGCTTCCACGAAAAAGAAATATTTTCAAGCAAAACATTGATTGCATGTTTCCGACTAAGCGAAAGATAATAATCCGAACAAGATTTTATACTCAAATGGTTTTTCAAAAACACTCTCATGTGACATCTCCAAATTCGGCCATAACGTCTAGGCCGGGTTTGGGGTGTTACAAATTAAATGCCTACTGAACAGAGATAAAGCTTGTTTCAAAAAAATATCAAAATTTAGCCAAAGTCATGGCTTGAACTTGGGACCTCTCACACACACCCAGAACACTTAACCACTAAAGCAAACAGACAGTTCTGCCACATTTTAACAGAAATAAAAATAAGAAATTTGGGGCATTACACCACCTCTGTAACTATATGCACTTTTCATATTTCAAATAGCAATCCATATACCTTTTAAACATTAGAAAACCATCATGCACATATCTTCAATTTGTATAACAATTTTACACCAATTTGATATTGCGTATCAATTCGTATTTATCATCTATCTTATATTTTTTTTATTTAGTCCTTTTGATGCTAAAAACATTATATATACATGACAATTCAACTAAAAAGCAAAAAAATATAATACAAACATATCATCAATTAATAAATTAAGTCTAATATGAACTTACCAGACAAAAATAGCAACAGACAATGTGTCAGGGACTAATATGCAATTTTTTATTTTTTCACGATTATCTTCTGATTGATTCAAATCACAGTCTATAATAATTTTTACTTTAAAATTAGTCATTTTGTAACACCCCAGACCCGGCCCAGACGTTATGGCCATGTCCGGTGTGCTACATCACCTAGACTATGCTACGCCGTCCTATATACTAAGTCTGATGTTTGAGATTTTTGAAAAGTAATACTTGTTTTTCTTAAAATTCCCAATTTAATTATTATTCAACCTAATTTCTATCTCATTTGTTAATCGTTTCATTTTAGTCTTATTGTCCTCCTTAGTCTTCAGTAAAGTCAGGTTGATTAATAAAATGTTTGTTTAATTTTGAAAACGGTGTAGGTTTGTGTTTGAAATAAAACGGTAGAGAAATCCCGAATAACAGTTTTAGCGGCCTTATTACAACCCATATCAAAATAAAACCAATAAAAGGTAGTTAAATAATAAATAAAAAAAAACCAACTATGATGAAAGTTCAGTCCTCGTGGTCACTCTGAATCCCTCCCAGCGTCCAAGTCACGATCTAGGGCTCACCTGCAAGGATGGAAAGAAAGGGGTGAGTTTGGGAAAACTCAGTGTGTGCAGAACCCATCCAAAGCCCAAATTGGCTCAAGCCCACTAGGCCTAAACCCTAACCAGTCTCAGTCAGATACTGGGCCGAAGCCCTATTCAGGAAACAGTAATCTGGGCCAAGGCCCTATAACAGATACTGGGCTGAAGCCCTATTCAGATAACAGATTGGCCCATAGGCCCAGAGCAGTACAGTACAGTAATACAGTATAAATACAAACCCAGTTGGGGAGACGACTCAACCCACCAACCGCTACACACCACCCGTACCAGCCAACACACCATGTGGGGAATAACTCGACCCACCCAGCCCACACACCACAGTCGCAGCATGGCTGCTCAGTTAAACAGTATACGAGGCAAAGCCCCTTTCAGAAACAGTACGAGGCATAGCCCCTTTTCAGTAACGTGGCTGTGCCACTCACACTTCCTCCATTATCAAAACCCAACCCATGCAATAGATATATATCATGGCATACAATAATAGTAACAGTCATGTCAAACGGTATAGTCAATTTTAGCCCTAGGGGTATAACGGTAATTTTCTACCTAGGGGCAAAACCGTAATTTCTTACCCTAAGGGTATTTCAGTAATTTTGCTCTCATGTTACAGATTTTATGCTTATTACAGTATTTATTAATCACATAGTTGTCACAGAAGTCCGGTTAACTCAGTTTTTCAGTCTTAGCATTCAAGCCCTAAAACCCCTAATGAGCCCTATTACGTCGATTGGCCCATTAGGCCCATTTAGTCCCAATTTCATAATCAGTTACCTTGTTTTAACTGTTTCCATGCCTACAGTTCACAATATTACCTTTAAACCCATTTTTACTCACATGGGCCCAAATCGCCCATTGGGCCCATATTTGGCCCACCGAGGCCCAACTTACCATAATGTCCAAAATTTAGCGGTCAACACGCCTACAAGTGCCGATTCCAAAACTAACCTTCTCCTACTAACTTGAGAACGTTCGCACGCTCACAAGCTCTCGAAATACTAAAACTTCGGCATTTCGGCTTTTCGGCTTTTGCCGATTTGCGCATTGAAAGGAGTTCGAAACACACACCTGTTTTGCAGTTTCTCCTACGAGATCTCCTATGCGTTAATCCCTACAATCCAATACTTAATTGATTAGACCATACCAACACTTAATCTGAATTGAAAACTTACCCAAAGCCTTACTTACACATTCGGCCAACACCTCCAATGGCCTTAATGTTCTTACCTTGCCGATTTAGATCCCTTTAGATCTAGATCTGATGTTCCAATGTCTTCAACTCCTTGTTTGATCACCTTCTTCTCTAACTAACATACAAAAAGAACAAAGAAAACACCACTTGATTTACCAAAAGTCCAAAACGACAAAATCCTTAACTTTAGGGACTTTCGGCTTTTCCAAATATGAAATATTGAACAGATCTGAAGTATTAAACACTTACCAACGATTTCTCTTCAGTTCCTATGCAGATCTGATGTAAATCTGACCCTTAAACGTCAGTAGAACCCTTATCTCTAAGATTTGCAATTTCGGCTATCTCCCTACAACTATGGTGATTTCGGCTTTTCAACAAGAGAAGAGGATGGCGTTTTGGGCTGTAGATTTTGGGTGATGGTGTCGACAATGGTGTGGCTCAAGGGAGTGTAGTAATCGGCCACAACAGGTGAAAGGAATAGGGGTGATTCGGCTTACAAGAAATCGGCAAGAAAGGAAGCAGTTTTCGGGATTTCTAGCACTTTGAGCAATCGGTTATGGTTGATTTTAAGAGGAATGAAAGAAAAAGAAAGAGTGGATCTGTGCAAGGTGGGTATTCGGCTAGGGAAGAGATCAAAGGGGAAGAAGAAAAATGAAAAAAAAACAATGGTAGAGGTGGAGAGGAAGAATTCGGCTATGAGCTTTCCATGGAGGCAACTTTTGGCTTTTCTGACAGTAGAACAGAGAAAAATTCCTAAGGTGGCTAACCCTAATTGTCATGACAGAAGAAAGAAAAAAAAAATGATATAACCCTAGTAGTCCCTCTAAAGCAATCGGCCCAAGTCCCTAAAGCCCCCTTGCCGAAATTCACTTAAGTTAGGCACATGCCCGGCACATGCTTAAAAATTAAAAAGAACTCTACGCTTACCTTGTAACTCGAACCCTTGTCCTTGAATATCCACTTAGGCGCCACTTTTTTAGGAGCTTAGTGGTGCCACCTTGCCACTCTACCAAGGCTCCCTTTGTGACATATTTTACACGGTTTTTCTTAAAGGCCCACTTAACCAAGTCCCCTTTCACTTGAAAATCCAACTTAATATTTTACCGGGTTTTAACTTAAGCTTGGGCCTTCTAAAGGCCCACTAACACACTTAAACATAATTTCAACAATCAGAACACCAAAATTCCAAGATTTCACCAAAGGCACAAAAACCTAAAAAAAATCCCGAAAATCCTATAATTCATTCATAATTTATTTAATTACTAAACTAAACACCAATTGTAATAATGCCATTTATTTTTTTTATAATAAAAAAAAATAATAATAGTAATAACAATAATAATTTTATAAATATGTTTTTATCTAATGATAATAATTTTTAAATACAGTAATATTTTTTTCTAATAACCATAATTATAATTTTCATAAAATTTTAAAACATCAGTAATAATAAATACAGAAATATTTTCTAAGAATAATTTAATTCAAAATTTTTTTCTTAAACGATAATATTTAAAACTTCTCAATTATTCTGATTTTCTTCTATCCGAACCTAGACTCAAAGCCCAATTCTTCTAGGCCCAAATTCAGGGTGTTACACATTTTTCATATCTAAGCTTTAAAAGCTAACATTTTAACACCTCAAGTTCAAGCATTCATTAATGGTTACATTTTGCAACTTTAACATTTTTGAAAAATAAAATATGGGTTAACTAAATCAAGCTACCATGATCTCAAAAATATGAAATTTACAAAAACATTCTCTAAAAAGCTTACCATGTAAGGTTCAATTGTTTGGAGCATCCAAAAATAGCTTCTTCATGTTTTCCCTTGAAATTTCAATGGAAGAAGACTTAATAGATGATAACGTTTTTGTTTTTTTAACATTAACATATAATAATAGTTTAAATAAAGGTTAGGGTACTAAACCAATCCTCTCAGGAATCTCATACAACCAAGTAAGTATTTTGTTTTGATAAAAATAACTATGTTGAGTTTGGTCACTCTGTCGCCCATTATTCAATGAAAAAGGTAAACTCGATACAAAATTCATAATGATTCATTCTCATTTCCATTCTAGAATCACCACAAGTTGAAATTGAAGGAACGCCGGTGCCTCTAAGGCACAGCAGAAAATTAGAATAATAAAATTTTTCCAGCGATCCATACCATGGATCCATGTGTAAGGAACGAATTGGGGTGATAAAGGTTTCGAAATTACCGAAACTTCAATCTGAGTAGACAGCGATGCCAAGGCAACGAGAATCCTGAAGCACTATCGAACCAAGCCGCAACCTTTACCGATGTCGGCCTCTACGTAGTCCACCCAATTGACAACGAACGGTAATATCCCAGAAAACTATTTTCAGAGATTATATTGTTTTGACGGCTGCTAGACCCTTTAACATAGTTTCGGGATTGCCTATATATTAGCTCTTTAGGGTTTTTACCCTTGCTATATATAACTCTGTATTAATTGGTATATATTCATAACGAATATTTATTGCCATATATAATCCGAATTATAATAGTCATCATTAAAATAAATATAATAACGTTTAATCGAAAATTATAATTACGTTAATTATAATAAAGATTTCGGTAAACTATATTTATTTAAATTTATATATATATGAACCAAATTCATATATTAGAAAAATTATGTTCTGATTATGTGTACAACATCCTTGTACATATAGTATGTTCAATAGTTTGATTGCCCAATTAAATTAATTCTATAATTAATTTAATTCATGTGACAACCAGACACAATACCAACTATGTTTTACTCCGTTCATTTCAATCGTAGGGTGTGACCCTATAGGTTCTTGTAACGTTAGCAGTAATATTAGAACTATTCTAATGTTACAAACAATGAGTGGCATCTAGCAATGCATCATTGCTACCTAAGTTACAAGAAGTCATGATTTGACATAACCTTTTGTGATTAACTTTTCATGCATTAATCCTTAAGTCCTATATCTTTGGAATGGACACAAGTCATGGAATAGTCACACTTGCATAGTCCATCCCATGTTTCTTGATACCTTGAGTAGAATATGATATACAAATAAGTATGACATCTCATATCAACTTATTTGAGCATGGCCATGCATTTCTAGTCTCACTCAATCAAGTGGCCTGAGATATTACTCCTATTATGTAGGAGGGACTTATCCTATATTGATCAACCATATCCCTCTACATAGATTGTGGTATATCCAACATTAGTCTTAATAGAACAACCAATTATGGTGTTCATTTGACTATATCAAAATATACAACTCACGATGTTAGAATGATAATGATCTCAAGTATGAGGACCATATACATATTAATCACTATGAGTAATATTGTGACAATTACATAATAATCCAAGAAACATACTCATAGCGGGTCAGTCCAATATGTTGTTCTCTAACACACATATTCATGCATTGATTCTGATACTCCATATCAATGATAACTCTTTATCATCAATCAACTACATGTTAGTCTTAATGCATTATTATTGTCCTAGCCAACAATAATACTTGACTAAGGATCTTTTAAGAATAATCATATTATTCTTAGGACATTATTATAAAACAGTTTATTTATGCACACAGAAATGAAACTGAAATAATAATGGCAAAGCCTTATATTAATAAACATGATAAATCAAGTATGTTATCACAACTATCTCGTGATTGATCTTTGGGCATACTCTTACAGAAACAAACTAGACAAAACTAGATGCTCGGCTTTAACATGCTAACCTACCAAACATTTAGCCATAATTTCTAATATCTTTCTTTTCTTATCTGATCACCAGTTAAATAGGCATTATTGTGAGCTTCACGTAAAAATATCTCATTTCAACTCTGAATCTTTTGGCACACATAAATGGTTTGGAAAACATAGATTTTCATTATCATTGACACTAAACTCTGAAGTCTATTCGCTTTCAACTGTTCAAAATTCTATCAGCATTATCTAACTCTGTGATATTCTTTGATGGTCTTAAGTTATCAATTACAGATACTTGCACCTGCATCATTCGTAGATCTCACGAACCACATTTTCTAACCTTATTTGAATCGGTTTATGGTAGTGTTCATCAATGATATCTTGATATATTCGAGATCAAAGGCTAAGCATGATAAGCATTTGAGAATTGTATTGCAAGTATTGTATGAGAACAAAGTTTTTGGGAAGCTTAGTAAGTGTGAGTGTAACACCCCAAACCTGGCCTAGACGTTACAGCCAGATCTGGCGATGTCACATAGAATGGGATTTGAAGTCGAAGTAATCAAGTTGAAAACAGTCCAGTTCGATAGTTTTAATTTAACTCGGAAAAAAACACTTATTAATTGATTTTCCCTCAAATGTGTCTTTTTAGCGGAAGCTTTAATAACCATTCATTTTAAGAAAACTGTTTCTATTTTGTGAAACCTTAGTTTTATTTCAAAAACCGTATTTTGTTGTGTTTGAAGTTGTAATCCACAAAAATAATTAACATCCCAAAATTTGAAACAAACAATCAATAAAGTCCAAATTACTTAAAATACCCATGTAAGCAATCAAATCTGCAAACTACAGAAATAGTCTAAAGTTTACGTGTGGTCACCGTCGAGTCCTCCGCTACACTGACCCATCAAGTCTGGGGATTTCCTATACGGTTGAAATAGAAAGGTGTGAGTTTTTGCAAATTTAGTGTGCAATCCCCACAGAAAACATGCACACAGTACAATATCAAAAATCAATCATATACAGTCTGGGGCCTGAGCCCATCATAGAATCAGTTTATTCAGATACAGTCTCAGATATACATGCAGTAACAGAAATCAGAATTCAACCCACTAGCCTCCACACTATCACTGACCATCCCTACACACCATGTGGGGTTTAAAACACCCACCCATCCCTACACACCATGTGGGGTTTAGAACACCAATCCATCCCTACACACCATGCTATACCGAAATGTGGCACGTAATCAGAAATATGCAGCTGAGCTACCAAATAATCGGCTTTAAAAGCCTTTTAGATACTTCCTTCGAACTTCATCAACCCAACCCAATGCAATGCAACATACAATAAATGTCATGCTATTATGCAGTTAATAGTCCATACATACAGATCACTAATCATGCTTAATACAGAAATTAGACAGACAGTTCAGACATATAGGGGTCTAAGCAGTGCTTATCAACCCTACAGTAGGTCCACAGTCGACTTGGGCGACCCATGCAACCTTAGAGAACTTTTCAGTGAAAATGGGCTCACATGCCCATGTGCCCAGCTCATGTGGGCCACACGCCCATGTGGCCCACACGGCCTAGCCCATAAATCCCACATACCCATGTGGTGTAACATCCCTTACCCGTATCTGATACCGAGACTAGGTTTAAGGCATTACTGGACTTATAAACACTTAAACATACAAAGCCGAGTCATAAAATTTGTGTCCAATTTAAAACTTTTCAAACATATTCATAACGTCCCTATTACGGGCCTATGAGGCCTTAAACATACATTAAAGAGGGTTAGGGATTAAATCGAGAAATTTCAAAACTTTTACAACACTTAGAAAAATTTCATGTTTTGGAGAGTCACACGCTCGTGTGGGAAGGCCATGTAATCACACACGCCCGTATGGTTCGGGACACGCCCATGTCCTCAACCCGTGTAATTCTCTATTTACAACGTCATCAACAATTTAGGGGCACACGGCCAAGTTACACACCCGTGTGCTAGGCCATGTGGCAAAATTAATTTTCACATTTAAGGTGTAGACTTCACACGGCCTAGCCACACGCCTATGTCCTGAGGTCATGTCCTTTACACGACTGAGACATACGACCGTGTCTCTGCCCGTGTGTTTACTACTGGACATTCTGTTTCTCAAAACTAAGGTGCAGGGGACACACGACCTATCAACACGCCCATTGGGATGACCGTGTGGACAAAAATAAGGCTATTTACCAAGCCATTTGCCACCCTAAAACGTAAACACATTCATACCAATTTCAACAACACATAGCAGGGCATAATTAGACAACCAAATATTCATAAATTAAGACATCCACACATCGAATACATACCACATTCATCACACATACACATCACAAATTACTTAATCATGCAAGATTGCACCTTCATAACCATATTAACATGTGAAGATTAAACATAACTAATATTGGCCAATTCCAAATGGCCTTTTTTTACAAAATGAATCATCAACATTAGTAAGCCAACATTTTTGGCCAAAACAATTATGACACATAACAAAATGAATAAGTCACCTATACATGCCATAATCTCAAATGTTGAAATCAAAATACCAAAATAGTTGTTGATAGTGTGTATGGAACCCCATTGTTCTCCGGACCTCGAGCTAGTTTGACAACTCTATAAAGAAAGAGAATAGAAAGGGAGTAAGCTACATAGCTTAGTAAGTCTATATGCAAATAATGGGCGTCTCAAACATATGAAGTATACAATTAATATGAAAGAATTTTCATAAATCACACTGAAGATTTATATTCACGACTTACTCATTTCAACCTTACTAAAGGTCTAATATACACATCGATCACATTGCTTACAAATTTTACACTCATACCTGCATCAGCTCATAACACAACCATTTCCACTTGCTTTCACACTATGCCATATCATTTAACTACCCATTGAACCACTTGGAATACTAAAGGATACTAGGAATTTTTGCACATATGTAACAGCCCGGTTTAGACCCTAATCGGAATGGTGGTTTCAGGACCACGAATCTGAGTCAGAAAAATATTTTAAAATTATTTTTTGTGTTTATTTTGTGTGAATTGATATCTGTGAAATTTTTGTGGTTAAATTTTGTTGTTTAAGTGTTCGATTTGGTAACAAGGACTTGAATGCGTAATTTTAAAAAATTAGTTGGTCTCAATATTAGGGATTAAATTGGGCTTGGCTTCTTAAATGGAAGTACTTTATGTGCAAAAAGCCCATTTTTCTTTTACTTGAACATTTGTGGTCTAAGTGTGGCATTAAATGGGAATATGCATGAATAAGCTTATAATAAAAATAATATTAATTGGTTTATTTATGTATAAATAAAATGGACGATAATGTCCTTATTTTCTAAGCATTAGTGATGGGTTCATTAATGGCAAAATAGGAAACTAATAAATTTGAATATTATTATGTTATAAAACATACTATAAACTTTTATGCTTCATAATTTTGTTTCTCCATTGCCGAACTTGAAACAAAGAAAATAGGAAAACACAAGCTAGCGTTCGTACACTTCTAAGCTCCATTGAAGGTGAGTTTTAGCTCAGTTTTTGATAATTTTTACGTTTTTGAGATCGTTGCTTCGAGTACTACAAAACCCAATATTTGATTTTTGATTTTGGTGAATATTTTGAATTTTGCCATTGATGAGAGCTTGTCATTTTTATGGTTTGATGATGAATTATGGAAGATATGGATTGGGTTAAGGTATATTATAATAGAATTTTTGATGATTTTGAGTAATTAGGATTTAATTGAAAAAATAAAAATGTGGGAGGACTAGAATGTGAAATTGATGAAAAATATGAGCATATTAAGACCCTAGGAGTATTCGGCCACCCTTGGATGTGATTAATTTGGTGTATTTTGAATTTTATGCATTAAGGACTAAATTGAAAAAATTGTAAATGGTAGGGTAAAATGGTAATTTTCCCATTTATGTGTGTGTGGACTAAATTGATTGAAAATATGTTTGAATAAGCTTAATTTGAATTGTAACAATCCACTCAACCACATATGTCACAACATAAGTGTCACACTTATTTGTAGCTAAAGCTACCTCTTATCACTTATCAGTTAAGAGCTCACTCTCGAGGTAATCACAGGCCTGCTCACACAAGCTGACAGTCGTGACATAGCTACATTGTGCTACTCACACAAGCTAACAAGTATCCGCAACACATGCCAGATTATCTAGCCACTGGTAGGACATACTAGACCAGCTCCTGGATCACTTAATCACTTAAACACTTGGTTTCCTAGTGACATGTCACTCGTATCCTATTCGATTCCTAACGTTCAATCGGGATTTTCTCACTTATCGTTACCTGGTCGATATACACATTTAGGTAGTTATTCACAAAGCATACAATATTAAAGCATTCAAAACATAAATATTACAACGCATTATTTACATACAAACTTACATCGATACAAAATGATTATTTTTGCGATTTAGCCCACGACCTTTTCTTTCCCTCGATCAAGGTCGATTCCACGTCTTTCTTGCTCTATAATAACATATTTAGCTCGTTTATTACTCACAGTATCCAATTTGACCCAAAAATCATATTAAGGCAAATTTACATTTTTGCCCCTAACTTTTCACTTATTTACACTTTAATCCCTAGGCTCATAAAATGAAATGTATTCATTTTTCTCAAAACCCAAGCCTAGTTGAACCTATCTCATGCTTATAACAACCCACATTTTTTTCAAATCAGATTTTTACCAACTATTTTACAACTTTTACAAATAGGTCATTATGGATGTTTTCGCCAAAAATCACTTAGTAAAAGTCGTTTATTGCACAACTAACATTCATGTTCTACCATTACACATCAAAATACATGCATGTCATACATGGGCAAATTTTCAAACAAGAACCCTAGCTCAAATTAATGGTAGAAATAGTTAAATCAGGCGATAACGACTTTAAAAATGTAAAGAGCATTGAAAACGGGGCTAGGATGCACTTACTATGAAACTTGAAAATTGGCCAAACCCTAGCTATGGTTTCCCTTGAGAATTTCAGCCAAGGAGAGAAGATGGATACCAAATTTGACTTGATTTTCCCTTTTTATTCTTTTATTAACCAAATGACCAAAATGCCCTTAAGGCTTTTCTTTAAAATTTTACCCTATCATGTCCATTTTTGTCCATCATGACATATAATGGTCTATTTACTAAATAAGGACTTCCAACTTAAAAATGCATTTCAATTAAGCACTAAAAGCTTCTAGAACACTTATTTTGCAACCTCTTAATATTCAAATTGGATACTTTATCGATAAAATTTCTTAACGAAATTTTCACACTTGCATTCAATCATATATTAGACCTCAAAACTTAATCGCAAAAAATTTTTATACTTTAGATTTGTGGTTTCAAAACCACTATTCCATTTATGCCCTAAATTGGGCTGTTACATGTGGACTACCCGTGTGGACCCACACGCCTGTATGGCCTACACAGCCTTTTTCAGTCTAGCCCATGTGTCACACATGGCCTATCCGGCCATTACAAAGCTATGTCCTTCGAGCACGGCCTGGCCTCGTAGATCACACGGCCGTGTCCCTGTAAACGGGCGGCCACACGCTCGTGTGGTATCGACATATTACTTTTTTGGCTTTTTGTCAAACCTCGTTTTCTGTGATTCAAGTACACACCTGTATTATTTTTTACGTAAAAGCAACTCTAAGCAAACCCGCACCTGTAATTAATCAACATACACTCGATTAATCACTTAACAATCGAACTTAAATCGAACTCGAAACGTAAAATTCACCCCCTTTAAGCAATTAAACCTTACCCCAACACTTCGAATTGATTTGCTTACGAACAGTACGTTGAGAGCCCCAATCCTCCCTATAAGCTGCTACCAAAACCCCAAATTAGTCTACCAAAAATTAAGCAACACTTTTAAACAATGCTCATCAACATGCCACTTACCACACGTGCGATTTATGCTGTAAAGGGATAGAACGAGATGAACACAGAGACAAAAGAAAAGAATAAAGGAAGCAAAAGAAAAATCAAAAGAAAGGTTCGGCAAGGGAGAAAAAGATTAACAAAACCGTTTAGAGAGAAAAAGAAAAGAACCAAACTTTTGCCAAGAATGAATCTCAAATTAGATTTTTAGATAACCACCCACTACTCCCACTACATCTCACATTCTCAGCCTTTTTCTACACTTCAAACTCCTGTACGGCACAAGTAGAAAAAATAAAGCTCATACCCAGACTCGAACACAAGACCTCCATCACACCAACACTCCACCTAACTACAAGACCAGCAAGCCCATTCTGACATAAACTTACCAAAAATCACTTAAAAGCCTATTGACCAAATCTAGAGTTTTATTCAAAAAAAGACAAAATTTTTCCCAAGACAAGGCTTGAACTTGGGACCTCTCACACACACCCAGAACACATAACCATTGAAGCAGGCAGGTATTTCTATCATAATTTAACAAAACATAAGCAAAAATTTTAGGGCGTTACAACTCTACCCCCAAAAGAAAATTTCATCCTTGAAATTTACCTCACTAGAATAAATGAGGATACTGCTGTCTCATCGCATCCTCAGGCTCCCACGTAGGCTCCTCAGTGCTTTGGTTCCACCACAGCACCATCATCAAGGGGATAGACTTTTTCCGAAAGACCTTTACATCATGCTCCAAAATCTGAACCAGTTCCTCCTCAAAGGTTAAATCTGGCCTAACCTCAATCTCCTAAGCAGAGACAATATGTGTAGGATCAGTGTGGTAGCACCTCAACATTGAGACGTGGAATACATCATGAATGTGATCCAACTCCAGAAGTAACTCTAACTAATAAGTGACAGGTCCCACATGCCTCAGAATCTGATACAGCCCGATAAACCTGGGCTCAGCTTACCCTTGCGACCAAACCTCATAACCTTTTTTCATGGCGAGACCTATTTGCATCAAAAGGTTGTGTGGCGTGATGAGTAAAACTCCACTAACCGAAAATAAATAATTTTAGAAGTATGTTGGGCTGAGTGACCGGGGTGGGGTGCTTGGGTTGTCTTCTCTCTTCGCGTCAAAAGGTTCAATATATTCCTAAGTAAATAAATAATAACAAAAAAAAGAAAAATAAATAATTATAAAAAAAGAAAAAATAAATACTAATAAAATTGCAGTTGAGGACTAAAATGTAAGAGTATGCCCAAAGATCAATCATGAGATAGTTGTGATAACATACTTGATTTATCATGTTTATTAATATAAGGCTTTGCCATTATTATTTCAGTTTCATTTCTGTGTGCATAAATAAACTGTTTTATAATAATGTCCTAAGAATAATATGATTATTCTTAAAAGATCCTTAGTCAAGTATTATTGTTGGCTAGGACAATAATAATGCATTAAGACTAACATGTAGTTGATTGATGATAAAGAGTTGTCATTGATATGGAGTATCAGAATCAATGCATGAATATGTGTGTTAGAGAACAACATATTAGACTGACCCGCTATGAGTATGTTTCTTGGATTATTATGTAATTGTCACAATATTACTCATAGTGATTAATATGTATATGATCCTCATACTTGAGATCATCATCATTCCAACATTGTGAGTTGTATATTCTGATATAGTCAAACGAACACCGTAATTGGTTGTTCTATTAAGACTAATGTTGGATATACCACAATCTATGTAGAGGGATATGGTTGATCAATATAGGATAAGTCCCTCCTACAGAATAGGAGTAATATCTTAGGCCACTTGATTGAGTGAGACTAGAAATGTATGGCCATGCTCAAATAAGTTGATATGAGATGTCATACTTATTTGTATATCATAGTCTACTCCAGGTATCAAGAAACCTGGGATGGACTATGCAAGTGTGACTATTCCATGACTTGTGTCCATTCCAAAGATATAGGACTTAAGGATTAATGCATGAAAAGTTAATCACAAAAGGTTATGTCGAATCATGACTTCTTGTAACTTAGGTAGCAATGATGCATTGCTAGATGCCACTCATTATTTGTAACATTAGAATAGTTCTAATATTACTGCTAATGTTACAAGAACCTATAGGGTCACACCCTAGGATTGAAATGAAGGGAGTAAAACATAGTTGGTATTGTGTCCGGTTGTCACATGAATTAAATTAATTATAGAATTAATTTAATTGGGCAATCAAACTATTGAACATACTATCTGTACAAGGATGTTGTACACATAATCAGATCATAATTTTTCTAATATATGAATTTGGTTCATATATATATAAATTTAAATAAATATAGTTTACCGAAATCTTTATTGTAATTAACGTAATTATAATTTTCGGTTAAACGTTATTATATTTATTTTAATGATGACTATTATGATTCGGATTATATATGGCAATAAATATTCGTTATAAATATATACGAATTAATACAGAGTTATATATAGCAAGGGTAAAAACCATAAAGAGCAAATATATAGGCAATCCCGAAACTATGTTAAAGTGTCTAGCAGCCATCAAAACAATATAATCTCTGAAAATAGTTTTCTGGGATATTACCGTTCGTTGTCAATTGGGTGGACTACGTAGAGGCCGACATCGGTAAAGGTTGCGGCTTGGTTCGATAGTGCTTCAGGATTCTGGTTGCCTTGGCGTCGCTGTCTACTCAGATTGAAGTTTCGGTAATTTCGAAACCTTTATCACCCCGATTCGTTCCTTACACATGGATCCATGGTATGGATTGCCGGAAAAATTTTATTATTCTAATTTTTCGCTGCGCCTTGGAGGCACCGGCGTTCCTTCATAAAAGAGGAAATAATTAGGGTGTCTTGGTAGGTTTGGTAATTTACCTAAATAGCATCTTAATTTTTGTGTGAATTAATTGGAATACTTTTTCTGTTTTACTTAAAGCAAGCTTAGAGTTCTCTTTATTTTTCGTATGCATTTTTAACTAATTTTTATGAAACTTTGGAATGGTATTTCTCTTATGGCAGAATCTAGCTTTCACAAGTCGATAGGAACCATACTTGAGGGCAAGCATGGGCTAAGTAGGGGGAATTTGATAATACTCTAGAATAACATATTTTATTGTATTAATTATGTGATTATTCTGAGTATGATCCTGCTAATTTGTGCTATTTATAATCTTTTATCTCATAGGGACTAAATTGGAGGAAAAAGCAAAATTAAGGGGACAAAAGTGCGAAATTGGAGACAAAATGGGCCGATACGCGACACAGGAAAAAGATTATGCCAAAAGCGCAAGCATGGAAGACACAAGGACTAAAAAGCAAATAGAAGAGATTTTATTTTATAAGACTCCATTTTATTTTATTTATATTAGGATAATTAATGTTAGGATAATTATTATGATTATTTTAGGATTTTATTTTAATTATTTTAATTTAAATTTATTTATCTTTAGAGAATTTAAGTTAAATTAGACTATCTACCTAGCACTATAAATAAGGGGTGAAGTAACTCTAATTGTGTTCATCTTTTTCTGTAAACACTCTCCCCCAAAAGTCTAGGCTTTTGTTCTGTCCATATTTTCTTTCAATAAAATTCTTTTTTTCCATATTTTTATATTTATTTTCTTCCCCACCATTATCATGAGCCACTAAAACCGATCTAGCCAAAAGTTGTCAATATTTCTCAAAAAGGATTTTGAGGCTTAAAATCTGAACTTAGCTGTTTTTCACCAAGTATTCATCATTTCTCCGCACTACAGGCTGACGCTCACGTCCATGGCCCTTAAGAAGTAAGCTTTTCAACGTACGCAAAGGCAGCCGTTTTGTGTGATTTGGAAGGGTTGCACCGTCGGTTCATCAACTTACTGCGTCAGAGGTTGGAGAGCCAAACAGACAAAATGGCGTAGGATTCGCCATTGAGAGGCGTTGATCTAGCATAGGATGCTGGCTAGAGTCAGGTTCTCTAAAATCGTAAGTCTAAATTCTTGGAGCTGGTGGTCGTAGGCATCCTCTTCCACTATAACTGGCTTACTTGGTTCGAGAAGGGTCATCCAAAAGCCAAGGATTGAACCCAAGGCGGAATGAGACAACTGGAGGCTGGAATCTTCCCATAAGAACTTCTTTTCTCTCAACTCTCTTTATTATTTTTTTATTTTTGCAATTTCGATCCAATTCCTTAATTCTGTTCTATTTATTTATTCATTTTATTTCTTCCCAACCCGAATATTTAATTTTGTTTTTTATTTTCCAGGAACGCAGGTTTTCTTGGGCAAGATTTTGCCCAGGATATCAAAAAACGAGCATTCGTATAATCCGATCCCTGAAGATTCGACCCTACTTCCCCTTTACTGTTATTTTTACTATTTTACAGGGAATAGGTTAATTTGGTGTTTTCAACGACCGCATCAGTAATTATGAACTAAAAATCTCTAAAAGTTACTACTGAGGTCCTTGTTTGATCTCGGGTTGAGTTTAAAGCATTTGTATGCTCGTATAAGACCAAAATTAATGTTCATGTTATTCTATGTTGTGTTATTGATTGATTGCATGATTGATTAAGTGAATTGATGTTTTTACTATGAATTTTTCAGTAGTTGCTCCAACAACGAATTTAGTACTCTATTGCTCAGACCCGATAATTGGGTCGGGTAAAGGGTGTTACACCAAGGGAATATCAAGATAAGTGAGACCAAGAGGTAATCTGCACCAATTCATTAGTCTCAGGTTAGTTGGTGAGATTGAGCTATAAACTGGATTAATTTGTCTTAATTGGTAAAGTTGAGACCGAGAGGTAAAATAGAGCCAAGTTAGGAGTGTTAATGATTTAGATCCCTAATTCGCAAGTTAATTAACAACACTGAAATCAACCAACTGGTCTATGTTATTGTCTGATAAACCATGATATTTACATATTTTTATCCCATGCTTAGCATAATTTTGGATGAATTTCCTTATAATTTAATGAATTTGATGCTCCTAATCCTTTAATTTCACGTTTTATACTTAGGCGAGCATAAGGAAGCAAAAATAGCAAGAAACGGGCCAAAAAGGGACAAAATGGGCCAAAATGAGTATTCAACACGGCCTAGGCATTTTTCACATGGGGAAACCACACACCTATGTGTAACACACATAATTGAACACGGCCTGAGTAGCCTCACACAGGCGTGTCACACGGGCGTATCCCTGTTGAACCCTGTTTTAATTTCACACAGAAAAAGCTAATTTTTGGGTATTCTAGGCATTCAAAAGTCTATAAAAACACCCTCGAGGAGGATTGAAAGGGGGACACAAAGTAGAAAGCAAGGAATTACTCGAAGAACACTGATTGATTCATCTCAGAAGCAAGGATTTACATCAAGACTGAAGATTTCCCTTCAATTTCTCTCGAAGTTTTTGGGTTCTTTATGTTTTGTTATTTTCCCTAGTTTGAGATGTTTTCTTTTGTAAACATGAACTAAAGCCCATAAATACCTGAGGGCGATGAAACCTAAGACGAATCTTGTTATTAATTTCTAAACTATATGATAAATATTTGATTTGTTCTTAATTGTGTTACTAATTCTTGTGTTAATATTTCAGGATATTAATTCATGTCGAATGTGCTTATTCAGTGGAGCAAAAGTCTCTATCTAAAGAGTAGATCTAACACAATTAAGCGGAGTTGATCGCAATCCTAGACATAGGAAGACAAAAATCTACCGAATTAGAGTCAAATCTAATAAGGGAATCCATAGATCAAGTTAATGCAACACTAGAGGTGTTAATTAGAAAGAAATTTCAATTAATCAACCTAAGGTTAGTTATTCTTAATATTGAAAGAGATATTAACATAAATTAGGGATTTCTACGAATCAAGTCAAGTGAATAAATTGTTTAATTCAGAGTCAAATAACAAGTGAGGTCTAGGTGGATTCTTCCTTGGGTATTGTCATAATCAATCGGTTTTTCTAAAAATATTTTCCCTAATTCATTCTTTGTCACGTTCTTAGTTAATTAGTTAGTTTAGTTTAATTGGTTTAAAACAACTCCTCTTATTTTTTAGGCTAGATAATAAGAAAAAAGTTAATACTAGTACTTTTAGTCTCTGTGGGTTCGACATCCCGGTCTTGCCATAAGCTATACTACTGTTCGATAGGTGCGCTTGACATTATCATGAGAATAGTTTAGTTTACAAGTTCGATCATCATAAATATCACAATCAACTTTTTGGTGCCGTTGCTGGGGACTGAAATATTAAGAACATTCGATTTTTATTACTTTAGCCATTTTTATTTTTATTGCAATTTACTTTTTGTTTTATTTTAAAGTTTTATTTACTAAATTTTTTCTGACAGGTGTCTCTAGTTTATGACTAGAAGAAATTTGTCAAGACCTTTATTATTCGATAGTGAGATAGAAGCATTAACTCACAAAAATCGTAAAGAAATAAGGCGAAGCCTACAGTACATAGAGGAAGAGCAAGAGGATGTGACTAATACTACTGAAGAGATGGAGGCAAATCAAAATATTATGTTACCTCCTGTGGTAACTACAAATCTTGTTAATCAGAATCCTGCTCCTCGTACTATGTATGATTATGCTAAGCCTAATTTAGCTGGTACTGAATCTAGTACTGTTAGGCCTGCTATTGTTGCAAATAATTTTGAACTGAAACCTAACACTATACAGATGATTCAAAAGTTTGTTCAGTTTGATGGTTTGCAGGACGAGGATCCTAACACACATTTAGCTAACTTTTTGGAACTCTACGACACCTTTAAAATTAATGGCATTTTTTATAATGGTTGAACTCTCTACCACGAGGGTCTTTCACTACTTGGGAACAAATGACCCAAAAATTTCTTTCGAAATATTTTCCGTTGGCTAAAACAGAAAAGTTGAGGAATGACATTTCTTTTTTTGTGCAGATGGATCTAGAAACTCTTTATGACGCATGATAAACTATAAATTATACATATTTCTATCCCACATTTTAGCACATTTATGGATGAATTATCATTGAATTTGTGGAATTTGATGCTCCTAATCCTTTAATTTCATGTTTTATACTTAGAAGAGCATAGGAGAGTGAAAAGAACAAGAAACGGGCCGAAAACAGAGAAAATGGGCCAAAGCAAGGAAACAACGCAGCCTGGAGTTCACCACACGGGCGTGTCACACGACCGTGCCACATTAACAGGCTTGAGCACGGCCCAACATCGACTCACACGGGCGTGGCACACGGGCGTGTCCCTGTCGTGATGAAGTTCAATTTCACGAAGAAAAGGCTACTTAGGGGCTAAGAAAGACATTCCAAACTCTATATAAAGACCCTAGGAGGCAACTATAAGGGTGTACACTCTTCCCGCCGACACAGAGAGCTAAAGGTAGGGAATTACTCGAAGGAAAGCCGATTGATCCATCTCAGAAGCCAGGGTCTACATCAAGATAGAAGGATCTCCCTTAAATCCTTTCAGGAGTTTTGGGTTTTCTTATGTTTTGTTATTTTCCTTATTCTGAAATGTTTCTTTTTATAAACATGAACTAAATCCCCAAATATCTAAGGGGGATGAAACCTAAGATGAATCTTGTTATTGTTATCTGAACTATATGATAAATATTCGATTTGTTCTTAATTGTGTTTTTAATTCTTGAATTGATATTTTCGGGATATTAATTTAAGTCGAATGTGCTTAGGTAAAGGAGCAAAAGTCCCTATTTAAAAGTAGATCCAACACAATTAAGCGGAGTTGCTCGCAATCCTAGACATAGGACGATGAAAATTTGCCGGATTAGAGTCAAATCTAATATGGGGATCCATAGATCGAGTTAATACAAGACTAGGAGTTTTAATTAGAAAAAGATTTTAATTAATCAACCTAGGATTAGTTATTCTTATTCTCGACGGAGATATTCACATAATTTCAGGATCTCTACAGATCAAGTCGAATGAAAAAATCGTCTAGTTCAGAGTTAGATAACAAGTGAAGTCTATGTGGATTCTTCCTTAGGTATTGTCTTTATCATTCAGTTTTCCCAAAGCAATTTCCCAATTTACTCTTTGTCACATCCTTAGTTTAGTTTACAGTTAATTTACACAAAATCGTCTCTTTATTTTTAGGCTAGATAATAGGAAGAAAGTCATTACTAGTACTTTTAGTTCCTTGGATTCGATATTTCAGTCTTGCCACTAGCTATACTACTATTTGATAGGTGCGCTTGCCTTTTATCATGATAATAGTTAGTTTATAGGTACGATCATTTTATTACTTCATCACAATCACAAGATTAAGTTTTTGGCGCCGCTGCTGGGGAACTGAAATATTAGGAACACTATATTTCTATTACTTTAACCATTATTGCCTTTAATTATTTTTAGTTTTTTATATTATGTTTTATTTACTAAATTTTTCTTTCTTCTTTTCACTGACAGGTATCTCTAGTTTATGACTAGAAGAAATTAGTCAGGACCTTTGCTTTTTGACGACGACTTAGAAGCCACAGTTCGTAGAACCCACAGAGAGATAAGAAGAAGCTTGCGATACCCAGAACAAGGACAAGAAGAAGAACCTGAACCTATTTAAGAGATGGAGGCAAATCAAGATAATTAGCTACCTCCTACAGTAGCCGCAAATCCTATCAAGCAAAATCTTGTTCCTCGTACTATGTATGATTATGCTAAACCTAATTTGGCTGGTACTAAATCTAGTATTTTAGGCCTACTATTGTTGTAAATAATTTTGAACTGAAACCTAACACTATTCAGATGATACAATAGTTTCTTAAGTTTGATGGTTTGCAGGATGAAGATCCTAACGCTCATTTAGCCAACTTTTTGGAATTATACGACATATTTAACATAAATGGTGTTTCTAATGATGCCATTCGTCTTCAGCTATTCCAATTGTCCTTGAGGAATAAAGCTAAACAGTGGTTAAATTCTTTACCACGAGGGTCTATCACTACATGGGAACAAATGACAGAAAAATTTTTACTCAAATATTTTCTGCCGGTTAAAATGGCTAAATTAAGGAATGATATCTCTTCCTTTGTACAGATGGATTTAGAAACACTTTATGATGCTTGAGAGAGATACAAGGATTTATTGAGAAGGTGCCATCACCATAGGTTACCCCTATGGTTACAAGTTCAAACTTTTCACAATGGTTTGAACCCCTCAACAAGACAAATGATCGATGCAGCCGCCGGTGGAACAATCAATAACAAAACACCAGAAGTAGATTACGAGTTTATAGAGGAGATGTCACGAACAACTATCAGTGGCACGTCATGAGAACAAAGCCACAAAAAGCTACTGGGGTTTTTAATGCTGATGCGGTTACCATGCTTTCTAATCAGGTAGAATTCTTAAATAAAAAGATTGACGGTTTAGTCGGTTCTACGCAGGTACACCCAGTGACGTCGTGTGACATGAGCAATTCTGAGTACCCCACCTATGGATATGGCATGGAAAATGAGCACACCAACTATATGGGTAATAATTCTAGATCTCAAAATAACCCTTATAGTAACACTTACAATGCAGGTTGGAGGAATCACCCCAATTTCTCATGGAGAGGATAAGGTAACCAAGGAAATCAGAGACCACCACCTCCTCCGGGATTTCAGCAACCATCTTACCAGCAAGAGAAAAAGCTGAACCTTGAAAAGATGCTCATGAAATTTATCTCCATGTCAGAAACCTATTTCTAGAACACCGAGACGGCACTCAAGAACTAGCAAGCATCCATCCAAGGACTTGAGACTCAAATAGGCCAGCTCACTAAGCTAATCTCTGAAAGACCACCGAGTAACACAGAGATTAAATCTAAGGAGTACATTAAAGCAGTTACACTAAAGAGTGGGAAAACACTAGCCGAACCTGAAAAGAGGGTAGTACAAGAACATGACAAGGAAAACATTGAGGAAGCCGAGCCCAAAGAAAACACCCCACTAATAAATCGTAAATTATACATATTTTTACCTCATGCTTAGCCTAATTTCTAGATGAATTATTATTGAATTTGTGGAATTTGATGCTCCTAATCCTTTACTTTCATGTTTTATACTAAGGTGAGCATAAGGAAGAGAAAAGAGCAAGGAACAGGCCAAAACAGGCAAATAATCAACACGGCCTGGAAGTTCATCACACGGGCATGTCACATGGCCATGCTACATTAACAGGCCCGAGCACGGCCTCCACATCGACTCACACGGGCATGGCACACGGGCGTGTCCCTGTCATGATGAAGTTTAATTTCACTCGGGGCTAAAAAAGACATTCTAAACTCTATATAAAGACCCTAGGAGGCAACTACAATGGCGTACAGTAGAGGGGATGGTACAAGACAATACCAACTCAGTCCTCCTGCCAAAACGGAGAGCTAGAGGTAGGGAATTACTTGAAGGAAAGCCAATTGATCCATCTCAGAAGCCAGGATCTACATCAAGATAGAGGATCTCCCTTCTATCCTTTCAGAGGTTTTGGGTTTATGTTTTGTTATTTTATTTATTCTGAGATGTTTCTTTTTATAATTATGAACTAAAACCCCAAATATCTAAGGGGAATGAAACCTAAGACGAATCTTGTTATTGTTATCTGAACTATATGATAAATATTTGATTTGTTCTTAATTGTGTTTTTAACTCTTGAATTGATATTTCCGGGATATTAATTTAAGTCTAATGTACTTATACAGAGGAGCAAAAGCCCCTATTTAAGAGTAGATCCAACACAATTAAGCAGAGTTTATTGCAATCCTAGACACAACGAAAATCTGTCGGATTAGACTCAAATCTAATATAGGGAGCCATAGATCGAGTTAATACAAGACTAGGAGTTTTAATTAGAAAGAGATTTTAATTAATCAACCTAGGATTAGTTGTTCTTATCCTCGACGGAGGTATTAACATAATTTAGGGATCTCTACGGATCAAGTCAAATGAAGAAATCGTCTAGTTCAGAGTTAGATAACAAGTGAAGTCTAGGTGGATTCTTCCTTAGGTATTGCCCTCATCAATCAGTTTTCCCAAAAGAAATTTCCCAATTTACTCTTTACTGCATCCTTATTTTAGTTTAGCGTTAATTAGTTTACACAAACCACCTCTTTATTTTTAGGCTAAGTAATAGGAAAAAAGTCATTACTAGTACTTTTAGTTCCTTGGATTCGATATTCTAATCTTGCCACTAACTATACTACTATTTGATAGGTGCACTTGCCTTTATCGTAATATTAGTTAGTTTATAGGTGCGATCAGTTTTTATTACTTCATTATCACGAGATCACCCACCAGTACTCAAAGAATACAAACCAACCGTCTCATACCCAGCAAAATTGAAGAAAGACCGCATAGATGCTCAATTCGGTAAATTTCTAGAACTTTTTAAACAATTTCATATTAACTTACCTTTTGTTGAAGCTATTTCACAGATGCCCACATATGCAAAATTTTTGAAAGAACTTCTAATAAACAAAAGGAAGTTTGAAGAACTGTCCATAGTGGAACTTAACGAAGAGTGTTCAGCAATCCTCTAGAATAAACTCCCAACCAAATTGAAAGATCCAAGAAGTTTTACTACTCTATGTCTGATTGGTAATTTAAATATTGAAAAGGCATTAGCAGATTTAGGTGCCAGCATTAATTTAATGCACTATAAAATGTTCAAGCAACTAGGTCTAGGGGAACCAAAACCTACTAGGATGAGTATCCAATTAGCCGATAGATCTGTTAAATATCCCAGGGGTATAATTAAGGATATATTAGTTAAGTTGGATAAATTCATATTTGTAACGCCCTAATTTTCGAGATTTTTTGGGTTTTTTACGAACTTGGTGAAATCGTGAAATTTTATTGTTTGGTTGTGTAAATTATGTTTTAAGTGTTAGTGGGCCTCTAGAAGGCCTAAGCCTAAATTAAAACCTGGTAGAATTATCGAATTTTGGACTTAAAGAGAAGGGGACTTAAGTAGGTGAGCTTTTAAGAAAAAGTGAGTAAAATAAAACACAAGTGAGCCCTTGGTAAAGTGGCAATGTGGTGCCACTTAGAGCCTAAGAAAGTAGCGTGTGGATGTGTGTAAGGGCCAAGTTTCAAGTCATAAGGTAAGCAGTATGGTATTTTATTTTTGTTGCATGTGCTAGTCATGTGATGGATTTTAAGTGAAACTCTGATGAAAGAGTTTGAGATGTTCATGAGATTGAATCAGGTAGGATAAGGGAGAGAAATTTTAGGAATTTTGAAAGAGAGCATGTGATGGCCGATTATGGGACTCTTGGGGAAGCATTGCCGATTTGGTCAATTGGTTTTGGTGTAATCGGCTAAGGGTTGTTTAGGGTGCTAGCTGAATATTTTTGGGGTCTTTCTTGGGGTCTTAATTATGCATTTTGGGTAGGTGCGTACCGACTAGGTAAGTTGAGGGCCCTCTTTCGTTACTCATCTTCTCCCTTTGATCTAAAAGCCGAAATTTGTCCATAGCAAAATCCTCTCCTCTCTTCTTTTGTTTCTTTTCTTTCTTTCTTTTTCCCTAGACCGAATCTACTTCTTCCTTTTCTTTTCCCTTCTCAAGTTTTCTAGTCGATTTCCACAAAAACTAAAACCACCCCCACCGTTGTCGATTACCTCTTGGTTCAAGACTTCTTCTTCTATTGTCTTTTCTAAAACTAAATCTTACCCTTGTTCCTAGTAATCTCTTTTCATACCCGAAACATTCAAGCTAGTAGCCAATTTCTTCTTGGCCGACTACACCAAAATCTGAAATCCCAAAGCACATATTATCTCCTAGTGTCATTTTGTGTAAGGAGCTAAAATCTTCATATTCGTAGTAAATCGAGAATTAAACATTTAGATCTGGTGGATCCATTATCATGGTAAGTAATCGGAACTCCTTCTCATGCGTTATCTTGGGATTCAAGAAAAGCCGAAAGTCCCTAAACTTTTTAGAGAGGTTGTCGACTAAGGTAAAGAGTAATGCTAGTTCTTCTAATCGATTTTGTGTGTTTTTTTTTTGCAAAAGGGACGACCTAGCAAGGAGCGTAGGAGGCTTGGATCATTAGGACGACTAGATCTAGATCTAGTCACTATTTTCGGCAAAGGTAGGTGACTAAGGGCCTTAGATGGTGTTGGCCGAATAGGTATGTTGGTTTGGTGTCGATTATTCAATTAAATCTGTAGTGACATATGGAGTGGAATGACTGTAGGGCAATCGCGTGGGAGATTTCATCTACGTCTGTCGCAAATCAGGTGTGTAAACGAACACCCTCTAGTAGACTAAATCGGTAAAAACTGAAATGCCGAAATTCTGGCATTTCGTGGGCTTGCGAGCGTGCGAGCGCTCGTGGGTCAAGTGGAAAGTGGTAAGATCTGTAATCGAAATCGGTAAAGTTGATGTGTGCTCAATTTCGTGCACCTCGGTAAATTTGGGCCTCGATGAGCTGAATTTAGGCCCAATGGGCTTATGGGCCCATATGGGTGAAAACGAGTGGTAAGTGGGTTCTAGTGTCTTGTAGGTTAAAACTGTTAAACCAACTGTGGAATTTGGGCTTAGCGGGCCGAATTGGTTGGTAGACACTATAGGGCCCATTAGGGGCTTCAGGGCCCAATAACTCTAAGTTGCTAAAATGGGCTAGAAACACTTCTTAGATGATAACTGGACTGTTAATAACTGAAATGTGCATAAAACCCTAAAAACTGGTAGATTTATTGAAATACCCCTTAAGGGTGGAAAATTTCTATTTTACCCCTAGGCGCAAAATGACCATTATACCCCTAGGGTTAATTTTGACTGAAATGCATGATATACTTTATCTGTTCACTGTATGCCATGACATGTTTAACTATTGCATGGGATTGGTTTTATTGATGGAGGAAGTGCTAAGTGGCATTGCCACATTTACTGAAAGGGGTTTTGCCTCGGTTTTACTATTAGTGGCTTGGCCACGTTATCTGATTAAGCAGCTATGCTGCGACTGTGGTGTGCAGGGCTGGATGGGTTGAGTTATTCCCCACATGGTGTGTAGGGCTGGTACAGGTGGTGTGTAGGGCTAGACATGGGCTAGGCTTTGCATACATGCATTATTTCTTATCTGTTACTGTAATGGGCCTATGAGCCGCACTGTTCACTGAATAGGGCTTCGGCCCAGTTAAACTGTATCTGAATAGGGCTAAGGCCCAGTTAACTAATTACTGGATAGGGTTTCAGCCCAGTTATTACTGAGACTGGTTAGGGTTTAGGCCCATTAAGCTTGAGTTGATTTGGGTTCTGGATGGGCTTTCTTTACACACTAAGTTTCCAAACTCACCCCATTCCTCTCATCTACGCAGGTGAGCCCTAGATTGGTGGACTTGGAGCTAGAGGGATTCAGAGTGGCCACGTGGACTGCACATGATGGGTTTATAATTAAGTCTTTCTACTTTCATATTTATTTTAATAAGGCCGCTTTAAGTATTTTAATTTGGGTTTTTAATTCTTTAGTTATAATTTGTTTTAAATGGTTTGAATATGGTTGCGTGAGTTTTTTTTAAAAATAAATCAACATTTTCAAAACAAAACACTCGTAACAAATGGATAACGAAATGACGAATAAGATCTCATAACAATTAATTTAAAACTGGTAGTGGATAGAATAAACCCAACCTAAACCTAGATTTTCTTCCCAAACTATCAGAACGGTTTTGCAAAACTCACCCTAATCGTAATAACTAAGGAACATGGTTAATTTGTCGTTGATGTGACACACCAGTCTTGGCCGTAACGTCTGGGCCGGGTTTGGGGTGTTACAATATTTCCTATTAACTTTGTTGTGTTAGACATGGATAAGGATGTTGAGGTACCTTTAATCCTAGGATGACCATTTTGAGCTACTGCCAGGGCTGTTATTGATGTGGGAGATGGAAAACTTGTGCTTAGGGTAGGGGATGAAGAAATTGTGTTTAAAATTTAGGATGCCATGCGATTTTCTAGGGAACAAGATGATTCTTGTTATTTTATTGATTCTATTAATCATTCTGTTCAAGATTTTTTTCAGGAAATCACTCCCAAAGACATGTTGGAATTGTGTCTCATTCAAAATAGGGGAGAAGACGAAGTCACCACTGAGATGAAAAAGGTAATAACTGAGCTAAACTCCAACGAATCTTCCCCAAGACAAATAGATTACGAGGGCATTGAAATTAAGGATGAACTAAGACAAAAACCTTCTATTGACGAACCTCCCAAACTAGATCTTAAACAATTACCCAAACATTTAGAATATGCATTTTTAGGAGACAACTCTACACTACTAGTCATTATTGCTTCAAACTTACAACCTAAAAAGAATGAGGAATTAATCCAAGTGTTAAAGAAACATAAAAGAGCCATAACTTGGAAAATTTCTGACATCAAAGGAATCAGTCCTTCTTTTTGCACCCACAAAATTTGGATGGAGGATGAATACAAACCATGTGTGCAAGCTCAAAGAATACTGAACCCAACATGAAGGAAGTGGTCAAAATCGAGGTAATTAAACTTCTAGATGCTGGAATTATTTATCCTATTTCTGACAGTGCTTGGGTGAGTCCTGTGCAGGTTGTTCCTAAGAAAGGTGGCATGACTATTGTTGCCAATAAAAAGAATGAATTAATTCCTACAAGAACTGTCACAGGATGGAGAATTTGTATTGACTACAGGAAATTGAACGACGCCATGAGAAAGGATCACTTCCCCCTACCATTCATTTATCAGATGTTAGAAAGACTATCAGGACATATGTACTACTGTTTTTTGGATGGACTTTCTGGCTATTTCCAAATCCCAATAGCTCCTGAAGATCAAGAGTAGACAACATTCACGTGTCCATACGGTACGTTTGTTTATCGTATAATGCCTTTTGGATTGTGTAATGCCCCTGCTACTTTTCAAAGTTGCATGTTAGCGATCTTTAACGAGCTCGTGCAGGATATCATGGAGGTATTCATGGATGACTTCTCGGTATTCGGTAATTCTTTCCAACTTTGCCTCAAAAATTTAGAACGAGTCTTGATAAGATATGAAGAAACAAATCTTGTTCTCAATTGGGAAAAATGCCATTTTATGGTACAAGAAGGTATTGTACTAGGACACAAAATTTCTAGTAAAGGGATAGAAGTAGATAAAGCAAAAGTTGAAACCATTGAAAAATTACCTCTCCCTAGTTCAGTCAAAGCGATTAGAAGTTTTTTAGGACATGCTGGTTTTTATAGAAGGTTCATTAGACTTCTCTAAAATAGCTAAGCCGTTAACAAAATTACTAGAAAGAGACGTGCCCTTTAATTTTGATCAGGAATGTTTAGAGGCATTTGACACTCTCAAAGAAAAACTCACTAATGCTCCAATTATAATTGCACCTGATTGGAATTTACCTTTTGAGCTAATGTGTGATGCGAGTGATTTTGCAGTAAGTGCAGTTCTTGGATAGCGAAGAGACAAGCATTTTTAGCCAATCTACTATGCTAGCAAAACTCTAACAGCAGCACAAGAGAACTACACTACCACAGAAAAAGAATTGCTCGCTGTGGTTTTTGCATTTGACAAATTTAAACCATATCTAATATTGTCTAAAGTCATCGCTTATACTGATTATTCTGCTCTTCATTACCTTTTAACTAAGTCTGATGCAAAGCCTCGACTAATAAGATGGATTCTATTGTTGTAGGAATTTGATTTGGAAATACAAGACAAAAAAGGAGCTGAAAACTTAATAGCAGATCACCTTTCCAGGCTTGAGAATCCTCATCTCAAAGAACTTCATGAAACTGAAATAAACGACTCGTTTCTTGAAGAACAACTCTTAGTCATATATGATTCTGAGGTACCTTGGTTTGCTGACATTACAAATTACTTAGCTGCTAACATAACCCCAAAAGAGTTGACACATCAGCAAAAGAAGTGATTCTTTACTAATGTGAAAAACTACTTTTGGGAAGACCCTTTTCTTTTTCGTATTTGTGCAGACCAAGTCATTCAAAGATGTGTTACAACAACTAAAGCAAACAAGATCTTGGAACACTGCCATCCGGGACCAACAGGAGGACATTACAGTGGAACTAAGACCGCCCATAAAATACTCGAATTAGGTTTTTATTGGCCCATATTATTTAAAGACGCCAGTAGGTATGCTACTTCTTGTGATAAATGTCAACGAACAAGTAATATCTCTAAACATGATGAAATGCCTTAAACTTATATGCTTGAATGTGAAATATTCAATGTGTGAGGCATCGATTTCATGGGTCCATTCCCTAGCTCATTCGGAAATAAATACATTTTAGTAGCAGTCGATTACGTGTCTAAGTGGGTAGAAGCCCAAGCCTTACCTACTAATGATGCTAGAATGGTAGTGAGATTCCTTAAAAAACTTTTTTCTCGATTTGGAACACCAAGAGCAATTATCAGTGATAAGGGAACTCCTTTCTGCAATACTCAGTTTGAGAAAGTTTTATAGAAATATGGAGTGTACCATAGAACAGCTACCCCTTACCACCCTCAAACCAGTGGACAAGTTGGAGAGCTAAAACGTATCTTAGAGAAAATCGTACAAGTAAATAGAAAATATTGGGCAATAAAAGTAGATGACGCTTTATGGGCTTATAGAACTACCTTCAAAACTCCCACAGGAACATCTCCTTATAGACTCGTTTATGGGAAAAGTTGTCATTTACCCTTTGAGCTAAAACCTAAAGCATTGTGGGCAATCAAATTTCTAAACCTCAAACCTGATCTTGCAGGTGAAAAGAGACTCATGCAGCTAAACGAGTTGGATGATTGGGGTTACAATGTCTATGAAAACTCACGCTTATATAAGGAAACCACAAAGTTACGCCATGATGCTCGTCTAAAGCAACATAAAAAGTTTAAACCTGGCGATCTCGTTTTGCCTTACAACTCAAGGCTTAAATTATTCCCTGGAAAGCTAAAATCGAGATGGTCAGGCCTATTCATAGTTTAAAGTGTTCTTCCCTAGGGCACAATTAAGGTAACACATCCAACTCAAGGCACTTTCAAGGTAAATGGCCATCGACTCAAACTATATTATGGTGATGACTTTAAGAATGATAGAGAGGAGCTTAGGCTCCACAATCCCTCATAAAGATGTAGGTAAGGTCAGTCGAACTTAGACTCTAAAATAAGTGCTTCTCGGGAGGCAACCTGAGCACTAACAATTTTGATTTTCTTAAATTCATAACTATCTCCTTAAAACACAGATTTCCCAGCACCATACGACCAGGCACACGGGCGTGCCTAAGGCCGTGGAAACCCCATGGTTAGAAACACGACCGTGCGCCACGACCGTGTAAAAACAGAGCCAAATTTTCCCCAAAACACGGGGTCTGAAAAATTGCCACGGCCGTGCGATACTACCGTGGCCAAACCTATCAATTCATACACCGGCGTGTAAGCCCAGACACGGCCATGAGAGAAGCGAACACCACAAGACACGACCATGTTATATGGCCGTGTGTCCCAACATGCCCGTGCTAATAAGCCGTGGGCAAAACTAAGAAATCAACACGGGCGTAGGACACGCCCGTGCAGACCAATCGTGGCCACACCAAAAGTCCACAAAACACACGGGCCAACCCAAGGGCACACGGGCGTGCGCCACGGCCATGGGGCCAAATCCCTTTTATTTTGCGCTTCAATTTTTCTCAAGTAATACTTGAATTTTACACACAGTTGTCTTTAGCCACCCAGAATCATGAACTTCAAATAGGCCTTTCTCTATTTCAACTTTCACTACTCAAGGAATTCATCCAATATTCAGGGAGTTTCACTTCTCTCCCTCTCTTATGATTTTATGCTTCTATTTTTACTAACTTTATCTTTGTACATTAAGGGCAATGTACATCTTAAGTGTGGGGGGGAGTTCATTTTCATTCTTTGCATTATCCTCGAACCTCTAAAAATTTTTGCCACTAACTTTTTGCATTGTTCTCAAATCCCTGAATCTTGGCCTTAACAAATAGAATAAATTCTAGTTGATTTATGATTTTTATTGATGTGTTGAGAATTAAGACATAGGTACTTATGCTTTGATTATTCAAACCTTAAGATATTAGAGAATCAAGCATGATAAGTTGAAATTTTTGAGAATTTAATTTTTTCTAGGTTGTTTTCCCCAATTTTAAGTGTTATCTTAAAATTTGAAATTCGCAGGATTGACATCAAAAGCCATAATTTCGGTGAGATTTTTGAGCCTTTTAAGCATACATCCTTTCGTGCTCATTTTTATTATTGTTTTGAGTGAGTCAATATTGATTGCTATTCTAGAACTTGCTCGATTATACATGTCGAGACCACATCCTTGATTTGATATACCGAAATGATAAAGGCACCTAGTTTAACCCACTTATTCCATAAAAGCCTACCCTCATAATTAACCCTAGTGAACCCCATTGAGCCTAACAACCTATTTCATTGACTTACCCTCAATATTAACCTATAACCCATTTTTTGTTGAATTTCCTTCAATTATTTTGATTCCCATTTTTTTCGAGATTTGAGTTGAATAATTATCTAGCTATGTTCTCATTTTTAGCTTGTAAAGTTTATAAATATTTGATTTGTTCTTAAAATAAAAAATAAAAAAACATATGTATATTTCAATTGTAATTCAATGTTTTGCATAGCTTCTATTCTTAAACGATGTTTTCCAAAAGAAAAAGGCTTTACTCTAGGAATATGTTTCAGTGATAGAGATTTTTCTAGTTAGATGATTTTTCAATTCATTCTCGATTCTAACCCTCTTTTTTAGCTTGTGACCACACCCCTAACCAAGGCCACGTTACAACCCTTGAAAGACCTTTTAATCGATGTATCATGTCAATACATAGTGGTGGAGATTTGATTTTCATGCAAGCTTATGGTAATAACTTTTCATGTTGACTAATGAGTGCTTAATTTCTGAACCCTAAACACTTCGAGTAGATAGAGTGAATCTTTAGTGAGGATGTCAACTCTTGTTGATTTTGAGTTTAAGGATTACTTAGAAGAAGGGAGCAAACCTATGTTTCTGTGATAAAATTCTCAACTTAGATTGTTTGAGACTTTAATTTTCTTTCTGTTGAATTTTCAATGTATGATTACTTGTGGATTAGTTTGAAACATTATTAATAAGGATTATAAGTTGAGAAAAATGATTTTTAATTGTAAGTTGAGATTTTGCTTGAGGACAAGCAAAGGCTTAAGTGTGGGGGTATTTGATAAACTGTAAATTATACAAATTTCTATCCCACATTTTAGCACATTTATGGATGAATTATCATTGAATTTGTGGAATTTGATGCTCCTAATCCTTTAATTTCATGTTTGATCCTTAGGAGAGCATAGGAGAGTGAAAAGAACAAGAAACGGGCTGAAAACGAAGAAAATGGGCCAAAGCAAGGAAACAACACGGCCTGGAGTTCACCACACGGGCGTGTCACACGGCCATGCCACATTAACAGGCTTGAGCATGACCCAACATCGACTCACACGGGTGTGTCCCTGTCGTAATGAAGTTCAATTTCACGAGGAAAAGGCTATTTAGGGGCTAAAAAAGACATTCCAAACTCTATATAAAAACCCTAGGAGGCAACTACAAGGGTGTACAGTCTTCACTCCAAGACAGAGAGCTAAAGGCAGGGAATTACTCGAAGGAAAGCCAATTGATCCATCTTAGAAGCTAGGGTCTACATCAAGACAAAAGGATCTCCCTTCAATCCTTTCAGGAGTTTTGGGTTTTCTTATGTTTTGTTATTTTCCTTATTCTGAGATGTTTCTTTTTATAAACATAAACTAAATCCCCAAATATCTAAGGGGGATGAAACCTAAGATGAATCTTGTTATTGTTATCTGAACTAAATGATAAATATTTGATTTGTTTTTAACTATGTTTTTAATTTTTGAATTGATATTTTCGGGATATTAATTTAAGTCGAATGTGCTTAGGAAGAGGAGCAAAAGTTGTTGTTTAAGAGTAGATCCAACACAATTAAGCGGAGTTGATCGCAATCCTAGACATAGGACGACGAAAATTTGTCGGATTAGAGTCAAATCTAATATGGGGATCCATAGATTGAGTTAATGCAAAACTAGGGGTTTTAATTAGAAAGATATTTCAATTAATCAACCTAGGATTAGTTGTTTTTATTCTCGATGGAGATATTAACATAATTTAGGGATCTCTACGGATCAAGTCGAATGAAGAAATCGTCTAGTTCAGAGTTAGATAACAAGTGAAGTCTAGGTGGATTCTTCCTTAGGTATTGTCTTTATCATTCAGTTTTCCCAAAGCAATTCCCCAATTTACTCTTTGTCGTATCCTTAGTTTAGTTTAGAGTTAATTTACACAAAACCCTCTCTTTATTTTTAGGCTAGATAATAGGAAGAAAGTCATTACTAGTACTTTTAGTTCCTTGGATTTAATATTCCGGTCTTGCTACTAGCTGTACTACTACTCGATAGGTGCGCTTGCATTTTATCATGATAATAGTTAGTTTATAGGTACGATCATTTTATTACTTCATCACAATCACGAGATCAACGCATGGGAAAGATATAAGGATTTATTGAGAATGTACCCTCACCATGGTTACCTCTGTGGCTACAGGTTCAAACTTTCCACAACGGTTTGAACCCTTTAACGAGGCAGATGATTGATGCATCTGCCAGTGGAACGATAAATAACAAAACACCTGAGGAGGCTTATGAGTTTATAGAGGAGATGTCACTGAATAATTATCAGTGGCAAGCCATGAGGACAAAGCCGACAAAAGCCGCTAGTGTTTTTAATGTTGACGCAGTCACGATGCTATCAAATCATGTAGAACTTTTGAATAAAAAGATTGATGGTTTGTATCGTTCTACACAGGTACATTCAGTGATGAGGTGTGATTCAATTGGAGGAGGGATGCATAGCACAAATTATCAATCCTTTAATCCAAGCATTGAGGAAGAGCAAGTCAACTAAATGGGTAACAATTTTAGATCTCAGAATAATCTGTATAGTAACACTTATAATACAGGTTGGAGAAACCTTACCAATTTCTCATGGGAAGGTCAAGGAAATCAAAGACAATAAACCCCTTCAGGCTTCCAACAACCACCTTACCAGCAAGAGAAAAAGCCGAACCTTGAAGAGATGCTTACAAAATTTATCTCGGTGTCAAAAACCTATTTTCAAAATACCGAGACAGCACTTAAAAATCAACAAGCATCGATTCAAGGGCTCGAGACTCAAATAGGACAACTTGCTAAGCTAATTTTTGAACGACCACAAGGTAGCTTGCTGAGTAACACAGAAGCTAACCCAATGGAGCAACTCCATGTTATCACTGTGCTCAATGAAGGAGGGTTGGTTGAAGACAAACCAAAACCGAGGCAAGAAGATATAGTAAGTAAAGGTAAGGTTGAGGTAAGCCAGAAAGAATCAGTATGCAAAGAGTATAAGCCTCGTGTTTTATACCCAAATGCAACAAGGAAAGACTACACAGATGAACAATTTGGTAAATTTCTTAACTTTTAAAGAAATTACATATTAACTTACCATTTATTGAAGCTCTTTCGCAGATGCTAAACGTCGTTAAATTATTAAAGGAGCTTTCAGCAAACAAACGGAAGTTAGACGAGTCGTCACATGTGGAGCTGAATGTAGTTTGCTCGGCCATTTTACAGAACAAATTACCCAACAAATTAAAAGATACAGGGAGTTTTACGATTCTTTATCTAATTAGCAGTTTAACTGTAGATAATGCATTGGCTGATTTAGGGGCTAGTATTAATGTAATGCCTTACAAAATGTTTAAACAACTAGGTCTTGGGAAACCTAAACAGACTAGGATGAGCATTCAATTGGCTGATAAAACCATTAGATTTCCTAGGGGTATAATTGAAGATGTTTTTGTTAAGATTGACAAATTCATATTCCTGGTAGATTTTGTTATTTTAGACATGGATGAGGATAACAATGTGTCCTTAATTTTAGGGCGACCCTTTTTAACAACTGCTAGGACTATTATTAATGTGGGCACAGGTGAACTCACACTCCATGTCGACGATGACACGATTACACTTCAAGCTCATGATCCTGTTAGGATATCTAATGATAGAGATGATATTACGAGTTTTTTTAATAAGAATAACCTCACTGTTCAACCTTCTTTGCAGGACATTCCTCGCAAAAGCACAAATGAGCCACATTCAAGTTCATGCGACAACAAGGGAGTAATCCATGAAGAGCAAATGCTACAGATTGAAGAACTTGATGAATAGCAAAAATATAGCAAAGAGGAACCTAAAATACACCACGCAGAACTAAAACAAATCCATGACGAGCCTACAGAAAAACTGAGTCAATTTAAGGTTGGGGATAAAGTACTGCTGGACGAAGGAGATCCTCGAATTGTCACGACAAAATCCAACACACAAAGAGTAACTCCCTTCACGGTACTAAAGGTTCTCCCATATGGTACAGTCGAGGTAACACACAAAGAATTTGGCACCTTTAAGGCAAATTACATTCGACTTAAACCTTATTTTGACACTAAGACTGATAGCAGGAAAGAGGAGTTTCGACTCCTCGAATCATCGTGACCATGCGAGAAGGAAGTAAGTTGAGCTTAGACTCTAAATAAGCGTTTCTCGGGAGGCAACCCGAGCACTAACATTATTAATTTTCTTAATTTCAATTTATAACATCTAACAATCACTAATTGAGTCACTTGAACGCAGGTTTCTCTAACCACACAGCCTGGCACACGGGCGTGCCATAGGCCGTGTTCCCACCACGGGTTGGAGCCATGGGCGTGTCTTTGGCCGTGTAAAAGTAGGACTAACTTTTTCCCAAACTAAGGATGCCGCACAGGATGCAACAAATCCCCATGAGTGTGCCTAAAGACCGTGCACAAACCTACCTAAAGCACACGGGCATTTGAACCAAGCCCACGCCCGTGTCCATTTACCATGGTCGATACTAACAAATTAACACGAGTGTGTGACACGCCCGTGCCTACAAATTGTGGGCACCTCTAACTAAACCCCACGGACATAGGAGAGACGAACGAAGCAGTACACGGCCGTGCAATATGGCTGTGTGCACCAACACGCCCAGTGAGCACGGGCATGGCCGAAGGCCGCGAACAATATGGACTTAAAATTCATGATAAACACGGGCAAGGTACGCGACACACGGGCGTGGCCTCCGACCATGTGGCCCAACACGAGGCATGCACAATCATGGCCCCCTCTTTCGAGCCCTAAAATTTCTCCCCTGTTTTCGATTCATCATCTTCCCCAATACAAAACCCTAGCCGCCGACCCTGCTCCTCCCCTAACACTAGCCACCACCGCCCGACAACCTCCTCACTTGCATCACACTTCCTTTTTCTTCTCTCTTCTCTTTTCCCCCTATTCCCTAGCCACGCTGAACCTCCACAATCACCGACCACCCACCACTCAAACCCTACCCTTACACCACCAAACACCAAGCCAACACCTGTACCTCTGGCCACTACCTTCCACACTGAAGATTCTACCTCTTTTTGCTCTTATTTTATTTTATTATTTAGTTGCTTATTATTATCTTATTTTATTAAACTTTATGTTAATTGCTTGTCATATACTTATTATTTTCTACTTATTTATGATTTATTCCACGTTATTTTGAATTTCCCTTTTACCATTATTATTAGCTATTTCATCTATACTGAGTTGATTATTAGTCATGCTATTGTTATGTCATTTGCTATCAAATTTTTACCATTTATTAATTTATGTTATTAAGTTTGTTTTTCTTGCCAATTTGTCAACTTTTGGTTGAATTTTGTTAGTCTTATTAATTTTTAGGATAATTCGCTCATTAGTCCACTTCTTGAAGTTAATTTTGGATTTGATGTCTTATTTAGCCTATTTCCATCTTATTCGTTCATTAGAACTTTTAATTGCTTTCTTGTAGGTACATAATAACACATTCACGTGGCAAATCTAAGGTATCCATCCCCGCTTCAAAGAAGCGGAAGGGTTTTGGTGCTACATCCTCGAGTGCAACCACCGAAATACGGCACCCATTTCTACAGTTCCCCTCGAGACCCCAGGAGGAGCTTTTTCAGATACTTCAAGCGAGACCCCTTGGCATAGGTCGATGTATCGACTCAGCTGCTTTAGAGCAAGTCCACCTTGCCGATTCAGTTCGGGCCCTCCTCACTACTGACCCATGGGGATGTTTCTTTCATATTGTCGAGCCGACATGCTTGGAGCTCACCTTGGAGCTCTGTTCTACATTCCATCTTCAAACAATTATGTCGAAGTTTAATGATTCAAGAATAGTGAAATTTTGTCTCGGTGACTTAGTACGCTAGCTGAGTGTACCAGAATTCAGAGTCACTTTGGGACTTTATACAGAAGAATTCATGGATGACGACGATTTCTCTGATCTCCATAGCCACATTCACTGTTCACCTTCCTCTTGTTGGAGGGCCCTGGTCCCTGCTTCAGCCACTTATGACCCCAACCACTCCAAGGCATTGGCTCTCCCTCTATCACTATGATACCTACACGCCATCCTAGCTCATACTTTGACGGGTCAGCGAGAGGGTACAGGCGTCGTCAATACTCACGATGCTTATTTCTTATGGAGTATGGCTCACGGGCATGTTTTTGACTTGGCATATTTCATCACCCTCGCCATTCGTCATCAGACGGAGCGATACAGGAAGGGAGCCATTTGCATCGGTTCGTATGTGACTCGCCTCGTACGACACTTCGGCCTCCTTAACACATTGGCGCAGTCCTCATCACTCACACTCATCGGCTAGATGTCTCTACAGGGCATCTCAAGCATGCTCCATATGAGGATGATTGAATGTCATCGTGGGTACGACCCTCCTCAATACCCTCTAGCTCAGTCTACCGAGCAGGATGACCCCGCGGATATTACTGATGATATCCCTCCACCTCATCAAGATTTGCCTTCTTAGCCACCGCCGAGCTATAGACCAGTTCATGCGACTGCTTCATTGACTGACATTTCTGAGCACCTCACTCGATTCGAAAAATAATGCTTTCAGCATTTCGATCATATCGACGCAACCCTACAGCAGATCTATCAGCACCTTCACATCTCATCTCCATTTCCCCCACCTCACGAACCATCTGTCGATGAGGACTTTTAAGTCCATTTATCTTTATTTTTGTTTTTGTTTTCTTTTTATTTTTATTTTAATTTTTATGGCTTTTTATCTTTATATTTATCTTTATCTTTATCTTTATTTCTATTTAGTCTTTATGTTATCCAAAACTTCTATTAGTATATTTTTAATATTTCATATTTCTGGCTATTCTTAACGAGTAACCATGTTAATCCACGTTCCCTAAAACATTATTAATGCTATCGTAGTTATAAAGAACTCAAAAGCTCAATATTACTCAAGAATATACAACTCCACTGGGAAAGGTACTCCACGATTGCTATGTCTTGCTCGACCATGACCATAGCCACCACAATACCAAACACCATGTTAATATCTTCCTTTGGAATGGTACTTGTGGACACCCCATCCTCTACCACCACCGGAGTATCCTCCCCCACCTTCACCTCTGTTGAGTTCATTATTAGCCGTCTTTCCAACTCCACTCTCACTACTCCAAGGATTCATCCAAAATTCAGGAAGTTTCACTTCTCTTCCTCTCTTATGATTTATGCTTATATTCTTACTTATCTTTGTACATTGAGGACAATGTACATCTTAAGTGTAGGGGGTTATTCATAGCATTATCAAAAAATCCTTAAATTTTGTCTTCTTCTCAAGTAAATTCCTTATCCCTATTAGAATGAATTTTGATTGATTTATAATTTTTATTAATATGTTTTGAATTAAATCATAGGTAATTCTGCACTGATGGTTTAAACTTTAAGTCATAAAATCAAGCATGATAAGTTGATTTTTAAGAATTAAAATTTTTTTCTAGGTTGTTTTCCCAAATTTAGGTATTACCTTGAAGTTTGAAATTTGCAGGATTGATATCAAAAAGCCATACTTTTTGTGAGATCTTGAGCCTATAGAGCATATTTTCTTTCTTTCTCACTTTTATTATTGCTATGAGTGTGTCAATATTGATCTGTTATTCTAGAACTTGCTTCGATTATACATGTCGAGACCACACCATTGATTTGATATACCAAGATGATAAAGGCACTTAAGTTTAACTACTCACTCCATAAAAGCCTACCTTCACAATTAACCCTTAGTGAACCCCCTTGAGCTTAACAAACCATTTATTGATTCCCCTTAATATTAACCTATAACCCATTATTGCTGAAATCCCCTTAATCAATTTGATCCCTATTTTGTCAAGATTTGAATTGAATAATTATCTGGCTATGTTCTCCTTTTCAGTTAGTAAAGTTTTATTATTTAATTTGTTCTTAAAAAAAATTCAGTTGTAATTTGATGTTTAGCATATTATTATGAAGTTATGTAACTCTTGATTTTAAACGATGTTATTCATGAGGAAAAAGCTCAATTCTAGAAATAGATATTCAGTGATGTAATTTTTCTAGTTAGGTAATTTTTCAGTTCAATCTCAATTCTAACCCTCTCTTTCAGCTTGTGTCCACAACCCTAACCAAAGCCCCATTACAACCGTTTAAAGACCTTTTGATCGATGTATCATCTCAATTTATACTGGTGGAGATTTGATTTTTAAGCAAGCCTATGGTAATAACTTTTCATGTTGACTAATGAGTGCTTAAATTCTGAACCTTAAACACTTTGAGTGATTTGAGTGAATCTTTAGTGAGGATGTCAACTCTTGTTAGTTTTGAATCAAAGGTAATTACTTAGATGAAGGGAAATACCTATGCTTTGGTGATAAAATACTCAACTTGGATTGTTTGAGACTTTGATGTTCTTTTAGTTGAATTCTCAATGTATGATTACTTGTGGATTATTTCGAAACATTATTGATAGGAATTGTAAGTTGAGAAGAACAAATTTTAACTGTGAGTTGAGGATTTTGCTTGAGGACAAGCAAATGCTTAAGTGTAGGGATATTTGATAAACCATGATATATACATATTTTTATCCCATGCTTAGCATAATATTGGATGAATTTCCTTATAATTTAATGAATTTGATGCTCCTAATCCTTTAATTTCATGTTTTATACTTAGGCGAGCATAAGGAAGCAAAAAGAGCAAGAAATGGGCTAAAAAGGGACAAAATGGGCTGAAATGAGTATTCAACACGGCCTAGGTATTTTTCACATGGGTAAACCACACGTCTATGTGTGACACACAGAATTGAACACGGCTTGAGCAGCCTCACATGGGCATGTCACACGGGCGTGTCCCTGTCGAACCTTGTTTCAATTTCACGTGAAAAAAGCTAATTTTTGGGTATTTTGGGCATTCAAAAGTCTATAAAAACATCCTAGGGGAGGATTGAAAGGGGGACACAAGCAAGGAATTACTCAAAGAACACCGATCGATTCATCTCGGAAGCAAGGATGTACATCAAGACTGAAGATCTCCCTTCAATTTCTCTCGAAGTTTTTGGGTTCTTTATGTTTTGTTGTTTTCTCTATTTTGAGATGTTTTCTTTTGTAAACATGAACTAAAACCCATAAATACCTGAGGGGGTAAAACCTAAGACGGATCTTGTTATTAATTTTTGAACTATATGATAAATATTTGATTTGTTCTTAATTGTGTTATTAATTCTTGTGTTAATATTTTAGGATATTAATTCAAGTCGAATGTGCTTATTCAGTGGAGCAAAAGTCCCTGTCTAAAGAGTAGATCCAACACAATTAAGCGAAGTTGATCGCAATCCTACACATAGGACAACGAAATTTTACCGGATTAGAGTCAAATCTAATAGAGGAATCCATAGATCAAGTTAATTCAACACTAGGGGTCTTAATTAGAAAGAAATTTCAATTAATCAACCTAGGGTTAGTTGTTCTTAATCTTGAAAGAGATATTAACATAAATTAGGGATTTGTACAGATCAAGTCAAGTGAATAAATCGTTTAGTTCAGAGTCAAATAACAAGTGAGGTCTAGGCAGATTCTTCCTTGGGTATTGTCATAATCAATCAGTTTTTCCAAAAGTATTTTCCCCAATTCATTCTTTGTCGCGTTCTTAGTTAATTAGTTAGTTTAGTTTAATTGGTTTAAAACAAATTCCCTTATTTTTTAGGCTAGATAATAAGAAGAAAGTTAACACTAGTACTTTTAGTCCCTGTGGGTTTAACATCCCGGTCTTGCCATAAGCTATACTACTGTTCGATAGGTGCGATTGCCTTTATCGTGATAATAGTTTAGTTTACAGGTTCGATCATCATAAATATCACAATCATTGTCACACCCCAAAATTGAGCTTAGGAGTTTTAGGGGTATTTTAGGAATTTTGGCTTAGATGAGTTTGGAATTTCATAAGTTGGGTAATCAATAATGTTTTTGACAATGGTTTTCATAAACTTAAGTCAATTTCTAAAAATGAGTTTTAAATGTCTTCAATTTAGTAAATAGGACTTATTTGTAAAGGTGTTGAAGCTGGGAGTCCTTATAAAGAAAATAGACCAAAATTTTAAAATAATCCTAAAATCCCCCTCATTCCCTAGCATGTTCGATGAAAATTTTCTCCCTAATAGCTAGTGTGTCGTTTTTGCTCTCCTATTGCTCTTCTAAGTGATTTTGAACTTTGATTCCTAAATTTCTTTGATTCCTATCATCTTTGAACCATCAATCCCTATTAAAATCAGGTAAATCACCCAAAAATTACATCATCTTCTTCATCTTCTCCAAAATGTGAGTTTTTCGAGTTGTGCCGAAATCACCTTTTTCTTACATCAAAGTAACTAATCATCTTCCTATTAGTTTTAAATGATATCTGGTCTCTTAAATTGAATTTTTAGCTATTGAAATGCATGATTTAGATAAAAGCCAAAATTATGGTCATTAATGGTGGATTTTGGGTTTGAGAATAAGCACTTAATTTTAAAATATTTCTCAACTTATTTTAACATTATTAGCAGCTTTCTAAAGATACTTTGAAGTTTCATAAGAAATTATTGGGTTTTAATGAATTTTTGTTCTAAAGGCTAAAACTTGTCGAAATATTTCAATACCTTAAAATGTGTGGTTTTGAGTAGTTTAAAGGTTGGGAATTAGTCGTAGATGAACATGCAGGTGAACGGAATTCATTTCATGCAAAAAGATTAAGTGTAGGTTGAGATATTTGAATCTAAAATTTTCAGTTAAAAGTTAAGGTAGCTTAAGCTTATGCTTGTGACTGTTTTAATGAGTTTATGGTTGTTTGGTTGATGGTGTATTTGTATGGTTTGACTTGTTGAAGCATCAAAGTTAGTAGGACCTTCAACGAACAGGGATAAAGGCAAGGAAAAGTTTACCTAAGCTTTTAGCTTTCAAAAAAAGCGTGCAATTTGGTGAGTGTTTAGATCGCTTGTAAGCGAATCGTTGTATGCACATTTATGACATGCAATTTAGAGTAGCCTAAACCCCTACTCTAAATTCCGAGAATAAGTGTTCTCACATTTATGACAAAATGGGTTGTATGCATGTTGTAGAAATTGAGATTGTAGACTTATGAGTATAAATGTAATGCTAGAACATATGCCATGAACATAATATGAGTGTTGTGTATGTGATTATGATGGTATGATAAACATGCCATGTGACAGAAATTATAATGTGATATGAATGTGTATGTGTAATGAAAATGTGCAGAAAAATCATTACATAATTATGTGTTTTAATTATAGATATTTTGGCCTTGTGATACTTAAGACCATTGGATATAGTTGGCATGCCATAGGATTATGAGTACTCATTTACATGTGTTGTGATATTGGGGCGTTGAGGCCTAAGGATAGAATTTGGAGAGATATGGGAATGTGAGCCAAGCTCTATTCATCAGGATATGTATGTGTGGTGTGTTGGAGAGTGTTAGCCATACGCTTCACTTATGGGATATGACTGACTCAAATGAGTATATGTGTGGTGTGGAGGAGATCCGTGTATCCGATGTATGATGATAAAGTCCACTTTATGTTTCATCCTCTCAAGAGCCAATCTATCATAATTTATACTTGTATGTGATTCTTTTGATTAAATACATGATTATGGGTGCATATATGAAATTATATGCAAGTCGCATGTGTTAAACACTATGTTATATGTTGCCTTGATGTTGCTTGGTGACTTGTTTGCACAAGTGGTTACTCTAAGCATTCACTGAGCTTGTAAAGCTTACCCACTCCATATTTACCATTGTAAATACTTAGTGCTAGTGTGAGCGGTGTGGCCGTCGAGGGGTGATCCAAGCTATTCCTTAGTCGTTATAGTAGATGTTATTAATTATTCTTGAATATATAAGTTAAGGCAATGGGATAGACATTTATATTGGTTTTGTTGAGTATATGTTGGATTAATTGTTTGCATGTTAAATATGTTTAGAAGTATTTGGATTGGACATGGTATTTTGGATTATTTTTTTAGTCATTTTGATACTTATTTGATTAAATAAATGAAACATAATGTTTAAGAACTAAGTTTGTATGATTTAAATAAGAAAGTATGCTGAATTTTTGTTAACAAAAGTAGAGGTATCGATATTAAGACTTAAAAATGATACCTTTTTCTTCTCGAAAGTGCAAGGAGATAGAATACGACTTTGGTATCAATACCATGGCCCGAGTATCGATACTCAAGGTGTAATTATCGATACCCTAAGAGAGGTATCGATATTTTCTGATAAGTTTAATTTTAGGTGAAACCAATAAGCTCTTTTGGTATCGATACCTTAGATTTAGTATTGATACCTACGTAACTTTTTTGGGAAATTTTGTTAAGTGGTCCCAATGTTTGATAAATGCTCATGTTTAGTTGGTTTGTTGTATGTTAGCTCGATTAAACATTAAATTGAGTTTGCATGACTTGTAATCGACTTAATGTTTTATCTTTTAAAGTAATTAAAAAGATGCATGTTCACTTAGCAAAACATGGTCTTGATGAATAAGAAGTGAGACAGTGATGTAACGTCTTAGTATTTGGGCTCAGCGACTGGGCCAAGTATAGGGAGTTACAGTTATCGTATTTGGTAGTTTTGTATTTTGCTTTATTTACAATTTAGTCCTTTACTGTTTTAGGTAGTTAATTAGTTTAATTCATTCTAAATTATGTATTGACATACTATAGAAATTAGTGAGTAGCTAGCTAGACTCCTTTATTGCATGCCTGTTAAATAGAGATCACTAAATCACTGACTCTCTTAGTTTTGATCATTGGAATACTCCGGTGTTCTATTGTAACATTACAAATATTATAACTGACTTATTACACTTGCAGACATCGTACTATGGTATATATTTTGATTTCTTTTATTTTCGTTTTTAGTGTTGATTTCCTCTTGGTTCCAACATTTGCGCGTCATATGACTGAGAGGGCGGTCAATTATGTAACGTTCTATGTATGAATTGTGAATGCAAGATATGTGCGTACTGATTATGTAAAGTTCTATGTATGAACTGTGAATGCAAGATATGTGCGTACTGATTATGTAAAGTTCTATGTATGAAATATGAATGCAAGATATGTGCATACTGATTATGTAAAGTTCTATGTGTGAACTGTGAATGCAAGATATGCGTGTACTAATTATGTAAAGTTCTATGTGTGAATTGTGAATGCAAGGTATGTGCGTACTAATTATGTAAAAATTTTGTGTGTGGTCTGGCATTGTAGTTATGTGCAGACTGTTTTTGTGAAACATTTGTGTATAGTGAGGTTGCAATGTAGTTGTATGGAAACCGTATCCAAATAGTAAAGCATGTGTGAGTTGTATTGAATGTATGGGTGAACTGTGATGATATGCAAGATATGAAATATGCAAGTCGTGGAATATACGAGCTCTATGTAAGTGGTTATGTGCGAGTTTTCTGAAGAAGGTAATTATGTGCAAGCTAAATTGATGAGCATGCTATGGCAATGTGTAAGTCGTATCGTTGAACAAGTTGTTCAATATGCATGTCGTAAAATGTATGAGTTGTTCAATATGCATGCCATAAAATGTGCAAGTTATTCAAATTGTGTGCCATAGAATGTGCAAGTTGTTCAAATATGCGTGCCAAAAAGTGCGAGCTAAGACATATGCGAGCATAATTATTATGCACACCTTAGAAGCGGTGAGCTATGGTGAGAGAGAGGACTCCATATTGGTTGAATGTTTTCAGTACACCCCTAGAGTTAACTATCTTACTTATCGACTCTAGCATACTTGTGTGACGTTGTATTGATGCACTACCCCTTTTGCTGCAAAAATGTTATAGATTTCTAGAAACTCACTAAGTTCATTTTGAACTTGCCCGCTTTTTCTTCTTTTCCACGTTTCAAGTACCTTAGGTTGCAAACCATTTGAAAGGACTCAGCCAGGGCACAACCTCATTTGTGAGCCATCCTTTTTGTAATTTCTGTACATTTACATATTGGGGCAGCACACAGGCTTGACCAACTTTTGTTTTTACTATTGTTGTATTTACCTTTGCCTAGTTTGCACCTATATTCAATTCTCTTATGTAAGAGGTTTGACATTGTCACCTTGCAAAACATCGAACCTTCATTCTAAATGATTGAACATAATTGTATTTACTGGTTCAGTTTATATTCCATATGCTAGCTAGCTGAGCATTAATTAATAGTGGTACACCATCTTTAACTTGAAGTGAATCCTTATTTTCTTCTTACCATGCGTCACTAAACTTCTCGATAACACTCTGGCTCATCGATCATCCCAGGGGGCATAGTGGTGTTACATGAATGTAGTTGGTGTGATATTGAATTGGCAGTTATTGAAGTATTTAAGTCTTATTTCAAGTGTTTCAGTCTTGTACTAAAATGGACCTCACAGAAACAGAGAGTTACGTTGCGACGACATACTCTCAATGTCGCAACAAGACCAAGTCAATATGTTACATCAAGATGAGGAACCCCTAAAGTCACAACGTCAACCTAATAGTTTGCAAACATTACAATTTGGTCCTAATTCGACCTCGGGTTAGCAATAAAGCTTTCATAAGTTCATGTAAGATCCATAAATGATTATGCATCATATTATACATATGTTTTACTTATATCTGAATGTATAATGGTTTTAAACCGAATATAACTTGATTGTAGTTGCTCCAGCAACGAATGTAACACATTGTAGCTCGAACCCGGCGATTGGGTTGGATATTTGGGTGTTATAATTCCAACTAAACACATCTAGGGAATTACAATAGTTTGTTATTACTACCCTAATCATTACATTTTCATTCAATTACTTTGTGTTATCCAAACAGACCCTAAATTAACTATTATTATTATTTAATTCGAATAAACAAACAAACAAAATTAACTATTATTATTTAATTCGAATAAACAAACAAACAAAAGAAAATATCCAGAGCTTGTCTATCCTAATAGTTCGTATAATCATATTCGAGCCATTTATTTTTTAATGTGAAATTTAATATTGAAATTTAATAAAATTAATTTATATTTTTATAAAACTCTTAAACCCTAAAATCTCACACATTAAAACTCTAAACCTTATACCTTAAACACTAACACCTATATATTATATCTTAATTTCTTTTTCACTCACCTTAAACTTTAACCCCAACCTATCTTAATCTAACACTTTCCTAAAATCATAACCTTTAAACTTAGTTAAAATAATATACCATAAACCTTACCTTACTTTTGTTTTACTTGTTAATTTTATTTAATTAATCAAAACTAATTAAAATTAAAATATTAATAAAAATTTATCTGGTATTAGAAGATATATAATATTAATTAATTTTTAAAAAAAAAATATGAAGTGATACTTTTTATTTGATATTTAAAAAGTGATTTTTTTAGGATAATCCTAATCTATACTAAGCCCTCGAAAAATTTAGTGTCATTATTCAACCGAATATCAACTCTATTAACCAATAACTAAAATATCGTTGTTTTATAAAGTAAAATATATTATTTTAGAGTCTTTTATCTTTTTATATCTTTTAAATAAATATAAGCATAATAAGATTTCAATAATTTTATCATTTAAATCAAACTCTTAATTAATTTTTATATCAATATTTTTATAAATTTATTTTTCACGCAATTATGCTAGTAAGGTAATTTAATATAATTTAAATTCAATAATAACGGTTTTAATCAAGAAATAATATAAAAGGATAAACTATATTCAAGATTATTAAATTATTAATAAATTTATTTTTTGTCATTCAACTTTAAAAATTTATAAAATAATTATTGATTTATTTGTAAAATTTTATTTAAGTCACTACGCTATTAAAATCGTTATTGTATGTCTTTCTTTGTCCTCATTGTTTACACAAATTGAAAAGTTTATTTCCTCTTCTTTTTTTATAATTTTATTATTTTCATGAAATAGTTTTGAACATCACAAATTTACGAATCAAAATCTAAACAGTTTTTTTTCGATTTTCGACACTAACTGTCAGATCGATTTAAATTTAAGGTATATTTTTCTATTCGTCTATACGATCGTCAAATTATCGCTCAGAGTTCGCTAACTAGACTTTAATAAAAAAATTTACAGGTTTAAATACAAACTTTAAAATAATTCGGTAACTATTTTACAACATTTTAAACTAATATAAATTTACTAATAATTATTAGTCTAGTGACCTTAACTGTAATTTACCCAATATAAAAATACATAATATATCTAAGAGCCACACACAATTAACAAACAGCAAGCTTTGGTCTGGGTACCAACTTTATGTTTTCTTTTCCCCTTTCAGGAAAACACTTCCTTCATCCTAAGTAATTTGTATCTGTTTCAGACACAGAGAAAATCTCCAGTTTTGGACAAGGGCTGTGAAAAGGAGAAATAGATGGAAAGAAAGGGCTTAGTTTTATGCAGTGTTGTGGCCTTTCTGGGAGTATTATCAGCCGCTACTGGTTTTGCTGCTGAAGCTACTAGGATCAAGGTAAGTTTATATATAGAGTTTTGATTAGATCTTCTGTGATGAATTTCTTATAAATCCTTGTCCTTTTTTTCCCTTTCTTTTTCTTTTGGCTTTGCCTTACTCCTGTCTGTTTTGGGGTGATTAACAAACTGCAAAAGAATAAAAACTGTTACTTTAAAAAAATATATATTGTCTTCTTTTCTTTTTTTTTCCTTTTAAGTATACATGGGGGATGAAAAATGAAATATAACTTAAGAGTTAAGACATCTTAGTTTTAGTAGGTATGGTATTTTCTTTTAGTAGAAGACTATAGCTTCTTCTTTTTTTTAATGCTTGTGATTTCTTATGAAAAATTCCTTCAGAAACATAGAGAAACCAGATGGTATTTTCTTTTTTTTTTTAATGCTTGTGAACTCAGAAAAAGAAGATAATGCTTTGAGAGCCCTACCCTCTGGTATTTATTTACCTAAGTGCCTTCTTTTTATTGGGAGTTTTTCTGAAGGGATGAATGTATGAAACAGAAATATAGAGAAACCAGATTCTTAACCTAAGCCCAGTGAAGTAAAAATTCAATATATTTGAGGGTTAGTCATTATTATTATTGAAAAGTTAATGGAGGAGAGATTCATTATAGACCAAAGTGGGATTTGATCTGTAGAGTTTGAAGTCTTACCAAATAATGGGAGAGTTTCTAGCAGTGAGGGTTCTGTTTCTTTTTCATCATATTTTAGTCATCCTGGCATATAGAATGAGTATTGGTTAAACCACTTCCATGTTCCAGTTGCATGAGTTCAGTTTTGTGCTTGCTTTGAATGGGACTTTGGGCAAGTTCTTGCAACAATCCTTTGATTAGTTAACTTTAGTCTCTTTTGCACATTGAAAGCAATTTATTTGTCTCCATTGTCACTGTATTCCATTTTACGGGGAGCACTATTATTTCAGATAATTGGCTGTTTCTTTAAAATTTTGAGCCGAATGCTTGCACTCGCGAGTCCATGCTATTTTTTTGGAAGCCTGAGTTAAATTGTTAAGTGCAGAATCTATGGTGTGGACAGCTTTATGCTTCTAAAGACAAGTACAAATAGTGAAATTACTTGGTTCATCTATTTTGTCCAAATACCTGCTGGAATTAATTTTCAAAATCTGTTTTAATTGGAGCTTGTGAAACTGAAAATATGAATGATATGCTACTACTTCTCCATGCATTAAGTTTACTTGGATATGTGTTTTCTGGATTTCTTGTGATGACCAATTGTTCTTTTTCCCCTCTTACAGGCTTCGGAAGTTAAGTTTGTATCCACTACACAATGTTCTTATCCCCGGAGTCCTGCACTTGGTCTTGGCTTAACTGCTGCTGCCGCACTTCTGGTAGCTCATATAATTATTAATATTCCAACTGGGTGTATTTGCTGCAAAAGAACCAGTCGAAGTTGGAACTCCTACTGGACAAAAGCTCTTGTCTTCTATGTTATTTCTTGGTTATTCTCGAGCACTTGTTGATAAGACTTTTTTCCTGATTTATTTTTGGCGTCATATGTTTTCTGTTTTCTTATTATTATTGGTAGGGACTAGGGACTAAATTTTGGAACCTGGATCTTGTGCTTTCTTCATATGATAAGTAGCCTTTATTGCTGCATTACTCTAACGGCCTGTATGTTCAGTTTGATTTGTTTATGATAGTTATTATTTCCTTTTAAATAAGAGGACACCATGACTCAATCATCCTTATCATTTTAAGCCAAACTGGCTTAGTTTGATGTTTTTGTCTTTTGGAAGAAGAATGAATCAGCTTTTGATAATAGACGTATGCATTTTTCTAAAACCAAAAGAAGTTTTCTCCACTTGCCTGTTTGCTGTTGTAGTATGGGGCACAATCATCATCACACTAAGAATAATAAAAATAGCTTCTATGCAAAATTGGAGTCGCATTCATTTAAACTTTAATGTCTATATTACTCTGGTTAATTTTTTTTAAAATGAAAGAATTCTTAACTTGTTTGAGTGCAGATGCCCTAGAGTTTTGTTTTAGATAAGGATATCCCATTGTTCTGAAGTGAAGGTTGGTTTGCTGGTATCTCCTGGTGAAGTCATTTCTGGCTTTCTGGCTTCTTCTTCTTAGTGATGTGAATTAAACATCTAGACACATTTTGCTTAGATACTTATACCTAAGTTCTAATTTAGGCGACATCTACTAGTTATCTTCTTAATAAGATGTTTGAAAGAAATTAATTAATGAAATGCTAGGCATTTGCAGTTGTAGGATCAGTAGTTCAATTAGGAGTCTATTGTGACCTCAAACTCGACTTGGGCTTTTCCATCTTTTGACAATCAGTTAGCAATCGGTTTTGGGTGCTTAGCATAATATCAGAGCCTGGGGGTGGGACACGCATTGCCTTGTATGTTCTTTGTTGATTTATGGTTATAGTCTGCTTGTTTTGCCATTGTTTCAGTTGGCATTTGGCCTACATATATAAGTGGTGTCTTCAGGCCGGTTTCATTTGGGTGTTGTTGTGGCCTTATATTCAAATTGGAGTTGTTTTCTATTGTCTTATTGGTTTTAGGATGGAGGCTTTACAAGCTATCACATGCATGTTGAATGCAACTATGAAAGAGGATTATTTGGCTTAAGAAGCATAGGATTAGAACGTCAATATATGGGTGTCTAGTTGATTTCCAGTTCTGCATGTTTGTCTCTGTTTGCCAGTTGCTTGAGCCAAGGATTATAGGTTGAGAATATGACTAGTCTTTGGACTGTTAATGTGCCTGGAGAAAGAACTTTGAATTGGAAGGATTCATAGGTGTATAGATTGCAACTCTTGAAGTTTTCCTACTTGTTATTGAAGTTTGTGATATCATTTTTCTTGCCACTGTAACCTAAGAACCCATTTAGAAATAAACTCCAAAGAGTGTCAGCTTTTTTTAGTTCATTTTATTGATTTTTACTGCATAGAGGGAGATGAGGACAGGTCTGGTATATCTAGAAAATTTTGTAATAAAAGCTTCGGCTTGCTTTTAGTTAGAGAATGGCTAGTGAATAACTTGAGAGAAAAAAAAAAAGCTTTTACTTGCTTAAATAGGCCTCTGAAGCTGAGATCTTCTAACGTTTGAAAGAGTGCCTGAATGTTAATGTGAACTTTAAAGAAAGCAGAGGTGTGTTCTTGGTTATTCCATGTGATGTGAGTAGTCCCACTTAGGCTTAATAGTCCAATCTGGTTTCTCTTGCAACGTGCCGACTTTCTGTCTTTGAGTAATGAATCAAATGCTTATTCCATATATATGCAGGTTCACATTTGTTATAGCTTTCCTTCTCTTGCTAACTGGTTCTGCACTCAATGACCAACATGGTGAAGAAAGTGTGTACTTTGGCAACTACTACTGCTACGTCGTGAAACCCGGAGTCTTTGCAGGGGGAGCTGTCTTAGCCATTGCAAGTGTGGTTTTTGGAATCCTCTATTATCTCACCTTAAACACAGCAAAGAACACAAGTGATCCTTGGGGCAATTCAGCTGTTCCGAATCAAGGTGGCGGCATAGCCATGGGACAACCTCAGTTCCCAACCCAGACCTCTCAGGATCCTGTTTTTGTACATGAAGATACTTATAACAGGCGGCAGTTCACTTGAGAATTGTTAGACCTTGTTTTTGCTGCATGCATTGCTTGTAGCAAATGAAAATGATTCCCCAACATAAATTTTACAGAACAAACTTTAAGCAGAACCGGTCCAAGCTTTTCATGAAGATTTGTCAGATAGCGAAATTCATCTGGTTTTCGTATTATAATCTTGAATATGTTGTATTTATGTTCTTTTTTTTAGTGTATTTTATCGTAACATCTGTCAATTTTATTTCTTTTCTAAAATCACCCTATTTAACAAAAGAAGAGCTCCTATTTTATAAATCTTATTCCACTTGAAAAGTTTAATTTTGAAACCTAAAAATAAAAAAAAAAAAAGTAAAAGGTTAAACTGGATTAGCGAAACTTGCACTATTGCTGCTAATAAATACAATTTCTTTTTCGCCCAAAATGGAGTTGGGTCTTCCCAGAAAAGGCTAAAAGACAGCCACCAAATGAAGAAACCGAGTCAGGTAATTGTAAAAATGTGAATATATAAGCTTGCTAGGAGCACAAAAGAAACTCAGAATATATGCATGTGTAAAATGGAAGAACAAACGGATAGCAAAACCCAGCCATTCGGGATTGTTGGTCATATCTGCTTGAATGAATAGCATTCGATTTATAAAACCTACTCCGATATAAATAAAGTACTTTTCAACAAAATAAGTGTACACATCTAAAAACAAATGTAAAAGTGAGATATATATGTATGTATAACAGATTCCCTGCTAATGCTATCGCTTTTTTATCCTGTCCTGTTATTGGTAAAATTCCCATAAAACGTCCACTTTCACGGTCAAAATCTACTTACGTTGGTAAAACTAGACAACCATTTCCTAACTGCCCGAACAAGAGTAGAGAACAATGGAATAGGTTGGCCAGAGGAAACCAGATTTTATGCAAATTCCGAACTGCCTGCTTCTTGTTCATTGATTTCTCAGAAACAAATGTCAAGTGAACCCCTAAAACGCTACAAGTAATAAATATGTTCATATCATGTAACTTAGTTTCGAAGCTGATTACCTTACCTGGTTCATCTAATTATTGGAAAGAAAGAAGACACCTCAACTTGACAATGCTGACAATGCAGTTGGTGGTGGGAATGCTTTTTGTCAAAAAGAGGAAATTAGCAATTGCTTATTTTGCTAACAATATTTAATGTTTCATCGTATCAATGTACAATGTAATCTATGACGGATCTCTTACTGCATCACTAGTGGAGAAAATCACTTTACTAGCTGCTTTTGAAGGTGGCCTATTGATCTTCTCAAGTAACCTACTAAATACTAGTTTGACAGGTATGCAAGCCACTGTTGTAGGTCCAGATGACTCTGGTCTAATTAATCCATCCATTTGGTGGTTATCGCTATCATGTATAGGCTTCAAACTGAGTTTATGTTCTATACCAATTGAAGACAGAGCTCTTGTTTTCTGGCTAGAAATTAAGCTTACCTTCTTCAGTAACTTCTTTTGGAATTTCCTCTCAGTTGGAGAGCGTGAACCATGAGATATGCTCTTTTTAACCAGGCCTGCCTTATAATCAGAACTTCCTGTATTGTACTTCTTGAAAGGTGGTTCACCTTCATGGTCCAAGGATTGATATTCAGCTGCTTCATAACTACCCAATGCAAATGGCGGGTTGGGCCGGGGGACCCTAAAATTGGTCCTCTTGGCAGTCCTCCATGCAGGCGGAAGTGAAGTATTTCCATCATGATTATTTAGTCCATTACTGAAATAACCATTAGTTGGGAGAAGGGTGTCAGTTGAACTGTCTTCTAGAGCTTCAATTTGAATGGGATGCCCTATAATGGCCTTCCCATCCAACTTGCTCAACAATGAAACAATAGGTACAGGAGGTTTCTGATAGCTCGCTTGGACTTTCAAATCAACATCCATCAACATAGATCTTCTCTTCCCACGGAAACTACGATGGGCAGCAAATGTCGGATCAAAGTGCGACACTCTTTCCTCCCACTCTCTTTCCACAGCAGCATGGTTCTCCCAAGGCATTCCTTCCCAATCAGTGATGTTATGGTTGAAACTATATCTCCTTCTGAATGTATCCCTTGGTGTACGCAAGTATCTTCTATCATCAAATCCAACCATTTGGGTACAAAAATCTTTTGCACTCAAATCAGCCACATCAACATCATCGTCGAAGTCATGATTTAAATGAGAACTATGACCTAATGGCCTTCTTCTAAAAGTTCCCCTTTCTTCATGATATGTCCCATGAGTAGATGCATCATAACCTCTTATCTCTGCTGCATCCATGGACCTTTTTGTCAGATTTCGCATGTTCCTTTTCCCTTTTAGCTGCCATTTGGACACTGCTTCATTCATAGAAAGGTGATCATGAGAATAGAAGTGAGACATCTCACCAGAAAGAGATGACTCATCAGATTCTCCCTGGCCCATGATTCCACCTCCTAGGGTGTCAGGCCTTCGAAAGCCACCCAATCGGACTTCCTTACAAACAGTAGCACCTGAATACATAGAATAAGGAAATAATGAGAATAGTAGTCAGTTACCAAAAACTACCAATAGTTAGGCAGGCCATTATGCTTTCCAAACTAAACATCAATTCCATCAGGTAACCAACATTGATGTTTCTTGGACTCAAGCGCAGGTGTCTGTATGTGTCAAAAAATCTGATTCGTCAATTGCCTTAAATCCAAAGGATCCATAACAAAATTATGGGTGCTGAGACTCATAATAACATTAATATAATAGTATGCGTTTATTCAATTACAATAGACTTGATTATTGAATCATGAATGGGCTTTCAAATATCATTGTACATTCAATTTTTTAAAATGAGTTTTGAATTTAAAAATTGTCAGGACCCAAATCCTCTAGTACAATCAACCTATTAGTTGACCTGAAGAAGTAGATAAACTATGTGTAGGTGTCCTAATGGACCCAAAACAGAGCAAAATGAACCAAATGGATAAAAAAAAGGTTGGCAGAATAAACATGATGAAAAAGTAGTCACATGATTGAGCTTAGACTTTTTGACACTTAAATGCAATTTCCAACCCCCAAAATTGTAATTATTTTCTGTCCTTAAGTGTATTTCTATGTTTCACTAATCTTCCTTCTCATGTTTTCTTCATTCTCTTTCTTCCTTCTTTCTTCGCCATCTCCCTAGATAAGCATGGAGAATTCAATACATATCCCATACCCATGCTCATATCCATGTCTATTTCTGTCAACATGGTCTAATATGCTGAGTGCAAGAGCAGAGATCAATAACAAAAATAGTTAGACAAATCACGATGCTTTCTTGACAAACATCAAATTTCTAAGGTAATCAGAAGGACATCAATGGATGGCAGTCAAACCATAGGGCGCCATGCCCCCCTCCCACATTTTGATCAGCAAACTAAGTCAAATTCAAAAGATTATTTATACACACATATATAGGCCCCTGAAAATTGTTAATGTAATATTACAATTCTATGATTTATATTATTTTCATGCATATTTATATGCTGACATCTAGAATAGGGTATTTAAGAACCAAGAAGAAATTTTGATTTCATATGTAGCCAATAAACCAACTTTCAGATTCCATTCTAGATCTCTGCTTTGGATTAAGTATAGCATTATTTTTCAACTACGAAATTTGACCACTTTACTCTATAATTCATTTAAACTACAAGAAATACATATATGTTATGAGCAAATTCTGTAACAGTAATTACATTTTTTTATGAAAGAGAATTTCAAATATTTCTTAGGTTAATATACTAAAAAAGCCCTTAAACTAATACTCTTTGTTTAAAGAAGCCCTTATACTATTTTCACAGTTAAATAAGCCCCTAGCCTATAATTTTTTTAAAGAAGCCCTTATACTATTTTTGTAGTTAAATAAGCCTCAAACCTATAATGTTTACCCATAAAAGCCCTTGATTTTAATGTCAAAGTAAAAATATTTTGAATTTTAGGTTCTTTATCTTAATTTTTTTGTTAATGCAATAGAAATTATATACACTTTAACATCAACATAAAATTTAAAAGAGTAAATAGAATTTTCAAAAGAGTTATTAAGTGTATTATATATATAAGCACTTTCAAAAGAATTTAAAATATTATTTTATTTTTATTTAATAAACTATTCTCATCAAATTTATATCAATATTAAACGCAAAAAATTCAAAATATCTTCCTTTAATATTAAAATCAATGGCTTCCATGGGTGAAAATCATAGGTTGGGGGCTTATTTAACTACAAAAATAGTATAAGGGCTTGTTTAAACAAAATGTACTAGTTGAGGGGCTTTTTTAGTATATTAGCCTATTTCTTAACAACCAACAATTACAAGTATGTTTAGAACTAAAGGAACACCATTAATGTATACAAAGCTCTGTTGTTCAGACTCCATAATAGGTAGAGCACTTGTGTCAACACAACTCAACACAGATATTTGTATGGGATCTGGATTGGATTCTCTAGGGAGATGGCAAAGAAAGATGGAAGAAAGAGAATGAAATAACATGAGAAGGAAGATCGGAAAAGCATTGAAATGCACACAAAAAGAGGCAAAAATAATAAAAAATTTGGGGTTGGAAATTGCATTGCAAAGTCAAAAACTCTAAGCTCAAATACATGAATACTGTTTTATCTTGTTTCTTACACCAATGTACTTGTCGTTTTCTATTATCCATTTGGTTTATGTTGCTTGGTTTTTGCATGTTTTGGGTCAATTAGGACACTTGGGCTTCAATTTAGCTACTTTATGGGCCAAGGAGGTTGACTAGAGTATTAGAGCTCGATAAGGTTTCTCAAGGTTTTGAAGTCAAAAGCCATTTTAGAAACTTGGAATGTACAATAATATTTGAAATCCCATCTATAATTCAACAAAAAAATGTCCATTATAATTGAATTAACATAGACTACTTTATTAATTTATAATGTGTTCCCCACACCTGCATCTTAGTTTTAGATCTTTCTTAGCTGTATCTACATGTCTTCAATTTAAGACACTTAATGAATTACACTTTCGCACATACCTCCACCCAACACCTGCACCTGAGTCTGAGCTACATAGGTAACAAAAAACAGTATGTGAAACTTAAGGTTCTCAAGTCAAGTAACAGCGACAGAAGGATTGCATGTCTGCAGGATATGCTCAATCCTAAAGTAGAAAAAAGACTTATCTAGGATGCATGATACTCTTCCCAACATAATGCATGAAACTAGAACTAAGGATTGCATGTCAGCAGGATATGCTCAATCCTAAAGTAGAAAAAAGATTTATAGGATGCAAGATACTCTTCCCAACATAATGCACGAAACTAGAACTAAGAATAAGATCAGTTAACCTGAGTGTGAAGTAATATCTTCATCCATATCTGGTTCAGTCTCAGATGAATCAGACTCTGACTCAGATTCAGAGGAAGTTGATTCAGAAGAACCAGATTCAACATCTTCCAAGAACTCCCTAGTATGATCTTCAATAATGTGACTACGAAAAGGATAAGAATCACACTCCACAAAATGGGAATGTGACATATCAATCTGAGTTGGAGGAATTTCTTTATAATCCAAGGCATCAAATGACTCAGGTGGGAAGTACATGCATCTGCTCCTCTTTGCTTGGGAAACACCTCGTCTCTGCTCCCCTCCTGAAATAGAAGTAGAAACAGCACAAACATCAGGATGCGAAAAATCAAGAGACTTCTAATTTCGCACTATTTTGCAACACTTGAACAAAAGGATGTCTCATGCTAAATCTATTGACAAAAAACAGCTCAGTAATTCCCTCATGTAACCTTTGCATTTCATCTAAACAAGATTTACCATTTATGTGATTGTTCCTTCCCATGCTAGAAACCTTGCTGGAAGGAGATAGAGTCTCATCAACATCCATAGCACCATAAGATGTAAGCTTTTGTTTTGCATATGCAGTTTTGAGCCCCAAATCCTGCAATCCTCTCATCCGGGGTAAGACTTCAGCAGGGTTATTTTTCCAACTTGGTTGATTTTCGACTTGGTCTTTCTGCAAGTTTACAGGGCTGCTCACTGTCTCACCCTTGATGGAAGTATCTTGACTCCTGGATTGATTTGATTTTGACTTCCCAGGTTTCCCGTTACTAATATCTGAACCTCCAGAATCCTTTTTAGTGGAACCAGAAGATTTACTTTTTGCATAGGAAGGTCTATCAAATTTTCCTTGTTTTTTCAACAATTCCTTCTCAAGTTCAAGCGCATGAAGGATAGCATCTTCCCGTCGAGCATATTTCTCTCTTTTCTTGGGTGGCATACCTTGTGAGGATTCTGCCCTTTCAATGCAATCATCAAACTCCCCACATCGAAATGCCTTCACACGCTTAGACTTTTCTAAATTGTACCAATCACTGAGAAGAAAGGAAAAAATGAAAAAGTCTTACAAGCAAAATAAAGTGAAATCAGAACAGAAGATTATATATCATAAATATTCTAATTAAAACAAGGTAAAAAGAAAAAAAAATACTCATGACATCATAAAGACTATATCCACAAAATATATACAGAAAAGGGAGACAATAAAGCAAAAGGAAGTCCCAGGAATATTCTCCAAATAAGATGACCACAAAAACAGTTGCAAAATGATGGAAGTAATGCAAATCTAAAAAGTTTATGTTCCCAGGTCATTTCCACATTTTCCACATCAATTTAAAAGAATGAGAGAACTTCAAAATTTTCCAGACAAATGGGGATATGAGAGGTAAGGAAAACCACCTGGATAGGAAAAGATATAAACATGCAAAAGAGGAAGGGAAAGAAAGGAAAGGTGATAGTCTTTCCATGAAGTAGAGGAATTGTCTAGGAAAATATGACACAAATGGATTAACTAAACTTAGGGGCCACGTTCTAGGACCAGAACTCATTTAACATTGCAACAAAATAATGAAAGCATTTACATAGCAAAGGAATAAAAGTATCAGATTCTCAGTAAATTAACAATCAAATTAGCATAACTAGAAGTCAAAGTTGCCTCAAATACACTAATAAACTTCAGATATGCTAGTGGATACCAAAGTTATTTGTTGGCCTAAAACTTGAAAAGAGAACTCCTGACTTATTATTGCATACAATATTCTCCAAAAGACTACATAAATAACCTTTCTCCATACTTCTGAAAGTCAGTTTTGGCTTGTATCTTTCATGGAAATGTAGAAAACATCACTATGGCATCTCTTACTCTAACATGGATAAAAAAGAAGCAATGAAATAAGATAACAGATATTTTTATGTTCCACTGCTCAGAATAAGGTTTAAAGGGCCATAGCTAGGGCCATAAAAATTCAACAAGTACGTTGTACAAGGGTAAAGTCATATCCTTTTCGACATTCTTAACTAACATAATAGTGTAAACATTATTCTAAGGACATTAATGACGTCAAAGCATTACATTACTAATTCAATGAGCAATGTAACATATAATGTGCCATTAAGAAAATAAAAATGTGCATGGGTGTGTACAGTGGTAACGGTGCTAGTCTTTTACAAATAATTGTTGGTATCTATTTAAAGGTCAAGCATTCAAACAATAGATGAACAAAAAAATTAATTGCAGCTCTGATTAGTCTTCCACCCCATTCTCCTCTCTCTTTAATTAAAAACAATAAAGTACTGATATATGTCATTCAGACCCATATTTAGATTTTAGATCTTCAGAAACCTTTCTGCACAGTGACAAGGAATAGACTCTGGAGAAAACCATCAATCATTCACAACTTCCTAAGCAAAACTAAAGATGAATCAAAACTGAGATCATATCATAGTGCGTCACCAGAATACTTGATTTGCTCTTCATGTCTTATATTCGTAGGATCATTCTCACTTTCTGTCTGAAACTCAATTAATCCTTAACATGTTGGTACCTTAAGTTCGTAAGACTCAGAACAACCCAACTTCATTTTCCATAAACACTCCTAAAATTGACATAAATCTCATTATTCTCTATTCTTCCGCTAGTTCAATTCTATCCTGAATCACAGACTGCTCTAGCCGTATAAACAAGTAAAAGTTCTACATTTGTTACTTTAAAAACGACTTGTAAATATTTTCTTTTCAATGCTCAAATGAATAAAGGCAATAAAATTCACAAATAAAAACAAAAAATAAGACTTACACGCTGGCATCTTCTCTGCCAAGAAGTTTGACCGGAGTTCCGGTCCTTGGAGACATAAGGTGAGAAGTTGGTAACTCTTCGGGGCCCAGTATCTTCCCCGGCCACCATGAACCGTTCCTCCGTCGTACCCATACAATCGACCCAACTCCTCCTCCATCTGATCCTATCCCACTCTCCATCTCTTTCTTTCTAAACACTCTTTCTCTACCTCTATCCCTATCCTTATTTCTCTATTCTTCGTACAATTAACAGATATCCCATCTATATCTATAAAACAAAGAGAAAAGAAAGGAAAAGCAAAAAAGTTCAAATTGAAGGTGTAAGAAGGGGGGTTTCAGCCTCCGGCGAAGAAAAAGGAGAAACGGAGATTCCGAAAGCGGGAGAAAGCTATAGATCCGAACAGAAGGATTCGGGTTAGGGTTAGGGTTTCCATTCAGAAATTAGATTTGGGGATTTTTGTGCATTTCTATTTTTTTTAGTTTTTTTTTTCTTGGCTGCATTAGGGTCTCTCTTTTTTTTTTTTCTCCGGTCTCTAGAAGTTTCTGTTAGTTCCCATCCTTTCAATAGCATTATTTATTCTACAATTGTTCCAAACGTGAAAAACTCCAAACCGGTTTGAAGTACCGGTTTATTTTATTTTTGGGTAAACGATATGATTAGAAACTAAATTATAAGTTTTCATTTTAGCCATTTAATTAAAAAAGTTATAATTTGATTATTAAATTATTCAAAATATTTTATTTAAATATTAAATTATTCAAAAAAATTTATTTATGTCATTGGGCTGTTTTTTTTTTAAGTTTCACTAACAAGTTCCAAGCAATGATTCGATGATTGGTACAATAGATCAATACCTATCGATGAGTAGAAAAACACACTTTAGATCCAAGTCGATCTAAATATCAATTTCGAAGATCAGAAAAAAATCTATTTGAATTTTGATTCGAAAATTCTTGACATCTAAAGATACTTCATAAAAAAATAAATTGTAGAAGAGAAAGGGAAAAAGCTTTTGATTGGTGTAAATAATGCGAACAAACAAAACCATATAGTATCAATTTTAATTGTCTAGTGTTTTAAACGAAAACTTTTGAATAATTTAGTGATCAATTTATAATTTTTCTAATATAATTTACCCTTTTTTTTCTTTTGTTTTTTGTTAACTGGTTTTATTACAAGAGTGAGCAATGGTCCAAGATCATATCATAGAATCGTTGGCAACTATTCAAAATTATATTTTTAATTTTTATCAATTAACAATTTAGGAATTAGGATTGAATATTTGAAAAAGGAAATTAGGATAAGATCTATAAGTGTTGGATATAGTGTTAAAGTATATTGCATTTTTATAAAAAGATTGTCACAAGTTATAAATATGGATTGTAAAATAGATACGAAGATTTAAAAGAAAACAATTTAAGATGAAATCAACTTCTCTTTACTAGTATTAAAATTTTGGGTAAATTATAAAAATAGCCATTCAACTATTATCATGCTTCTACTTTGGTCACCAAAGTTTAAAAAAATTTTTTTAGTCACTAACGTTATCAAAATTTAATATTTTGGTTACTCATCTATTAGATTACTAACGGAAGCTCTTTTTATTGACATAATAACAAATTTAACCCTCCAATATTTATAAGTTATATTAATTTATTCCTAATTCTAAAAAATTCATCAAGTTTAACCACCAAACTTTACAAATTTTGTCATTTTATTCTTGATTCTTAAAAATTAATAAACTTTAATTTTTTTTAAAAATACATTTAAAAAATCATTTTCGATAAAAAATACTTAAGATTTTATAAAAAAAATTACATACAAAATTATAAATAAATGAATACTCATTTCTCTTTTCTAACATGAAATTTATTTATTAAATATTATTTTATAAATAAAATAAATTTAAAAAAAAACCCACAAATAAAATTTAAATCAGATTCAAACTTTTTCTCTTTCTTTTTGTTTTATTTTATAAATAATAATTTATTTATTATAAGTCTGGCCTTGTTTGTTAGTTCTCGTCAAATTTGTTGGGTGTTAGGCACTGCATCCACCCACAATCACAGGCATCAATAACCCTTGTCGAAACCATTTTTGGAAAACGGGGTAGTCGACTTTGATTTTTGAAAATGAAAACAAAAAAAAAAATCGGGAGTCACCACCAATCCTTTTTTATGAGGTGTGATCGGGTCACCTCAAAAAGTAGTTGTTTTTAATAAACGGTTTGATTTATTAAAACAATGATTTTGGTCTACGAAATTCAAAAAAATGGGTTCGGGAGTCTGTTACGCACGAGGAAGGATTAGCACCCTCGTAATGTCCAAAATTTAGTACATAGTTGATTAATTGGTGTCTTAATGCCGAAAATTGAGAATTTGAAGAAATTTAAAATATGATCCTTTGATAAAAATTTTCTAAGAAAATGGCATATTCTACGCTAATCGAGAAAAAGGATCACACCCCGTAAATTAGGACATGATGCTTTAAATCCCAAGAATGAAAATAAACGCTGAAAAGTTTATTTTTTTGAAAGATATCCGATTATCTCGGTTCTAGAAAAAAATCATATTCCGTAAGTTAGAACATAATCTTTTCGTAATTCCTGAGATTATTTAAAATTCACGTAAAGGTTCATTGATTCGAATTTAACAAGAAAATTGGAACCCCGTAAGTTAGGGTACGACTTCTCAAATCTCAAAATACGAACAATGCTTATTTAAAAAATAGTACTTTTAATGTATCGGGTAAAATGTAACATGATTTTTTTGTAGTAAGATGTAAAATGAATTACGGTACTAATATGCATAGCAAAAGAAAAATAGATGCATAATAATAATAATAATAATGAAAATAATAATATGTTAATAACGATAATAATAAAAAAGAAAATAGTAATAATAATAGTAAATGTGATAATAACAATATTATTAAGCTAATTAATTTGAAAATAAATAGCAAAATAATGGAAAAGGACCAAATTGAATTTAAAGCAGAAGTTTGGGGCAAAATCAGAAACAAATAGAAAGGAAAAGGCGAATAACAAGGAGGGACTAAAGGGAGAAAATATCTCCACCCTCCAAAACGCAGCACTTAACACGAGTCTAAAATGTAATAAAATCAAAATTCTAGGGCAAAATTAGAAATAAAAGAAACTTAATTGCAAGACAATAAAAAAGAGGAAGGGCTTAAGGTGGAATTAGCCCTTCTGTTAAAAACACGCAGATCCTAGGCCTGGAGCGGGTCAGATCTCGGGTCGGAGGCCAAAAATGATGTCGTTTTGGCCTCTGAAAATAGTTCTCAAAACGGCGTCGTATAGGTAGGGTATTTAAATCAGTTTTTTCCCAAAAATTTCATTTAAACTTTTTCATTCAAAAAAAAACCAAAAACCTTTCAAAAAAAAATCTCCCCCTCTCCAAGTCCGGCCAAAGTCCAATCGCCGGTCCACAGCAGCAACCGCCGGTTGCCGGCGACTGCGTTGTCATCCGCGATGGCCGAAAACTATAAAAAAAACTCCCTTTTTAGTGTTTTTGACTCCTCCGAACTCAAATCCGAGCAAAAAAAATCTCAAAAATACCTTCTAAAGAGCAAAAGCACAAAGGGACGCCTCAGTTCCCCCTTTTCGATTGCGAAAAAAGGTAAAGGCTTGTTTTTGATGTATTTTGTATATATACGTTTGAAATAAGCATGCAAAATAAAAGAAATAATGCCTAAAAATGATCTTACTTTCAATCTTTTTGTGTATTTGATTTCTCGTCTGTTCATAAAAAAAAATCACAATGTGTTTGTGGCTTTTTATAGTTGAAAATATTACAATTGTAACGTGTTTGTTTTGACTGTAAGTACGGGGTGAGAATGGACGTGCTACTGACGTGGCGTGGACGTGCATGGTGGAAGGGTGATGTAACGACCCAAAATTTCAGGGCACCGGAAAAGTGAGTTTAGGGCCTCCGTCTTAGGAAAACGAGTGCGTAAATATTTATTAAAAATATTTATGAAGTTAGTTATGAGTCGAATTAGATTTTTTGATAAGTGAATTTAGTTTAATTAGAAATAATTAGTAGAAAGGACTAAATTGAATAGAGTATAAAAGTTTAATTATAGAATAGAGAAAGATTAAAGGATTAAATTAGAATTAAACCAAATTAGTGAAATGTGTATGTTAAAGAATAAATACATGTGTAATTATATAAATATGTACAAATGTATATATATAATTGATTTACTTAAAATTTAAGTAAAAGATTTTTATTAATAATATTTTTATTAATAATTATTTAATATTATGTTTTATTAATTGATTGAAATAATGACAAATATATGGTGTGGATTAATACATGTGTACATGTGTGTATGAATACACATGTAGTATTTTTATTTGTATTAATTAAATATTTTATTATTAATTACTAATTTAGTAAATGGAAGAAATAATAAACAAAATATAAAAAGAAAAAGATAGAAGAGTTACAGGGAAAGTCACGAAAATTGGGGAAAGAAAGAAGAAAAGAAAAAAAAAGGAGAAATTAGGGTTTGAAAGTTTGGAAGTTAAATTGGTAAGTCAATTAAGTCCTTTTCTTTGTGATTTTGATGTTTTTGGAGTCCTAGAGTAAAGTACTCTTGAATTTGTGTGGAAATATTGAAAGTGGATAGACTTTTGAGTAGAGTTTATGTTGAATAAATGATGAAATTAGGGATCAAATTGATAGAATTGTTGATTTGAATTGATTAAGGGATTAATTTGTAAACTAGCCTACAAGTTTTGAATTTTAGGGGTTAAATTAGAAGAAATTCAAAATTATGGAAAAATGGTAAAAACTTGATAGTTATATTGAAGTTTTGATGGAAATTGAATAAGAAAATGATGTGAATTGTAAAAAGGAAGAAGGTGAAAATGGTTAGGATAAATTTGGGATTTAGATAAAAGTTGCATGAAAAGTTATTATTTTATATAAAATATGTGTGTTATTAATTAATTATAATTATGCTAATTTTCGTAGTAAACAAGGAAACCGAGACGTCGAATACGAAGGGAAAGGAAAAAGTGATCAAGGAGTAGCCCGAGAGAAATATATGTTTGTATTATCATAATTCATGTTATTTATTATTATGTGTTTAATTTTATTATATATATATATGCATGGAATTGAAATTGAGACAAGTAGTGATATTTGATTTGAATGTGATTGGATATTATTGATGAATATGTACATTTATATATATGTGAAATTATTTTATGAATTATATGTGTATCAAAGTGAAAATGTATGACGATGTGAATTGGAAACAATTTGTGTTTGAAATGAAAAAGATGTGAGAAATGTGACCAAAGTGTTAATTGATGTGAATTTGAATGATCGTGATTAATTGATAAGTGAATTTTGAAGTGGAAGTGAATTTGATATTGAAAGTGAAATTACTATGTGATTCCGATACCCTATTAACTAGTTGGGCTAGGGTGGATATAGTTGGCATGCCATAGGATTCGAAGAGTTCAGGGATTCTTTGACCTCAAGTCGAGTTAATAGGGGAAAATAAATGAAATGATAAATTTTGAATAAATATGATTGAGTTATTGGAAGAGATGAGAAAGTGAATTTGTGAAATAAAGTATGAAATGAGATTTATGATATGAGATTGAATGCATGAACCAAAGGTTCATGAAATGTTCAAAGTTGAAATGTGATTTGAAATATTATATGTGATTAAGAAATAATCCAAAGATTTATGAATTGTTGGTAATTGTATTGATGAGATATTGAATCAGATTTTAGAAGTGATACAATGGAAATATGATAGCTTAGTATGAAATTATATTTGTGGTTTGTTATTATTTGTTTATGATATGATATATTATTAATGGTATAATTTGAATTATGGTAATACCACTGAGTATTTCCAATACTCAGCGTACGGTTGTTTTCCGTGCGCAGGTTAGGTCAAGTTAAAGTTCGGCTCAGCATCCGAATCAATCCCGGCTTCAGCTCTATTTTTGGTGATGAATCTATCTTTTGAAAATGTGGCATGTACTAAGTTTAGTTTTAGCCACTTGTAATTGCTCTATGTTTTGAATGTAAATGTGGTTTATAAACCTTAAGAAGTTTTTGGTATGAATGAATGAATATTAGCTAAGTTTGAAAGGTATGATGATGTTACTTGATTCAAGAATTATAAGTAAATGAGTTGGGTATGAATTATGTATGTTTAGTGGGTGAAAGTAGCTTAAAAATGATGAAAAATCATATTTTCACACGGCCAAGTCACATGGGCGTGTGCCCAGGCCGTGTGGCAAAGTCAGAATTGCCCACAGGCTGGTCCCACGGCCGTATGTAACAAGTCAGATCTACCCACGGCTTGGCCCCACGGTCATGGGAGCCCCACGGGTATGTCCCAGGCCACACGGGCATGTGCCCCTATTTTCAAAGAAAAGTTTCCAAAGTTCTCGGTTTAATCCCAAATCACTTCCTAAGCATATTTTGGGCCTCGTAAGCCCATATTAAGGACTTTTTGATGGAATTTGGAAAGTTTTAAATTAAAACTCAGATTTATGATTCGATTTTGTTCGTTTATTAGTGTATAAGTCTGGTAATGCCTTATAACCCTATTTCGGTGACGGTTTAGGGTTAGGGGGTGTTACATTTATGGGTATCAGAGCTATCAGGTTTAACCAATTCTCGGACTAAATCGAGCTTGTAAGTGAGTCTAGAGGTACATGCCACAATTAAGTCAAAACTGAGTCGGGATTTTTGGATGCTGACCTACTTAATTGTTTAGTTTTATAGATTAAAGATGTCGGATGAACATTTAGATGATATAAATGTAGAAATGTTCACTGGGGATGAAGAATCATATGATTTAGATGAAACCGAATCAGCTACACCCAGTGTGAATCCAATTAGAAACCAGCCTCCTAATGTAGAAAAAGAAAATATTAGAGAGAGTGATGAAAAAGGTAGAAATGATTCTGAATTATTAAGGGTTTTAGCTGATGCTCTCCAACGAACAGTGGGGACTATACCTGCTACCATGACTATACCTGTTCCTAGACGGGCCCCTATTAAGGAATTAAGAAAATACGGTACCACGAAATTTTTGGGTCTAAAAGGAGTTGATCCGTCCATAGCTGAAAACTAGATGGAGGCAACGAAAAGAATTTTACAGCAGTTGGAGTGTACTCCACAAGAAAGTCTGTTATGTGTTGTATCGTTGTTACAGGGTGAAGCATACTTACAGTGGGAATCAGTGATCCGACATTTGCCGACTGATCAGGTAACATGGGATTTATTCCAAAAAAAAATTCAAAAGAAGTATATTAGGGATATGTATATAGAAGATAAGAAATAAGAATTTTTAATGCTGAAACAAGGTGAAATGACAGTAGTGGATTATGAACGGGAGTTTTCAAGACTTGGTAGATATGCATCAGAGTTTATATCAACTGAAGCTGATAGCTGTAAAAGATTCTTACGGGGATTAAGAGATGAAATAAAACTGCTATTAGTATCTCAGCGAATCACTGAATTTGTTGATTTGATAGAGCGGGCCAAGATGGTAGAGCAAGTCCTAGGACTTGATAAAAAGTTTGAACCTTCTAAATCAGTTGGGAAACGTGTGGGAACTACAAGCTCGAATCTTTTACCGAAAAGATCCAGAGATTCTCGAAGTGGATAGAGATATAGTTTCAGATCAGATAGAAGAGAAAAGAGTCAGGGGAAACAAACTACAGTGTCCATTAGTAGTGTAAGAGGTCCGCCTCGAGATGTTAATATTCCAGAATATGAACATTGCGGGAAAAAACATAGAGGTGAATGTTGACGATTGACTAGAGGGTGTTTCAGATGTGGATCTACAGATCATTTTATTAAAGATTGCCCGAAACCTGATAATACTGCATCTGTGACATCACAAAGAACAACATCTATTACTAGAGGTAGAGGATCGGGCAGAGGTGGATCAGTATCTAGAGGAGGAGGTACGAGAAAATGGAGTGATATTTGTGACCCAGTAGTCTGAAGCAAGGGTGCCTGCCAGAGCTTATATAGTCAGAACTCGGAAAGAATGCGATACGCATGATGTTGTAACAGGTATATTTTTATTATATCTGAGCCTATTTATGTTTTAATTGATCCTGGATCTTCGCACTCATATATTAATTCAAAATTAGTTGAGTTGGGAAAATTAGACTATGAGATATCTAGAGTAACTATAGAGGTGTCAGTCCGTTGGGACAAACGGTGTTAGTAAATCAAGTTTTTCCGAGATGCCCGTTGAAAATTCAGAATAGAACTTTTCTGGTTGATTTATTAATTATGTCATTGGGAGATTTTGATGTAATATTGGGTATGGATTGGTTATCTGAACATGGTGTGATTTTGGACTGCTATGAAAAGAAGTTCAGTATTCAGACTATTGATGGAGACAGTATTGAGATAAAGGGGATTCGAAACAGTGGGCCAACACGTGTTACTTCAGCAATGAAGGCTAATAAGTTGTTACAACAAGGTTGTGCAGCATATTTAGCTTATGTTATTAATTCAGATTCAGTTAGTAGTCAATGCAGTAAAATTCATACAATTTGCGATTTTCCTGATGTATTTCCTGAAGAACTACCGGGTTTACCACTAGCTAGAAAAGTTAAATTTGTTATAGAGGTTTATCTGGGTACGGCTCCAATTTCTATACCTCTATACCGTATGTCGCCTACTGAACTGAAGAAGTTAAAGGTACAGTTGCAAGACTTGTTAGACCGTGGTTTTATTCAGCCGAGTATTTCACCGTGGGAAGCTCCAGTATTATTTGTTAAAAAGAAAGATGACTCGATGCAACTTTGTATTGACTATAGACAGTTGAATAAGGTGACAATCAAGAAAAAGTATCCACTTCCCCGCATTAATGATTTATTTGATCAACTGAAAGGGGTTTCGGTGTTTTCAAAGATTAACTTGAGATCCGGGTATTATCAATTGAAGGTGAAAGAGAGTGATGTAGGGGTGAGCATTTGATCGAATCGAATCGAATGAAAAAATTTCGAGTTAATCGAGTTGACGAATCATATTTTATCATCCTAATTTGATTTGAAATTTTTTCAAATCGAGTCGAGTGAAATGGAATTCGAATCGAATCGAACCGAATATATTTGTTCGAGTTAAATTCTAAAAAATAATTTTGGGTCCTTATAACCACTGTCACCCATCGTAATAAAATTTTTCCACCATAATCAAATTTTTTGTTAGCATTCATCACCTCATAATTTATTTATTAATATTTTATATACGGGTTAGCTTTTTTGCTTGCTTAGTTGTTTCAATTATCTTCAGATTCTTGTCACTATGTATTGTGGAATTAAAAAAAAATATTAAATGTAAAAATGTGACTTTTTAATAAAATTTATTTTAAAGATAAAATGTAAAATTGATACCAATATAAAATTTTAACACGAATATTTTATGGTATCATTAATAATTCAATTTTAATATAAATATTCAATATGAATAAACAATTCAATAATATAAATAATATAAAATGTAAAATTTAATTTAATAATATAAATAGTATATATAAAAAAATTATTACTATTTATGTTTATAGGGTTTTTTTTGGATAATTTTAATTTTTTATTTGGGAGTAAATTGTGAGAAGTAAAAGTTTAGGGGGAAAATAAAAAGTTTTGGAAGTAAAAGTTTGTGGAAAAGTAAATAGGGGGAGTAAAATTTTGGAGGGAAAATATTAAAAAAATTGGGGGGATGGGTTTAGAGTAGATGGGGTGGGATGGGAAGGGAGTAAAAGTTTTAAAGGGAAAGTGGGAGAGAGTAAAAATTTTAGGGCAAAATAAAAAGTTTTGAGGGTTTTTTAGAGTAAAATTTTGAGGAAAAGTAAATAAGAGAGTAAAATTTTGATGGGAAATAGATTCTGGGTAGATGGGGGGTTGGGATGAGAGGGGAGTAAAAGTTTTGGGAGAAAAGTGGGAAGGAGTAAAAATTTTGAGGGAAAAGTAAAAAGGTTTGGGAGTTTGGGGTAAAAATGTAAAATGTTATAGTTTGATATTCGAATTATTCGAATTATTTGAGTTATTCGAATTTGAAAACTCAACTCGATTCGAACTCAAAATTCAAAAAAAATTCAAGTTGACTCGAATAACTCGAATAATTCGAATAACTTGATTCGTTTAACTCGAAATTCGAATTTTTTTCAATTTTTTCGAATCGAATCGAGTTTTGCTCACCCCTAGAGTGATGTACCAAAGACAGCTTTTCGTACCAAGTATGGCCATTATGAATTTTTAGTAATGCCATTTGGGTTAACTAATGCCCCAGCTGCTTTTATGGATCTGATGAACCGTATATTTCAGCCATATTTGGATCAATTTGTTGTGGTTTTTATTGATAAAATATTGGTTTATTCAAAGACAGAGGCAGAACATGATCAACATCTCAGAATAGTGTTACAGATTTTGCGGGAAAAATAATTGTATGGGAAATTGAGTAAATGTGAATTCTAGTTGTCAGAAGTCATATTTCTGGGACATGTGGTATCAGCAGATGGAATCAGAGTTGATCCGAAAAAGATAGAAGCTATTGTTCAATGGAAAGCTCCGAAGAATGTATCTGAGGTACGTAGTTTCCTTGGTTTAGCTGGATATTATAGAAGATTCGTAAATGGATTTTCGAAAATAGCTTTGCCAATGACTAAGCTGCTACAGAAGAATGTTTCTTTTATTTGGGATGATCAATGTCAGAAAAGCTTTGAGATATTGAAGCAAATGCTAATAGAGGCACTAGTTTTGACCTTACTAGAGTCGGGAAAAGATTTTATTGTATATAACGATGCTTCTTTAAGTTGTTTAGGTTATGTACTTATGCAAGACAGAAAAGTAATAGTTTATGCATCTCGTCAATTGAAACCACATGAGCGTAACTATCCGACTCATGATTTGGAGCTAGCACCCGTGATTTTTGCCTTGAAGATTTGAAGACATTACCTTTATGGTGAAAAATGCTACATTTTCACTGATCATAAAAGCTTGAAGTATTTTCTTTCTAAAAAAGAATTGAATTTAAGACAAAGACGGTGGATCAAACTTTTGAAAGACTACGATTGTGTTATAGACTACCAGGAGGGAAAAGCTAATGTAGTAGCTGATGCATTAAGTAGAAAAGCTGCAATTGAGTTGAGAGCAATGTTTGCACAGCTTAGTATCGGTGATGATAAGAGTCTATTGGCCAAGTTGAGAGTAAAGCTAGTAATGTTTGATCAGATTAAAGCAGCTTAGTTGAAAGATGATAAACTGATGAAGAAAAGAGAGATGATACAGACTGGTACGGTAGAAAACTTCAATATTGATGCACATGGATGTTTAAGGTACCGAGATCGAGTTTTTGTCCCAGCTAAATCTGAATTGAAAGAGTTAATACTCCGAGAGGCACACGATGATTCATTTGCTCTACACTCAGGAGGCACAAAAGTATCGTAATCTACGAGATTTGTATTGGTGGCCCAGAATGAAAAGAGACATAGTTGAATATGTTGGTAAATGTCTTACATGTCAGCGGGTAAAGGCAGAACATTAGGTACCAACAGATTTATTTCAGCCTATTAATATTCCTGAATGAAAATGGGATCGCATCACGATGGATTTTGTTTCGGGATTACCGTTGTCAACGAGTAAAAAGAATGCTATCTGGGTGATAGTTGATAGACTTACCAAGTCAGCTCACTTTATAGCAGTCAGAGTAGATTGGTTATTACCGAAACTTGCTGAAGTATATATCCGGGAAATTGTTAGATTACATAGTATTCCGGAATCAATAATTTCAGATCGAAATCCTCGGTTTACATCGAGATTTTGGAGACAATTACATAAGTCGTTAGGTACACGTCTCAGTTTTAGTACTGCATTTCATCCGCAGACAGATGGACAATCTGAACGAGTAATTCAGATATTGGAAGATATGCTTCGTGCCTGTATCATTGAGTTTGAATCAGGTTGGGAACGTTATTTACCTTTAGCTAAATTTGTGTATAATAATAGTTTACAATCAAGTATTCAGATGGCTCTGTATGAAGCATTGTATGGACGAAGATGTAGATCACCTGTGTGTTAGACCGAACTGAATGAAAGAAAAGTGATTGGACGGGAATTGATTCAAGAAATAGAAGAAACAATCAAGAAGATACAAGAGAGATTAAAAGCAGCCTTTGACAGACAAAAATCAAATGTCGATTTGAAATGACGGGATATTGAGTATTCAGTTGGGGACAAGGTATTTCTTAAAGTCTCTCCTTGGAAAAAAGTGTTGAGATTTGGCCGGAAAGGAAAATTAAGTCCTCGATATATTGGGCCGTATGAAATTATAGAAAGAATTGGACCAATTGCTTATTGGTTAGTTTTACTTCTGGAATTACAGAAGATTCATGATGTTTTTCATGTTTCGATGCTTTGAAGATATAAATCAGATCCTTCTCATGTTATTCCTATTGAGATATTGAAATTCGATTTGATTTGACTTATTAAGAAGAATCAGTTGAGATTCTAGCACGAGAGCTAAAAGAATTAAGAAATAAACAAGTTCCTTTAGTGAAGGTACTTTGGAGAAGTCATAAAGTGGAAGAAGCAACATGGGAACCGGAAGAAACTATGAGAGCTCAGTACCACCATCTATTCTCAGGTAAATTTCGAGGACAAAATTTTTTTAGGGGGAGAAATGTAACGACCCAAAATTTCACGAGCACCGAAAAAGTGAGTTTAGGGCCCTGTCTTAGGAAAACGAGTGCGTAAATATTTATTAAAAATATTTACGAAGTTAGTTATGAGTTGAATTAGATTTTTTGATAAGTGAATTTAGTTTAATTAGAAATAATTAGTAGAAAGGACTAAATTGAATAGAGCATAAAAGTTTAATTATAGAATAGAGAAAGGTTAAAGGATTAAATTAATAATTAAACCAAATTAGTGACATGTCTATGTTAAAGAATAAATTCATGTGTAAATATATAAATATGTACAAATGTATATATATAATTGATTTACTTAAAATTTAAGTAAAAGATTTTTATTAATAATATTTTTATTAATAATTATGTAATATTATGTTTTATTAATTAATTGAAATAATGACAAATGTATGGTGTGGATTAATACATGTGTACATCTGTGTATGAATACACATGTAGTATTTTTATTTGTATTAATTAGATATTTTATTATTAATTACTAATTTAGTAAATGAAAGAAATAATAAACAAAACATAAAAAGAAAAAGATAGAAAAGTTACAGGGGAAGTCACAAAAATTGGGGAAAGAAAGAAGAAAAGAAAAGAAAAAGGAGAAATTAGGGTTTGAAAGCTTAGAAGTTAAATTGGTAAGTCAATTAAGTCCCTTTCTTTGTGATTTTGATGTTTTTGGAGTCCTAAAGTAAAGTACTCTTGAATTTGTGTTGAAATATTGAAAGTGGATAGACTTTTGAGTAGAGTTTATGTTGAATAAATGATGAAATTAGGGATCAAATTGATAGAATTGTTGATTTGAATTGATTAAGGGATTAATTTGTAAACTAGCCTATAAGTTTTGAATTTTAGGGGTTAAATTAGAAGAAATTCGAAATTATGGAAAAATGGTAAAATTTTGATAGTTATATTGAAGTTTTGATGGAAATTGAATAAGAAAATGGTGTGAATTCTAAAAAGGAAGAAGGTGAAAATGGTTAGGAAAAATTTGGGATTTAGGTAAGCATGAAAAGTCATTATTTTATACAAAATATGTGTGTTATTAATTTATTATAATTATGCTAATTTTCATAGTAAACAAGGAAATTGAGACGTCGAATGCGAAGGGAAAGGAAAAAGTGATCGAGGAGTAGCCTGAGAGAAATATCGGTTTATATTATCATAATTCATGTTATTTATTATTATGTGTTTAATTTTATTTTATATATATATATATATATATATATATATATATATGCATGGAATTGAAATTGAGACAAGTAGTGATATTTGATTTGAATGTGATTGGATATGATTGATGAATATGTACATTTATATATATGTGAAATTGTTTTATGAATTATATGTGTATCAAAGTAAAAATGTATGATGATGTGAATTGGAAACAATTTGTGTTTGAAATGAAAAAGATGTGAGAAATGTGACCAAAGTGTTAATTGATGTGAATTTGAATGATCGTGATTAATTTATAAGTGAATTTTGAAGTGGAAGTGAATTTGATATTGAAAGTGAAATTACTATGTGATTCCAATACCCTATTAACTAGTTGGGCTAGGGTGGATATAGTTGGCATGCCATAGGATTGGAAGAGTTCAGGGATTCTTCGACCTCGAGTCGATGAGACACTTGGTGTGTCACATTGCTTCGGATAGATTCGATGAGGCGTTGGTCGCCACTTTACTTCGGCTATGCTGATGAGACGTTGGTCGTCACTTATTTGCTTCGAACTATCCGATGAGGCGTTGGTCGCCACTTTACTTTGGCTAAGCCGATGAGGCGTTGGTCATCATTCTAGTGTGTTTGGTTGGATCCGTCTATCCGCCAAGGTCCGAGTCAAGTTAGTAGGGGAAAATAAATGAAATGATAAATTTTGAATAAATATGATTGAGTTATTGGAAGAGATGAGAAAGTAAATTTGTGAAATAAAGTATGAAATGAGATTTGTGATATGAGATTGAATGCATGAACCAAAGGTTCATGAAATGTTCAAAGTTGAAATGTGATTTGAAATATTATATGTGATTAAGAAATAATCCAAAGATTTATGAGTTGTTGGTAATTGTCTTGATGAGATATTGAATCAGATATTAGAAGTGATATAATGGAAATATGATAGCTTAGTATGAAATTATATTTGTGATTTGTTATTATTTGTTTATGATATGATATATTATTAATGTTATAATTTGAATTATGGTAATACCACCGAGTATTTCCAATACTCAGTGTACGATTGTTTTCCGTGCGTAGGTTAGGTTAAGTTAAAGTTCGGCTCAGCATCCGAATCAATCCCGACTTCAGCTCAATTTTTGGTGATGAATCTATCTTTTGAAAATGTGGCATGTACTAGGTTTGGTTTTAGCCACTTGTAATTGCTCTACGTTTTGAATGTAAATGTGGTTTATAAACCTTAAGAAGTTTTTAGTATGAATGAATGAATATTAGCTAAGTTTGAAAGGTATGATGATGTTACTTGATTCAAGAATTATAAGTAAATGAGTTGGGCATGAATTAGGTATGTTTAGTGGATGAAAGTAGCTTAAAAATGATGAAAAATCATATTTTCACACGGCCAAGTCACATGGGCGTGTGCCCAAGCCGTGTGGCAAAGTCAGAATTGCCCACAGGCTAGTCCCATGGCTGTGTGTAACAAGTTAGATCTACCCACAGCTTGGCCCCACGGCTATGGGAGCCTCATGGGCATGTCCCAGGCCACACGGGCGTGTGCCCCTATTTTCAAAGAAAAGTTTCCAAAGTTCTCGGTTTAATCCCAAATCACTTCCTAAGCATATTTTGGGCCTCGTAAGCCCATATTAAGGACTTTTTAATGGAATTTGGAAAGTTTTAAATTAAAACTCAGATTTATGATTCGATTTTGTTTGTTTATTAGTGTATAAGTCGGGTAATGCCTTGTAACCCTGTTCCGGCTACGGTTTAGGGTTAGGGAGTGTTACAGGTGAGGTGTGGGGTGCGGCGCCGGAGGCTTAGGGTTTCTGACCCTTTTTCCTTTGGCTGAAAATGTTTAGTTTTCGGCCATTTTAGGCTTGTTTTAGTTTGGGTCAAATATGTTTTTGTTTTGGGCAGTCTAGGGTTTGGGCTTGTTTAAAAAAGTTGGACTGCAATGGACTATTTAATGTCTATTGGGCCTGGGCTAAAATTGGGCTCTACAATCCTAATTCCGAATTCTTTGATTTCTATATCATCTATCCTTGTGCCATCCAACTAAGAATAGTTGTAGAGCTATTGGTATAGCTTTCCACCAACGGGGTCTTCAAGACTTCATCTTCACTTGTATATTTCCGATTGTGTAAGTTCTCATGATGTAATATTTTATCCAATTTGAATATGATGGTTGTTAATGTTAAAAAAAAAAAAAAAGAAAGGAAAATTTAAAGTAAAAAATAGAATGGAATGTGGGGTATAGATAGCAGGTAATAGTAGAGTGAGGGTGAACAAGGGCACATTTACTCACCAGTTTGAAAATATGATTTCTATGGCATCAACTTTTGTAATCCAAACAACAACAATCAACTAGATTTAAGGTTATTGAAGATAGTGAGATGAATAAAATTAGTTAATAGGAGTGAATTTTGGTATTATAATCATGAAATTAAAAATAATATTACTATGAATTTAATAAAAGATTCATAATATTATAAATGCCAGAATATGCCTTATGATAATTATATACAAATTGTACGACATAATTAAAATATAACATACCCAGAAAAAACATCGAATGATTGAGCATGTGAAAATCAATATCAAACAAATTATTATTATTATACGAAACAACAAAATTCTCTATGAAATAAAATAAGACATGATCCTTTTTTCTAATTATGAGAAGAATTGGTACACAATATGAACATAACATAAAAAAAAAAAATACAAAAGTTAACATCAACACGACACCAATGTATGAATATATTAATATATACATTAAAATAAATTCTTAAGTTTACACTACTTTAAACAAAAGCAATATGGCACATATATACAAATTATTATATAATATGAAAAAAATAATTAACATACAACACAATGAATATAACACAAATATAACGTGCGCACAAATTCTTTATTTTTATTTTTTTCATAAATGGACTGAAACAAAGAAATATGCTATTAAAAATAAACACTTAACGTATAAAAAGTCTTTAAATTTTATAAAATATATATTTTTTACTTAATTGGGTATTTAAACTTTTAAAATGCATTAAAAAGACTCTTAAATTTATTCAAAAAAAGCAATTAAGATCCTGATATTTTTCACTTAATCGGGTACTTGAGTTGCCAAAATGCATCAAAAAGGCTACGGCGGATCTGTGGGGCTGGCAAAGGCCCGACCCCCCTAAAATAGAAAATTTTTCATTTAGGTCCTTTATAATTTATAAAATTTTAAATTAGTAATAGTAAAATTGTACTTTAGCCCCCAAAAATGATAAAAATTTGATTTAATCTTCTACAAATTCTAAAGATATAGACTATTAAAATGGCGAAATTGTATTTTTTTGTATCATAAAAATATATAATTTAATTTCACCCTCCCAAAAAATTTTCTAACTTCACCCCTACCCCCAAGTCATATTTCTGGATCCGCCACTAAAAAAAGTCTTTTGACTGTTAACTTTAATGGTTGACCATTAAAGTTAACTGCACTTGACTTTTTTCAATTAAAGCCACCACATGTCACATTCACAGCATGACATGTGGCAAAAAATGATAAAAATCAATAAAAATTATAAAAATTATTAAATTTTAACAAAAAATATAAAAATATAAAAAATCGTAAAAAAATTATAAAAATTTGTGAAATTTTATAAAAATCATAAAAAAATTATAAAATATATAGAAATGTAGAAAAAAATTATAAAAGTTTATAAAGTCATAAGAAAATTATAGAAAATCTAAAGAAATATAAAACTTGTAATAAAATTATAAAACTTACAGTACCAAAAGAAGTATTTTATAATTTTTCTATAACTTTAACAATCAACCGTTAAAATTAATGGTCAAACAGCCTTTTTCAGTGGCAGATCCAGAAATACGACTTAGGGGGCCAAGGGCAAAGTTTGAAATAATTTTGGGGGGCCGGAATTAAATTATATATTTTTATGATAGTAAAAGTGCAATTTTGACATTTTAATAGTATATATCTTTATAATTTTTAGGGGATTAAATCAAAATTTTATCATTTTTGGGGGAAAGTACAATTTTATCACTACTAATTTAAAATATCCAATTTAGTACAACAAAAAAAAATAAAAGCTTAATTGTTATTTTAAAAAAAAATTTAAAGATTTTTTACACACTTAAACAAAAAAATTCAAGCAATTGCCTAATCAATCCCCAATAAAGAAGTAAAGACATTGCTGTGTTGTCTTTGATACAATTGCCATCAATTACAAATTTTGCAACGTCATAGATTGGTGACAACTTTAATATATTGGATTTCGTTTTAAAATAAACCATCAATGTAATTTTAACATATACTATATTGAAAAAATAAGTAGATAATTTGCCACTTTCTCTGTTAGAATTAGATCACAGTGATATTGATAGATAAATTTCAACATATACTATATTGTAAATATAAAATATCCTTTTAGTTCTATTTTAATTTGAAAGAGTTAAAAAAAGATAAATGTTTTCAAATTCTCTCAAACACTTCTCTCTTAAGTTTTTTTTGGTTTAACATTCAGTAACAGTTGTAGTGAGGCACGATTAGAGTATCTTTTTCACTTAAAACGCATTGAAATGTTGTTTTGACGGACTAGTGCAATACAGTTGGACATTTCAAATATCATTGAAGTGTCATTCTGTGGATTGAAGCTTGAACCTCCAGTATAAGGCAGTGAAAAAACAAAATTTTTTATTTGACAACAATGTCTATATTTTTATCTATGATTTTCCTTTTTTATCTTTAAAAGTTTAAATAATTGTTTACCCAACCTTATTTGTTTTCATGTTTGAGAAACTTTAATATGTTATTGAGGGTTTTTCTTCACTCTGTTGCTCAATTCATGGTTGTGACTGCCACTTGATTCAAGCATTTAATGTTAGATTTTTATGTATTTAAGTGTTGTTTACAATTCATAATTTAGATAATTTTGTTGTTGTGTGCTTGTTCTGTTTATGGTTTTTTTTTATCTTATTTTTTTCTACTCATTTTATTCTAATTTTGCTAGGTTTTATAGATTATTGATTTGGTTTGCTATTGTACTATTTTCATCTACACATTACCTTTTAGTTTCTTGGTTCTATTGTTGAATCCATGTTTGACACTTTCTCAAACATATACTTGAGGTAGTCCTCCAACATTACTATCTCATTAGCCAATCCAAACTCTTTAAATAAAGGAATCAAACAATATGACAAACAAGTTCTTCACGTGTAGAATGGTTAGCTAATTAAAATTTAAAAATTACATTACATTTGACTCTGACATTAAAAAAAAAAAGCATGAAGAGTTCAGTTAGTTAGAACCTTCAACCTTTGTTAAATGCCAATCAATTATCATTTCTTTAATTAAAATAGATTTCATTTCATCATGAAAATCATTTCATGTTAAATTGTAATGACTCGAAAGTCTATGGTGTCGAAAAATTCAGTTTCGGGACTTCATTTTTGTAAACTGAACCCGTAAATATATTTATTTAATATTTATAAAGTTATATTATAGGTGAATTGAAAGTTCGATAGATAATTTTGTCGAATTAGTAATTAATTAATGTATGAGAAAAAATAGTAAAAGTTCAATTATTAAAGATTTTTTTAATTAGAAAAGGAACTAAGGATCTAAATGGAAATTATACCATCCTAATAATAATAGTGGACGGTTAAGTAGGTAAATTATACATGAGTGGACGGTTAAGTAGGTAAATTATACATGTATATTATAAAATTTAGATTAAAAATAATTAAAATAAAACATAAAGCATAAAATTAAAATTTAGGAGTGGAAAGAAAGAGAAAACACCATCTTTCTCAACACTTTCATTGAATTCTCAAGAAAACACCATCTTTCTCAACACTTTCATTGAATTCTCAAGAAGCTCAGCGGGCAGGGAAATATTCTTAGGGTTTCAACATTTAGTCCTTTAATTTGGTAAGAATTTTAAGTCATTTTCTTGTATTTTTTTTATGTTTTTGAGATCATAGGAGCTTAATCTAGCTAGTCCATGTATCAGTTTATAAAATTTTAAAAGTTTTATAAAGTTAACCTTGATGATTTCTTGAATTTAGGTGTTAAATTGATATATTTTAAGCTTAGAGGTGAAAAAGGACTGAATTGTGAAGTTAATTGAAAGTTTCGTACATTAGGGACTCAGATATATAAACTGTAAAATTTGTTGTTAAGATAAAAAATAGGAGGTTCCTAATGGACTGTAGTGAAATCAGATTGAAATTTGGAATTTTAAATTGGAAGTTATGTTGGTCCCGATTTTAGGGACTAAATTGAATAAAATGTGAAATTTGTATAAATTTGCAATTGAGTGAGAGATTAATTCTGTATTAATGGTTTTGTGTGTTTATGTTATTCTGTAGCTAAGGTCGACCCAAATTCCTTGAAAAGGAAGGAAAAAAACAAAGTCGTTGACAAATAGCTTGAAGTTTACGGTTTATATTTCTATAATCCGAATCATTTCAATTGCTGAATTTATGATTTTTTTTACATGATAAGATCATGAGGTGAGTTGGAAATGATAAATCGAGTTGAAATGATTCGATTTGATTAGTTATCTATAATAAGGACTAAATTGATTAGATTTGGTAATATTGTATATTACTGTAATTGCAAATTTGGCTTTGTGTTAAGACAAATTATAATGTTATACATGTAAATTGGTAAATTGGTTAATGAATTGACAACATTAAATTGAGAAATTGGCAATTGAGTAAATTGTAACCCTATTAACTGTTCTGGTAGAGTTGAATATAGTTGGCATGAGTTATAGGATAGGAAGAGTTCAAGTTACTTCAACTATGTGTCAATGAGGCACTGGGTGCCAATCCACTTCGGTTATACCAATTAGTATAGAGGCAATTCATGTGCTTTAGATTCGTTCGATGAGACACTAGGTGCCAAATCAGTGTGATTGGTTGGATCCGTGTATCTGCCCGAATCTGAGTCAGGTTAATAGGGAGGTAAACATGTAAAATGAATGGTACATGAAAGTGAATTGAGATAGTAAATGATTATGTATATCAGACTTATAACCCCTGAAAAATTGTATATATGTGAGATAGGTCGTTTGATTCAATTTGGAACTTGATGAATGAAAGAATAATATACTTATATTAGCTATTTGGGTATAAATGAAATGATTATATGCTGAGATGTTATATCTTGATATATGTTCGGTAATGATATTTCATAACATTATGTTTTAGTGTTTTAATTTATTTACGATATATTAAAATATACAATTATAGAAATATAGCTGAGTTCATATTCAACGTAAGGTTTATTTTCCATGCGCAAGTTAGATCTTCATGATTTTTACTATCAGCGCAACATCCAACCAACAAACCTGGACTCAGCAAAGTTTTTAAAGTTTACTTTGTGTTTTGAAAGGGCATATACCTAGGATCAATTTAGTCAACTTGAGGCATCGGATAGGTATTATTCTCTGGGCTTTTTCCAGAAGGGAAATGTTGGGAAGACCCGTGCGTTGTAAGGTTTTCCGGGCTAAGATCGTCATCAGGTTCAAGTTCAACAGTCGGTTCAGAGTTTAACCTGTCTAAAATAATGATATCATCCTAATTGGTAGCCACTGTAAGATCAATATCAAGAACATCAGCATATCCCTCAGCAGACTAGTTTTCAACATAAAGGGCAAAGTCAAATGACTTTCAAGAGGGATCATGGTCAGAATTAATGGCCGCATTAGTCGAGGCATTGGTATGCCATTCCAAGGGGGTGGGGGTATCTTTCTACCTATTCTCTATCCCACGCGGCTAGATTCGGCAAAATCACCAGAATCTTCAAGAAAGAAACGTGCATTAGTAGAAGTAAAATCAGTATTAGGAAGACCAATAAACCTTGGTACATTGTTTCTAGCTTGGACAGAGGCTTCCGCATAAGCAGTAGATCTGATATAGGCTTCTCTGGGCATGAAAACTGTAGAAAGTTCAGCAAGGATCCTTTCAATCTGCTTAGATTGCCTGTTAGTCCACCATTCATGGATTCTTTCTCTGGCATGTGCAGCAGTTGTGGGAAATTGTCTATCGATAGCATCATTTAAATCGTCATCATCATCAGCAGGAACAAAGTTGAATTCCGTGATAGGGTCAGTGAAGGGATTAGATTGTAGTGAGGTGATACGAGGCAAGCTTGTATGAGGGATGATAGCAAGAGAGAGGGGATCATTATCATCATTTGCTTGTTAAGTGTCGGTTGGAGGGGCTTCCTTAATAAAAGTAACTATGACGGAGGGGGATCATTCTTCACTTCAATTCTCTTCAACATTCATTGAAGGATATTCTTCATTCGCAGATACATTTGCACTAGCATTATTTCCAATAGATTGGATAGGATCGTCGTTACCTTTTTGAACAACAATACTGGAATTCTCATGGTCATCATTCTCATGACCATCACTGACTATTACCATCAAAACCCGCGTTACCAACTCTAAAATGAAAGCGTCCTCTTGAAAATAGATAAGAAGAACTAGTACACACCAAAATAAGAAGAGGACCAATTCTACAATCTACGGGTTCCTTTAGCTCTTGAGGGTCGTATGTTACCTCTGAAATGGATTTGGTGCACGTAATTCTATTTCATGTTACAAGTTGGCCAACCATACAGCGGCTCATAACACATGGCGAAGTGCAAGATGTTTCACGAAGTGTCAAAGTGCAAGATGCAAGCTGACTCCACGAAGTGGCAAGGTGCGAGCTGAATCTGCAAAGAGGCAAGATGCGAGATGGCACCGCGAAGTGGCAGGGTGCGAACTGCAGCTGAAACTTTGGTTCATGCACTTTCTAACTAGTTTGCGGGCTAGTTCTTTTCTTTTTTTTTTGTCTAGTTCCTTGTAGTTTCATTTAGTTAAGAATGAAATTGGTTTGTTTATGTTTTGATGTGTTTAGTTGCTGATTGATATAACCAACTTATGTGCAAGCAAAATTTTGCAAGTTGCAAGGTTATTAGTGGGAGGAGTTAAAAGGTTTGGTTGCATTTGGTTTTGGTTTGACTATATATGTTGTATTTTTAAAGAAATGAAATACAGATCAGTTCAACAACGGTTTTGCTCCTTTGTTCTCTGTTTCTCTTTGTAAAACACCAACATTTCAGAATCCAATCTTTGTCTTATCTCCTCCATTTTGTCATTAACCTTACCTTCAATCTCTTGATTGTCGTGAGCACTGTTGCTTCCTGTATGGTAAATTGTATGACATCAGATGCAAACTTTACAAACCCACCCATTGTCTAACTCCCTCTCTTTGTATAACACAACTAGCAATCAAAGGTCTCCATGGGTTAATATCAAGACGAACTCGTAGAAATTTGGTCTTTCTTGGATGACCTCCGTTATCATCAACTTGTATAATTCTTCTCGCTATTTGCCCAAGACGAAGCAACGAAGGGTCTAAGGTGCTCCAGGAGTGGGCCCCAAAATACATATTTAGATGGTACAACTTTATTAATTTTAAAAAATATTTACGAAATTTGACTTTTACCACTTCATTTGAAACTTCCATGAATGGTATATATTTTATTAAGAAGCTAGAAATTAAACTGTAATATATATTTTAAAAAATCGAAAAAGATATGTGCCAATTTTAAAATAAAAACAATACATCCACCACTATGATCATAATCTTGTGCATTAATCTAAAAATGGAAATTTTATGAAGGATAGAACATCAAAAAGTTATTGAACACCAGGGGAAAAGCTTATTCAATCCATATGATGAAAAGAACTACGACGACTTGAAGCCATTCAATTCCCACTCTTTACAAGGCTATATTCTCGCTATCAGAATCTCTCATGTCTTAAACACACACACACACACACACACACAAAAAAAAAAAAAAAAAAAAAAAAAAAAAAAAAAAAAAAAAAAAAAAACCCTCTCATGTTAATGCTCATTCAACCATACAATAAAGTAGACATAGGAAAACGGAATTATATTTTGAATAGCTTATAATTGTACCTTAATCGAATATGATCTAACAGCATGCATAGATTATGTATCATCTGAGAGCAGTTGTTTAAATTGCAACTACATCCAAACAAGACATTAAATATGAGCATCACTGGCCTCTTGAAATGATTGGTTCCGAGGATACATTCATAACCAACTTAGTTTTAGGGCTTGAAATTTGCCGACCTCCACCCACCATAACCCCAAGCAGAAAATCATAAATGGAAGCAATACGATTTTCCAGTAAAAGGACAATACCATTCAACAAAGAATAAATAACTGTTTACTGCAAATGAGAGAAAACCAGCATTTGAATAGATAATGGTCACTGCAATATTTCTAAAAATCTTTGTTCACACACTCCTACTTATTGCCAAGAGAGCCTTATATCAGTGACATTCAGAACATCTACCTTTCTTGCAGATGACTGATACGAAAAGTGCCCTCTAGTAACAGCAACGATCAAAATCTAAAAGAAAGTGCAAAAAAGGGCATTTCATTCAAGCTCCACCTCTGTCTTTGGGGGATCCAGCTGCAAATAGGTGTATGGCTCTGTTGGTTCCTCCCTGCACAGCACCAAGCATAAATTTTCAAAATTGAAGCACTACATTCCTTAAAATATAAATCAGAAATAGTTATATAGGGTCAAATAAAACAGCTTGCAAGGTGTAACTGAATAGGACCCAGTTTTGAACATCCTGAGAGTAGAAGACTCAGTAAAATATAACAACAGACTTAAAAGAACTTTCATTCAATCAGTTGCCTAACTTGCATCTACAACTGCGTTACTCAACTCAAAATTATGCTCTCATACCCACATCTGAATATGCGAGACTAATATTTTAGGCAAAAACAAAGAGTAAGAGTAACATACATCTAGGAAAATAAAAACTAAACTAAGACTTTAATCATCAATCATGCATATCTGTGAAATTCATTAGTCTAGTCCTACTCCAGATCCCTGTACTAATATTAAGTTTGAAAGTTAGTCTTCATACTACTGTCAATTTAGTCTTCATACTACTGTCAATCCGAAACATGTGTCAATGCAAATGCCACATTGGCACTTTTTAACAGCATTTACTAACATTATCATTGATTAGACGGAAATTTTTAAATCAAATAAGAGGACTAAATTGACAACATTTTAAGTGGTAAGACTAAATTTCAACCTTGATACGAGTACAGAGACAGCAACAAAACTAGACCAAATTCATTCTGTTATAAACACTTAATCAAACCTACCCAGGTTTAGAACGCATGCACTGCCAAAAGAGCTTAAAAGGTCCTGGAACGGTCTTAAATGGGTTCCCCTCAAAACAAGCCTGCACCAAACAAGCAAATTTAAACACGAACGTTGATCCAAAAAGCTGACCAGTAAGTGCTCAAAACATGAACATCAGGAGGAGAATGTTATTTAGACAAGGACGATGGCAAGATCCTTCTACTTCTTTCTCACTCCCCCAAATCTTGTGTCAATGGCTTAACAAAAAGGATCTCAACATACAAACCGTGCTCTAAGACCCAAAAACAGCTTCAGCTAGCACCTTTCCAAAGAGCATCTCAATGTACATAAAATTAATCTGTTCGTTCCATGGAATTTTTGCAGGAGTTGAACCAATATGATTATATAATATCATTGATACATAGGAGAGTAAATCATATCAAAATGACAATTATCAAATTTCTTGGCTCTAAACTTTCTCTTTAAAAGTTGAGAGTTTGGGAAACCACAATTTCATAGAGAAATAAATAAGTGGGTAAAAATCTCAGGTCCCCCCACCCCAACTTAAGTTAGATCAGAGTTTAGCTTCAGAAGTCAAGCTTCCTGGTTCCTCTCTATGCCCCAAAACAATATACATATGAAATACGAAAAAAATTTCCCATTTTCCATTTTTTTAGAATAAGAAGAAAAGCAAAAAGAAATACTTGGATAACATCTTCAGCTCGATCGTTGCAACGATGAGCCTTAGGTTGCCGATGCTCCCCTTCTGGCATTCCCCAGGGGCTCTCTCTCCTTGGCACTGGCCTTGTCTCACCCATCTCTTCCCTTCTCTCTGCCAACACTGATTTTTTCTTCTTTCAGCTATTTGTCTCTCTCACCATTCCACTGCTTACAAAATACACCCACGGAAAAGGATCCCTTTTCGATTGTAGGCTTGTAGTCCACTTTGCACTTGGTTTGGCCCATTTATAAATACCATTTATTTTTTAATGAACAATCCATATACTACACTTTTTTAATGGGCTCTCTGGTATGCGAGAAACTTGCTAGTACATGAAAGTAAGGTCCAAACAACCGAAGTCCAAGCCATGCCTTTTGCCAAGGATATTACAATTCAAAGTGTTACTTAGGCTCCGTTTATTTGCAAGTAAAATAATTTTTAGAAAATAATTTCTGGAAAATAATTTCTAAAATGATTTACTTTTTTGGTGTTTGGATAAATCAGTGTAAAATATTTTCTGCTGTTTGGCAGATTTCCTGAAAATATTTCCCGGAAAAATTGTTTTTACATATATTAATAAATTTATATATATATTAATAAATTTATACTTTAAATTGTTTTTACATATATTGCAATGATTTATTTATAAATAAATTAATTAAATTAAATATATAATAATACTCAATTATTAAACTAAAATATCATTCGAAAGTAAATTGAAACTAACCAAAGTTAAATAATTATAAATTAGCTTCCAATTTTTTTAATTCAAACAAATTCTATTTTTAATTAGTTTTCCTAATAAAATAAATATTTTATTTTCGAATTAGTGAAAATTTTTAAATATTATAGAATAAAGATATATTTTTAAAAAAAATTAAGAAAGCTAATAAATAAACGATTTTATTCAATTTGGTTATACACAATATTCAATTGGACTTGGACTCTATTCTTAATAATAAGACTACATATGCATACATATGTATGTATGTTTTTTAAAGATCAATTTAAGCTACCAATAGTTGTTAGATTATGGCACAATTATAATGGCAGTGGAAAAAAACCCAATGGACAGACAATGGCACCTACTTGGAACCTTTACTATATATATATGGTTTCTTTTTTTGTTTCTGCTACTAATAAAATGAGATTGACAATAGTTTTCAATTGAGACCATTACAAGTTAGTTTTGTGATGATAACAACAATAGACCAGAAGACAATTGAACTACCGATTACTCAAGGCAAAAAACTGCACACTATTACATGACTTTTTTTTAATCATAAATCATATTTTAAATGATAAATCTAGTAAGTATATTCAGACGCTGCCAATAACCATGAACTTAAAAAATAAAATATATATTATTTGACTCATTGTTTTTTTTTGGCTAGTACAACAACTATGAAAGCTGCAGAAAAACAAAGTAATCAACAGGTACAAAATGACCCATCCTAAGAACATAATCGAAACATAGACAGATCGCAGCAAACAGAACCATAAAATCCCAAATTACACCTATCTGTTGAACCGACCTCAAACCAGACAAAAATCTAATTCCTACAAGTCACTCTAGGTAATTGTTTCCGTGCTATTCCAAGTTCTCACTTTAAGCTTCCAATCTAAGCTTCCAATCTTTCTGCTAGCCACGACACTCCATGATCTAGAGTCTGCATCAGTCCTCTTTGCAAATCCTACACCACCCTATTTTATTTGTTTTGGCACAAACTCACTGCAAACCAAAAGGACCCCATACAAATTTTTAACTCATTTAATTATTATGCTTCTAAATATTCTATTATTAATACTTAATACACTGTTCCCAATAAACTTCTAATAAAAATATTAACGACCAAAGAACAGTCAAAAGCCAAGCCATACAGTCTGATGGTCAATCCACACAAGATATGCGTGTTTAAGAAGATTAAGGTATCAACCTAGCAATTGTTATGCGTGTTTAAGAAGATTAAGGTATAAGATTAGAATCTCATATCAGACTTCACCACATGTACCAAAAACAAAAAAGGTATTAATCAAGAGCAAGGTAGCCTAGTGAATATGTAGCTTTGAATGCAATGGCCATCATAAGATACCTTAAAAATACCTCTTTGTTATTCAAAATTTGAAGCTTAAACAGTTACAAATGATTAAAAGTAGGTTCTTAGCATATAAGTAAAGTTCTTCCACAATAGTTATCAATTCAGACAAAATGAAAAAAGAAAAAATAGAGATGAAAATAAAGAAAACTAACAAAATCTCCATCTGACAGGTTACTGTGATACAAAAGACGAAAACCACTGCTACTTTTAACAACCATTTTTGTCATATAACTTGCAAAGGCATGTGTCCATTGAAGAGGCTCTTTCATTTTTCAATGTATTTTTCATATCAAAGTTTGGGGAACTAGTGGAGCATTTTTCAAAATCCAACAGAATAAAGACCAGAAAGGGGAAACCCCTCCTCATTTGCAAAATGAGACAAAATATGGAAGAGTTTAAAAGTTTCAAAGAAGAGATTTTTTTAACTCAACAGTACTAACATAAGCTCAATTCAATAAGCTCCATCTAATAAACTCATGCATACAATAGTACTAACATAATAAACTCAATGGAGTTTCAAAAAAGACCAAAAAGTTGCTTCATCAACTGTACTAACATAAGCTCCACCTGATATAATTAAGCCTATGGTAGCTCCAGTCAATAACCTTCTTCCATACAACCATGAAATAAAAAAATATCATATATTACAACATGAAATTCATGCATACAACCAAATAAACTCAATTCAATGTTTTAAACTATCACATGAAATAGAAAATCCAGTTAATTAGTGAGAAGCATAAACACAAAATAACCATATCCTTAACTAAAGCTTACCCCAACTTTTATTACTTAGATTTTTAATGGAAACTAAAACAAAAATCCCATAAACACAGCAAAAATTGCCCCTAAAAAACCTTACTTTTTTTGAAGAATGAGGGATTTTAGGTGCAAAAGCAGCAGCGGAAGAGCAATGCCTAGAGGGTCCTATGGAAGTGGAAATAATGCTTTGGTGCACAAGATCTTTAAACAAATTCCCAGCTGTCCTTAGAAAAAAAACGCAGATTGTAGAGATGGGGTAAGTGGGTAAAAGCGAAAAGAAATAAATTTGAATTCTTTGTATTGAAATGTTCGAGAGAGAGAGAGAGCTTATGAGGGGTTTTAGCAGAGATGGGAAAAACAAGGAGCCTAGGTGTGAGGTTTTTGGTGTCTTCTCCTATCCTCTGTATATTTGCTTAAATAACTTTTTTTACACTTTCAATTAAAGATGAAGAATAGAAGAAGAAGAAGGAGAAAAGTTACCTGGATGAGAAGATGAAGAACGGCGCAAGGATGAGACCGATTGTATGCGAAAAGATTATATGCAAAAGAGAGCACCTGAGACCGAAAAGCTACCCTGAGAAGAGATTATATGCGAAAGGAAAAAAGGAAATTTTTAAAGAAGAAGAACAGAAGAAGTAGAAGTACAAAGTACCTGGATGGATGAAGAAGAAGGAAGATGAACAGCGCAAGGGAAAGATAGCGAGAGTTTGGAAAATGTCTTGCAAAAAAAAAAACTGTAAGACATTTTACATAAAAGCATCCCATTTTACCCGTGGTTCTGAAAATGTTTTCCTTATGTAAAATATTTCAGGTAACCAAACATCGTAAAACCAGGAAAACATTTTTCCAGAAAAATGTTTTCCTGGCTGCCAAACGCACCCTTAGAGGGGGATTCCAAAACTATCATCAACAAATTTAATGGCAATCGAGAAGATGGATCTCATATTAGTGCCTATATTCATGATATAAGAACTCTTGCTTCAACTTTTGACAGTTTTGTCTTTTCACATGTTTTCAAAGAGCAAAACCAGGTGGCTCATTCTCTGGCTAAACATGGAATACGGACCCAAGCTGATAATTAGTGTTGGGTGGTAGAAGTACCTGAAGAAGTTCGTCATCTGGTGGATGGTGACCGGAGATGGGCGGTATAGTGAAGGTCTTGTTTAATCATCTTAGCTGTTTTTGTCTACTGGGTTGTGTGCTTCGGCCTTATTGGGTAGCTGAATATGGTTTTTTATTAATAATAAACCAGTCTTTTATTTAAAAAAGAAAGTAAAATCTAAAAAATATAGTTAAAATAAAATAATTATATTATATTATATAATTGTTACAAAGTTTTAATATAACGAAAAGACTTAATTAGTATAACAAAATATTTAAAATATGACTTAATATGATTGAACAAAAATTAAGATAAAGATAAATCACTGGACATACAATCTAGGAGCTATTTGGACCTCCAGAGGATTCTGCATTACGGTTGTGAATTCATGTTTTTCAGTCAAATCCACACCTTCTCCAAAGCACTTAAAATTGAAATGCCAGGCTAAGTTTGCCACAAAATACTTTAAGTGAAGCATTGCCAAACGATATGCCGGACACATCCTTTTCCCTACCCCAAATGGCATCATCTTAATCTCTTGTGTTCCACTAATATCAAAATCACCATTGTTTAAGAATCTCTCAGGCTTGAACTCCATTGGATTTTCCCATACATTCGGATTCCGACCCATTTCCACCACCCTAAAAATTACAATACTGTTCTTTGGAACTAAAAACCCACCCAAAACAACATCTTTTGTTACCGTATGTGGGATCAGAAAATGGCTAGGAGGATGACGCCTAAAACTTTCTAAGATAATGGCTCTAAGATATGGCATCTTCCTCAAATCTTCATCCTTAATCTCTACTTCCCCGTCTGAGACAACCCCTTTGATTTCATTGAATAACTTGTATTGAATATGTGGGTCCTTCACCAAATTAGCCATGATCCATTCTGGAGTTGTGGAAGTAGTATCAATGCCTCCAGTGAAGAACTCAGAGCACAATGTCACAATTTCCTTTCTTCAAGTTTTCTGTTTTCCTCTTTAAGTTGTAAATCAAACAAAGTGTCAACATAGGGAAGGAAAGGCTCATCCTTTTCATTTTTTCCTTCCCTCATCGCCTTTCTGGCTTTTATTAAAGGCACCATTAGTTTTTCCTGATCCTGTCGAAGCTGACGAAGCTTTTCCCATCGCTTGTGAAAGACAAATTTCCCCAAACTTGGAAACAGATTGAGTACTTTGAATTCGTCAAAGCTCAACTGTAGGCGTCGCTGCAGGTCCTTGATTTCTTGAATTTTCTTGTCTCAAAGCTTCTCACCAAAGCAAATAAAAGCGAACAAACTGTAGAGTGCATGTTGTATATGCTCTCTGATTTCAGTGTAATGATATTCATAAGATGATGAGTGAGACTTAAGGCGGTTGATGAGTGCATCCAAGGCCCATTTACGTGCACATGCAAAGGATTTTATCCGCGAAGTATGCAGGATATTATAGGTAAGATTACGGCGGAGCTGGAGCCATGTAGGGCTATAGAATGCCGAGGAGATGTTGTGTTGCTCACAGCTGAGGAACTTATCAGTGGCCATTGCTTGGGGACGGCCGGCAAAGATGACACTGTTATCAATCAAGGCTTGATAGGCAACAGAGTGATTGGCAATAACGATTAAGGGCTTTGAGCCTATATACAGGGTATAAATCGGACCATATCTTTCATGTAGGGAAAAAAAAAAGGGCCTTAACACGTGAGAAAGACTTGATAAGCATCCATAGAAGGTTGCCGAAGAATGGAATTGTGGGTGGGCCTGGGGGAAGCTGGTGACTTCTTTTCTTAGTATAACGATTGAGAGCAACAACAAAACGAGTAGTAAAAAAGATAAAGGTGATAAAGAGAGCGAAGAAACTAGCTTCCATTTCTCAAGAGGATTCACAAATCAATTGTTTTGAGCTTTAACAATTATCGGAGTGGACGGAGATTTATAAAGATGAAATTGCTTAAATCTTTTTGTCTTGGTTAGGGGTGTTAGTAGGGTGGGTTTCGCGGATCTCGCCCTACTTCACACAAAATTGGGTGAGGATGTGTACAGATTTTACGAGTGGTAGGGCGAGGATGAGAAAAAAAATTAGACTTATTGTGGGTGGTGGGGGCAGGTGTGGATATGTCATTGTACTTGCCTCGACCCCGCCTACTCCACATAGTATAATAAGCATGTTAAAAAAACCAAACATTTATAAAACTTTAATTTTGATAACAATACTCAACTTATATTCATGACTTATTTTTTTTAAATAGTGACAGTTGGAATAATATCACATATGTGGTGAGAGTCTAGAGGATAAATATTTCATACTTTTTTCATAAAATTTTTTTGTTTATATTTATTTAACTGATACTTATAAATATATTATATGAAATGGGTCGCGGGGTAGGTATAACGAGAATTAGGTGGGTCTGGGGACCTATTTGGGTAGTGGAGTAAAGATGGTTTTAATCTTGCGGGTCGCGAAGCGGGGATGATTTTAGATTTTGTACCCGCAGTAAGTCGCACGATGGGAATAGGATCCCCACACCATTAACATCCCTACTTCTTGTCTTAGCTTAGCAGAGAATTCATAAGAATTTATAGCGGCGTGACCAAGTGAAATTTTATGCAAATAGCCATGTTAGCTAACTTGCTTCTCATTTTAAATTCAAATTTGGCAGGGTTGGTAGGTGTTAAAGCATAAATAGACATGCAGATCAATATCTTCTTTCTATACACAATTACATATTTAGTGTTTTATTTTTTATACTTAAAAGGTTATTTAATCATTAGGTTAAATGAATAATTAGGCAGGGCAATAAAATTAATGAATAAAACTTTTATTAATTGTGATTGACATGAAACCATTGTGATTAGATTTCTTTATCTATATCTATATTTATCTATATATATCCATGGTTGTAAAAATTTCCTTATGTAGTATAACTAAGTTTTTTTTATTAAGTTGGTCTTACAATTAATTTAGAAAGGATTTTAAAATTGTTCATTTTAAAAAGTAATAAATATTACTATGAATGTATATTTATCTTTTTTTTATATATATATTTTTACATAAAATTTATTACAAAAACAATTTAAATCTAAGGATAGCATTAGAATTGTGGATTTGGGTACTCGTAGAAATCCTATATTTATATATTCGCTATAGATTCAAAGCATATGCGGATAAACACATTAGATATCAATTATTGGAATTTATTGATTACACTACAAGAAAAATAGGAATTAGCAATGCTAAAATTCATTATGAAATGTTGAATCATCATTATGAAAATTGTATCGTAAAGTTAAAAAGTCATTGCGGGGTTTTTGCTTATTCCTCTGTTGCCTAAAGTCGATGTAACAACTTTACAAATCACATTGTCATTTTTAATTATTATATATCGCAACAACTTTTTTCCCATTCATATATATTTTTTTTTCAACGGCTTAATTTATTTGTCTAAATATGTTTTAGTTATCAGATAGTTGGTTATGATATGTTTAACACAAGGATAATATTTTAATTACAAAAATTATTACTTAATAACAATACATTGGTTGTATAATAAAATTCGCAGTTGTGCATATTTAGATGCGAAATCTTTTACATAACACTATTGTAAAGGTTGTCGGATATTATTTTGTTATGTCATTTTGAGTGGTTGTATATTAAATTACTCAACGACTAAATGTTATTATCAAAAATTTATTTTAACAACAATAAATGTTGTTATCAAGTAACTTACACAATACTAATGTCGATACCTAATTTTGTCCCGGTGATTCAATTTCACACTTATTTAGATTTGATGTTATTGAGTAAGAAATTTATTTAGACGTCTTGAATACAATTGAACTAAATTAAATTTTTTATTTAATTTTAGAGTTAAAATTTAACAGCTTGAATTGAATTTTGTTGGTCAAGTTGAATTGCATATTGAATTATTCTTTTTAAAATAGATTTTTTTTGTTTTAATTAATTTTGAGATTAATTTTAAATTAATTCTTATTTAATTTGATTAAATTTCAAAATTTTGGCATAAGAGTGGTGATTATTTAAATATTTGTATATGATTATTTACTTTTGGTTCTAACTTTAATATTAAATATCTGTATATTATTTATACATATGGTAGTGTGTGAGCTTACGAGCCGATCCAATCAAAGCAACGATTCTAGGAGTCCTACAAAATAAAATCAAACTAATAAGCACAAAGGAGCTTAGTAAGTTCGACAAGTAAACTCATTTGCTATCGAATACCAAATTTCCAAAGGATGTTAAATTTTATTACGCCAGTAAGAGCATGCTAGGCACTAAGCCTAAATAACATCGACATTCAGCCTGCTAGGCACAAAGCTTGAATAACACCGGCACTAAGCCTGCTATGCACGAAACCTGAATAATATCGGCATTAAGCCTGCCAGGCACTAAGCCTGTATAACAATATACTTCAACACTTAAACATCATTCCAGAACAGGCTTTAAAGATTTAAATCACTAACAAGGAATTTAAATTAACTAAATATAAACATAAAATGAACTTACAGGACTAGTTTGTAGTAATCACAAAGCACAGGAATTACTCCGAAATCTTTCCTTTTCCATGATCGTCAACCCGTTCGTGATCTAAAACAATTGTTTCATTCAATTGAGTACTTCTAAACTTCAATTTAATCCATAATTCATTTATATGCAAAATTATCATTTTGCCTCTAACATTTTATCTTTTCACAATTTAGTCCTTAATCTTATAAATTGAAATCTAAGCATTTAATCCTCCATTCAAGCTAACCAAATTTATTAAGGACTTAGATCAACCCAAATAAACCATCATTTCATAAATTAATCATAATTTTTTTTACCATTTTTACAAATCGATCCCTAAATGCAAATTTCATCAAAAATCACTTTACAAAACTTGTTTATTTATCAACAAAGATTCATAACCTAACATTAAACATCAAGAATCATTCAAGACCATTCATGGCATAACCCTCAATCTTAAACAGTTTTACAAATTAATCATCGGGCTTGCTAGATTAAGCTACAGAAATATCAAAAACATAAAAATAATTGAAAACGGGGTTTGAAAACTCACCATGCAATTAAACAAAGCTTGACCGAACCAAGCATTCATCCATGACGTTCTTTCTCTTTAAAATAGGTTTTTAGGTGAAAAATAAAAGATGATAGACCTTATTTCTTTTCTTTTGATTTTAGTTTAATTACCTAATTACCATATTAACCTTTAAAAACTAACAAAATTGGAATAATACCATGCCATGCACATCTACTAACCTTATGAATGGTATAATTACCATTCAAGTCTATTAACTTCCATTTCCATAGTCATTTAGCCCTTTTAACTATTAGAACTCAACTTTCACACTTTTTATAATTTAGTTCTTTTTAATTAATTAACCATGCAAACACCAAAATTTCTTAATGAAATTTTAATACGACCTTAATAAAATTCTGTAGACACCAATTAACTAATAAAATAATAATTTACTTATCGTATTTGTGGTCTTGAAACCACTACTCCGATTTCATTGAAAATGAGCTATTGCACCATTGCTTGGGTACGACCAACAAATATGACACTGTTATCAATCAACGCTTGATGGGCAATGGAGTGACTGGCAATAACGATTAAAGGCTTTGAGCCTATATATAGGGTATAAATCGGACCATATCTTTCATGTATGGAAAGAAAAAAGGCCTTAACACATGAGAAAGGCTTGATAAGCAACCATAGAAGGTTGTCAAAGAATGGAATCGTGGATGTGACTGGAGGAAGCCAGTGACTTCTTTTCTTAGTATAACGATTGAAAGCAACAACAAAATGAATAGTAAAGAAGATGAAGGTGATAAAGAGAGAGAAGAAAAAAGCTCTCATTTCTCAAGAGGATTGACAAATCAACTGTTTTGAGCTTTAACAATTATTGGAGTGGGCGGAGATTTATAAAGATAAAATTGCTTAAATCTTCTCCTCCTGGTTAGGAGCGTCAGTGGGGCGGGTTTCATAGGGTCTCGCCCACTTCGCACCCAATTGGGTGAGGATGTGTACAAGTTTCGCGAGTGGTGGGGCGAGGATGGGAAAAAAATTAAACCCGTTGTAGGTGGTGGGGCAGGCATGGATATGACCTTGTACTTGCCCCGACCCCGCCTACACCACATAATATAATAAGCATATTAAAAAGACCAAACATTTATAAAACTTTAATTTTGATAACAATACTCAACTTACATTCATGACTTATTTTTTTTTAAATAGTGATAGTTGGAATAATATCACATATGTGGTGCGAGTTTGGACGACAGATATTTCATACTTTTTTCATAAAAAAATTTGTTTATATTTATTTAACTGATACTTATAAATATATTATATGAAATGGGTCGTGGGACAGGTATAGCAGGAATTAGGTTGGTCTGGGGACCTATTTGGGTAGTAAAGTAGGGATGGTTTTAGTCTTGCGGGTCACAAGGCAGGGATTATTTTGGGTTTTGTACCCGCAGCGGGTCGCAGGGCGAGGATGGAGTCCCCCACTCCTGCCCCACCCAATTGACATCCTTACTCCTAGTCTTAGCTTAGCATAGAATTCACAAGAAATTAAAGCGGGATGACAAAGTAAAATTTAATGCATATCGCTATGTTAGCAACTTGCTCTTCATTTTAAATTCAAATTTGGTAGGGTTGGCAGTTGTTAAAGCATAAATAGGCATGCAAATCAATATCCTCTTTTTATACCCAAATAAATATTTAGTGTTTTATTTTTTATACTTAAAGGTTATTAAATCATTAGGTTAAATGAATAATTAGGCATAATTAGGCAGGACAATAAAATTAGTGAATAAAACTTTTATTAATTGTGATTGACATGAACGATTGTGATTAGATTTCCTTATCTATATCTATATCTATCTATATATATATATCTATGGTTCTAAAAATTTTCTTATCTAGTATAATTAAGTTTTTTTATTAAGTTGGTGTTACAAGTAATTTAGAAAAGATTTTAAAATTGTTCATTTTAAAAAGTAACACATATTACTATGAGTGTATATTTGTCTTTTTTTTTTTATATTTTTACATAAAATTTATTACAAAAACAATTTAAATCTAAGGATAGCATTAGAATTGTGGATTTGGGTACCCGCAGATATCCAATGTTCATATATTCGCTATCGACTCAAAGCATATGCAGATAAGCACATCAGATATCAATTATTTGAATTTATTGATTACATTACAAGAAAAATAGGAATTAACAACGCTAAAATTCATTATGAAATGTTGAATCATCATTGTGAAAATTGTATCGCAAAGTTAAAAAGTCATTGCGGGGTTTTTGCTTATTCCCGTTGCCTAAAGTCGACGTAACAACTTTGCAAATCTAAACGTCATTTTTAATTATTATACATCGCAATAACATTTTTCCCATTCATATATAATTTTTTTTTTCAATGGCTTAATTTATTTGTCTAAATATGTTTTAGTTATCAGATAGTCGGTTATGATATGTTTAACACAAGGATAATATTTTAATTACAAAAGCTATTATGTAATAACAATACATTGGTTGTATAATAAAATTCACAGCTGTGTATATTTAGATGTTAAATCTTTTACAAAACACTATTGTAAAGGTTGTCGGATATTATTTTATTATGTCATTTTAATTGATTGTATATTAAATTACTTAACGACTAAATGTTATTGCCAAAAATTTATTTTAACAACAATAAAATGTTGTTAGCAAGTAGCTTACACAACACTAACGTAGATACCTAATTTTGTCCCAGGCGATTCGATTTCAAACTTGTTTAGATTTGATTTTAATGAATTAGAGATTTATTTAAACGCCTTGAATAAAATCCAGCTAAATTAAATTTTAAATTAATTTTAGAATTAAAATTTAACAGCTTGAATTGAATTTTGTTGGTCAAGTTAAATTGCATATTGAATAAAAAGTGTGGTATTTTTTTATCCTGTGTTGGCTTCTCTCGGTTCTCTTGGTTTTGTGGTCAATTATAGCAAGGTTGTGGGGTTTTACTTTCCTTTGAGTTCACATTTGATAGATTTCTTTTCTACTCTCTCCATCCTTTTCGCAAGTTCTCTTTCTTAGTCTTACTTTTTTAGCCGAACATAGTTCTTCTTTTTCCCTCTCTTTTCTTTATCTATTCTTGTGAATCAACTTTCTTCTTCTTCTCTCTATTCATTCTTTTTTCAAGTAGTCCTGTCATCATCTCTCATTTTTGGTTCTTGGCCGAACCTCTCTCTTCTCTCTTATTCTTTTTTTTCGGTTTCCTATTAGCTTGTGAACCGAATCTTTTCTTTCGATTATTTCCGAGGTGACCAAATTCTCTGCTTTCTGTTCCTCTCTGCTTCAGTTCTGTAAGCGTTCCTGAAATCGGTAGGTGTTTATATTCTTCACTTCTTTAATTAAACCTGTTCTCTCTTACTCTTTTCTTTGGGGGTCGAATGTTCTTCTTTTCATATCTTCTGTTGGCAATACTCGTTCCATCTCTGTAATAGGAGTCTTGTTGGGTTCTAGGTGCGTCGATGGAGTAAAGGAGTGCAGGGGATCTGGAAGCAATCAAGAGCCCTTCTTTCTTCGTTCATTAAGGTAATACGCTACCTTACTTTTGGGTATAGGCCGATTATGCTTATGATTTTGTAAATTGATGTGTATGGATTGAAGCCACTTTTATGAGCGATTTTAGTTAATAAGATCTGTTGTAATACATATATTCGACAAGGGCGTGTGAACAGTTCCGGTCAGCGATTGTAGAGGATTAAGTCAAACTTTATCAGACAAGGTAAGAAGGATTGAAGATTTGGGGTTTAGTGTTGGTAAACCTTAACGTATATTGACTTTAGACCTTGAATGAATGTAGGCTTGGAGCGGTGGATTGTTCACTCGGCTTCATAAATAGGTGTGTACTAACACCGTTTAAACTGTAGATCAGCAAAAAGTCGAAAAGCCAAAAGGTTGGGCTTTGAGGTCACATGAGCGTGCGAACACTCGTGTGGTGGAACTGAGCCCACGAACACGGGCTTAAGACTGTAGAGGCTGCCATGAGCTTTCTCATGAGCTTAGGCCGTTATGGGCCAAAATGGGCCATGTGGGCCCAATAGACTCGTGGGCCCCAAACGGATAAAAACTTACGTTTTGTGATAAATAATGGGCTGGGCTGTGTAGTTGCATGACCGTGGCTAATTCTGGGTCAGATGGGCCACACAAGCGTGTGGGCCCACTTGGGCTGCATATTGGGCCTTAGGCCCAATTGCACTGTTATGACTGTTTAGGGTACACGAGACGACTGGAGACTTCCCATTAGGTCGGTAAGCGGGTCTATACCCTAATTCGATGAAAATGACTAAACTACCCTTGGAGGGTAAAATAACTGAATTACACCTAGAGGTAAAATGACCATAATACCCCTATAGGGTATAATGACTGTTATGCCTTATATGATTGTTGATTGATTAAGCATGCCTTGTGATATTTATGTGTTTTGCATACATGCACGACATACTGCATAGGTTGGGATATTATTATGGAGGAGGTACTGATATGTTAGGGTCACACGGGTTGCACGAGATGACTGTGGATCCACTAAAGGCTTTGTGCCGTTACCGAAGGCTTTGTGCCGTTATTATAGGCTTTGTGCCGTTACCGAAGGCTTTGTGCTGTTATTATAGGCTTTGTGTCGTTACCGAAGGCTTTATGCTATTATTATAGGCTTTGTGCTGTTATTATAGGCTTTGTGCTGTTACCGAAGACTTTGTGCCATTATTATAGGCTTTGTACAGTTACCGAAGGCTTTGTGCCGTTATTATAAGCTTTCTGTCGTTACTAAGGGCTTTGTGCCGTATTTGAAGGCCTTGTGCCATTTTTGATGGTTGAAAGCCACTTATTTATGTGGCAGCTTTGCTGCGATTCTAGTTTGTGCCGCAACCGGTGTTAATTCTTAGTGTGTTGGTTGGGTGGGTCGATTTTATCCCCACAGTAAGTGCAGGGTTGGATGGGGGTACATGCATCATGCATTATTTGTAACACTCCTAGACCCGTATCCGTTGCCGGAATAGGTCACAAGGTATTACAAACCCAACTCAACCTTTGAACATATCACATACATATAAAAGAGCACTTAAAATATAATACACATCTCATTAAAATTTCCTTTAATTCAATTTACATCTTAACAATAAACATAAATATAATCATATATTACAAATGTTAAAAATATCTGTATCTCATTCTAGTAAATTTTCTATTCGATCATCATGACATGGAATTTATAAATTAATCACTCATAATATGTTTTGATGCTAAAATAATATTAACATATGCGCAAATATGATCAAAGTCCCATAAACCATTCTACTTTCATACTAATAAAGAAATTACTATTTATTTGGTCAATTGACACTTCTTTAACTGAAAACAAGCAAGCATATGACTACTTCACCTTTAATTCGAAAATCATCATGTAACCAATATGCTATCTAAAAAAAAAAATACAATTGTTTACTATAATTTGCATTAACTTTTCAACTAATACATTTGACTAAGTCCCCACAAATAATTCAATCTTTCTCTAATAGTATTAATATAAGATATATACACCTACTCAAAAACATGTACAACCATTTATATCATTTAATGATTACTTCATATAAGCACCAATCTAGCTATTAATATTAACAAAAGGACTTACAAGCATACCATTTGTACAAAATAGATCCTAACCATAATCGAATCATTCCAAGGTTAAAGACATCCACATTTCAAAACATACAATAAGTAGCCATACTTAACTATCATACCGTAAACATTTTGAATTCACACAATTAGATAATAAGACATTTTCGCATGGCATATTTTATACATATCATCCAAAATATGACATTCCAACCTTGTCTAACCTATACATGCCGTAGGTTCAAGTTTAATTAGATACTACCGAAACAAAAGATAGTGTGATGAGGCTTCTGTAGGTTCCCGAGCTTGTAGCTAGATCCAAAAATCTATTAAACAAAGAAAGTAATCGCTGAAGTAAGTCTTCAAAACTTAATAAGTCATTAGCTAAAATAATCAAACTACTAATAATTGATTTCGAATAGTAAAATAACCAATCAAAATTATATCATACTCGAATGTTAATAAGTTAAATACTTAACCTTTGCTTCTTTATACATATATTCAAATACCATCTTCAATAAGAACCATTCTTTACACATATGCCCAAATATGTATACCAAAAGTAACGATTATATCATTATAAGTCCATATGATATTCGAATGGTTAACTACTTAACATTCAATACTAAATTACAATAATTCAACCCTTCATTCCAATCATACAATATTTAACTATCTTTTAGCAAAATATACCTTCATGGCCGAATATACACATGTATATATAACATGATTAATCAACTTACATTCCATTTGAAATCTTATAGGCAAAATTTGAAATTTAATCACCGGCACTAAGCCTGCTAGGCACAAAGCCTGATTAAATTCACTGGCACTGAGCCTGCTAGGCACAAAGCCTGATTAAATTCACCGGCACTAAGCCTACTAGGCACAAAGCCTGATTAAATTCACCTGCACTGAGCCTGCTAGGCACAAAGCCTGATTAAAATTTTCAAAATTTGAAAATCCACACTCCCACATTTAAAATATTAGCAATTATATCCTTAACTGCCGAATACAAAATTCTCCTATACTTAAGACTATTACAAATCCATTTCATGCCCATCTTCCACACAATTTCCATCATCACCAACTACCAACATATTTTTACTAATACATTTCATCAATTCATATCACTAGTAGAAAGTTTTACATCTCATAACGAGAGCAACCAGCTTTCTAAATTTACAATCAGCAACCATCCTTGAAACATTAAAATTATTATAAAAAACAAATAACTTCTCAAACCACTTTCGACAAGTCTCTATTGAAACATTGAATCATTATCCATCCTAATAATCCCTATTCCGCAATATTTAGATTAAAATCTTATAAATTCAATTTAGTGCATAAATTATAATCATATTAAACATTTGGTGCATATAAAAGCTTAATGACTTACCTCGAATGTTAACGAACAGTAATTTCAACTACTCGGTTATTTTAGCTTTTCCCCGATCCGAATTTGATTTCTTTTCTTCTTGAGCTTTAAATTTGCAAATAAAATCCATTCAAACTAAATTTTTATTCAATTAAATCCAAATGTACATAACTAAACAAATTACCATTTTACCCTTTTTACTTTATACAATCGGCATTTCAATCCCATTACACAAAACATCAATTTAATCATAATTTACCTACATTAAATTAAAGCCGAACATTCCAACACCAATGCAAGCCCTCCCATTTAACTCATTCCATAATCTAGTCCCCCTTTTAAATTAAATTTCATGAATTTCACAAATTCACCCTTATTTTACAACTCACCTAAAACTCAATGCAATTCTCTAGAAATCTAACACAAAACCTTCATTTTCTAACATCATCCACAACCAATTTAAAAGAAATCTTCCATGGCCGAATACCATAGTGCACATACATTCCAAAATTAATACATGGGCTATGGTATATCTTAGCAACAAGCTCAAAAATACACTTTTTACCAAATTATACACAAAACTTACCTTGAATTTTAACCTCCAAGTGACCGAACATGCGAGAGCTTTTCCCTTTTATTTTTCTTTAAGTTTCGGCAATGTAGAGAAGAACATGTAATTCCCTTGTTCTTTTCACCCTTTTATTCTTTTATTATTATTGTTTCTTATTTTAACATAAATTAAATTTCATAACTGTCGAAACCATTTTTTTAAGGGGTTTGAAAAACGGGGTTCGACTTTAAAAAAAGAAAATGGGAGTCGCCACCAACCTTTTTAGGTGTGATTGGATCACCTTATAAAAACATTTTGGTCTACGAATTTTAGAAAATAGGTTTGGGAGTCGGTTACGTATGAGGAAGGATTAGCACCCTCGTAACGCCCAAAATTGGTACCAATTGATTAGTTTTCTGTCCTAATGTCGAAACTTTGAAAAGATTTAAAAGTATGATCCCTTTTTAAAATATGAGCAATTTGAATTAAAACTCGAGATTCTTTTGTTCCGAAAGAATACAAACATCACATCCAGCATGTTAGGACACAATGTTTTTAAATCCTCGTAACTAAAATCATCTCGTAATTTAGAAAATTTATTTAAAAGGGTATTTTTGGTATTTAGACAAACGAGAAATCGCAACCCAGCATGTTAGGGCACTATTTCCCAATTTTTTAAATACAAAAATATTGCCTTGTTTTAAAGAATGCTTTTGGGAAAGATATTTTTTTTAGAAAATGATGCAAGCAAAATATGATATTAATACATTGCAAGATATCCAAACCAAATAATATAAATTACATAAAGCACATTAACATTTCAAGCAGATAAAAAAAATGATAAATAACATATATGATAAAATTATTAAGCTAAAACAATGACAAGCAAAGTACATAATAAAGTGCAAAATTAAAATAAACCATAACGGAATAAAAATGCTTTATATACAAAGCATAAATAAAAAAAATGAATTTTAAAATCATATACAAAAATAATGAATGAAAAGATTTGAAAGGATTTAAAAATAGGATCCTTTTTTATTAATTTAAATTGAAAATCGAGATTCCTTAGCTCTGAAAGAATACGAATATCATATCCAGCATGATAGGACACGATATTCTTAAACTCTCGTAGCTGAAATTATCTCGTGATTTACAAAATCTATTTAGCAGGATACTTTAGGCATTTACACAAACGGGAAATCGCAACCCAGCATGTTAGGGCACTATTTCTCGAATTCCTAAATACGAAAAATATTGCCTCATTTTTTTAAAACTCTTTTGGGTTAAATGAAATATAACTTTTTAAAACAATGATTTGAGTAAAATTTAAAAAATAATTTACTAAGAGTAATACTAAAAAAAATTATTTAAAAAAATGAAATGGTTTGATATGATACTAAAATTATTAAAAAAATAAAATATAAAAAAATAAAATCAGGGAGACATGGATTAAATCAAAATAAAAAAGGTTGAAAAACGAGAACAAAGAATAAAATAAGAACAAACCACAGAAAATAAGAACGTAAGAGGGAGAGAAATTTGAGTGAAATCTCTCAAGAATGTTTATTGCTTTCCCAAAACTCAAGTGTCCTTTACAATGAAGGAGAGGCCTCTATTTATAGTTGAGCCTCCTCAAATCCAACGGTACAGATCAATTACATCAACGGTTAAGATTAAAGGGTATCTACAAATTAAATCTCCAAGAGTACAAAATCATATCTTCTAAGATTGCATATCATATCTAAGATTGCAATCATATCTAAGATTGTATCATATCTAAGATTGCATATCATATCTAAGATTGCATATCCTTGAAGATTATATTTCCATATGAGTCAAGCTTGTAGATGGACCTTAAATCTTTTCAAGTAATGGGCCATTCCGATCGGGCTAAATTATATTTGTAATTCTGGACTGGACTTGGACTTCGTTGTTTTTTTTTTTTAGGTTTATTATTTTTGTGTTTGGACTTATTTTTGGGCCCGGGCAAAATTGAGTGTCTACAATAACATTATTACAAAATACATATAATATCATATACTTACCCCCACTGCCGTACACTAATTTCAACAAATGGCTTATTTGCCATTTAACACCCTAATATTAAAGAAACATGACACTTAAGAATTTTCATGATAGTATGCACATAATTTATTTGATGCAATTTAATCCTTTTTTAGTAATTAAGCACCCAAACTCCAAATTTAAACACAAAACTTTAACACATCAAAGTTCACATATTCAAAACACAGAAAAATAATATTTGAATATTTTTCGACTCGGATTTGTGGTCCCAAAACCACTGTTTCAACTAGGGTCAAATTCGGGCTGTCACATTATTCATTCTGATTCTGTTGCTGTATTGGGCTAAGGCCCACATGTATTCTATTTTTGAATCTATAACGGGCTAAGGCTTACATGATATTGTGACTGTTATGGGCTGAGGCCAACTGTTACCACAGTGGGCTTAGGCCCATACTGCTTCTGTGTTCCATATATTTGACTGTCTATTTTTTTTTCATATTAGGGGATTACATACTGTAACACCCCAAACCCGACCCAGACACTATGCCTGAATCCAGCACATCACATTGAAGTGTTTTTGCGAAAACCTTTTTTTCATTGAAAACCCTTCTTAAGAAAAAGTTAAGTAAAATCCTTATTTGTATTTCTTTTCAAAATGAGGTGTATTTAAAAGCTATTTCTTATTATAAATTACTAATTACTTGGAAAATATTTACTGCGGAAGCTTAATTTAAAAAAAAAAAACAACCATAAATTTTAGATAATCTTGAAAAGTGGATGAAGCAACTAAATCCATGTTTTGTTTCTAAGTATAAAACATAATAACAACAATGAAATAAAAACCAGAGATAGTGCCTTATTACAATCCGAACTAAAATAATTTCAAAATACTAGGAATTCTAAAGAAAATCTCAATAATAATATCTTGCTAGCTGGCCACCTCTAAGTCCCACCATCCGTCGAACCGCCTACTGAGGGTCACCTAAAAATATTAAAAGAGGGGAATGAGTTTCGAAACTCAGTGTGTACAACCCTCAACAAACAATAGCATGCATTAATCAAATCATTTTGGGCCTGAGCCCAATACAAGTACGGTGGCCCTTGGCCTTAATAGGGTCTTAGCCCATATCGGTTTCTACATAGCACATTTAACTGGGCTGAAGCCCATTTCAACATCAGATCACAGTTCATGTATGTAATGCTTATATCCCATCATCTTGTACACCCTCTTCCAACCCATAATCCTGTGGGGAGATACTTGACCCACCCGTCCTTATTACAACCCGATGTGGAACGAATGCGGTCCACTTAACGGTGCAACATAGCTGCTTATATATGGTGTAGTACCAGTTACAACACTACTTAACGGTGCAGCAAAGCTGCTCGGTGGGTTAAAGCCTTACGGTGGATCCACAGTCGTCAAGCGACCGTGCAACCCTCAATTACACTTCCTCCATTCAAAATCCCAGCCCATATGCAATATTTTAATGCATGAATGCAGCAAATAACATGTAACATGCATTAATCATACTCATACACATAGGGGTATTTTGGTAATTCTACTTTACAAGGGTATTTCAGTAATTTTACCCTATAAGGGTGTTTTAGTAGTTTTACCCTATGGGGGTATTTTGGTAATTCTTAATAGTATGGGTTTTAATTATGAACTTTGGCCCGTCAACAAGTCCTCGTTGGTCAAAATGAAAAGACACTATGCACCAGGTAGGATTCAAGAGAAGAGGAGGTGGGTCATCAAGACCGCTTAAGTACCAAGCTCCCCCTAGATCCAATCCTAGACATGTATATGCTTATTTCCACACCTTAACTGCATGACTTGCCCATGAACTTGCTTTATAATTATTGAAATTTTATGAGTATTTGAGAAATCATTAGGAACTAGGCCTACAAGTCCACTATAAAACCCTAGTGAGCCCACTTACTTACCTATATCATTTAGCCCATCAGACCCAATCACCTACATATATGGCCCTTTAGGCCTAATCACACAAATATGACCCATTAGGCCCAATCTTATACAGATTCATGCAACTATATGCTCATTTCATCACTTAGTAACAAATTATCAGTTTTGTCTATTAGGGGCCCTATGGCCCATGGGGCCTATTTGGCCCATCCTGGCCCGATTGGCCAATACACGACCCAAGTCCATGAGATTGCTCATGGGGTTTCTTGTAACCTATAGGTTTCCCTCTCACGAGTGTTCATGAACTCGCAAGACTACTGTAGCCAACTTTCGGCTTTTCGGTATTTCGGGATTTTACCGACGTGATGTGTGTGTATAGTGTATGTACACACCTGGCAATAAAGCGTGCCGTAATTCCTTTAGTCACGACCCTTGATTGGCACTTCTTAAATAGTCTTTTCCTTTAATCACTAATCACGAACACTTCTAGATCTGCACTTACAAAACCCGAAACACCTAAGGAGCAATTCGGCAAGGATCTGACCTGAGATTCGATACTAATTCCTTACCAAAACCGATTAGGAAGAGTGAGGGAGAGGAGTAATCGGTATTAACAATAGTAATCGAAAAAGAAATAAGGTACTTACACCAATAGAGTAATCGGCCCAGGGACTTTTCGGCTTTTCGACTTTTAAACTAATATAGTGAATAAGGTTTATTCGGCACAAATTAAAGAAGAAGAGTAGAAGAAGGATTCGGCTAAACCAAGGGTAAATCTAGGAGAATTTAAGAAGAAAAAGAAGAAAATTTAGCAAGTGAGGGAAAAAAATTTAGACTAACAAAAATTGGGGAGGTGAAAGAATGAAAATCGACATCACAAAGAAAAAGAAAAAGAAAAAGATGAGGGATTCGGCATTAATTAGGACCTCAAATTCAGCACACATATATATAGCCTATAGCAGAAAATTAGCTACCCCTAAAGTCCCAATTGGCTCCACCTCTTCCCTATCTCATCTCCTCGTTTTTCCCCCTGATAACTCCCCAATCCTTTTCCTAAATTTTCTCTTCTGATCACTCTCCTTAGAGTCCATCATCACACCACTTCCAACCTTCTAGAAGGCCAAAATTAAAGTCCTAAAAAATACTAAGCTAGGATTCGAACCTAGGATCTCCTTGTTAGCCCATAACGCCGCCTTCCTATACCCTAAGTGGCGTCTCTTAGCCACTCCACCACAAGGCTCTTTGATGCCATTTTTCCTTATTTTTATTTAAAAGCCCAACTACTCATCGCCTTGGTTCTTTTAATAATTAATTAAAAATTACTTCACCTTAAAGCTTGGACTCAAAACTTAATCAAGGGACTACTAACACATACATAACGCTTGGTTAAAATATTAAGCTCACATTTCACTTCAAAATCGAAAAAGAAAGGTTCGAGATTTTTGGGACGTTACATATAAACTCACCCTATTTTTAATTATGTAGATAATCGAAAGCCTTAGGCCGATCGGTGTTGCGAGGGACTCGGAGGTGGCCACACGACTGCTCTTGCTTTTACATTCGACTTTTATTTACTATTAATTTCAATTTGGGTATTATTCTTGTAATAAGGCCTCTTTAATTTTTAACTGTTACTTTGGGCTTTTACTTTAATTCGTATCTGGTAGTAGTAGGACACGGGTTTTCAAATGAGTAATGCTTTTCAAAATATCACGTTTTTGTAATTTACCTTAAAAGCTTCAGCAACAAACATTGATTTTAAAGTGCAACAACATTTGAATTTGATTAAAAAATTTTCAATTAAGTCGTAATAAGGTTTTCAAACGGGTTTTATCAACAAGAATGAGTTTTCAAAAAGATACTCCAATGTGACACCGCCAGATTTGACCCTAACGTCTAGGCCGGGTTTGGGGGTGTTACAGATGCTATCCACGAAGTGTGCTGGATATTATAAGTAAGATTATGACGGGGCCAGAGCCATGTAGGGCTATAGAATACCGAGGAGATGTTGTGTTGATAACAGCTGAGGAACTTACTAGTGGCCATTGCTTGGGGACGGTCAGCAAAAATGACACTGTTATTAATCAAGGATTGATGGGCAAGGTAGTGATTGACAATAACGATTAAGGGCTTTGAGCTTATATACATAGCACAATGTCATAATTTCTTTTTCTTCAAGTTTTCTGCTTTCCTCTTTAAGTTGTAAATAAAAAAAAGTGTTAACAGAGGGAAGGAAAGGCTTATCCTTTTCATTTTTTCCTTCTCTTATCGCCTTTCTAGCTTTAATTAAAGGTACCATTAGTTTTTCCTGATCCTGCCGAAGCTGACGGAGGTTTTCCCGTTGCTTGTAAATGACAAATTTCCTCAAACTTGAAAACTGATTGAGTACTTTGAATTCATCAAAGCTCAAATGTAGGTGTCACTGCAGGTCATTGATATCTTGAATTTTTTTGTCTTCAAACTTATCACCAAAGGAAATAAAAACGAAGAAACTGTAGAGTGTATGCTGTATATGCTCTTTGATTTCAGTGTGATGATATTCATTAGATGATTAGTGAGACTTAAAGCGGGTGATTAGTACATCCGAGGCCTATTTACGTGCACATGCAAAGGATTTTATCCGTAAAGTATGCAGCATATTGATACTCGCGATATTAAGTAATAAAATTTATAAAAAAAGCTAATCACACCAAAAACTATCTAATATCACGATTTAAAGGCAAGCGCACCTATCGAACAGTAGTATAGTTTAGCGATAAGACCGAGTTATCGTACCCAAGGGGACCAAAAGTACTAGTACTTACTTCCTTTCTATTATCTAGCCTAAAAATAAAAGAAGGTTGTATGAAAATAATTCTAAAACTAACTAAAAGTGCACAAAAAGTAAATTGGAGAAAACTTTCGGGAAAAGCTGATTGATATGAGCAATACTCAAGGGAGAATCCACCTAGACTTCACTTGTTATTAACTTCTTAAACTAGACGATTTCTTCACTTGACTTGATCCGTAGAGATCCCTAACCTATGTTAATACCTCTGTCGAGGATAAGAACAACTAATCCTAGGTGGTTAACTAAAGTTTCTTTATTAATTAACACCCCTAGGTTGCATTAATTCGATCTATGATCCCCCTATTAGGTTTGACCCTAATCCGGTAGATTTATGTAGCCCTATGTCTAGGGTTGCATACAACTCCGCTTAATTATTGTAGATCTACTCTTAAAACAGAGACTTTTGCTCCTCTGCCTAAGCACATCAGTTTCTTGAAGTAATACCTAGGATTATTAAATCAAGAATGAAGAACACATAATTAAGAACAATTCAAGTATTTAGCATATAATTAAAGAATAAATAATAACAAGATCTGTCTTAGGTTTCATCCCCCTCAAGTATTTGAGAGGTTTAGTTCATAATTAATAAGGAAAAAATCTCAGAAGAAATAAGATACAAAACATAAAGAACCCAAAAACCCTTGAAGGAATTTAGGGAGATTCTCTGTTTTGATGTAGAATTCTGACTTCTGGGATGAATCAATCGACTTCTCTTAGAGTAATTCCTTGCTTTCACTCCTTGTGTTGGCAGAAATATGGCACTCCTTTTGGGGAGAAAAGAGTACACCCTTAGAGTTGCCTCCTAGGGTCTTTATATAGAGCTTTGGGATGCCTTTCTTAGCCTCTAAGTATCCAAATCCGAGTGAAATTGCACTTCCTTATAACAGGGACATGCCCGTGTGCCACGCCCGTATGGTTTTGATAAGGGCTGTGTTCGGGCTTGTTGAGGTGGCACGGCCGTGTAGCCTAGCCGTGCTTGTCAGGGCTGGGTCGTGTTGGACCTCATATGGCACGGTCGTGTGCCACGGCCGTGTGGTGATTCCTTGGGCCGTGTCGTTTCCACACTTTGGCCCATTTTCTTCGTTTTCAGTCTGTTTTTCATTCTTTTCTCTTCCCTATGCTCTCCTGAGTATAAGATATGAAAAAGAAAGATTAAGAGCACCAATTCTCTCAAAATTGATAATAATTCATCCAAAATATAGGCTAAACATGAGGTAAAAATATGTATAATTTAGTGTTTATCAAATACCCCCACACTTAAGCCTTTGCTTGTCCTCAAGCAAAATCTCAATCCCTAATAAAGAATCATTCTTCTCAACTTACAATCTTTATCAATAATGTTTCAAACAAATCCACAGGTAATCATACAATGATAATTCAATCAGAAGAACATTAAAGATTCAATTACTCTAAGTTGAGAATTTTAGCATTGAAACATAAGTTTTCTCCATTTTCCTAAGTAATTATCTCTCTATCTTAATTAAAAGGAGTTGACATCCTCACTAAAGATTCACTCTATCCACTCGAAATGTTTAGGGTTCAAGAACTAAAAACTCTCTAGTCAACCTGAAAAGCTATTACCATAGGCTTGCAAGAGACTCACATCTCCACCACCATAGATTGATATGATACATCGATCAAAAGGTCTTTCAATGGTTGTAATGGGGCTTAGTTAGGGGTGTTGTCACAGGCTGCAACAGAGGGATAGAATCGAGATTGAACTTGAAAAATTATCTAGCTAGAAAAATCTCTATCACTGGAACATATTTCTCGAGCTAATTCTTATGATAACATCATTTTCGCCTTGGTAGCCTCAAAATAAAAATATGCAAAAACTATTTGAACTATTGTAGATTACAACTAAATTAATACATACATTTTTTTAAGAACAATTCAAGTATAATACAAAAAATTGAATAAAACTTTACAATCTGGAAAAAAGAATAAAGCTAGATGAAAATTTCAACTCAAATCTCGACAAAAATAGGCGTCAAAATAATTGAATGGAATTTAACAAAAAAAATGGGTGAAAGGTTAATATTAAAGGTAAGTCAAAGAAAAGGTTGTTAGGCTCAATGGGGTTCACTAGGGGTTAATTTATGGAGGTAGGCTTTTGTGGAGTAAGTGGGTTAAATCCTAGGTGCCTTTATCATTTCGGTATATCAAATGAATGATGTGGTCTCGACATGTATAATCGAAGCAAGTTCTAGAATAACAAATCAGTATTGACTCACTCAAAGCAATAATAAAAGTGAGCACGAAAGAATGTATGCTCAAAAGGATAAAAAATCTCACCAAAATTATGGCTTTTGATGTCAACCCTGCGAATTTCAAATCTCAAGATAACACTTAGAATTAAGGAAAATAACTTATGCAAAAAAATGGGGTTTTCAAAAATTTCAACTTATCATACTTGATTCCCTAATGTTTTAAAGTTTGAATAATCAAAGTGCAAGCACCTATGTCTTAATTCTCAACTTATCAATAGAAATTATAAGTCAATCAGAATATATTCCTAATAGGAGATTGAAGATAATGCAAAGAGTGAAAGTGAGAATTTGAGAACAATGCAAAATGTTAGTGAAAAAAAAGTTCAGGGATTTCAAAGAGAGTGTAAAGACTGAAAATAGATTTCCCCCCCACACTTAAGATGTACATTGCCCTCAATGTACAAAGATAACATTAGTAGCAATAAAAGCACAACATCATAAGATAGGGAAGGGCATGAAACTCCCTGAATTTTGGATGAATTTGTGAGATAGAGATTGGAATTGGAAGAGTCGGCAGTTGTGGCAGGGTGTTCCCATTTCTATATAGATATGAGCCGTAAGGCTCCTTCGAAACTGCGAAAGTATTTATTAGTCGTGGGAAATTTAGATTAAGAGAGATTACTCGTTAGGGGTTGGCTGATATGAAAAAGAAATAAAATAAAATAAATTTATAAAATTACTAATATTCAAATAATGAAAAATGATAAAATGAACTAAAAATTAAAAAAAAAAGTAAAAGTAAAAAGGAAAATAAAGTTAGAAGAAAGGTGAAAATAGGGATCAGTGTTAAAATAAAAGTTAAGATGAAAATAAAGTTAAGAGGAATAGAAGTCTCTAATCCTCAGATGGATCACGCGGTGGCAGTGGTGAAGTGATGTGACGGTGCTGGCATATCTACTGTAGTGTGACGTCGATATGGTCGAAGCGCTGGAAGCATTGCTGCTCAAATCAGGATAGGCATTTAGATATGTCAGCATAGGTGGCTGCTGCATGAGATGGACGGCGAGGGGGTGGTGGCTCTGTAGGTGCATCCTCCTCCTATGGTGGTGGTGGGACATCATCAGGAATGTCCTCAGGATCCTCGCTCTCCTAGATGAGGCGATACTGAAAGGGGCTGCCTCCTGGCCTTCGCTCGATCATCCTCATGTGAAGCATGGTCTGAATGCCCTGTGGGGACATCTGGCCCACCAAAGTATATGAGGATGTCTGTGCTGCGGTATTGAATAGGCCGAAATAGTGGCCTAATCTTGTAATGTATGGGCTCATAGAAACTACGCCATTGCGGTGCCTCTCTATCTGATACTGGATTGCATGGGCAATGAAGTAAGCTAAGTCGATGACATGTGCGTTCGCCGTGCACCATAGGAAGTAGGCGTCGTGGGTACGGATGACCCCTGTGCTCTCTCCCCTGCCTGTTAGTGTGTGTGCAAGAAGAGAATGTGGATACCTCAGGGCCGGGATAAGCTTAGTCGCTTTAGAGCGACTAGGGTCGTATGTTAATGACGGAGGGACTAGGGCCTCCCAACACCTAGATGGTGCTAAATGAATGTGGCGGTGAAGCGTGGAGAGGTCCTCCTCTTTCATAATTACTCGGTATAGAGACCGAGAGCTATGCCGAATTCTGGGACACTAAGCTGTCACACGAGACCTCCCAAACGGAACTGGACTGTTCCTGGATCATCGTATCTGTTCATCACGGTCTGGAGGTGAAATGTGGAGTAGAACTCGAGTGTGAGTTCCAAGTATGTGGGTTCCACGATCTCGAAAAATTGCTCCCATGGATCGGTCATCAATAGGGCCCTGACCTCGTCCACTAGGTGTATTTGCTCGAGGGCGGCCCAATCTATGCATCGGCCAGTGGTTAGAATGCAAGCTCGAAGTATTTCATATCGCTCCTCCTGGGAGGCTTCCAAAAAATGAAGGAAAAGATGGCGGTTTTCAACAATGGGTCGCGAGGACGAACCACCGGGTCCCTTGTTTTTCTTTAAAGCGGGGACGGAAGCTTTTTTACTGCGCAATGATGACATGATGCCTAAAAACAAAATAATAAACATTAGTCCTAAAGATTGAAATTAAATTGAATCAGAAATTATATATAAATAATAAATATGTAGATTAGAATAAAATGGGGACTAACCTAAATAATATAGATTATCCATCCTAATGTGATAAGTAGGCAATATGAGTATGTATTTATACTAAATGCATAAGAAAAATGGCAATCAAGTGTGATGTTAAGTGGCGTGCAATTATGAAATGTTTTATACTATTCTAGATTATTCATCCTAGTGTAACTAATTCCGTGCTTGAATTAATTCTAAATCTAAATATAATCATAATAAAAATAAATAAAATAGATTAGTAAAATTAAAGAGAAAAATAAGGAAAATAGAACCAAATGGGAGATGTGCACGGTCATGGGGGAGGTTCCAAAATGTCGTGGGGAGCTTTGCACGGGCATGAGATAGTCTTTTACGAGCGTGGTGGTGCTTTGAGGGTCGGTGGCAGCTTTAATGGTGGTTTGGAAAGAGTTTGGGTGAGAGGATTTAGGGTTTGAGTGAAGGAGAAGGTGAATAGTGATCCTTTATTTATAGTTTTTGGGTCACACGGGCATGGAACATGCCTGTGTAACTCAGGTTTTAGCCATATGATTCGAAATTCGGTGGTTTTAGTGCGCCTAGTTCGAAGTACACGCCCGTGTTGGCCATCTCGCACGGCCGTTTGTGATCTTGTTCACTTTTCACACGTCTGTGTGAGCGGTCACACGGCCGTTTGCGATCAATTCTTCGTTAATCACACCGTCGTGTAGGTCGTCACACGGCCGTGTCTAAATTGACAGTGTTGGCCACGGTCTGGGGACATGGGCGTGTGGTTTTGTGTAAGCCTGTGTCTAAGTTGAAAGGTTGCCACAGCCATGTCACACGGCTGTATCGATTTGTCGGTAGCCCGTGTTTTTGCGAAAATTTGTACTTTGTTTACACACGGCCTGGGTGCACGACCGTGTCTCTGCTTTAAGTGTTCACATGGCCTTGGACATACCCGTGGGCATGGCCGTGTGGTTCTAAATTTCTGTATTTAAAAGGGTTAGTTGATGCAGAAAAATACTAAAATCAAAAATAAAGGAGAAGTTACTAAGTTAGTGCTCGGGTTGCCTCCCGAGAAGCACTTATTTAGAGTCTAAGCTCGAATCTACCTGGATGTATCACGAAGGGATTTCGTGGTGCGAAGCTCCTCCCTGCTATTTTTAAAATTCTCACCTTTATAGTGTTTAAGCCTATGTCCGTTTACCTTGAACGTACCGTGGTTGGGGTGAGTTACCTCAATTGTGCCGTATAGAAAGATAGTTTGAACAGTGAATGGACCTGACCACCTTGACTTGAGTTTTTCAGGAAATAGTCTCAGCCTTGAGTTGTAGAGTAAGACAAGATCACCTATTTTGAATTGCTTAGTTTGTTTCAGTCGTTTGTCATGACTTTGCTTTATGGCTTCCTTATATAGCCGTGAGCTTTCGTAGGCATTGCAACGCCATTCATCTAGTTCATTTAACTGCATTAATCTTTTCTCACCTGCAAGCTTAAAATCAAGGTTTAAAAATTTGATAGCCCAAAATGCTTTATGTTCAAGTTCAAATGGCAGATGACAACTTTTTTCGTAGACAAGTTTATAGGGAGATGTACCTATGGGTGTTTTAAAAGCAGTTCTATAGGCCCATAAAGCATCGTCTATCTTTCTTGACCAATCTTTTCTATTTGTTTCTATTGTTTTCTTTAAGATGCATTTTAGTTCCCTATTTGTCACTTCGACTTGGCCACTGGTTTATGGATGATAAGGGGTAGCTGTTCTATGGTGTACCCCATACCTTTTTAAAACCTTTTCAAATTGGGCATTGCAAAAATGGTGCCCCTATCACTAATAATTATCCTAGGTGTTCCAAATCGAGAGAAAAGTTTCTTCAAAAATCGTACTACCATTCTAGCATCATTAGTAGGTAAGGCTAGGGCTTCCACCCATTTTGACATATAATCTACCGCTACTAGGATGTACTTATTCCCAAATGAAGTAGGGAATGGACCATGAAATCAATACCCCATACATCGAATATTTCGCATGAAAGTATATAGCTATGAGGCATTTCATTATGTTGAGAAATATTACCTGTTCTCTGGCATTTATCGCAAGAGGTTACATACCTGTTGGCATCCCTGAAAAGTGTAGGCCAGTAAAAGCATGATTCGAGTACCTTATGAGCAGTTCTAGCTCCACTGTGATGTCCTCCTGTGGGTCCTAAATGGCAATGATTTAAAATCTGGTATGCTTCTGTTTTAGCAACGCATCTTCGAATAACCTGATCTGCACAAATTCGAAAAAGAAAAGGATCCTCCCAAAAGTAGTTTTTCACATCAACGAAGAATCGCTTCTTTTACCGATGGGTCAGCCCTTTTGGGGTTATGTTAGCTGCTAAATAATTTGCAAAATCAGCAAACCAAGGAACTGCTACATCTGCTAAGGCTAGGAGTTGTTCTTCAGGAAACAAGTCGTTTATTTTATCGAGGTACTTGGGTTGTGTGTTTTCTATTCTTGAAAGGTGATCTGCTGCCCAGTTTGCAGCTCCTTTCTTATCCTTTATTTCTAAATCGAATTCTTGTAACAATAGAATCCATCTTATTAATCGAGGTTTGCATCAGTTTTAGTTAAAAGGTAGCGAAGAGCAAAATGGTCATATAGACAATGGCTTTTGATAAAATCAAATAAGATCTGAATTTGTCAAATGCAAAAATAACGACTAACAATTCTTTTTCTGTGGTAGTATAATTTGCTTGAGCAGCTGTCAAAGTTCTGCTAGCATAATAGATAGGTTGAAAGTGCTTGTCTTTTCGTTGTCCCAAAACTGCACCTACTGCAAAATCACTTGCATCACACATTAGTTCAAAAGGTAGATTCCAATCAGGTGAAATCATAATCGAGGCATTGAATAACTTTTTCTTAAGAGTGTTAAAAGATTTTAAACATTCTTGGTCAAAGTTGAAAAGCACGCCTTTTTCTAGCAACTTTGTTAAAGGCTTAGCTATTTTAGAAAAATCTTTAATAAACCTGCGGTAAAAACCAACATGTCCTAAAAAGCTTCTTATAGCCTTAACTGAATTAGGGGGAGGTAATTTTTCAATGGTTTCAATTTTTGCTTTATCTACCTCTATCCCTTTAATAGAAATTTTATGTCCAAATACAATACCCTCTTAAACCATAAAGTGGCATTTTTCCTAATTTAGCACTAAATTTGTCTCTTCACATCTTATCAAAACACGTTTTAGATTATTAAGACAAAGTTGGAAAGAATTACCGAAAACTGAAAAATCATCCATAAATACCTCCATGATGTCTTCCACGAATTCATTGAAGATAGCTAGCATGCATCGCTAAAAAGTAGCAGGAGCGTTACATAAACCAAAAGGCATTCTATGATAAGCAAACGTACTGTATGGACATGTGAACGTCGTTTTCTCCTGATCTTCTGGAGCTATCGGGATTTGGAAGTAACCAGAGAGGCCATCTAGGAAACAATAATACATGTGACCTGATAATCTTTCCAACATCTGATCAATAAAAGGTAAGGGAAAGTGACCTTTTCGAGTTGCGTCATTCAGCTTTCTATAATGAATGCAAACTCTCCATCCAGTGACTGTTCTTGTAGGTATTGACTCTTTTTTGTCATTAAACACCACGGTCAAGCCTCCCTTTTTAGGAACAACTTCCTTTCTTAGTTCTTCAATTTCAGTAGTGGCTTCATCTTCCCTCTCACCTTGAACAAGACACAGTTCCACTGTGTCTGCGAAAGAAAGTTCCTGAAAATTATCTTGAACAAAGTAATCAATAATATCAACAAAATAGCAGGAATCATCTTGTTCTTTAGAAAATTTCATAGCATCATAGATTTTAAAAACGACTTCTTCCTCACCAACTCTAAGTACTAATTTACCATCCCCTACATCAATAACAGCTCTAGTAGTGGCTAAGAATGGACGTCCCAAAATTAAAGGCACCTCAATATCCTCATCCATATCAAGCACAACAAAATCAACAGGGAATATAAATTTATCTACCTTTACCAGCACATCTTCTATGATTCCCCTAGGATATTTAACAAATCTATCAGCTAGTTGAATACTCATCCTAGTGGGCTTTGGTTCCCCTAGACCTAGTTGCTTGAACATTTTGTAAGGTATGAGATTAATGCTAGCACCTAAATCAGCTAAGGCTTTATCTATAAGTAAACTACCAATTAAACAAGGAATAGTAAAACTCCCTGGATCTTTCAATTTTGCTGGCAGTTTATTTTGGAGAATAGCTGAGCATTCTTCGTTGAGTTCCACTGTGTCTAATTCTTCTACCTTCCTTTTATTTGTCAGAAGTTCTTTAAGGAACTTCGCGTACTTCGGCATCTGCGAAATTGCTTCAACAAAAGGTAGGTTAATGTGTAGTTGTTTAAAAAGTTCAAGAAATTTACCGAATTGAGCGTCTGTACGGTTTTTCTTCAACTTTGCCGGGTATGGAAGAGGCGGTTTGTATTCCTTGATTGTTGGTGGAGTGTTTTCCTTGGGTTCCTCTACCTTGTCTCCTGAAGAGTCTGGAACAGACTTCTTTTCTGGTTCAGCTAGTACTTTCCCATCTCTTAGAGTAATTGCTTTGACATGTTCTCTGGGATTTGGCTCAGTATTACTTAGTAGTCCACCTTGTGGTCTCTCTGAAATTAATTTTGCAAGTTGACCGATTTGACTCTCAAGCCCTTGAATTGATTTTGACCGATTTGACTCTCAAGCCCTTGAATTGATGCTTGTTGGTTTTTTAGTGCCGTTTCAGTGTTTTGGAAATGAGTTTCTGATGTGGCCATAAATTTGGTAAACATCTCTTCAAGATTCAGCTTTTTCTCTTGTGGTGATGGTTGCTGAAATCCCGAAGGAGGCTGTTGTCTTTGATTTCCTTGTCCTCCCCATGAAAAATTGGGGTGATTTCTCTAACCTGCATTGTAGGTATTACTATAAGGGTTATTTTGAGGTCTAGAATTATTACCCATCTAGTTGGCTTGCTCAGTTTCTATGCTGTGTCCATAAGATGAATAGTCTGGATTGAACATATTTCCTAGGGTTGTGTCGCACTGCATCACTGGCTGTGCCTGCGTAGAACCAACAAAATTATCAAACTTTTTATTTAAAAGTTCTACTTGGTTAGTAAGCATAGGGACAGCATCAATATTATAAACTCCTGCGACTTTTGTCGGTTTTGTCCTCATGACTTGCCACTGATAGTTATTCAGTGACATCTCTTTAATAAATTCATAAGCTGCTTCGGGTGTTCTATTATTGATTGTTCCTCCTGCGGCTGCATTGATCATTTGCCTTGTTGAAGGATTCAAACCGTTGTGAAAGGTTTGAACTTGTAACCACAAAGGTAACCCATGATGAGGGCATCTTCTCAAAAGATCTTTGTATCTTTCTCAGGCATCGTAAAGTGTTTCTAAATCCATCTGCACAAAAGAAGATATATCGTTTCGTAATTTAGCTGTTTTAGCTGGGGGAAAATATTTAAGTAAAAATTTTTTGGTCATCTGTTCCCAAGTTGTTCTTGAGCCTCGTGGTAAAGAATTTAACCACTGTTTGGCTTTATTTCTCAAAGAGAATGGAAATAGCCTTAGACGAATGGCATCATCAGAAACGCCATTAATTTTAAAAGTATCACAAAGTTCCAAAAAATTGGCTATGTGTGAATTTGGATCTTCATCCTGTAAACCATCAAATTGCACCAATTGTTGTATCATTTGAATAGTGTTAGGTTTTAATTCAAAATTATTAGCAGCAATGGCAGTTCTAATAATGCTAGTTTGAGTACCAGCCAAACTAGGTTTAGCATAATCATACATAGTACGAGGAGCTTCATCTTGATTCACTGGTTGCGCGGCTATTGCGGGAGGTGGTGGAATGTTTTGATTTGCTTCCATCTCTTCTGTAGGTTCTGGCCTTTGTTCTTGTCCTTGTTCTGGATAATGTAGGCTTCTTCTGATCTCTCTACGAGTTTTGTGAACTGTCGCTTCTAAATCTTCGTCAAAAAGCAATGGTCTTGCTGGGTTGTTTCTAGTCATAAACTAGAAATACCTAGAGGGAAAAAGCAAAGAAAAAAGAAATAAATTAAAATTAAAATTAAAATAAAATAAAAATAAAAAAATAAAAAAACTGAAAATAAAAATATAGTAATGGCTAAAGTAATAGAAATCGAGTTTTCTTAATATTTTAGTTCCCCAGCAATGGCGCCAAAAACTTGATACTCGCGATATTAAGTAATAAAATTTATAAAAAAAGCTGATCACACCAAAAACTAACTAATATCACGATTTAAAGGCAAGCGCACCTGTGACAGCCCTAATTTGACCCTAGTCGGGAAGTGGTTTCGGGACCACTAAACCGAGTCATTAAAAGAATAGAATAAAGTATTTCCTGTCTGAATATATGACCATGCATGTGCAAATTATGAATGCTTTAAAATTTTCCTATTTATCTTGCTTAGTAGTAAAAAGGATTCGAATGGAAGGATGAAAATAATAATAATAATAATGGGTTTAAATGACAAATTTTATACTTTAAAATTTTGTATAAGTTTTGGTGGAAGTGAGTGGCTTAAATTCGTATGATACATGTGAAAATTTAAGCTTTGTAACTTAATTGAGTGAAAAGTAAAACAAGAGGGATATTTTGTGATGACCGATTGATGATGTTTTCTAAAAAGGAGGGAGGTAATTTGTGATTAAACCAAAACATAATTGTATTGACATTTTAGGACATGCTTAGTGAAGGAAACATGCAAATAATAAGGCCAAAAAGGTAATTCAATTGTAAGGTTTATTGCATGAAATAGTAAAAGAGAAAAATTCATATTATTTTTCTCTTGTTTCGGCTGAGTGAAGTAGAAAGGGAAGAAGGAAATAGGAGGTAGCATTCGGCACATACATTGCTTAATTTTAAAGGAATGGCTACTTTGGTTCTTTGAAATTTTTGCATGGATTAAGTTGTTAGTTGTAGTACTATCTAGCCCACGGTTGAAATTTTGTTTTTGGATGGATAAAAATGCATTCGGTCAATGTGGCTTTGTAGGGAGAAATGCCCATGGAAGTCCATGAGGATGTAATTGACGTTATATGCTTTGGATTTTAAGTATATGATGAAAATTCATAGGTGATTTGTGAAATAATTCATTGTTAAGCTTTTATGAATTGGTTGTAAAAGGATATTCGGCCGATTGTTCAATTCCCTAATAACTCATGTTTGTATGTGGTTATGCTAGAATTCAAGGAATGAGAACAAAATTTAAGGCTATAGCAAATTGAGCAATTCGACAATGTGGTTAAGAGAAATAGAAATCCTTGTTTCATGTACCTTGCGTTGTTAATAAGTTTTGTGTATGAGTTAAGTTATTCAATTAGCAAAACAATGTGAAATCTATGCCAATTTTAATGTCCGAACATACATGGCTTAGCCATTGTGCAAGTAATGTCATGTGTAAGCTAAGGGAAGGATATTGGATCAATGTCGCATTAACATATGTACATTTCATTTTTTAGTTAGGGAATATTAAGATTTGACCGAATGATATTTTTCAACTGAGTGGTGTAATGTTCGGAATTAAGGAAAAATGTGGTTTTAGTTTGTGCATTTTAACATACCTATATGTATAAGACATATATTTTGTCTACCTTTAAGAGAAATTTTACTTTAACATAGTAGCATAAGATTTTGATATTGAGATTATGTTTTTAAAGCTCAAGAGCTTAGAGGGGCAACATCGGATAAAGGAAAGGCAAAAGTCATGGAATAGCCAAATCGAAATTGTTCAGAAAGATACGAGGTAAGTTCTCGAGTAACGAATTTTTATTTATGATAAGATGAAGTTATAATACATATGTATAATATGTGAGCTTAATGGTAAAGGATATGCTTGAATGTTAATCTTTGGGAATGAAATTTTGAGTGATTGTTTGGAAGCCGAATGCTAAGGTTGAATCTTATTGTATCTAGATGTGAAATTGTGTTCTTTGTTTATAAATAATGAACCGAATGAAGTATGGTTGGTAGTATGCTGAAATTTTTGCATTTCTGTATTCTAAAGGTTATCAAACGGTGACACGATATGTATGCTTATATGTGCAAGTATAAATAGCAGTGTTAAAGCCGAGCTTAGTCTCGAAGGGCTTTCGAGCCAGTGTTAAAGCTGAGCTTAGTCTCGAAGGGCTTTCGAGCCATTGTTAAAGCCGAGTTTAGTCTCGAAGGGCTTTTAAGCCAGTGTTAAAAATCGGGCTTGGTCCCGAAGACCATTCGTGGTGGCATCGGATATGGGTTAAAATGTCATAGGCTTACGTATGGATAATTATATAAATAATATGGTCCTAGTTATAACAAATGCGCCACCTACCATAAGGAAGTCAGGTATGCACTCTATTCTCGTAGAGACTTTGATTTCTTTCGAATTTAATTTTTTTGAATCTGGTAGGGATATTTAAACTATTGTTTGAAATCACTTGTATGTATATATAATCTGGTGTTAATGTATGGGATTCTATTTGAAGGAGTTCGTCTTCATGAATGTGAGATGCACCTGTATGTATATATATATATATATGATTGATATGCAAAGAAAAATGGAAGTATTCGGTTATAGATTGAAAATTATTTGAATATATTGAACTTTCCTTTGTGATATGCATGTGAGTAAGTAGTAACATGGTTATGCTCATATTCGGCCAAAGAATGAATTAAACATGATTCAATATTACTATGCCCCTTTATTTCTTTTATGATTGAGTTACTTAAGAACTTACTAAGCAAATGTTTGCTTACTTCGTTGTCCTTGCTCTCGGTTTTATAGATCTCGATTGGTAGCTACGGTCTCGGGAATTCCAGAGTTAAAGCCATCCACACTATCGCCGCACCTTTCGGTATTTTGTAACTAAACCCTGTAAATGGCATGTATAGGTTTGACGTTTTGTTGTAAGTAAGTGTTATTTTGATAATGTAAATACGTATAGCCATGCGAAAATGGCTTGCCTAGTTATTTTATAAACATAGCACATTTTGAGTTTGATTATGGTGATTGTGGGTGAATGTGAAAGTTATACATATTTGAATATCAATGGTCGATGTTTAATAAGTGAAATAGTAATTTAATAAAGTTAAGATGGTTAAGTTTTGGAGACTTGGTTAACTATGTGAAATCGGCATGTATTTATATAAATGCTGGGTAATTAGTAGTGTCTGTTGACATTGCCAATCTTATGTTAGAAAGGAAGGCATGAAATGTCAATTTATGTTAAATGATGTAGAACATTCGGCTAAGGTAAAGAAATTTAATATAAATTGTCATGGAAGCATGTTTGATAGGTATGTTCCTTAGTTGGGTTTTATGTGGGATAAGATTAAACTTGAATTCGTACATATACTCTTATATTTGAGTATAAGTGTTCATACCTCTCATTTAATTATTATCCACAAAGGTTCAACCGAGTTCTATGTATTTTAGAGTTCATTTCAATGTTGCATTTGTACCATAATGCCTCCTAACCCTCCAGCGACGGCTATGGTAGAGGGGTGTTACAGCACCTATCGAATAGTAGTATAGTTTAGCGATAAGACTGAGTTATCATACCCAAGGGAACCAAAAGTACTAGTACTTACTTCCTTTCTATTATCTAGCCTAACAATAAAAGAAGGTTATATGAAAATAATTCTAAAACTAACTAAAAGTGCACAAAAAGTAAATTGGGGAAAACTTTCGGAAAAAGCTGATTGATATGAGCAATACTCAAGGGAGAATCCACCTAGACTTCACTTGTTATTAACTTCTTGAACTAGACGATTTCTTCACTTAACTTGATCAGTAGAGATCCCTAACCTATGTTAATACCTCCATTGAGGATAAGAACAACTAATCCTAGGTGGTTAACTAAAGTTTCTTTATTAATTAACACCTCTAGGTTGCATTAATTCCATCTATGGATCCCCCTATTAGGTTTGACCCTAATCCGGCAGATTTATGTCGCCCTATGTCTAGGGTTGCATGCAACTCCGCTTAATTATGGTAGATCTACTCTTAAAACAGGGACTTTTGCTCCTCTGCCTAAGCACATCAGTTTCTTGAAGTAATACATAGGATTATTAAATCAAGAATGAAGAACACATAATTAAGAACAATTCAAGTATTTAGCATATAATTAAAAAATAAATAATAACAAGATCTGTCTTAGGTTTCATCCCCCTCAAGTATTTGAGAGGTTTAGTTCATAATTAATAAGGAAAACATCTCAGAAGAAATAAGATAACAAAACATAAAGAACCCAAAAACCCCTGAAGGAATTTAGGGAGATCCTCTGTCTTGATGTAGAATTCTGGCTTCTGGGATGAATCAATCGGCTTCCCTTAGAGTAATTCCTTGCTTTCACTCCTTGTGTTGGCAGAAATATGGCACTCCTTTTGGGGAGAAAAGAGTACACCCTTAGAGTTGCCTCCTAGAGTCTTTATATAGAGCTTTGGGATGCCTTTCTCAGCCTCTAAGTATCCAAATCCGAGTGAAATTGCACTTCCTCACGACAGGGACACGCCCGTGTGGTTTCGATAAGGGACATGTTCAGGCCTGTTGAGGTGGCACGGCCGTGTAGCCTGGCCGTGGTTGTCGGGGCTGGGCCGTGTTGGACCTTATATGGCACGGCCGTGTGCCACGGCCGTGTGGTGATTCCTTGGGCTGTGTCGTTTTCACACTTTGGCCTATTTTCTTCATTTTCGGTCCGTTTTTTGTTCTTTTCTCTTCCCTATGCTCTCCTGAGTATAAGATATGAAAAAGAAAGATTAAGAGCACCAATTCTCTCAAAATTGATAATAATTCATCCAAAATATAGGCTAAACATGAGGTAAAAATATGTATAATTTAGCGTTTATCACATATTATAGGCAAGATTACGGTGGAGCTGGAGCCATGTAGGGCTAGAGAATACCGAGTAGATATTGTGTTGATCACAGCTCAGGAACTTTTGGGTGGCCATTTGTAACACCTCTAACTTGTATTCGTTACTGGATTAGGGTTACGGAGCATTATCATACTATCGAAACATTTAGACTTAATGTCATTCAATAACATAAACATATCATAAATCAATCATACATATACATATCATCTCTAAATTGAGCCCTCGAGACCCTAAAAATATCTTAGAAATAAATCAGGACCAATTTGGAATCATTTGGGAAGTCCAAAAAAAATTCACAAAATATTGGAAAACAAGATTCATATGGCCGCATGCCTTACATGGCTTAAACACACGCTCGTGTCTCAACCATGTAACCTTCGAACAGGGAACACACGGCTGTGTCTCAGCCCGTGTCCTCACCCATGTAACTCTCATAGTAGGGTCATACAACCGTGCACACGCTCATGTGCCTGGCCGTGTAACTTATTGAGTTCCCTACACGCCCGCATACCAAGCTGTGTGCTAGGTCATGTAATGCACTGACTTGCATACAAAGGAACTCTCAGATGACACAAGGTTGTGTCGCTAGGCCGTGTGGACCCAAAATGAACCTTAAACAACAAGTTTATCAATTCAAGCTTATTTGGAACCTAAGTAAACCATTTATTAGCCAAAAAACTATTCAAATTGACCTTAAAACAAGCTAAAAACATGTTAAATCATCCATCTAACATTCAACCAATATGCCACTCATAGGCACCTCAAACACATACAAATAATACTTACTTAAACATTCCAAAAATACCACAAATTCATGCATCATATCTCATTCAATGTTAAGCTTAAAAACACAACATAATTGACCATTCTCACTCCAACACTTTGCACCAAGATGCTTTATACATCAACTATTAAAAAGTGTTCCAAAAGGACTTACCTAATCATGCATCATAAGTCCATCACCATTCATTTCCAACAAGCATAAACATACCAAATTTTAACATTTGCATATTCACCAAAACATCATAATACCAAAAAATTCTCCTATTATATGCCACTTTAACCAACTATAAACAAGTACCCAAATAACTACCAAGATAATGATGATAGCGTGTGAGCTTTTGCGCCGATCAATCAAAACAACAATTCCAAGAGTCTTACAAAATCAAATCAAACTAATAAACACAAATGAGCTTAGTAAGTTTGATAAGTAAACTCATTTGCTATCAAATACCAAATTTTCAAAGGATGTTAAATTTTATTACGCCACAAGCACTAAGCCTGTTAGGCACAAAGCCTAAATTGTAACAACCCAATTTTTGTGAGATCGGAATAGTGGTTTCGGGACCACAAATCTAATCCAAAAATAAAAATTATTTTATTTTATTTTATGGTCTGTATTAGGTTAGAAATGTCATGTGAAAATTTTGATAAGAAAATTTTATCGATTTCGTGTTTAATTACGAGGACTAAATCGCATAAAATGTGAAAGTAGAATTCTAGTAGGTATAAGGATTAAATAGCTATGGAACTCAAAATTAGAGGTCCTTATATGGTAATTAGACCATTAAGAAAGTATATAGATATTTTAAGGTGACTCACCCATAAAAATTTAGAAAAAGGGCGAGGACTAAATTGGAAATTGAAATAACTTAATTAAATTAAAAAGATGATAAAAGATATCATCTTATTTTATGTCATATTCAACCTAAAAAATACATAGAAACCCTAGGAGAGAGAAAAGAGACTTTCAAGGCCTAATTGAGTAAGTTTCCTTGCCCTGTTTTTATTACTTTTGATATTGTTGAAACCGGGATAACTTAATCTGTAATATCCCGAATTAGGGCCTAATCGGAATAGTGGTTTCGTGACCACAAATCTGAGATAGAAAGAATTATTTTATAATTATTTTGAGGTTTATGATATGATTGCATGATTGTGTGGAAATTTCGTGAAGAAATTCTATGCATAAAGTGCTTAATTTGAAATTAGGGGCTAAATCGAATAAGTTGCAAAATTTGCATTCTAGAATCTTTTAGTATGAAATTACTTTGGAATATTAATTAGGAGGTCTTAAATAGCAATTTGACCAATTTCTAAATTTATGGACAGAAATTGGACATGAATGGAATTTTTGAAAGTTTAGTAAGGAAGGGCATTTTGGTCATTTGGATATTAAATGAAATAAAATGGGAAAAACAACACAAAAATTAATCATCTTCTTCATATGTTGCTGCCGAATTTTTCTCTCCACCATAGCTAGGGTTTCAACACTTTTAAGCCTTGATTGTAAGTGATTTCCATGCCCGTTTTTAATGTTCTTTACATTTTTGAAATCCTCGTAGCTCGGTTTACCTATTTTTACCAATATTTTGAGCTAGGGTTTATATTTGGAAAAATACCCATAGGTGAAATTTGTGTATTTTGGTGTTTTATGATAGAATATGAGGGTTAAATTATGCTAGACAACTTGTGCTACTCGGTTTTAAGTAAAAATGAGTAAAACGGCTTAATTGGTAAAAATATATATTGTTCATAAGTGTATGTTATAGTGGGAATTTGAGCTTGCTAATGGTAAATAAATGATCAGCATGTCCTAAAACATAAGAATTTGAAATAAAATTTAATTTCCGAGCCTTGGGGCAAAAGTGTAAATATGCAAAAGTTTAGGGGTAAAATTATAAATTTGTCAAAATTTGAATTAAGGACTATTTTGATAAATGTGAGTATTAAATGAGCTAAATGTGCTATTTTAGATCAAGAAAAATGAGATTCAAGTCGTGAACGAGGGAAAAACAAAGTTGTCGAGGAATAGGCTCGATTCCAAATATTTTGCCATAAGGTAAGTTCATGTGTAAATAATGTAACATAATCATTATTTTTAAGTTAATTGATGTTATTTATATGACATGCTAATTTTTATCATGAAATATATGCTTTGTGGTTATTATCGAATAATATGCAAATTATGTGTGCTACTTGTTAAATATAAATTGCTACCGAGTATTGGTTTCGGTATTCTATGGAAGACGGCAAGGATATGTGATTGAGGAAAATCTCGTTTGAACCTTAGGAATAGATTAGGATACAAGTGACATGTCACTAGGATGGTTGGGCATCCGAACTCGTTGAGTTGAGTCCGAGTTCACTTATGGATGCAAATGTCCGAACTCGTTGAGTTGAGTCCGAGTTCGTGAGATGTAACTAGGCATCCGAAATCGTTGAGTTGAGTCCGAGTTCACTTATGGATGCGAACGCCTGAGCTCGTTGAGTTGAGTCTGAGTTCACTTATGGATGCGAATGCCCGAGCTCGTTGAGTTGAGTCCGAGTTCTCTTATGGGCGGGTTACATGGTCGTTTGATTACATATGTGGCACTTATGTGCAAATTATCCATGTATTCGAGTTATATTCCGATGTGTTCAACGGGTAAAATTCTAGTGAAATGGAAGAACACTCAAGATGCAAGTGTCATTTTGATAAGTGTTGTGAAATGGACACTTTGGACAGGTATGTACTTAACCTTCGGGTTGAAATTCGATACAACAACAATAATGTGGTAAGATGATAAATGATGATTAGAAATGTGATATTGTTTTGGTGATACCATGCTAGTGTTATTTGGTATAATTGATTTGTTATGTTACTTGTTATTTGCATGTGAACTTACTAAGCATTTATGCTTACTCCCTCCTTTCCATTCATTGTAGTTTTGGACAAGCCAGCTTGGGAAACGGGATAGGTCGAAGGCTCGCTCACACTATCCGAAGAACTATTTTGGTAAAATGGCTTGTATGACTCGAATATGGCATGTATAGCTGTAACGCCCTGATTTTCGGGATTTTTCGGGTTTTGTGAATTTTAGTGAAATTTTTAAAATTTTGGTGTTCTAAAGGTTGATAATGTATGTACATGTGTTAGTGGGCCTATAGAAGGCCCAAGTTTAAGTTAAAACCCGGTAAAATATTAAGTTGGATTTTCAAGTGAAAGGGGACTTGGTTAAGTGGGCTTTTAAGAAAAACCATGTAAAATATGTCACAAGTGAGCTCTTGGTAAAGTGGCAAGGTGGAGCCACTAAGCTCCTAGAAAAGTGGCCCCTAAGTGGATATTCAAGGACAAGGGTTCGAGTTACAAGGTAAGCGTAGAGTTCTTTTTAATTTTTAAGCATGTGCCGGGCATGTGCCTAACTTAAGTGAATTTCGGCAAGGGGGCTTTAGGGACTTGGGCCGATTGCTTTAGAGGGACTACTAGGGTTATATCATTTTCTTTTTTCTATCATGATAATTAGGGTTAGCCACCTTAGGAATTTTTCTTTGTTCTACTGTCAGAAAAGCCAAAAGTTGCCTCCATGGAAAACTCATAGCCGAATTCTTCCTCTCCACCTCTACCATTGTTTTTTTTCATTTTTCTTCTTCCCCTTTGATCTATTCCCTAGCCGAATACCCACCTTGCACAGATCCACTCTTTCTTTTGCTTTCATTCCTCTTAAAATCAACCATAACCGATTGCTCAAAGTGCCAGAAATCCCGAAAACTGCTTCCTTTCTTACCGATTTCTTGTAAGCCGAATCACCCCTATTCCTTTCACCTGTTGTGGCCGATTACTACACTCCCTTGAATCACACCATTGTTGACACCATCACCCAAAATCTACACCCAAAACGCCATCCTCTTCTCTTGTTGAAAAGCCGAAATCACCATAGTTGTAGGGAGATAGCCGAAATTGCAAATCTCAGAGATAAGGTTTCTACTGACGTTTAAGGGTCAGATTTACATCAGATCTGCATAGGAACTGAAGGGAAATCGTTGGTAAGTGTTTAATACTTCAGATCTGTTCAATATTTCATATTTGGAAAAGCCGAAAGTCCCTAAAGTTAAGGATTTTGTCGTTTTGGACTTTTGGTAAATCAAGTGGTGTTTTCTTTGTTCTTTTTGTGTGTTAGTTAGAGAAGAAGGTGATCAAACAAGGAGTTGAAGACATTGGAACATCAGATCTAGATCTAAAGGGATCTAAATCGGCAAGGTAAGAACATTAAGGCCATTGGAGGTGTTGGCCGAATGTGTAAGTAAGGCTTTGGGTAAGTTTTCAATTCAGATTAAGTGTTAATATGGTCTAATCAATTAAGTATTGGATTGTAGGGATTAACGCATAGGAGATCTCGTAGGAGAAACTGCAAAACAGGTGTGTGTTTCGAACGCCCTTCAATGCGCAAATCGGCAAAAGCCGAAAAGCCGAAATGCCAAAGTTTCGGTATTTCGAGAGCTTGTGAGCGTGCGAACGTTCTCAAGTTAGTAGGAGAAGGTTAGTTTTGGAATCGGCACTGTTAGGCGTGTTGACCGCTAAATTTTGGACATTATGGTAAGTTGGGCCTCGGTGGGCCAAATATGGGCCCAATGGGCGATTTGGGTCCATGTGAGTAAAAATGGGTTTAAAGGTAATATTATGAACTGTAGGCGTGAAAACAGTTAAAACAAGATAACTGATTATGAAATTGGGACTAAATGGGCCTAATGGGCCAATCGACGTAATAGGGCTCATTAGGGGTTTTAGGGCTTGAATGCTAAGACTGAAAAACTGAGTTAACCGGACTTCTGTGACAACTATGTGATTAATAAATACTGTAATAAGCATAAAATCTGTAACATGAGAGCAAAATTACTGAAATACCCTTAGGGTAAGAAATTACTGTTTTGCCCCTAGGTAGAAAATTACCGTTATACCCCTAGGGCTAAAATTGACTGTACTGTTTGACATGACTGTTACTGTTATTGCATGCCATGATATGTATCTATTGCATGGGTTGGGTTTTGATAATGGAGGAAGTGTGAGTGGCACAGCCACGTTACTGAAAAGGGGCTATGCCTCGTACTGTTTCTGAAAAGGGCTTTGCCTCGTATACTGTTTGACTGAGCAGCCATGCTGCGACTGTGGTGTGTGGGCTGGGTGGGTCGAGTTATTCCCCACATGGTGTGTTGGCTGGTACGGGTGGTGTGTAGCGGTTGGTGGGTTGAGTAGTCTCCCCAATTGGGTTTGCATTTATACTGTATTACTTACTGTACTGTTCTGGGCCTATGGGCCAATCTGTTATCTGAATAGGGCTTCAGCCCAGTATCTGTTATAGGGCCTTGGCCCAGATTACTGTTTCCTGAATAGGGCTTCGGCCCAGTATCTGACTGAGACTGGTTAGGGTTTAGGCCCAGTGGGCTTGAGCCAATTTGGGCTTTGGATGGGTTCTGCACACACTGAGTTTTCCCAAACTCACCCTTTCTTTCCATCCTTGCAGGTGAGCCCTAGATCGTGACTTGGACGCTGGGAGGGATTCAGAGTGGCCACGAGGACTGAACTTTCATCATAGTTGGTTTTTCTTTATTTAATTACCTTTTATTGGTTTTATTTTGACATGGGTTGTAATAAGGCCGCTATAACTGTTATTCGGGATTTCTCTACCATTTTATTTCAAACACAAACCTACACCGTTTTCAAAATTAAACAAACATTTTATTAACCAACCTGACTTTACTGAAGACTAAGGAGGACAATAAGACTAAAATGAAACGATTAACAAATGAGATAGAAATTAGGTTGAATAATAATTAAATCGGGAATTTCAAGAAAAACAAGCATTACTTTTCAAAAATCTCAAACATCAGACTTAGTATATAGGACGGCGTAGCATAATCTAGGTGATGTAGCACACCGGACATGGCCATAACGTCTGGGCCGGGTCTGGGGTGTTACAATAGCAATATACTTGTTTTGTGTAATTAATCTTGTGTTATGGTTGTGGTTTGGTTGAGAAAATGCCTGATAATGATTAGTCCTTGGAATGGCTAATTTAGATCATGTATGAGACCATGTATGTTCAAAGTGATAATAGTCCATGAATATTCATAGAAAAGTGAAATTTGTCATAAAACAGAATATTGTAACAGCAGTAACGTGAGTTTGAAAAATCACTAAAAATAGTAGAAATAGAATTAGGTGATGAATTAAATATGAAATTGAAGCTTATTCTGTCTGCTTTCATATGAAAGAAGCGAAATAGGTAAAGGAGTTATATGTTGTGAGATATTTGAGTTTTAGTGAAACAGGGCCAGAGCAATTTTTGGATCCCCTGTTCCAACTTTGGAAAATCACCATAAATTTTAAAAAAATAATTAGGAGATTTACTTTATATGTTCAGAATCCTTATTGAGTCTAGTTTTAATAGAAACAAACAGCATAGTCATATGAATTTTTTACAGGGAGAGAAGTGGTTCGTGGTAAGTAGAGGTCAGTGCAGTCGAGTCCTGAAATGGGGGTAACTTTAACTAATAAACTGTACTAATTGACTCAACCAAAATTCTATAAAAAAATTAATAAATAGATAAATGAGTCTAGATTCAGGGAAAATTTATGGATCTTGATTTTGAGTTTCATAACTTGAGATATGATTTTTTTTGTAACCGTGACGCAGATAGACAGCAGGTTGCGAATGTAGAAATAAATGATTCAAAGTTCTTAAAATGGTAAATTATGTTCAGTAACACCTCAAGCTCGACTCCGGCGACGGTCTCGTGCGTGGGGGCGTTGCATAATCTACCTATTTGGGGGATTAATTTGAAAAGTTATCAAAGTGTAGAAAATTGGTATTGGATGTATATGCTGAAAATTAGAAATTTATGGTGGAAAATGAAAGGTTGTTGATAGATAAACAACTTTTACAAAGTGATTTTTGATGAAAACATGATTTAGGGACAAAAATGTAAAGTTGTGTAAATTGATGAAAATTCTTAAATTTATAGAAAATAAGTGCTGTAAAATTTACTTTGAAATTTTGGTTAGGCTTGGATTAGGGAGTATATTGCACAAGTTTCATTTTCCGAGCCTAGGGACGAAATCAGAATTTATGAAAAAGTGAGAGGCAAAATGATAATTTTACCTAGAAAGTAAATTGAGTCCTAACGAATATAAAATGTGTGAACTTGACGATTAAAGTTATTTATATTGATCTGGACAACTCAAATTTGAGGTTAGATCGAGGAAAAGAAAGGTTTCGGATTAGTAGATTTTATTCGTGAACAAGTGTCGAGGTAAGCTTGTGTAACTTAATCGAGCATGTAAATATGTTTAATTGAATGTTGTGTTTGTATGAAATGTGAATTATATTGATGTACATTATTGGAATGCTATATGAGAAATTTAATATATGCTTGAAAATGGTGAAAAAGGGGTTAAATCTCGATTGAATATTGAATTCTGATGAATACATGTGCTTTCTCAAAATGAATGAGGCTATGCATTTGTTACAGAGGGGATTTAGCTCGAACGAGTAATCCTATTGACCTCATTATAGAAAGGATTTAGCCTGGACAGGTAATCCTAATGTAACACCTTTCGAGTATACATAACGATTAGGGTTTAGCCTAGACTGGTAACCCTAGTTGAGCTTTTCTGAGCATACGATATATATATAAAGGATTTAGCTTGGACTAGTAATTCTATTATACGAAATGTGGCTCGAGAGTGTTTCCTTGATTAAGTGCCCTAATGGGTACTCTTGAAAAAGAATTGATGGGTTATTGAATCGTACACTACGAGTGTACCACTTGAGCATCCATCAGAATTTTAATGATTTAACAGACACAAATCTTGACATGTTATGAGAAAATGAGATGAAATGATAATGACTTGAAAGAGTATTGCATGATGAGCTCATCTATGTTTGCTTGATTGATATGGTGATTTTGGTGACTAACATGTTTGATTGAACGCATGTGTTTAGGAAGTTTTGCTTATGGGTGGATAACATGATATTGTATACTTAGATTTAATAAACGAGATTGGTAAGTTTAGTTTTCAGTCATACAAAGTTACTAATCATGTAATGCTTACTTTGTTTTAATTTCCCTATTTTATAGTGCTCAGAAGCTCGCGAAGGTTAGAAGATCATTGGAGCATTGTCGCACTATCAACTAGCTTATTTTGGGTATATATATATGTAGTTGAATCATTTTGGTATAATGGCATGTATAGGACAACTTTCCCATTAGTGGCTTGATAATGATGTTTATAATCTAACCATTGGAATGGCTAGAAATGGTTGTTTTGGTATACTTGTAAGGTCATGCTATGGTAGCTAAAAATGTGTTAAGTAGGTTATTGTGATATATTCACATGTGATATGATAAGTATATGAGAACAAATGTTGCTAATACATAAGCTAAATCAAGGTAAGTTATATACACATATGCATGTATGGTATGCTATGATGAATAATGGAATTTGTCTAATTTGAATGCTTGAAATGGTTGGTATTGGATATGTGCTTCAAGTGCAGGCCTGGGTGTGATTTTGGGTGAGAAATGAAGCTAAAAATGGCTTTATTTTGTCCACACGGGCAGACACGCGAGCGTGTGTCTAGATCGTGTGTGACACATAGCCTGGTAACATGGGCATGTGGTTAGGCCGTGTGTCCCCTGCACCTTAATTTTGCGAAACAAAATGCTTCAAATTGAGCATACGGGCAGAGACACGGGTGTGTGTCTCAGCTGTGTGAGGCACAGCCTAGAAAACGGGCGTGTCTCTTAGTCGTGTGAACCATGTACCTATTTTTTGAAAATTCGAATTAAACATATGGCCTAGCATACGAGCCTGTGACATGGCCATGTGATATCAATTTGTTTATGAGTTGCAAGTAAGAGAGCTACATGGGTTCGGGACACGGGCGTGTGAACCAACACGGCTTGACCACAGGGGCATGTCCCATACTATATGGGCATGTGACTCTTAATAGTGAGAAAATTTTTTGGATTTTGCGAAAAATTCCCTGAGACTCCGATTTGGTCCCGAATCGATTCTAATGTATGTTTTAGGCCTCGAGGGCCCTACTAAGGGAAGTTATGAATTATTTTGGAATATGAATTGAAATTTTACACGAATTGCTTGAAAATGTTTTGAAAGTTTCGATAATGCTCTGAAACCCTATTTCGATGATGGGTACGGGTTAGGGGTGTTACATAAATAACACCGGCACTAAGCTTGCTAGGCACGAAGCCTATATAATAGTATACTTCAACACTTAAACATCATTCCATAATAGGCTTTAAAGATTTAAATGACTAACAAGGAATTTAAATTAACTAAATATAAACATAAAACGAACTTACAGGACTAGTTTGTAGTAATTGCAAAGCACAGGAACTACTCTGAAATCTTTCCTTTTCTACGATCGTCAACCCGTTCATGATCTAAAACAATTGTTTCATTCAATTGAGTACTTCTAAACTTCAATTTAATCCATAATTCATTTATATACAAAAGTACCATTTTGCCCCTAACATTTTATCTTTTCACAATTTAGTCCTTAATCTCATAAATTGAAATCTAAGCATTTAATCCCCTATTCAAGCTAACCGAATTTATTAAGGACTTATATCAACCCAAATAAACCATCATTTCATAAATTTAACATAATTTTTTACCATTTTTACAAATCGATCCCTAAATGCAAATTTTATAAAAAATCACTTTATAAAACTTGTTTATTTATGAACAAAGATTCATAATCTAGCATTAAACATAAAAAACCATTCAAGACCATTCATGGCATAACCATTGATAAACCATAATTTATACATGTTTTTACCCCATGCTTAGCATAATTTTGGATGAATTATCCCTTGAATTGTGAAATTTGATGCTCCTAATACTTTAATTTCATGTTTTATACTTAGGAGAGCACAGAAGAGTGAAAAGAACCAGAAACGGGCCAAAAACGGAGAAAATGGGCAAGAGTGAGAAATTAACACGGCCTAAAGTTCCTCACATGGGTTAACCACACGGCCATGCCACTTTAGCAGACTTGAACATGGCCTAGGTTCGATTCACACGGACGTGCCACACGGGCGTGGCCCTGTCGTGATAAATTTCAATTTCACGTGGAAAAAGCTACTTAGGGGCTAAGAAAGGTATTCCAAAGCCTATATAAACACCCTAAGAGCAGGCTTAAAATGGGAGCCCGACACGAAGAGTAGAAAGCAATGAGTTACTCGAAGAAAGCCGATTGATCCATCTCAGAAGCCAGGATCTACGTCAAGAGTGAAGATCTCCCTTCAATCCTTTCAGGAGTTTTATGTTTTCTTTATGTTTTGTTGTTTTCTTTACTTTGAGATGTATTCTTTTATAAACATGAACTAAATCCCCAAATACTCGAGGGGGATGAAACCTAAGACGAATCTTGTTATTGTTATCTGAATTATATGATAAATATTCGATTTATTCTTAATTGTGTTCTTTAATTTTTGAGTTGATATTTTAGGATATTAATTCAAGTCGAATGTGCTTATTCAGAGTAGCAAAAGTCCCTGTTTAAGAGTAGATCCAACACAATTAAACGGAGTTGATCGCAATCCTAGACATAGGACGACGAAAATCTACCGGATTAGAGTCAAATCTAATAGAGGATCCATAGATCGAGTTAATGCAAAACTAAGGGTTTTAATTAGAAAGAGATTTCAATTAATCAACCTAGCTTATTCTCGACAGAGATATTAACATAATTTAGGGATCTCTATGGATCAAGTCAAATGAAGAAATCGTCTAATTTAGAGTTAAATAACAAGTAAAGTCTAGGTGGATTCTTCCTTGGGTATTGCCTTTATCATTCAATTTTCCCAAAGGAATTCCCCAATTCACTCTTTGTCGCGTCCTGAGTTTAGTTTAGAATTAATTAGTTTAAATAAACCCCGGTTTTTATTTCTAGGCTAGATAATAGAAAGAAAGTTATTACTAATACTTTTAGTTCTTTGGATTCGACATTCCGGTCTTGCCACTAACTATACTAATATTCGATAGATGCGCTTGCCTTTTATCGTGATAATAGTTAGGTTCTAGGTACGATCATAAAAATATTATTACTTCATCAAAATCACGATCAACCCTCAATCTTAAATAGTTTTACAAATTAATCCCCGAGCTAACTGGATAAAGCTATAACGATCTCAAAAACATAAAAATCATTAAAAACGGGGCTTGGAAACTCACCGTGCAATTAAAAAAATTTGATTGAACCAATCATTCATCCATGGTGTTCTTTTTCTTCAAAATAGGTTTTTAGGTGAAAAATAAAAGATGATACACCTTATTTCTTTTTTTTTTTATTTTAGTTTAATTACCTAATTACCATATTAACCTTTAAAAACTAACAAAATTTCAATAATACCACGCCATGCACATCCACTAACCTTATGAATGATATAATGACCATTCAAGTCTACTAACTTCCATTTCCATAGTTATTTAGCCCTTTTAACTATTAGAACTCAACTTTCACACTTTTTTATAATTTAGTCCTTTTTAATTAATTAATCATGCAAACACCAAAATTTCTTACTAAAATTTTAATACGACCTTAATAAAATTTCCTAGACACCAATTAAATAATAAAATAATAATTTACCCGTCATATTTGTGGTCCCGAAACCACTATTTCGATTTCACTAAAAACGGGCTGTTACACTATAACAGTCCATTTTCAGTGAAATCGGAAGAGTGGTTTCGGGACCACAAATTTGAGCTGGAAAGAAAATTTATTTTCATATTGTTTCGTGGTTCATATTGTGATTGGAATGTTATATGAAAATACTAATAAGAGAATTTTATCGATTTAGTGATTAGTTATGGGAAGGACCAAATTGTATAAAATGTAAAAGTTAAATTTTAGTAGCTATAAGTATTAAATAGCTATAGAATTCAAAATTAGAGGTCCTTATATGGTAATTAAACCATTAAAGAAAAGTTAGTAGATATTTTTGGTGATTCATCCATGGAAAATTAGAAAAGGCTAAAGACTAAATTGGAAATTAAAATAATTAAAAAGATGATAATAGAAATATTATCTTATTTTATATCATCTTCCTCAAATTTTGCATAGAAACCCTATGAAAGGGAGAGGAAACTCTCAAGCTTAATTAGGTAAGTATTCAAGTCTCCTTTTTAGTAATTTTTATATTTTTGAGATCGAGATAGTTTAATTTTTCTATTTTGGGGACTAATTTGAAAAGATATTAAAGTATAGAGGTTGTGCCATGGATGAATATGCTGAAATTTTGAAATTTATGGTAGAAAACGAAAGGTTGTTAGTAGATAAACAACTTTTAAAAAGAGAATTTTGGTGAAAACATGATTTAGGGACTACATTGAAAAGTTGTAAAACCCATGGAAAAATTCTATTTTTTTGAAATTCATAGGCTATTATTGTGATATATAGAATTCGGCTAAGCTTGGAATAAGGATTAAATTGCAAGAATTTTATTTTCCGAGCTTAGGAACGAAATTGGAATTTATGAGAAGTTTAGGGGCAAAATGGTAATTTTGCCTAGAATGTAGATTAAACTCAATTGAATATGAAATTTTTGAAATTTATTATTAAATTTATTTATATAGATCCGGATAATTCAAATTCGAAGCTAGATCGAGGAAAAGAAAAAGTTTCAGATTAGTAGGCTTTTACACGAACAAGTGTTGAAGTAAGTTCGTGTAACTTAATTGAACATGCAAATATGTTTGAATTGATATTGTATTTGGATTGACTGTGGTATAAATTTATGTGAATTATATGAATGTTATAAGTGTAAAATATGATCATTTGCTCGAAAATGTTAGGAAAAGGGGTAAGTTCCGTTTGAATATAGAAATTCGATGGATATATGTGATTTCTCGTATTAAATGTGGTCCTGCATATCTTGTGGATAGGATTTAGCTCAGACAAGTAATCCCTAATATAGCCTTTCGAGCATCCTGCTAATAGTTCCTGCGAGCAACTTGATTGGTAGTGAACTTGCATGTGTTGCACACTACCATAGCTCTTTGTGAGTGTCCTAATATGATTCAATCAGTTGTGTTTCAACAAATGTTGCAAACACAAATGCAGCTCTTTGTTAGCCCATCTTGTTAGCCCATCTTCAAATCCTATTACATGGCTCTTTGAGAGCAATCTTGATAAGCTCGTTGCGAGCTTTCTAATTAAAAGTTCTTTGTGATCTTTCCTGAGTTGTGGCTCTAATGAGCACTCCTGAGATTTAGCCCGGATGAGCATTCTGATACATGGCTCATAAGAGCATTCTGATAAGTGGCTCGAGAGTGTATACTCTGATTAGGTGCCCAAAAGGGTACCCCTGGACATGAATTGACGGATTTTTGAATTGTACACCTTGAATGTACTACCTGAGTATCCATCAATATTTCAAAAATTCAACGGACAATTCCCTTGACATGAGAATTGCAAGATCAAAAGGAAGATGTATCGAATGTATATGTAATACCTAAAAATTGTGGCATGATGAGCTCATCTATGCATATTTGATATACATATGAATTACATGGTTAACTTGTTTAATTGAGTGTATGTGTTTAGGTAATTTGCTAAATTTGTGGGAAGCATGTTATTTTATTCTTAATATTAATAAACATGATTGGTAAGTTTAATTCTTGTTATATGAACTTACTAAGCATTAAATGCTTACTAGATTCTATTTTCCCTATTTTAAAGTGCTCAGAATTTCGCAAAGGTTGGAGATCGATCAAAGTATCATCACACTATCCACCTGTTTATTTTGGTATAACTAGAAAATTTATTTTGGTATAATGGCATGTATAGGCTAACTTTGCCAATGTTGGTATGTAAATAGTTGTAATATAGCCATTGGAATGGCTAATGATAATATATTTTGGTATATTGCTATATCTTGTTTAATATATAAGTATATGGTATGATTTGATCGAATTAGGGTAAAATATAAATCTTCACAAATAGGTAAGATTATGAACATGAGTACATATACATGTGTGGATATACGATGTTAGATGATAGGATTGGCTAGGTTATGGTGCTTGAATTGGTTGATATATATTTGTAAGTTTTGGTGTAGGTTGATGACAAGATTGGGTGAGAAAATAAAGCTAGGAAATGGCTTTATTTTTTCCACACAGGCATGTGTCTTGACAGTGTGTGACACACGGCTTGGCACACACATAGGCATGTGGTTTGGCCCTGTGTCCCTTGTATCTTAAAATTTAGAAACAAAATGCTCAAAATTGGGCACACGGGCAGAGATACGGGCGTGTGTCTTAGCCGTGTAAAAACATGGCCTAGTCCACGGGTGTGTGTCATGGCCGTGTGAAACCTACACCTAATTTTCAAAAATTAAATTGACTACATGGCCTAGCACACGGGCGTGTGACTTGGCCATGTGACCTATGCACTTAATTAAATTACAAGTTAGAGAGTTACACGGGTTAGGGACACGGGCGTGTACCCTACCTTGTATGCCACATGGCCTGAGATATGGGCATGTCACCTAGCCGTGTGAACTACACGGCCTGACCACACGGGCGTGTGACCCCTGTATATAAGAAAAATTTCCAAATTTTGTGAAAAACTCCCTGAGTTACCGATTTAGTCTTAAGTTACTTTTAATGCATAAATTAGGCCTCGAGGGTCCAATCAAGAGATGACACGATTAGTTTCAGATATGAATAGTAAATGACATAAATTAATTATATTTGTTCTATAAACTCTGGTAATGCTTCGTAGCCCTATTCCGGCGACGGATACGGGTTAGGGGTGTTACATACACCATTGCTTGGGGATGCTCAGCAAAGATGACACTGCTATCAATCATGGCTTGATGGGCAACGGAGTGACTGGCAATAATGATTAAGGGCTTTGAGCTTATATAAAGGGTATAAATCGGACAATATCTTGCATGTAAGGAAAGAAAAAGGGGCTTAACACGTGAGAAAGGCTTGAGAAGCAACCATAGAAGGTTGCTAAAGAATGGAATTGTGGGTGGGCCTAGGGGAAGCTAGTGACTTCTTTTCTTAGTAAAATGATTGAGAGCAACAACAAACAAAGTAGTAGAGAAGATAAAGGTAATAAAGAGAGTGAAGAAACAAGCTCACATTTCTCAAGAGGATTCACAAATCAACTGTTTTGAGCTTTCACAATTATTGGAGTGGATGGAGATTTATAAAGATGAAATTGATTAAATATTCTCCTCGTAGTTAGGGGAGTCAGTTGGGTGGCTTTCGCGGGGTCCCGCCCCACTTCACACCCAATTGGGCGGGGGTGGGTATAGGTTTTGCAGGTGGTAGGACAGGGATGGAGACAAAAATTAGACCCGTCGTGGGTGGTGGGGCAGGCGTGGATATGATCTTGTACTCGCCCCGACCCCGCCTACCTTACATAATATAATAAGCATATTTAAAAAACTAAACATTTATAAAACTTTAATTTTGATAACAATACTCAACTCACATTCACAACTTTTTTTTTTTAAATGGTGACCGTTGGAATAATGTCACATATGTGGTAGGAGTTTGGAGGACAGATATTTCATACTTTTTTCATAAAAATTTTTTGTTTATATTTATTTAACTGATACTTATAAATATATTATATGAAGTGGGTTGCGGGGTGGGTACAACGGGAATTAAGTGGGCTTGGGGACCCACGTGGGTGGTAGGGCAGGGATGGTTTTTGTCTTACGGGTCGCAAGGAGGGGATGGTTTTGGGTTTTGTACCCCCATCAGGTTGCGGGGCGAGAATGGAGTCCCCCCACACCCGCTCCACCTAATTGACATCCCTACTCCTGGTCTTCACTTAGCACGAAATTCACAAGAATTTAAAGTGAAGTGACCAAGTAAATTAGACCTTATTATATGAAGTGAAAGGGATAGTTTAATCTAAATGTTAACTCTGTTGAAATTTGACCTTATTTATTTTTTTTAATAATATAAAGATTAAATTAATCTATTCATAGTAGAAAGACTATTTTATTCCAATCCTTATAATACAAGAAACGATTAAATACATTTAGCCTAATATACTAGTATAAATTTTATTTATAAATTATGAATTTCATAAAAGAAAAAGTTTTTCATGATTAAGTTAGCTCAAATAGTAAAAAGTTTCACTTGTTAGTGGACAAATTGATTAATTCCGCCCATTTAGTCATTTAAAATATTAAAACATAGTAAATTTATTTTATATTTTTAATCAAAATAATATTAATTAATAATATTTTTATTTCTATTAATGATTATAGCTTTCGTATGATACAAGTTTAACAATTACCTAAGTTTCATTTCAGTAACTCAACTTTTAAAAAGTTACAAAATAGTCACTAACATTATAAAAAGTGACAAAATAGTCACTGATTAACAGTTTTCATTAGGGTGTTAACGGAACCTCTGATGTGGCAAGTTAACCAGCTGGTGTGGCAAGTTAACTTGCCACGTTGGTGAGGCAACTGATGGGTCTTGGTTTGGGGCGGGTTTAGGGAAAAATTGAAGGGATATGCGGTTTAGGGGTAAAAAAATTAGAAACAAATTCTGATTAAAGGGATTTGGGAAAAAAAAAGAAAATCAATTTGGGGAAATTTCAATTGTGATTTGGGTTGGTTTGGGTTTGAAATTGATTCAGGAATAGATTAAGAAGGCCAGTTATCACTAAAAGATTGTTCTATGCATAACTATGATGCAAATGAACACCAATGTTCACATAAAATGTATGAAAACTAAGGAATTGATATTTATATATATAAAGTTCTTTCCTATTTACCCAAAAAAAAATGTCCTTTCCTCATAAATAACAACAAAGAAACCAATCAAAGTGCTAAAAACTGAAACTTTATGGATAAAGCATGAAAGCTAAATTCTGAAGAAAACCCATTCATCACAATCAATCTACAACAAAAACCCACATCGAGAAAGAGTAGAAAGTTGATCGAATTTTCCATGGAAGGAAATGAAGAGCGTTAGGCAGTACCTGGAAATGTAAATCTCGAGAACCCTCAATGACAAAACTGTAAGTTGAAAGGGGAGAGGAACGATCTTCAAGTACCAGAATTACTTCTCTTCTACTTCTTCTCTTCCTCCTCCTCCTCCTCATCATCATCATCATCATCATCACCTTCTTCTTCTTCTCTAACCCTAAAATGGTGCTGGTAGGGCTGTTAAATTGAGCGTAACCGGTAAGTTGGATGGTTTTTTGACACCAAGGACGCCGTCATCTGCCATGTCACTTTGCTGTGACGTTTGCGACGGAAAACGATAAAAATGACTGTTTTGTAACTTTTTGAAAGTTGAGTGATTGAAATGAAACCTAAGTGACTATTTTGTCAGCTACCCCAAAGTTGGGTGACTGTTGGTGCAATTTACCCAAAAAATAAAATTTGATAGGATTTAATAAAGTGAAAAAAGTAGTGGGACACTTAATCAACATATGATAGTTTGCAAAAAGAAAAAAAATTATTTATTTGACGTATTTCCTATAGTTCATCATATGGAACTTTGGTCTAAATTAAATGTTTGAAAAAAAAGAGAACTTTTTATACATTGGTAGTTAGAATAAGTGAGTCTAATGAAAATGATGACCATGATTAACCCAATGATACTATGAAATATTTAACAACATTACTAAAATCATAAGCCTAAAAAACAAGAATTTGACCCAATCACTAATCCAAAGTCCAATCAATATCAACTATGCACATTTTCACTGCATTTGACTTTAAAAACAATATGAATGAAAAATAAAAAGAGATTAGAAGGTGGGGGAAAACTGAAAAGGCTAGAATAGGCATATGTTTTTGACAAGTAGTCAATTGGATCATTAAAGGGTATTTGTATCAGAAGCCTAACATCTGCAATGCTCTTTCACACAGTGCAGCAAAATGCCAAATACTCTTACAATTACAGATTATACCCTTTTTCTTTGATGCTACCCTTTTCACTTTCTTTTATAAGGCAAGCCATGGCAGCCCCCTTCTATTTTTTTGCCTTTGAATTCCTTCACCTTCTTAACCTCCTTATGAGTTAGAAGTTAGAACCAGACACAAAGAACCTCAGCAAACAAAAACCCAATCTTTTTTTTCTTCTTTGTTTTTCCTTTGAGCTGTCGATATCTCTCTTGAGTGGTCTTTCCCTTTTATGCTCATAGTATTGGCCCTCATATTTTTCCTTTTTACACAAAAAGGTTGGTTTTTTTTTCTTTTTTTTTTTTTTACAATGGAAGAAACTGAAGAGCACCATCATGTGAACAAGAAATGCACTACCAAAACCAGGATTTTCAAGGGTGGGAATAATAATCCTCATAAGCATCAATACCAGCACCCATTGTTGCAATATTCAAGCTACTTTGGGTTGTTTAACCAGAACCATTCCAAAGTTACTCTTACTACCCTGCTTTGCTCCCTTTACCCCCTCCAATACCTTTGAAGCTGGCTTTAACCCCACCTCTCTCTCAAAACCAAAACTTTCAAACTAAAACCCACTTGCAGAAACTTCCATGTAAGGTTAATGATTCTGCCACCTCTTCCCTCCCTGATACACAAGTCCCAGTTCTAACAATGACACCAGGAGATTCCAAAACTATCATCAACAAATTTAATGGCAATCGAGAAGATATATCTCATATTAGTGCCTATATTCATGATATAAGAACTCTTTCTTTGTTAGTATATCAAGAAGTTGTTATAGTCTGTTATAGTCAGGTTGTTACAATCAGTTACAAGTTTACAATCTGCTAGTCAAGAGCAGTTAGCATTAGCAGCTCATCATCATGTATATAATCATCATTCTTGTATAGATTCACCTGAAGAAGGTCGTCATCTGGTGGATGGTGACCGGAGATGGACGGTATAGTGAAGGGTCTTGTTTAATTATCTTAGCTGTTTCTGTCCACTGGGTTGTGTGCTTCGGCCTTATTAGGTAGCTGAATGGTGTTTTTTATTAATAATAAACAAGTCTTCTATTAAAAAAAAAAAAGAGGAAAATCTAAAAAATATAGTTAAAATAAAATAATTATAGTATTTTATATTATTGTTACAAAGTTTTAATATAATGAAAAGACTTAATTAGTATAACAAAATATTTAAAATATGACTTAATATGACTGAACAAAAATTAAGATAAATCACTGGACTAGAGGTGTACATGGGCCGGGCGGCCCGGCCCAGCCCAAAGACTCGGCTGAAATGTAGGAGGGTTTGGACAAAAATATAGACTCGAAAAATGGGTTTGGACAAAAAAATAAGACACGTTTAAAAAATGGGCCAGGCTCGGGTAAGGTATTTTTTGCCCGGGCCCGGCCCGAATTCACTAAAGGACAAAAAAAATTCTTATTGTTTTTCTCCCTATTTTGCTACTATTTTACTATTATGTTACTATTATTTTGTTGTAATTGTTTAGATATTGTATAAAACTTATTTTATTATTAATTTTGTTATTATTTTAAAGACATTTGTTAATTTTGTTATTATTTTAGAGGCATTTGCTTGTTAGGTTGCATCTATTTTAGTGTTATTTAAGTCTACGTATTTTTTAAAATTTATTTTCAATTTGTTGAAAAATGTTTATTTTGATTTTTCAGTAATTTTGATGTATTATATATATTTAAAAAACATATAAAATAATATAAAAATTAATACGGGCGGGCCGGGCCCGGGTTTTAGCGTTTTTATATAGGTCAGACTTGGGCAAAATTTTAGGCCCATTTTTTTGCCCGGCCCAGCCCGAGCCCAATAAATGAGCCTAAATTTTTAGTTGGGCCCGGCCCAAACTCGGCTCGGCCTGGGCCATGTACACCTCTACACTGGACATACAATCTAGGAGTTATTTAGACCTCCAGAGGATTATGCATTACGGCTGTGAATTCATGTTTTTCAGTCAAATCCACACCACCTCCAAAACACTTAAAGTTGAAATGCCAGACTAAGTTTGCTACAAAATATTTGAAGTGAAGCATTGCCAAACGATATGCCGGACACATCCTTTTCCCCACCCTAAATGGTATCATCTTAATCTCTTTTGTTCCACTAATATCAAAATCACCATTGTTTAAGAATCTCTCAGGCTTGAACTCCATTGGATTTTCCCATACATTTGGATTCCGACCCATTTCCACAACCCTAAAAATTACAATACTGTTCTTTGGAACTAAAAACCCATCCAAAACAACATCTTTTGTTACCGTATGTGGGATTAGAAAATGGCTAGGAGGATGGCGCCTTAAGCTTTCTAAGATAATGGCTCTAAGATGTGGCATGTTCCTCAAATCTTCATCTTTAATCCGTACTTCCCCGTCTAAGACAACCCTTTTGATTTCCTTGAATAACTTGTCTTGAATATGTGGGTGCTTTACCAAATTAGCCATGATCCATTCTAGAGCTGTGGAAGTAGTATCAATGCCTCCAGTGAATAACTCAGAGCATAATGTCACAGTTTCCTTTTCTTCAAGTTTCCTGTTTTCCTCTTTAAGTTGTAAATCAAACAAAGTGTCTATTAGAATTAAGTGAACCGAATCCTTATTTAAATAAAATACAATGGTAAAATAAAATAAAAGTAAAATCCATATAGAACTATACTTCTTTTATTTTATTTTACAATAAGGTTTTTTAAACCTTATTAAACTCCATCTATTTTATATTGATTAGGATAAGGTGTTTCAATCTTACTAGAATATGGCTTTACAAGCCTATAAATAGACATAGTCTATTCTTCTTGTAATTATTCGAATTCGACATAGTGGATTTTCTTCTCCTCTGCCCGTGGTTTTTTCCCGAAAGGGTTTCCACATAAAATCTGTGTTCTTTTTTTATTTTTTTATTTTTACGATATATTGTCATTACCGATATTATATATTTTCACAAATTGGTATCAGAGCTTCCGGGTTTTTTCATCTCGATCACAGTAATGACGTCTTTGAAGTATGAAATTTCGTTGTTGGATCGCAACACCAGATTTGCGTTGTGGCAAATTAAGATGCAAGCAGTTCTTGCGCAGATGGATCTAAAGAAAGCCCTGCTAGGGATAGATAAGATGCATTCAACATTAACGGATGAAGAGAAAAAGCCTAAGGATTGAAAGGCGTTAACATAGTTACATCTGCATTTGTCTAACAAAATTTTGCAAGATGTGATAAGGAGAAGACCGCCGCTGGATTATGGAAAAGGCTGGAACAAATATGTACGTCGAAAACTCTAACCAGCAAGCTGTATATGAAGCAACGTCTTTAAGCTCATCGTTTGGAGGAAGGTGCATCTGTGCACGAACACTTAACAGTGTTTAAAGAAATTCTCTCAAACTTGGAGGCCATAGAGGTTCAGTATGATAAGGAAGATTTAGGGTTGATTCTACTTTGTTCGTTGCCCCCGTCTTATTCAACCTTTAGAGACACGATTTTATATAGCCGCGAGTTTCTTACAGTTGATGAGGTTTATGATTCTTTAACCTCGTATGATAAGATCAAACATTTTGTGGTTAAAACCGACTCTCAGGGTGAGGGTCTCATTGTTCATGGGAGATAAGATCGGAATACTGATGATGATCGTGGAAGGACACAAGAATGGAATCCTCACGGTAAATTTAAGGGTAGATCGAAGTCTTCAAACAGAGGTAAAACTTGTAACTTCTGCAAGAGGAAAGGGCACATTAAATCTGAGTGCTATAAGCTACGGAATAAGATCAAAAGAGAGGCTGTGAATCAAAAAGGAAAACAACCAGAAAATTCCAGTTAAGCTAATGTTGTAGAAGACTATAGTGATGGTGAACTTCTAGTCGCTTCAGCCATCAATTCTAAAGTGAGCGAGGAGGGTCCTTTATTCAGGCTGCACCTTCCACATGAGTCCCAATAGAGATTGGTTTACAAATTACGACATAGTGTCTAAAGGTGTTGTTTTGATGGGAAATAATGGTTTGTGTAAAATCATAGGTGTTGGAACGATTAAAGTTAAGATGTTTGATGGAGTTGTCAGAACACTTAGTGACATACGACATGTTCCAGAATTGAAGAGAAATTTAATTTTGTTGAGTACTCTTGATTCAAAAGGGTACAAATACACAGCTGAAAGTGGGGTTTTGAAGATTTCTAAAGGTTCCTTCGTTGTGATGAAAGGGCAAAGAAAGACTTCCAAGTTATATGTTCTGCAAGGTTCTACTGTTACTGGTGATGCAGCTATCGCTTCCTCTTCCTTGTCAGATGATGATATTACTAAACTTTGGCATATGTGCCTAGGGCATATGAGTGAGAATGGTATGACAGAATTGAACAAAAGAGGACTTTTTGATGGGCAATGAATTTGCAAACGGAAGTTCTGTGATCACTACATTTTTGGGAAGCAAAAGAGAGTTCAATTCACCAGAAGAATCCATAACACGAAGGGAACGTTGGAGTATATTCATTCTGATCTGTGGGGGCCATCCAGAGTGCGTTCAAGAGGTGGAGTTAATTATATGCTAACTTTTATTGATGATTTTTCTAGAAAAGTTTGGGCGTTCTTCTTGAAGCAGAAAAGTAATGTGTTTTCCGCATTTAAGTCTTGGAAAACTATGATTGAAAAATAGACGAAAAAAAAATAAAACACCTCCACACAGATAATGGCTTAGAGTTCTGTTCTGATAAGTTTAATAAACTGTGCAAGTCAAAAGGGATCGTGAGACACTTGACGGTTCGTCATACTCTACAGCAAAATGGCGTTGCAAAACGAATGAATAGAACGATAATGGAGAAGGTTCAATGTATGTTGTCAAATTCCAACTTACCGAAGTCATTTTGGGCTGAAGCAGCCTCTACTGCATGTTTTTTGATCAACTGATCTCCATCCATTGATATTGAGAAAAAGACTCCACCAGAGGTATGGTCTGGTAACCCTGCTGACTATTCTGATTTAAAGATTTTTAGGTGTCCTGTATATGCTCATGTTGATAATGAAAAATTGGAACCAAGATCCATTAAATGTATTTTTCTTGGTTATAAAGCTGGTGTAAAAGGGTATAAGTTATGGTATCCTGAAAATAGAAAGTTGTGATTAGTAGAGATGTTGTTCTTGATGAAACTGCTATGCTACCTAACTTATCTCTTAAAGACTCTTCTAATAACGAAAATAAAAAATAGGTGGAGTTTCAGATTAACACAGAATCTACAACAGAGTCGACTTCTCAAGCCAGTATAAAAATTGAGAATAGAGTTGTTTCTTCACCATAATACTCTATAGCCAAAAACAGAACTAGAAGAGAAATTAAACCTCCAAAGAAGTATGCTGAGGCTGATCTAGTTGCTTATGCTTTAAATGTGGCTGAAGATATAGATACAAATTAAGAGTCATCTAATTATTCTGAGGCGGTTAGTTGTAAAGACTCAAAAAAGTGGATGTTTGCTATGTAAGAGGAGATGGAATCACTCCACAAAAACAAAACTTAGGATCTTGTAAAACTTCCTAAAGGTAAAAATGTTGTTTGTTGTAAATGAGTGTATAAAAAGAAAGAAGGGACTCCAGGAGTTGAAGAACCCAGATATAAAGCAAGGCTTGTTGCAAAGGGTTACAGTCAAATTCCAATAGTGGACTTCACAGATGTGTTCTCCCCAGTTGTGAAGCATAGTTCGATTCGAGCTTTGCTTGGTATGGTGGCCATACATGATTTGGATCCTAAGTTGTTAGATGTTAAAACTACATTTTTGCATGGAGAACTTGAGGAGGATATTTACATGCAACAACCAGAAGGTTTTACAGTCTCAGAAAAAAAGACTATGTTTGCTTGCTGAAAAAGTCCATTTACGGTTTGAAACAGTCACCAAGACAGAGGTACAAGAGGTTTGATTCCTTTCTGACTTTTCATGATTTTAAAAGAAGTAGCTTTGACAGTTATGTTTACTATAAGAAAAACAATGATGTTTCTTTTGTATATCTACTCATTTATGTTGATGACATGTTGATAGCAGCAAGAGATAAAGGAGAGATAATAAAGGTCAAAGCCCAACTAAGTGAAGAATTTGAGATGAAAGATTTGGGACCAGCAAAGAAGATACTTGGTATAGAAATTCTTAGAGATAGAAAAGCAAGTAAATTGTACCTAAGTCAGAAGGGTACATTGAGAAAGTTCTTTGCAGGTTCAATATGCAGAGTGCTAAGCCAGTTAGTACTCCTTTAGTAGCTCATTTGAGACTTTCATCAGCTTTGTCTCCACAATCAGATGATGAGATTGAGTACATGTCACATGTTCCATACTCTAGTGTAGTGGGATCTCTCAAGTATGCTATGGTTTGTTCACGTCTAGATTTATCATATGCAGTCAGTGTAGTTAGCAAATACATGGTGAATCCCGGTAAAGAACACTGGAAAGCAGTTTAGTGGATTTTAAGATACTTACGAGGTACTACTGATGTTTGCTTATAGTTTGGAAGAACTAGAAATGGAGTAATTGGGTATGTTGATGCTGATTTTGTTGGAGACCTTGATAGAAGAAGATCTCTCACAGGTTATGTCTTTACAATTGGAGGTTGTGCAATCAATTGGAAAGCCACTTTGCAACCTACAGTCGCTTTGTCTACCATTGAAGCTGAGTATATGGCGATTACTGAGGTTTGTAAAGAAGCTATTTGGTTAAAGGGACTATTTAGTGAACTCAATGAAGACCTTCAAATTAGTATAGTATTTTGTAACAGTCAGAGTGCCATTTTCCTTACAAAAGATCAAATGTTTCATGAGAGAACAAAACACATTGATGTTCGGTATCATCTTGTTCGTGATATTATTGCTCGTGGTGATATTGTTGTGAGCAAAATTAGTATTCATTAAAATCCTGCAGATATGATGACTAAGTCACTTCCTATAACCAAGTTTGAGCATTGATTAGACTTGGTTGGTGTTCATTGTTGAAATTAAACCCTTAAGGGGTTTTATGGAAGAGGTGGAGAACTTGTTCGTTGAGAGTTCATGGTGAAGAACTTGTTTTTTGAGAATTCGTGTCAAGGTGGAAATTGTTAGAATTAAGTGACCCGAATCCTTATTTAAATAAAATACAATGGTAAAATAAAATAAAAGTAAAATCCATATAGAACTACACTTCTTTTATTTTATTTTACAATAAGGTTTTTTAAACATTATTAAACTCCATCTATTTTATATTGATTATGATAAGGTGTTTCAATCTTACTAGAATATGGCTTTACAAGCCTATAAATAGACATAGGCTATTCCTCTTGTAATTATTCGAATTCGACATAGTGAATTTTCTTCTCCTCTGCCCGTGGTTTTTCCCCGAAAATGTTTCCACGTAAAATTTGTGTATTCTTTATTTTTATTTTTTTATTTTTGCGATATATTATCATTATCGATATTATATATTTTCACAGTGTCAATATAGGGAAGGAAAGGCTCATCATTTTTCCTGATCCTGTCGAAGCTGACGAAGCTTTTCCCATTGCTTGTGAAAGATAAATTTCCCCAAACATGGAAACAAATTGAGTACTTTGAATTTGTCAAAACTCGATTGTAGGCGTCGCTGCAGGTTCTTGATAGCTTGAATTTTCATGTCTTCAAGCTTCTCACCAAAACAAATAAAAGTGAACAAACTGAAGAGTGCATGCTGTATATGATCCCTTATTTCAGTGTGATGACATTCATCAGATGATGAGAGAGGCTTAAGGCGGTTGATGAGTGCATCCAAGGCCCATTTACGTGCACCTACAAAGGATGCTATCCGAGAAGTATGCAGGATATTATAGGTAAGATTACGGCGGAGCCGGAGCCATGTAGGGCTATAGAATGCCGAGGAGATGTTGTGTTGATCACAGCTGAGGAACTTATCAGTGGCCATTTCTTGAGGACGGTCAGCAAAGATGGCACCATTAGCAATCAAAGCCTGATGGGTAAGGGAGTGACTAGCAATAACGATTAAGGGCTTTGAGCCTATATATAGGGTATAAATCGGACCATATATTTCATGTAAGGAAAGAGAAAGGGCCTTAACACGTGAGAAAGGCTTAACAAGCAACCATAGAAGGTTGCCGAAGAATGGAATTGTGGGGGGGTTTGGGGGAAGCTGGTGACTTCTTTTCTTAATATAACGATTGTGAGCAACAACAAAAAGAGTAGTAGAGAAGATGAAGGTGATAAAGAGAGTGAAGAAACAAGCTCCCATTTCTCAAGAGGATTGACAAATCGAACTATTTTGAGGTTTCACATTTATTGGAGTGGACGAAAATTTAGAAAGATGAAATTGTTTAAATCCTCTCATCCTCGTCTTAGTTTAACACAAAATTCACAAGAATTTAAAGCAGAGTTACCAAGTGAAATTTAATACAAATCCTTTTTCCATGTTAACTAATTTGATCTTCATTTTAAATTCAAATTAGACATGCTTAACATGTGTTAAGGAATAACTTAAATGAATACTTCAGTAGGGCAACAAAATTAATGAGTAAAACTTTTATTTTGTTCATATATTGCAACAACTTATATAATTTTTATCAACGACTTAATTTATTTTTTAAAATATGCTTTAGTTACCAATTGGTTTGTTATGATATGTTTAATACAACAATAATATTTCAATTACAAAAACTATTACGTAATAATAATGTATTGGTTGTATAATAAAATCTGTAGCTATGTATATTTAGATGCTAAATCTTTTACATAACATTATTGTAATGATTGTCGGATATTATTTTGTGATGTCATTTTAATTGATTGTATATTAAATTACTCAACAACTAAATATTATTGTCAAAAAATTATTTTATCAACAATAAAATGTTGTTATCAAGTAACTTATACAACAATAATGATGATACCTAATTTTGTCGGGGCGTTTCAATTTCAAACTTATTTAGATTTGATTCTATTGAAGTAGAGATTTATTTAGAATTCTTGAATAAAATCAAACTAAATTAAATTTTTATTTAGTTTTAGAATTAAAATTTAAGGGCTTGAATTGTATTTTGTTGGTCAAGTTGAATTGAGTATTCAATTATTCATTTTAAATAGAACTTATTTGTTTTTTTGGTTTTCATTAATTTTGAGATTAATTTTAAATTAATTCTTATTTAATTTTATTATGTTTTCAAAAAAATTGATATAAGAGTGGTGGTTATTTAAATATCTGTATATGAGTTTTTGGAAAATATGAAATTTATTTCTTAAATACAATTTTTTAAAGAAAAATCATTTTTATTTTTAAATGATGGTTATTTTAAACACTATTTGTCGAAACCATTTTTAAATTTGAAAAAAAGGGGTCGACTTTTAAAAATAGAAACAGAGTCGCCACCAATCTTTTTAGGTGCGATTGGATCACCTTTATAAAATGTTTTATTTCAAAACATTGATTTTGGCCTACGAAATTTCAAGAAAACGGGTTCAGGAGTAGGTTATGCATGAGGAAGGGTTAGCACCCTCGTAACACCCAAAAATTGGTACCAAATTGATTATTAAATGTCCTAGTGTCGAAGATTTAAAAAGGTTTTAAAGTATGATCCTTTTGATTTTTTTTAAAAAACTTATTACCCCTTTTTAAAAGACATTTATTTATTTGGAAAAAAGAAAATAGTCGAATCTCAGTAAGTTAGAGCACGACTCTTCAAATTTCTCAAACATTAAATATCTTTCGTTTTTTAGAAATCCCTATCTCGAAATATCAAAACATCACATCAATAAGTTAGGACGCAATATCTTAAATCTTCAAAGATATATTTTTTTTATTTGAAAATCGTACGTTTTAATTCGAAAAGGATACTTAATCATTTAGAATTAACGAAAGAAATCGAAGCCCAATAAGTTAAGGCACGATTCTTTCAAAAATCCCAAATGTCAAATATTGTCTTAAGTAAAAACGTTTTTGGATAAAAAGGTGGCAGTTAAATGAAATATATTTTTAAATAATATTTTGAGCGAGATGCAACAATAATAAAATACAAAACATAAATACTAAAGCAATACGCAAATTACATGATATATTAACATTTCATACAAACATAAAATAAGAGATTATACATGTAGTAAAATGATTATGCTAGAGCATAAATAAACTAATATAAAAAAAACCATAACAAATTAAAATTTATAAAAAACTTAGAAGTGAATATAAAATAATAAAGATAAAATAACAATAGAAAATGAATGGGGTATTTTAAACAACCAATAAATATAAAAAACATAAAGAATAACTGTAATACAACATTTTTACCCTGGTGCATACCACAAAATGATAAAAAAATAAATAAATAAATAAATAAATTCCAAGCCCAGTTCAGCATATATCATTTGGCCCGATCAGAATGGCCCATTACTTGAAAAGATTGAAGGTCCATCTACAAACTTGACGTATATGGAAACATAATCTTCCAGGATACGCAATCTTAGAAATGATATGTAAATCTTAGATATGATATGCAATCTTAGAAGATATGGTATGCAATATTAGAAGATATGATTTTGATATCTTAGAGATTTAATTTGTAAATACCCTTTAATCTTAGCCATTGATGTAATTGATCTGTACCGTTGGATTTGGGGAGGCTCAACTATAAATAGAGGCCTCCCCCCCTCATTGTAAAACACACTTGAGTTTTGGGGAAGCAACAAAAATTCTTGAGAGCTTTCACTCAAATTTCTCTCCCTCTTATGTTCTTATTTTCTGCTGTTTGTTCTTATTTTATTCTTTGTTCATCTTCGTTTTTCAACCTTTTTTATTTTGATTTAATCCATGTTTCCCTAATTTTTTATATATTTTTTAATAATTTTAGTATCATATCAAACTATTTTATTTTTTAAATATTTTTTTAAATATTACTCTTAGTAAATTGTTTTTTTAAATTTTACTCAAATCATTGTTTTAAAAAAATATATATTTCATTTAATTATTATTTTTATCCAAAAATTGTTTTTTTTAATTAAAGGCAATATTTGGCATTTAGGATTTTCGAGAAAAGTAGTGCCCTAACTTACTGGGTTGCGATTTTTCTCGTCAAATTCGAATATCCAAGTACCCTTCTAAATGTTTTGAGTTTTAAAATATAAACAACTATTCTTGAGATTTCAAAACATTGTGTCCTAACTTACTGGATATGGCGTTTTGTTGTTTCAAGATAGAAATTTTCCAAAGGCAAGCTTAGCTTCGAAGATTTTGAAATATTGCGTCCTAACTTACTGGATGTGATGTTTTGATTCGTTTGAGATAAGTGAGTCTTAGTTTTCAAGTTCGCGGCATTCAAATAGTTTTCTCCCAAAAGAGGATTGCATTTTAAAATCTTCAAATTTCCGACATGAAAGACATCAAATAATCAATTAGGTACCAATTTTTGGGCGTTACGAGGGTGCTAATCCTTCCTCGTACGTAACCGACTCCCAAACCCGTTTTCTCAAATTTTCGTAGACCAAAATGTTTTACAAGGTGATCCAATCACACCTAGAAAGATTGGTGGTGACTCCCGTTTTTGTTTTTCTTAAAGTCGAACCCCGTTTTTCAAACTCGTTAAAAAATGGTTTCGACAGCTTGGCGACTCCACTGGGGACCAATAAGTGAGTCAACCCGTATAATTTATTATTTTTTGTCTTAATGTTGGAAATTTGAAATATTTTGAAATACAATCCTCTTTCATTACATGTGTTTGAATTACTACTGCATATGTTTGTTATATTTTGGTGCACATTGCATTTGCATGACCATTGTGGTCACACCCTTAAGTGGGAGTGAGAAACTACGCTTTCGTGAGGTTTTCACCTCCGTGCAGGATAGTGGATCACTTTCAGGATACATCCGTACCTATGTCTTCGTGAGATTTTCATCTCCGTACAGCTATAGGGATATATGTCCCTCTGAATCGAACTCGATTCAAATGAGCCTATAATGGGTGAGGATCGAGGAATCTGCTGGTTTGGGTACCTCAACTTTAGAACTGAACCACATATAGAAGGACCATAAGAGCTCAACCTAGATAGAATTATACCTTAGTTATTACCCTTGCAGGTTATCTTTGAGTTTATTGTTATCATGTGATACTAACTATTTCCTTTCTTTTGTTGCATATCATTTTGCATTTAAAAGGTATCGATTTTCGGTCAGTTTCTAAGTTAGAGAGTTTTATTATGGAGAACGGACTTCTTGATAGAGTGGAAGGCAACGCTAACGTCCAAATATGGTCAGAGCAAACTCAGTTAGTAAAGGGAGATAGTCTAGCTATGGGATATGTGTCAGAGTTGGCAGACTACACTCGTATCAGCGTCACAGAGAATAATCACCATGAGTTAAAGGAAATATGGGATCAATGGAGTAGCGAAGCCAAGCAATTGTTCTACAACAACTATGGGGACTTGTAGTACTTGCTTGACTTGAAATTATACGAGAATTTATTTCGGGCCATCACTCAATATTGGAATCTTGTATACAGTTGCTTTACGTTTGGAAAAGCCGATATGGTACCCGTGGTGGAGGAATATTCGGTTTTGTGGCGTTGTCCTAAGATTCAAGTTGATAAAGTTTACTCAAGGGCTAACTGTATTCCAACTTTTGTGAGGAAGTTGATGAACGTCACGGGGAGAGGGAGCGAGCTAAAAAGGAAAAGAGCAAGAGGAAAATGGGCCAGCGTTGGAATGCCTACCTCTTCCGCCACTGGTGCTTCCTAATGTTGTTCCAATCAAAGCAGAATTGGATGCGAGGAAGATTGTTCGACACCCTATGGCAAGGCGTACTGCAGGAACTAAAGGGCAAAAGGTAATGTACTCACCAATCACTTTAAGGTGAACAAGAAGAGTACTGATAGACACTTCTTCCATTACAATATTTCTCTTTCATATGAAGATCATCGATGGTAAGAGTGTTGAAAGGAAAGTGATTAACAGAATGCATGGGACCTACAAAAGTGAGTTGGATGGAAAGAATTGTGCCTATGATGGTAAAAGGTTTATTTATTATAGGACCACTACCAAACAACAAGCGTGAGTTTACTAATCAGAGACAATGGAAATGCAAGCCCTAATGGCCTGCCCAAATGGACGAAAAAAAAACAGAGATTAAAGAAGACCATATCATTTAAAGACCTTTAAAGTGGAGATTAGCTATGCTGAGAAGATACCCATATAAGCATTTCAAAATGCTTTGCGCCGACAGGAATCTGAAAGCTCTCAAGAAACACTGAAGGTGCTGGATATCATTTTAAGGCAGCATGCTGTGAAGTAGGAATGCCTACTTGTTCGCCAAACTTCCTTTCAAGATAATCGGAATAACCTCACAAACACTGGAGGAGGTGTCCATGGCTGTAAGGATTATCTCATGGGTGAAGCTATAGCTCAAATTCGAGATGGTAGTAGATCATTTACGGACCCTGAAGGTACAAGCTGATACATTAAGTGTGAAATACGAGCTACAGTCAGATCGTGGTCAAGAGTTAGCTTTGTTGTTTGGGAGAGTTAAAGCTTTGGGCCATAGGGCGAAGGCGTATTTGTAATCCATTCATATGTAAAGATATTCTTTTTCTAAATAAAGTTTTCTAAATGAAATTGAATCGAGATCGATACCTTTTTGCATTCATGCATTTGCATTATATTACATCAAAGAAAAGAAGGTGTTGATTTGAAATTCGATTCCTAAATAGAATAGTTTGTCATAAGGAAACAAATTTCTTGATAAAGTAGATTATAGTGCGATCGTCTGAATATAGTCCAAGTAAACATGATGAGAGAAAGCTGGTAGTCCACGGAGGAATACATGATGTAATTACCAGAGATTCAAGCCAACGAAGGTTATCCAAGAGCATGACGAGAGAAAGCCAGAAGTCCACGAAGGAATACATGACTTGATTTAATTGCCAAAGATTCAAGCCAATGAAGATTATCCAAGAGCCGGCACTTTTTGATGAATATCATGGAGATAAGCAAGCAAGAGATCGAGGCTCAAATCAAGCAGCAAGGAGCTGGCAAATGCAACTTTTGGAGAATTTACAGGATTCGACCATGAAGAAAATATCAGCGTTTACTTGGACTATGTAGGGTAAGACCGCATATGTAATCTATTTTCATGTAAAGAAATCTATTTTCTAGAAAAGTTATTCTAATGGAATTGAGTTCAAGATCAACATCTCCTTTTATTTTGCATTCATGCATTTGCATTGCTTCAAATTACATGCATATTAAATCCATAAAAAAGATCCTAATTAGTTAAGGTTAAAAAGAGAAAGAAAGAGAGAAAGAGAGAAGAGGGTCATGGCTGAGTGAAAAGAAGACGCTCTCTTATATATCCTAGACTTTTGTATCAAGAGGAATAGCTTACCCGAAGACGGGGGTGTTTGGAAATGAAAATTGTTCCATCAAGGGACTGATTAAGGGATCTGGAGGGTATTCGTCCTTACGAACTAGGAAAGTCCTTAAACAACTGGACTGCGAAAGAACTTCCTGTAGTCTTTAGAAATTATACAGAGCGGTCTGTAGAACACTCTTGTCACTCTAAAACCTAGGAGCAGCAAGATTTCATTTGTGAAATAGGCTCGTGTTCAGACATTTTTGTTTCAATAAAACATACTTTTGTTATCAATACGAGCGAATATTCTTTCATTCTTATACTGATGAATATTCTTTTGACCTTTAAAATTCTTTCTAAATTTTCATTGCATAGTCATTATTGAATTCATTTATTCCTTGTACATTCTTTTGTGCCTATCTTAGATCCCTAGATATCAATGACAGGGGCAACGATACTATAGATTCAGAGTTCCTTTTTGAACCTAACATATGTTTAAAAAAACCTCAGTACTTTTGACAGAAATTGTAACTTGTTTCTAAATTTGTCGGAAAGGGTAAAGCAAGAAGAGAAACAGATTTTACCCCATGGAAATATGGTAGAGAATATAGCCTTAGAGGAACGAAAGGTTGTGAAATTGGAACACGCATAGCCAGAGAGCCAAAACAAGATCTCGTCAAAGATATTGTTAAAAGAGGTCCATAGGAATTTCAAAAAGATGCATGCAAGAGGGTTCATAATGACTAAGGGCAAACATGAGGACACTGCTGGTCCATCTTGGAAAGGGATCGCATCAGTTACACCATAAATACCGAATTTAAGGAGTCAAGACTTATAGGGCATGTATGTTATGAGCTTGTACTCGTCAAAAGTTTCAAGCTGACAATGAATCATCTTTGTGATTACCGATTGCTCCATTAAGAGGGAGAGAGTAGTTTCATATGCCAATATAACAAAGTCAATGGTCATCGATTAAAAAAAAAAAGAAAAAGAAAAGAACAAAGAAAAAACGAAAAATAAAAAGAGGTTCAGAAAAGATCATCCTCAACTGCACAATGTTAAAGATTTGCAGTCTGTCCAAAGATTAGGCACCCTATCACAGTACAACCAAGGTTGCCAAAAGAAAAAAGAAAAAATAAATTACAAAAGATGACCGAGACTGGTAAAGATTGGCATAAGAAACTACTACTTACTCTCTATGCTTATGCTGGAGCAAACACCTTCAATTCCAGTTGTTTCAGAGGTCCCAACCATCATCCTGGGCATGGATGTGTTTCATGACTCTCCTAAACAGCCTGATATTCTATCAATCGCTGCGGTGGTCAGCTCCAGGCAGTGGCCTTTGATTTCCTACTATAGAGCATCCGTGCGTGCACAATCTCCTAAGCTTGAAATGATAAATTCTCTCTCTAAACCAGTTTTTGACAAAGTGGATAAAGGTGTCAGGAGGGAAGCTCTCTTAGATTTTTATACAAGTTCAGGGAAGAGGAAGCCTGATCAGGTCATTATCTCCAAGGATGAAGATAGCGAGTCTCAATTCAGTCAAATGATGTACAAATAACTTGATCAAGTTATTGAGGCTTGCAAGCTCTTTGACAAGAATTGAAACCCCAAGTTTATGGTCATTGTGGCATAGAAAAACCATTATACCAAGATTTTCAGCGGGGATCTCCTGACAAAGTCCTGCCTGGAACCGTTATAGACAACAAAATCTATTATCTTAAGAACGACGACTTCTATCTTTGTGCCCGTGCTGGAACGATAAAGAACCACGAGGCATACTCATTATCATGTTCTCTTAGATCAGATTGGGTTTTTGGTCGATGATCTACAGGAGCTAGTCCATGCTCTATCCTACGTGTATTAAAGGAACGCCACAGCCATATTCGTTGTGACCCCTATTTGTTATGCTCATTTGGCAACTTCACAGTTGGGGCAATTTATGAAGTTTGAGGGTGTTTCAGAGACATCATTGAGCCACTGTGGAGTGACAACTCCGGGAGCAGTTTCTGTACCTCAACCTCCCAGGTTGAAGAATAATGTCAGCAGCTCCATTTTCATCTACTAAGAATCATTGAACCATCTTCTTGTATAGAGCTTTTTGGATTTCAGCCACTATACGCTCTCTATGCTAGTCAAACGTCAGCCACGAATCTTGGCTGAGGCAACACTTTTCTCATGGGTATATGAATCGAGATTTTTTCCCTCCAAGCTTCGATGGAATCAAGGATTGAACACTTCTAGTGAGCTTAATTGGAAAATATTCATCCTAATCAAATGGATGACACAGACGAGGAGGGTTCGTCCACAAGAATTTCTCACGGAAGCCAAGGTGAAAACCTGCAAAGGGTGCTTTGAGACTTCTATTTCAAAAAAAAAAGAAAAAAAGAAAAAGAAAAGAAAAGAAAAGAAAAGAGAAAAAAAGAAAAAAGAAAAAAGAAAAAAGAAAATAGAGAGGCTAAGGTGAAAACCCGCAAAGGGCGCCTTGAGACCAAAGGGGTTTTGAGTTGAAAACCCGAAAGGGCAGCTCAAATTTGGAAAGGCATGCAGTGACCTTGCTGTACCGGATTTGACAAGAAGTGAAGTATGTTACATACCGGGGCATCAACAAAGTACTTTGGGTCTTCTAAACATATGTTAAACTCAAAGCAGTCTTCATGGAGTTTGTATATGGAAGCCCAAGCTGCGATATCTAGGGCATCTGATTTTTGTCCTGTTTACTATCTTTGGATTCTCTTTCTTCTCAAAGATAGATTCCTAGATTAATCTCCTTTGTATTATTTTTGATAAATCATTCAAACTCTAATTATCCTCAAGATCAATTCACTTGTCGTTCGTTATTCATAAAGCATATTGCATTGAAATAATGATTGATGAACTAAAATATCTTCACAAACGAAGTTTTACATATTACTTTGGAAATTTCTAGATGACACAAGAAACTGAAAACATGACAACTGTTTAAGGAATTCCTATTGAGTAAGGATCGAAGGTCCTTGAGAGAATTTCTTCTTCAGTCCAAACGATGATTGGACAATACAAACGATTTGATCCTAAGAGAAGATCATTTCACAAACATCTTCAGTGGGTCGTGACATTTGGAAATGGTACAATTGACCGAATTGATGGAGAAAATTTGAGGCACACGAGCAGAGTGTAATGAATGAATGAGAGATAATACCTGAAATAGGAATCATTCTCATAACATTTTTGCATCATAATATGTCTAATTAGGAAGCATTTGACTCATTTCGATCATGGCATCTTAATTATTTGGCATAAGCATAAATTTCAGGAGAATCAATTCTACAGATGGATTCCCCAGTGGACAATGTAACAAGGATTGATTAAATTTACAGATCCTATCTCCCTGAGCAATAGTGGAGTAGATTGAAGACTTGCCTTAACTCCCTAAGTGGTAGGGTAACAGGCTAAAATAACAGATCTCATCCCACTGGCAGGAGTGGAGTGGATCGAAGACTTGCCTTAACTCCCTAAGTGGTAGGGTAACAGGCTAAAATAGCATATCTCATCCCACTGGTAGGAGTGGAGTGGATCGAAGACTTGCCTTAACTCCCTAAGTGGTAGGGTAACAGGCTAAAATAGCAGATCTCATCCCACTGGCAAGAGTGGAGTGGATCGAAGACTCGCCTTAACTCCCTAAGTGGTAGAGTAACAGGCCAAAACATAGCAGATCTGGCATTCAGATGTTTATACTGAAGCAGATCCAAGATGGTTTGGCATCTTTGTGCTTACAAGGAACGAATCGAAGACATAGCTGATTTGGCTTTCACGTACTTACGCTAAAGCAAATCTAAGATGATTTGGCATCTCTGTATTGTTAGAGAACAAATCGAAGTTTGGCATCTCTATATTCGACGGAGGGCAGACACATAGCAGATCTGGCATTCAGATGTTTATACTGAAACAGATCCAAGATGGTTTGGCATCCTTGTGCTTACAAGGAACAGATCGAAGACATAGCTGATTTGGTTTTCACGTTCTTACGCTGAAGCAAATCTAAGATGATTTGGCATCTCTGTATTGTCAGAGAACAAATCGAAGTTTGGCGTCTCCATATTCGACAGAGAGCAGACACATAGCGGATCTAGCCTTTAGATGTTTATGCTGAAGCAGATCCAAGATGATTTGGCATCCTTGTGTTTACAAGGAACAAATCAAAGACATAGCTGATTTGACTTTCACGTGCTTACGCTGAAGTAAGTCTAAGATGATTTGGTATCTCTGTATTGTCAGAGAACAAATCGAAAAAAAGCAGATTTGGCGTTCCTGAGTTTGCAGGGAGCAGGTTGAAGATTTCAGCATGGCGTCCTTGAGTTTGCAAGGAGCAGGTTGAAGAAAGCAGATCTTGACTTCCTGAGTTTGCAGTGAAGCAGATCGAAAATTTCAGCATGGCGTCCCTGAGTTTGCAGGGAGTAGGTTGAAGATTTCAGCATGGCGTCTTTGAGTTTGCAACGAGCAGGTTGAAGAAAGTAGATCTTGACTTCCTGAGTTTACAGTGAAGTAGATCAAAAATTTCAGCATGGCGTCCCTGAGTTTGCAGGGAGCAGGTTGAAGATTTCAGCATGGCGTCCTTGAGTTTGCAAGGAGCAGGTTGAAGAAAGCAGATCTTGACTTCCTGAGTTCACAGTGAAGCAGATCGAAGATATCAGCATGGCGTTCCTGAGTTTGCAGGGAGCAAGTTGAAGATTTCAGCATGGCGTCCTTGAGTTTGCAAGGAGCAGGTTGAAAAAAGCAGATTTTGACTTCCTGAGTTCGTAGTGAAGCAGATCGAAGATATCAGCATGGTGTTCCTGAGTTTGCAGGGAGCAGGTTAAAGATTTCAGCATGGTGTCCTTGAGTTTGCAAGGAGTAGGTTGAAGAATGCAGATATTGACTTCCTGAGTTTGTAGCGAAGTAGATCGAAAATTTCAGCATGGCATCCCTGTGCTTACAGGGAACACGTTGAAGATAACAGATTTGGCATCCCTGTGCGTACAGGGAACTGATCGAAGACATAACAGATCTGACCTTCATATGTTTACGCCGAAGCAGATCCAAGATGATTTGGCATCCCTGTGCTTACAGGGAACAGATCGAAGACATAGCAAGATCTGACTTTCATCAAAGCAGATCCAAGATGATTTGGTGTCTCTGTATTCGACGGGGAGCAGATCGAAGAACTCAAGACTCAGCGAGCCCGGGCAAAATGGGTCCTTTGATAGTCTTTGCTTTATTCCTGTTACACAGCAATAAGCAAAGAGGGGCAGCTGTAATACCCCATTTTTGCCCAGGTCCATACCACAAAATGATAAATAAATAAATAAATTCCAAGCCCAGTTCAGAATATATCATTTGGCCCGATCAGAATGGCCCATTACTTGAAAAGATTGAAGGTCCATCTACAAACTTGACGTATATGGAAACATAATCTTCAAGGATACGCAATCTTAGAAATGATATGTAAATCTTAGATATGATATGCAATCTTAGAAGATATGGTATGCAATATTAGAAGATATAATTTTGATATCTTAGAGATTTAATTTGTAGATACCCTTTAATCTTAGCCGTTGATGTAATTGATCTATACCGTTGGATTTGGGGAGGCTCAACTATAAATAGAGGCCTCCCCCCCTTATCGTAAAACACACTTGAGTTTTGGGGAAGCAACAAAAATTCTTGAGAGCTTTCGCTCAAATTTCTCTCCCTCTTACGTTCTTATTTTCTGCGGTTTGTTCTTATTTTATTCTTTTTTTATCTTCATTTTTCAACCTTTTTTATTTTGATTTAATCCATGTTTCCCTAATTTTTTTATATATTTTTTAATAATTTTAGTATCATATCAAACTATTTTATTTTTTTAAATATTTTTTTAAATATTACTCTTAGTAAATTGTTTTTTTAAATTTTACTCAAATCATTGTTTTAAAAAAATATATATTTCATTTAATTATTATTTTTATCCAAAAATTGTTTTTTTTAATTAAAGGCAATATTTGGCATTTAGGATTTTCGAGAAAAGTAGTGCCCTAACTTACTGGTTGCGATTTTTCTCGTCAAATTCGAATATCCAAGTACCCTTCTAAATGTTTTGAGTTTTAAAATATAAACAACTATTCTTGAGATTTCAAAACATTGTGTCCTAACTTACTGGATATGGCGTTTTGTTGTTTCAAGATAGAAATTTTCCAAAGGCAAGCTTAGCTTCGAAGATTTTGAAATATTGCGTCCTAACTTACTGGATGTGACGTTTTGATTCGTTTGAGATAAGTGAGTCTTAGTTTTCAAGTTCGCGGCATTCAAATAGTTTTCTTTCAAAAGAGGATTGCATTTTAAAATCTTCAAATTTCCGACATGAAAGACATCAAATAATCAATTAGGTATCAATTTTTGGGCGTTACGAGGGTGCTAATCCTTCCTCGTACGTAACCAACTCCCGAACCCGTTTTCTCAAATTTACGTAGACCAAAATGTTTTACAAGGTGATCCAATCACACCTAGAAAGATTGGTGGCGACTCCCGTTTTTGTTTTTCTTAAAGTCGAACCCCGTTTTTCAAACCCGTTAAAAAATGGTTTCGACAATAACAATTTTTTAAAAGGGGTAATAATTAATAAATTTTAAATAAGTAATATAAAAAATTTTAGGAAATATAAAAAAAACATATATAAATATATAAAAGATAACTTATAATGTATAATATAACAACTTAATATATACTATTTTATAAAAAGAAAAAACAAGTTCCTATTTAAAAAGAACAATATAGAAAATTTACAAAATTAACAAATTAATTAAAATATTAAGACATTCAAAAAATTTTAAAAATAATACATAATATATAATAAAAAAATAGTACATAATGAAACAATTTTTTATACATAAAAAGTTTTTTTTTTGTTTTTTTTTAAATGATGTATACATAGTATCGAGATAAACAAATAATAATTAAAATAAAACTAAATCAGAATAAAAAAGGATTAAAATTAAATTTCAATAACATTTATGGGAAAATTTTAAAAAAATAAAACTGAATTCGGGCCCTAATTGAAACGTGCGTTAAAAGTGAGGGACTCACTGGGAAAATATGCCCTAATCCCAAAACGGTATTGTTCCAGCGTTTGTGCTTAGATAGGCAGAGATCAAATTGAGACAGAAAACAAATTTTACGGCCAAATTAAAATAAAAGAAATTTAAAATTGAACAAAATTATAAATAATGTAAATGCGGAAGGGCAAAAGTGGCAAATTGCCCTTTTAATTGAAACACGCGGATCCTTCCCGGATCGGGTCAACGCGTACGGGTCAAGCCTTAAACGGCACCGTTTTGGTGCTTATTGAATTAAGCAAAATGGCGTCGTTTTTTCGCTGTTATATAAATAAAAAAACTTAAAAAAATCATTTTTAAACATTCAGCAAAAAAAACAAAAGAAAATGCTCTGAAATGCTCTCGGAGCTCCTGCCAGTAGCCGTCCAAGCCAGTCATTGAGCACTGCCGTGCTCAGCCATCTACGTCACCGTTCACGGCAGTCGGAGTCCCCAAAAGTAAGTTTTTCGCTCCCTAAGCCTCCTAAAACCCAAATCTGAAGTCAGAAGGGATCTTTGGGCAACCCAAAACGTGAAATGGGAGGAAAGACCTTGCGGTTTCCTCTGTTTTACCGAAAAAAGGGTAAGGAAATGAGGGTTTTTTTATATATGTACGTGTATTTGCTGTTGATAGTCGGGAAAATAAAAGAAAAATACCTTCTTCTTTGCTTAAAATTTGCGTTTGTATATATGTATCTCCCTGATTACATTGATTCGTTTGGTTTTTATCCCCGATTACAAAAAATAGAAACAAATATATAGATTCTTTTTGCAATATCTGTTGCTCTTGCTGCTGGTTTTCTTTCCTTTTGAAGGTTAATGGCGCAAATCACGGTGATGGCAGTGGAATGAAGGAAGCTGTGCATGGGGCCTTGCGGCGCCCTAAGGTTTTAAGAACCTTTAGGGTTTCCGACCTTGGTTATCTGTTTGGGCCATTCGAGATTATTCTGGTTTGGGTTATGCCTTGTGTTGGTTGGGTTAGTTTAGGTTTTGGGCTGTTTGGTTTAGGGGTTTAGTTTAGGTAGGTTTGGTATTGGGCCACGGGTATTATTTGGGTTGTGGGGTATTTGGGGTGTAATTGGGTTTAAATTTTGGGCCAAAGGGTGTAATTCGGGCCTGGTAAATTGTAAATTGGACTGTGAAAGAACCCTTTTTTATTTTATTTTTTGTTTATTTTCTATTTGCATAGCCCGGGCAGATTGGGCCTATAACACTATTCAAACAAGACTTTTGGGATAACTTATGTGAAATATTGGATTTTTAACTTGGTCCTCTATGATTGTTTTTTTTATAAGCAAATTAAATGAGTCTCAGAACGTGTTTTATTTCGTCCTAAACAGTGGTGGTTAAATTTGGATGATTGACGGAACTATGAGATTGACATGCCTTATCTACTAAGGCTTATCCTTAACTTTAGCCTTATCCTTTAAGCTATTTATTTGGTGATTTATCTCTTGATTTTACTTGATTTAAAAAGCTTTATTTTGGGATAATTATTGGAGAAAATTTAAGAAGATATATTCAAATTATAATTGAGAGTTTTACCTTATTAAGACTACTTATAGAAACTATCGATTTTTAGCCTATAATTAGGTTGTTGTGCCTCACATTTGTGTGTGCCTTATTTGTGTACTTTTTACTTAGCATTTTTGCACTCTTGTGTTAGGCTTTTTTGGAGAGTTTATATTTGATGTAAATGAGACTTTTCCTTGGGTGATTTTGTCATACCCAATTTTCTCTGAGATCCTGAATTTAAAAGAGCGTTGGGAGTTAATTGAATAAAATAGTGAGTTGGTGAACTCGTTTGAAAATTTTATGATTGGTGGGCAATTAGTTGAGTTTCAATTCTTGTTTGGTTAAGATGGAATCAATTTCAATTTAGGTGAGTTTTTTTCACTCCATCTTGGGGGGATTAATGATAATATGTTGCTTGAATGATCTGTGTTATGTCTGTTCTGAGTTTGTCTAAACCTGCTATTGTGTGTGAAATGGTAAATAAGCATGCTGAGTATGCGTAACAATGGTAAGTCCGATTGTTGGATGTCATATGGTTGTGAACTAACGTTTAAATAAGTGGTGTATTGTATGATAAGTAATAAATTCCTTAATTTGCATGAAATGCATGATTATATTACATGTAGAGTATAGAGGAAATTACCTTGACGGGGTAGATGAAGATAGGAAAAATTAGTGTATTGGGGGAATAGGTGGATTGTTATAGGATTCAAGGGAGTTTGGCGGCATCGTAGAATGGTTATTGACTAGTTCGCTAGAGCAACACCATAACGATGGTTATCGACTGGCTCACTAAAGTGACACTGTGACGACAATCTATCGACTTTATGGTGACATCGTGACAACGGTTATCGATAGGTCCTTCAAGGCGACACCGTGTAAACGGTATATGTGTCCTTCGGGGTGACACCTCAAGAGGAGTTTATCGATTCTTCGAAATCAAAAGTCCATGGTTAAGTCATGGTGCGAACAGGTACAATTTATGGCAAAAAGGGAACCCACCAAGATGGCAAATAAGAAGCCTAATAGGGTAGAAAAAGGAGATTTTTGTATGATTCGTGCAGCAAGTAAGTTGACAAAATGATCGGGGTACGTAGAAAGCGTAAATAAGCATGCTGTTAAATATGACTCCTATTTTTAGTCAAATTTGAGAAGTAATCTTCTAGTTAAACTCTGTTTATTTGTTTCAATCAAATACTAATTAGTTTAGATTATTTTATTATTATTTGACCTTTGAATTTAGCCTATAAATAGACTCTTTTGCAACCTTAGAAATAACACCCATTAGAGATTAGAACTCATAACACATTTAGAGAATTTTTTGTGTTTACGTTTTGAGGGTTCTTTGTTTTTGGGTTTTTTGGGGTTTAGTTATTATCTCCATCTTTTATACTCTTCATTCTTTTGCCATTATAGTAAAATTATCTTTGCCCGTGGTTTTTTATCCTCTTTGGAGGGGTTTTTCCACGTTAAATTTGTGTGTTCAATTTCTCAATTTCTTCTGCTAATTTTACTTGTTCGTTGCTTAATCGGGTCGAATTTCTAACAATTGGTATCAGAGCCAGTTCAAATTTCATAGATCAGCCCATTCAGATATGGCAGCAAAAAGGTTTGAAATTGAGAAGTTCGATGGTGAAACAAATTTCAATCTATGGCAAGTTCGGATGATGGCAATTCTAGTTCAATCCGGTTTGAAAAAGGTTGTTACCGGGAAAAAGCCTGAGAATCTAAATAAAACAGAATGGGAAGAGCTTGATGAAAAGGCTTTGTCTGCAATCCAGTTGTGCCTCGCGAATACGGTATTGCAGGAGGTATTGATGGAGAAGACCTCATCCGCCTTATGGAAAAGGTTAGAAACTCTTTATGCGACTAAGTCTCTGGCTAACAGTTTAGTGTTGAAGCAACGTCTATTTACGTTTCGCATGAACGAACGTGAGCTTCTTAGAGATCACATCAGTCAATTTATTATTCTTTTAAATGAATTAAAGAACGTTGAGGTTAATATTGATGATGAAGATCAAGCTATGCTATTATTGTGCTCATTATTAGGGAGACCCTGATTTATGGCAGAGACAAACTCTCATTCGAAGATGTGAAGGGTCATTTGTTGAGTAGAGACAAACTCGACAATGAGTTTCATTTGGATAGCAAGGCAGATAGGCAAGCTTCCGTTTTGGTAGCATCAAAGAAATGAGACAAAAGGTGTCGCTATTGTAAAAAGTTAGGTCACGTCAAAGCAGATTGTTATAAACTGCAAAATAAAAAAGCTACTAAGAGTAACGAGGAAGATGTAGCTGGTGCTAATTTAGCCGATGAAAGCGGTGATGATTTCTTGTTAGTGTCAACGGGCGATAACTCTAAGCTTACGTCCGAGTGGATCCTAGATTCTGGATGTTCTTTCCACATGTGTCCCAATGGAGAATGGTTCTCCACATACAGTTCAATTGAAGGTGGAGTTGTGCGCATGGGAAACGATTCATCTAGTAAGGTAATTAGTATTGGTACTGTTAAAATTAGGATACACGACGGGACGATTAGGACACTCTCAAATGTCAGGTATGTACCTGATTTACAAAAGAATCTCATCTCTTTGAGTATTTTAGACTTGAAAGGATACAAAATCAACATCGAGTCAAGCGGCATTAAAGTATCTCGTGGATCTCTCGTTTTATTAAAAGGTAAAAGAACTGGCAGTCTTTATATTCTGGAAGGTTCTACAGTGACCGGTGAAATCGGATGTCCCTCGTCCGTTACAGAGTCAAAGTCAACTCGTTTGGAGCAGAGGCAACTTGGTCATAGGAGGGAAAAAGGTATGACCATTTTGTTGAAGAGAGGTTCTCTTTTGGATGCAGGTTTTGAAAAGTTAGGGCACTGTGTTCGTGATAATCACACCAGGGTTAATTTGGCAGTGTACAAGTCGAAGGCTAGAAGTCTTCCAGTTTCTAAGCACAGATTCGACTCAGTTAATTCCCTGCATAGTTCAAGATAGGCTCGTGGCGAGCTTTGGCAAAGATGGCGTTGTGGAAATATGAGTCAAGGTGGAGATTTGTTAAATATGACTCCTATTTTTAGTCAAATTTGAGAAGTAATCTTCTAGTTAAACTATGTTTATTTGTTTCAATCAAACACTAATTAGTTTAGATTATTTTATTATTATTTGACCTTTGAATTTAGCCTATAAATAGACTCTTTTGCAACCTTAGAAATAACACCCATTAGAGATTAGAACTCATAACACATTTAGAGAATTTTTTGTGTTTACGTTTTGAGGGTTCTTTGTTTTTGGATTTTTTGGGGTTTAGTTATTATCTCCATCTTTTGTACTCTTCATTCTTTTGCCATTATAGTAAAATTATCTTTGCCCGTGGTTTTTTATCCTCTTTGGAGGGGTTTTTCCACGTTAAATTTGTGTGTTCAATTTCTCAATTTCTTCTGCTAATTTTACTTATTCGTTGCTTAATCGGGTCGAATTTCTAACACATGCTATACAGATGAGTCCTCCACAAAGGCAGAAGTAGAGAAATTGGTAAAAGCATCGTCATGGTATAACACTTGACTTTTTGGTACTTCCTTAGATTTTTTTGGTATTCTTTCATGTTTTTAAAAAATGTGAAAATTTGAATAAATGTGAAAAATTGAATAAATGAGTTTTTTTTTATTAAGACGAACCAAAAGTTGGTGTCCCTTACAACTTTTAGTTACCCCCTTATGGTTTTTTTTTTTAATTCCCTCATTTCATTTTGTACTTCTCCATTTTTTTTTGTATCTCCTCATAATTTTTTTGTTTTCCATCATATTTTCTTTGTATTTCCTTAGGTTTTTTGGTATTCCCACACAATTTTTTATATTTCCTCATATTTATTAGTACTTTCTCATAATTTTTAACATTCCCTCATATTTTTTTGTTTTGTTTCAAAAAGAGGATTTGGTGCGAGATATAATTTTGGAGTAAATAAAAAAAATTTTCTTTAAATATTAAGACACTTAAGGAGATTTGTAATAGAAAAAGTTGTAAGTGTTAAATTATAATTTTAAGGTTAAATATTGGTACTGAAAAATTATATTTAATGATAATTTTTTAAAAATGTGAAAATTTAAAGAAATGAAAAAAATTATTAAAATGAACCAAAAATTATGGTATCCTCTTGTAACACCCCTATCTCGGTCCAATTGTACGGACCCGGTATAAGACTATTACATGTGGTGCCAAAACGGTTTTGGTTAAAAACTGTTTAATTTAAACATTTATACATAGTATTTTAACTTACCAAACCATATTTGGAAACATACTTATAGTTTCGCTAATTCATTTCATATAGACCAAAATACTTCAAGTAACCCAAAATAGATAGAATTTCAAGAGTTTGCATTTGAGTCCCTAACACATGGAAACACATTTGGTCTATATATGTACATGTCATTTTAATTCAAAATATAGTACCTACTCTTGTAGCTCTTGAGGACGTGATGAGATGAGAGATCTCCGAACCCGATTCTACCTCTTCGAGTCTAACTGTACCTACGCGTTAAAAATAAATGCATTAAGCCGGTAAAGGTTTAGTAAGCACTACAAGAATAAATAGGTAAATGAATCATAACAAAATATTTTAAACTTATTCAATTAATACATATTTACACATATATAAGTTTCTTCAGCTATGTCTTACTTTAATAAAAGTTTAACTTACATTTTTGTAAGTTATCAAACTTACCTTAACACATTGGTGATTCACTTTTTGTTCACAACTCATATTCTTAACCCAAAGTAGGCTTTGTAGAACACACTAGATATACGGAACAAATACAGAGGTGTATTGTTATACATTATTGAACAGAGAGCACTAAAGTGCTATACAGAGAGCACGAATGTGCTAAACAGAGGGCACTAATGTGCTAATAATCAGAGAGCGCGCTAAGGTCTCTTAATGGCATGCTACTAATATCCCAATAGTTCTAATCTCGTCTACTTGGGCAAATTATATCATGTACACATATCACTTTTACACTTTCACATAATGCTTTTGTGTACTTTTCAATTTAATCCATGTAACAACAATCCATATACTTATATCTTCACTATCTTTAATACATGTAATATATTTTTAAATTCAATCTTCATCCATAATTCACTAATAACCCTTATCATGTATTTCACATATCACTTTTATATATCTTGTAATTTAGTCATTAGCACAATATTTTGTGTAGCAACATATGTTACTTTTAATAACACATATAATTTAATTCAATACTTATTAATATTCCAAAATTTACTACAACATCATTACTTACTGTTCAAACAAATGCCATTTCATATTCTCCACCTATACTTTTATTTACAAATTTCATAATCTAATCTCTTTTTTTTTTATTTACAAATTTAAATATATATTTTACATTTTTATTCTAAGTAATTTCATACTACAATATAAGTATTTAAATAAAAATAATTTAAAAATCTTGTAGTACTTACAACAAAAAGGTTGAGATGATGTATTTTCATCTTCCTTCACTCCTTAGCCTTCTCTTTCCCTTTTTCTTCAATTAGGTTCTCTCATTTCTTTTCTTTCTCTTCAATTTCACATAAAACATATAACATTTATATGTTAAAAAAACAATCAAGTGACTTTCCTATACTATTTAATAAAAATAAACATGTATGGTATGATAATTTTATCATTTCTTACCTTAACCCTTTGATTTTTACTAAGGAAATTTTAAAGAAAAATGAAAATTTGAAGCTTGGATGGTTCAATTATGATGGTGGGACATGTAGAGAATTAAAAAAAAAAAAAGTTAGATGGATGTTGGGGGGAAGATGACTAAGTCGTGACGGTTTGTGTTGAGAAAAGATGATATATTTTTATCTTTTCTCCACTTTTCTACACCATTCCACTAAAATATCTCACATTTTTAATTAAAATGGTTAAATTGCTACTAAGTCCTTAAGCCATCCATCTTTTTATTTTTACCCGTATCATTACACTTAATTAATATCCACTTGACTAATTACCTCTTTGTCCTTCCTCATCTTTCATATTTCCTAGTATGACTCATACAACACTTTGGTTAAATTTCTTTTTAATCCTTCATTCTTTTCCTCTACAATTATATGTCTCCAAACTTAATATTTTTTCTACTTTGGCCACAATAATTTCTTTATTCTTTCAACTAAATGAATGTATCTATTTTAAAATTCCCTATCTAAAGAGTATTTTTTATTGGATCTATATACTTCCTAATTTAATACTCAAAATTCCTATTTATTATATTTCAAAAATATATATATACTAATTCTTGACTCGATCTATAACTGTACTTAACCCCGAGTTAAAACGTAGATGTTAGACCCCTCAAGTTATTTTATTTTCTCTCATAATTTTTTATACTTCATATGTTTTTTGTATCCCCTCATAATTTTTATTATTCCCTTGGATTTTTCTGTATCCTTTCATATTTTTGGTACTTACTCATTTTTTTAGTATTCTCTCATATTTTTTTGTAGATCCTTGGAATTTTTGATAATCCCTTAAATTTTATGATACTTCCTCGTAATTTTTGGTATGGTCTCAGATATTTTTTATATGATTTAAAAATAACGATTTGAAATGAGAAATATAATTTTAGATTAAAAAATATTATTTTTGAATCTTAAGAAATTTCATTAAGATTTTGTAAGATAAGTTTTAAATTATTAATTTTTTCACGCTAATATTTGGTATGGAATAAATTTTAATGAAAATTTTAAAATTTAAAAAAAAATGAAATAAATTTAATAGACGAACCAAAAATACGAGGGATTACCAAAAATTTTAAGGCACCCCTTAATATTGATTCATCTTATAAAATTTGCTTTATTTATTTAATTTTTCATTTTTTAATTTTATTAGTATATATAACAAATTTTATAAGTATGCAAAAATAAATTTTTTTATACTAAAAAATGATTCCTCATGTCAAAACTTAATTTTGAAAGCATACCAAAAATTATAAACAAAGTAAAAAAAAAAAAAAAAAAGAGAGAATACCAAATAAAAAATAAAAAAAATACCAAAAAAATATGAAAGAGTTTAAAAAATTATGAGGGACTACCAAAAGTTACAAGAAAATACAAAAAAAAAAAAATAACATGAGGGAGTACCAAAAATTATAAAAGAATGCGAAAAATTATGATGGAGTAAGAACAATTATGAAGGACTATGAAATATTGGTTCACCTTTTAAAATTTTCTTTTTTTAAATTTAAAATTTATCTATATATGTAAAAAATATTATTAGTATACAAAAAATACTAAAAATTGGTTTCTCAAACCAAAAATTAATTTTGGAAGAATACTAAAAATTCCGATATTATAAAAAAAAGTAATAAAAATGATAAAGAGATTGTGTATTAAAATCACGAGAGAATACCAAAAAAATGTGGGGAAATTATTTTTCAAAATTATGGAATCTCAACTCTCAAGGGAGTTAATGGGAAGCTATTTGTAGAGAGCTTTCTTTAGAATTTCCCATCAAACCTATATGCCTATATATTAAAAGTGTAACGCCCCACGCCCGATACCGTCGCCGGAGTCGAACATGAGGTGTTACTAAACTTATCTTACCTTTTAAACAACTTTAAACCACTTATTTAAATTTTCGGAATAAACTATTTTTCTGCATCAAGGTCACTTAGAAATTCATATCTCGAGTTCCGAAACTCAAAATCAAGATCCGTAAATTTTCCCTAAAACTAGACTCATATATCTATCTACTAATTTTTTTCTATAATTTTTGACTTAGCCAATTAGTACAGTTTATTAGTTAAAGTCTCCCCTGTTACCCAGCTCAACTGCTCTGACCTATGTTCACTACGAATTAATTTCTTCCCTGTACAGAATTCAAATAGGCATGCCGTTTGTTTCATTAGAAACTAGACTCAATAAGGAATCTAGGCATATAAAATATAATACCTAATTATTTTTGTGCAATTTATAGTGAATTTTTGAAGTCAGAACAGGGGATCACAGAGTCAATCTAGAGCAGTCTCACTCAAATGAAAATTTCTCATAATATACAACTCTTTTTCCTACTCTGTTTCTTCCACATGAAAATAGACTCATTAAGCTTTAATTTCATACCTTATTCACCTTTTAATTCCATTCCTACTATTTTTAGTGATTTTTCAAATTCACGTCACTGCTGCTGTTTGCATCTGTTTTCAAACTACTTCCTCATGTTTCATAGTTCCCATGTAGTAATTATTATTCAAGCATTCATACCATTAAACACATACATGGTTAGCCATTTCATTAGCTATTCACTTCCAAGCATTTACACACCATATATTGAACATATCATTCCATAAAAGACTAAGTCCCTATACATGCCATACACAAAATGAAACGTCTAGTTATACCAAAATGATTCCTTTGATAGTGTGATCTGAACTCCGACGTTTCCTTTGATCCCCGAGTAAGCTTGGCAATAACTATAATAAGAAAGAAAATAAAGAGGTAAGCACTAGGCTTAGTAAGCTTACAAGCAAATAAATTGCAACATTTAACCTATTAAGCAATTATACATAATATCATCTAGTATCATAAACTTTCTTTACTTCTCACTTACTACCTTCTTTCTTACCTGACCTTTCGTTATTCATAAACATAATCTAACTTCCCTGTTGCTGGTAGTTCACTGAATTTAACTTGCACAATGACCTGTTGAACCACTCGGAATACTAAGGATATTCGGGTTATTCCTGTCTGATAGTATACTGCCAATGCCATGTCCTTGACATGGTCTTACATGAAATGTTCCTGTCTCCAAAGCCATATATACTATATGGACTTACATGGCTCATTACTGTCCTGTCTCCAAGGCCATATACACGATATGGGCTTACATGGCGCAATACTGTCCTGTCTCCAAAGCCATATGTTTAATATGGACTTACATGGCTCATTACTGTCTGTCTGTTAACCCAAATATCCTAGCATTCCTAAGGCTCAAACGGGGCTTTCTAATGCTTCTTCTCTGTCACTTCTCTTTAAATTCGACTTTGAATATTTCCATAAAATAAATATATAAATGCTGGAAATTGAGAATATCAATGTAAAACAATGAAATATTGCATTTATTTACCGTAAACTTACCTCGATACAATTTGTGACTAAATTTTACAATTTAGTCCTTTACTTTTTCTTTTCCCCGATCTACTCTTGAATTTCGTTCTTCTTGATCTATAATAGCAAATTTAGCTTATTTAATACTCACATTTATCAAAACAGCCCTTTTTCAAATTTTGGCAAAATTACATTTTTGCCCCTAAACTTTTGCATATTTACACTTTTGCCCCAAGGCTCGGAAATCAAAACTTATCACAAATTCTTGTATTTTAAGACATGCTGATCATTTATTTGCCAATATCATCTTCAAATTCCTACTATAACATACACTTATGTACAATAGGTATTTTTACCAATTAAGCCCTTTTACTCGTTTTTACCTAAAACCGAGTAGCTCAAGTTGTCTAGCATAATTTAAAACCTCATATTCTATCATAAAACATCAAAATACACAAATTTCACCTATGGGTATTTTTCCAAATATGAATCCTAACTTAAAATATTACTAACATAAGCTTTATCGAGCTACCGGGATCTCAAAAACATAAAAATCATTAAAAACGGGGCTTGGATGCACTTACTATGAAGCTTGAAAGTTGAAGAACCCTTAGCTATGGTGGAGAGAAAAATTCAGCAGCAACGTATGAAGAAGATGATGAATTTTGGGTTATTTTTCCCTTTTTATTTCATTTAATAACCAAATGACCAAAATGCCCCTCCTTACTAAACTTTCAAAAATTCCATCCATGTCCAAATTTTGTCCATGAACTTAAAATTGGTCAAATTGCTATTTAAACCCTCCTAATTAATATTCCAAAGTAATTTCATACTAAAAACTTCTAGAACGCAAGTTTTGCAATTTATTCAATTTAGTCCCTAATTCCAAGTTAAGCACTTTATGTATGGAATTTCTTCATGAAATCTTCACACTATCATGCAATCATAATATAAACCTCAGAATAATTGTAAAATAATTATTTCTATCTCGGATTTGTGGTTACGAAACCACTATTCCGATTAGGCCCTATTTCGGGATGTTACATTTCTCCCCCCCTTTAGGGATTTTCGTCCCCGAAAATCTTACCTATGAAGAGGTTTGGGTACTGTTTTCGCATGGCCTCTTCGGGTTCCCATGTAGCCTCATCCACCCCATGTTTATTCCATAAGACTTTCACAAGAGCAATACTTTTATTCCTTAATTGCTTTACCTCACGAGCTAGAATTTTTACTGGTTCTTCATCATAAGTCATATCTGGTTGAATCTCAACCTCTGTCGGAGAAATCACATGCGACGGATCTGACCGATAACGTCGTAGCATTGACACATGGAACACATTATGAATCTTCTCTAATTCAGTCGGCAAAGCTAATCGGTATGCTAATGGCCCAATTCTCTCAATCACTTCAAACGGTCCAATAAAACGAGGACTTAACTTGCCTTTCCTGCCAAATCTGAGAACTTTCTTCCACGGGGATACTTTTAAGAATACCTTGTCGCCAACCTGATATTCAATCTCTTTTCTTTTTAAATCTGCATATGACTTCTGCCTATCTGAAGCTGCCTTCAAACAATCTCTGATAACTTTCACTTTTTCTTCTGTTTCTTTAACTAGATCAACTCCGTAAATCTGGCTTTCTTTAAGCTCTGTCCAGTATAAAGGCGTACGACATTTGCGTCCATACAAAGCTTCATAGGGTGCCATCTTCAAACTCAACTGGTAACCATTATTATAGGCAAACTCTACCAATGGTAAATATTTTTCCCAACTGCCTTGAAATTCTAACACACAACATCTAAGCATATCTTCAAGTATCTGAATAACCCTCTCTGACTGACCGTCGGTCTGAGGATGAAAAGCCGTACTGAAACTCAATTTTGTACCCAAAGCTTCTTGTAACTTTTTCCAAAACCGTGAAGTAAATCTCGGATCTCTGTCTGAAATGATCGATAGTGGTATTCCATGCAGCCTAACTATCTCTGAAATGTACAACTCAGCCAACCTGTCAAGTGAATAATCCATACGAACTGGGATAAAATGAGCCGACTTAGTTAGCTTATCAATTACAACCCAAACTGCATCTTTCTTTTTCGGTGTTAACGGCAACCCTGTTACAAAATCCATAGTAACTCTGTCCCATTTCCATTCCGGAACTAGTACAGGCTGCAATAAACCCGAGGGTACCTGATGTTCGGCCTTTACCTGTTGACAAATTAAACATCTGGAAACAAACTCTGAAATATCTCTTTTCATTCCTACCCACCAGTACAATTTCTTCAAATCATTATACATCTTTGTACTACCCGGATGAATAGACAAAGAACTGCTATGTGCTTCCTGTAAGATCTTTCGAATAAGCTCATCATTCTTTGGTACACATATTCTGTCTCTAAACATCAAACAACCATCAGAACCAATCCGAAAATCTGACTCTATGCCTGACTCACATTGAACTCTTTTAGCTTGTAAATCACTATCATCTTTCTGAGCTTCATAAATTTCTTTAAGAAATATCGGTCTAGCTCTCAATTCAGCTAGAATAGAACCATCATCTGACATGGCCAAATTGGTATTCAAAGCTCGCAATGTAGATAAGAGTTTTCTGCTTAAAGCATCAGCAACTACATTTGCCTTACCTGGGTGATAATCAATCACTAGCTCATAATCTTTAATCAACTCTAGCCATCTTCTTTGCCTCAGGTTCAAATCTTTTTGAGTCATCAAGTATTTCAAACTTTTATGATCGGTGAATATCCGGCACCGTTCACCATACAAATAATGCCTCCAAATCTTTAATGCAAACACAATCGCAGCTAGCTCCAAATCATGCGTCGGATAATTTTTCTCATGTGGTTTCAACTGTCTAGAGGCATAAGCAATCACCTTTCCTTCCTGCATAAGTACACAACCGAGCCCATTCAAAGATGCATCACTGTAAATCACAAATTCTTTACCCGGTTCTGGCTGTACTAAGATGGGGGCTTCAGTCAACAATGCCTTTAACTTATCAAAACTTTGCTGACACTTCTCAGTCCATTCGAACTTAACATCCTTCCGCAACAATCTCGTTAACGGGGTAGCTATCATAGAGAATCCCTCCACAAACCGTCTGTAATAACCAGCTAAACCAAGAAAACTTCTGACTTCTGAAACATTCCTGGGAGGCTTCCAATTGACAATGGCTGAAATTTTACTCGGATCAACTCTAATACCTTCACCTGACACAATATGTCCAAGGAATCCAACTTCTCGGAGCCAAAACTCACTTTTACTGAACTTAGCATACAACTGATTATCTCTCAAAACCTGTAGAATTGTTCTCAAATGCTCTTCATGTTCAGTCTCATCAGGAGAATAAATCAAGATATCATCAATGAACACAACTACAAACTTGTCCAAATATGGTCTGAATATTCGGTTCATTAAGTCCATAAAAACAGCAGGGGCATTGGTTAAGCCAAAGGGCATCACAAGAAACTCATAATGACCATACCTAGTTCGGAATGCAGTTTTCGGAACATCTGACTCCTTAACTCGCATCTGATAATATCCAGATCTCAGATCGATCTTGGAAAATACAGTGGCTCCCTTCAACTGATCAAACAAATCATCAATTCTAGGCAACGGATATTTGTTCTTGATAGTTACCTTGTTGAGTTGCCGATAATCTATACACAATCTCATCGAACCATCTTTCTTTTTCACAAACAACACTGGTGCACCCCATGGCGAACTACTGGGTCTTACAAAACCTTTATCAATTAATTCCTGCAACTGAGCTTTCAATTCTTTCAATTCCGACGGAGCCATTCTATAAGGAGTAATGGAAATAGGTGTGGTACCTGGAATCAGCTCAATACCAAACTCAACTTCTCTAACAGGAGGCAAACCTGGCAATTCTTCCGGAAATACATCTGGATACTCGCACACTACAGGCACTGATTCAACTTTCAATTCTGAATCTTTAGTATTCAATACAAAAGCAAGATAAGCCTCATACCCCTTTCTCAAATATTTCTGAGCTGTCATAACTGAAATCATAGCAAATGAACTGTCTGACTCATCTGAATTAACCCGAAGAATCTCACCATTTTCACATTTTAACTCAATGAATTTCCTTCCACAATTCACTATCACATCATGTGCCGTCAACCAATCCATACCCAAAATAACATCAAACTCATCAAACGGCAATAACATGAGATCGGCCGGAAAACAGTAACCTCTAATCATTAAGGGGCAATTTCTACATACTTTATCTATCAATACACACTTGCCTAGTGGATTTGATACTTTTATCACAAATTCTGTGGATTCTATAGGCATACTCATTTTAGACATCAGTTTCACACAAACATAGGAATGGGTCGAACCCGGATCAATTAAAGCAACGACATTAATGTCATGTAAAGAAAATGTACCCGTAATCACATCGGGGGAGGATGCCTCTTCGCGAGCACGAATAGCATAAGTCCTTGCAGGAGCTCTAGCATCTGGTCTCACTGTCGGATCTCTAGAGGTGCCTCTGTTACTTGCTCCTACTCCCGGTTGTCTCGGTGATCTGCCTCTGGTAGGAGTATTTCCAGATCTAGCACTCTGTGTTACTTCTCGTTGAGTCACCTCTGGACAATCTCGTACAAAATGATCTGGAGCACCACATTTATAACAAACATTTTCGCCTGCCCGACAAAGACCATAATGAAGTCTACCACATCGTGGACATCCTGATCTACCCGATCTAACATTACCCACACTTGCAGTCGAAGTGGTCTGAGCTTTTGGATCTTTAAATCTGCTACCTCTATTCTGACTAGATTGCCCTACTGAGAAGCTAGATCTGGTAGAAAACTCTTTCGGCCTCTTGGATGTAGCCTGAAATGATCTGCTCATCTGTCTTTTCTTTGTGTCTCGCGTTTCTGTTTCAGTTTTACCTTTTCTTTTTAACAACTCCTCTGCTTTACAGGCTCGGTCAACTAGAACGACGAACTCTTTTATTTCCAGAACACCCACTGACAGTCGGATATCATCATTTAACCCATCCTCAAACCTTTTACACATAGTAGCCTCCGTGGACACACATTCTCGAGCGTATTTACTGAGTCTAACAAATTCACGCTCGTAATCGGTCACCGTCATATTACCTTGTTTCAGCTCTAAGAACTCTTTCCTCTTCTGATCAATAAACCTCTGGCTGATGTACTTTTTACGGAATTCCTCCTGAAAGAAATCCCAAGTGACCCTCTCTTTCGGTACAACTGATACTAGTGTCTTCCACCAGTGATAGGCCGAATCTCTGAGAAGCGATACTACACATTTTATACATTCTTCGGGTGTACAGGATAATTCATCGAAAACTCTGATGGTATTTTCTAGCCAAAATTCTGCTCTTTCCGCATCATCATCTTTTGTTGCTCGAAACTCTTCTGCCCCATACTTTCTGATTTTATCAACTGGTGGCTTTTCTCTTATTACTGTACCTGTGACTGGGGGAGCTTGAGCTACATGGGCAGCCTGAGAATCATGAAGGGGTGGAGGTCTAACTGCCGGATTCGTACGAACGAACTCGGCAAACCAATCATTCAAAGCTTGGAAGAGAACTTCTCGAGTCACTCCTCCCTGATCAATTGTTACTGGCCTATTCTCAGATGGCACTGCCCCTTCCGTAGGAGCAGGTGCATTACTTTCCATATCATCATCACCAGCTCGTTCGGGATCCATTACTATAAAACAAAATATTTAAAAATCGTCAGGAGTCGTCACACTATCAAAATATAAGTATGGCATGTATAGCTAGACTCTTACTCGTGCTAACTATTCCGAGAACCGACTAAACCTGCTCTGATACCAATAAATGTAACGCCCCACGCCCGATACCGTCGCCGGAGTCGAACATGAGGTGTTACTAAACTTATCTTACCTTTTAAACAACTTTAAACCACTTATTTAAATTTTCGGAATAAACTATTTTTCTGCATCAAGGTCACTTAGAAATTCATATCTCGAGTTCCGAAACTCAAAATCAAGATCCGTAAATTTTCCCTAAAACTAGACTCATATATCTATCTACTAATTTTTTTTATAGAATTTTGACTTAGCCAATTAGTACAGTTTATTAGTTAAAGTCTCCCCTGTTACCCAGCTCAACTGCTCTGACCTATGTTCACTACGAATTAATTTCTTCCCTGTACAGAATTCAAATAGGCATGCCGTTTGTTTCATTAGAAACTAGACTCAATAAGGAATCTAGGCATATAAAATATAATACCTAATTATTTTTGTGCAATTTATAGTGAATTTTTGAAGTCAGAACAGGGGATCACAGAGTCAATCTAGAGCAGTCTCACTCAAATGAAAATTTCTCATAATATACAACTCTTTTTCCTACTCTGTTTCTTCCACATGAAAATAGACTCATTAAGCTTTAATTTCATACCTTATTCACCTTTTAATTCCATTCCTACTATTTTTAGTGATTTTTCAAATTCACGTCACTGCTGCTGTTTGCATCTGTTTTCAAACTACTTCCTCATGTTTCATAGTTCCCATGTAGTAATTATTATTCAAGCATTCATACCATTAAACACATACATGGTTAGCCATTTCATTAGCTATTCACTTCCAAGCATTTACACACCATATATTGAACATATCATTCCATAAAAGACTAAGTCCCTATACATGCCATACACAAAATGAAACGTCTAGTTATACCAAAATGATTCCTTTGATAGTGTGATCTGAACTCCGACGTTTCCTTTGATCCCCGAGTAAGCTTGGCAATAACTATAATAAGAAAGAAAATAAAGAGGTAAGCACTAGGCTTAGTAAGCTTACAAGCAAATAAATTGCAACATTTAACCTATTAAGCAATTATACATAATATCATCTAGTATCATAAACTTTCTTTACTTCTCACTTACTACCTTCTTTCTTACCTGACCTTTCGTTATTCATAAACATAATCTAACTTCCCTGTTGCTGGTAGTTCACTGAATTTAACTTGCACAATGACCTGTTGAACCACTCGGAATACTAAGGATATTCGGGTTATTCCTGTCTGATAGTATACTGCCAATGCCATGTCCTTGACATGGTCTTACATGAAATGTTCCTGTCTCCAAAGCCATATATACTATATGGACTTACATGGCTCATTACTGTCCTGTCTCCAAGGCCATATACACGATATGGGCTTACATGGCGCAATACTGTCCTGTCTCCAAAGCCATATGTTTAATATGGACTTACATGGCTCATTACTGTCTGTCTGTTAACCCAAATATCCTAGCATTCCTAAGGCTCAAACGGGGCTTTCTAATGCTTCTTCTCTGTCACTTCTCTTTAAATTCGACTTTGAATATTTCCATAAAATAAATATATAAATGCTGGAAATTGAGAATATCAATGTAAAACAATGAAATATTGCATTTATTTACCGTAAACTTACCTCGATACAATTTGTGACTAAATTTTACAATTTAGTCCTTTACTTTTTCTTTTCCCCGATCTACTCTTGAATTTCGTTCTTCTTGATCTATAATAGCAAATTTAGCTTATTTAATACTCACATTTATCAAAACAGCCCTTTTTCAAATTTTGGCAAAATTACATTTTTGCCCCTAAACTTTTGCATATTTACACTTTTGCCCCAAGGCTCGGAAATCAAAACTTATCACAAATTCTTGTATTTTAAGACATGCTGATCATTTATTTGCCAATATCATCTTCAAATTCCTACTATAACATACACTTATGTACAATAGGTATTTTTACCAATTAAGCCCTTTTACTCGTTTTTACCTAAAACCGAGTAGCTCAAGTTGTCTAGCATAATTTAAAACCTCATATTCTATCATAAAACATCAAAATACACAAATTTCACCTATGGGTATTTTTCCAAATATGAATCCTAACTTAAAATATTACTAACATAAGCTTTATCGAGCTACCGGGATCTCAAAAACATAAAAATCATTAAAAACGGGGCTTGGATGCACTTACTATGAAGCTTGAAAGTTGAAGAACCCTTAGCTATGGTGGAGAGAAAAATTCAGCAGCAACGTATGAAGAAGATGATGAATTTTGGGTTATTTTTCCCTTTTTATTTCATTTAATAACCAAATGACCAAAATGCCCCTCCTTACTAAACTTTCAAAAATTCCATCCATGTCCAAATTTTGTCCATGAACTTAAAATTGGTCAAATTGCTATTTAAACCCTCCTAATTAATATTCCAAAGTAATTTCATACTAAAAACTTCTAGAACGCAAGTTTTGCAATTTATTCAATTTAGTCCCTAATTCCAAGTTAAGCACTTTATGTATGGAATTTCTTCATGAAATCTTCACACTATCATGCAATCATAATATAAACCTCAGAATAATTGTAAAATAATTATTTCTATCTCGGATTTGTGGTTACGAAACCACTATTCCGATTAGGCCCTATTTCGGGATGTTACAAAAAGATTGGCCATAGCATTTACCATGCAACACCTCAACTTTAATTTGACTTTTCTTCTTTCTATTATACCTTAATTTTTAATATTATTTTATTTATATAACTTTTAAAATTATTAATTAATCTAAATAATTAATATTGTTAACTGCTTGATTAAAACGTTACGGAGTTATATATAAATTGAATGCTTTAAGAGTTTTAAAAATCGACTCATCTTTTGAGTTTGTCTTGCTCTTTTTTTATTAGTATAAGGTAATGGTTAAACTTCAATTTCAGCCCTATACTATGCTGAAACTTGGATTCAATACTTTAATATTTGACTTATTTCAGTCCGCTACTTGTATAGTGGCATTTGTTAGTCTAAATAATTAATATTGTTATCTATTTCAATTACAAAGTTGATGCTATTTTTTCTTTTTACATCACTACCAAGTAATGTGTGTGTGTTTTTTTAATGTTGCACCAGTGAATTTAATAAAAAAATTTAATAGAGGTAACGACTACAGTTGAATTTTTAAATTTGAAAAGCATAAGGATTAAATTCCTAAAAATGAAAGTAAAAAATAAATAAGTTTCAAAATTTTAAACATATTTAGTACGAAGTTTATATGGGTGTATATTAATATTTTATATTTTAAAAAATTGATGATATAATTTTATTTTATCTGTATTTAGAAATTAAGATTTTCAAAATCGTCCTAATTTAAGTTATTCTTAAATAGTTGATTGATGTTTTATAATTGATGGTTATATAAGTTGTGGTATTCATTGAATTCTTCTCTAAAGAAGGATATGACCAAATTACCTACCACATGTAGAAAGTCATATAGAGAGGGGATTGTGGATGCCATTTGGTTGGGCAATTGGGTATTTCAATCGACTTCCAACACTCATAAGATGTGGATGACCTTGCTATACTCACCAATATCCTATTCCCTAAAATCACAAAACCTTTCGCCAATCCCTTGAACCTTGCCATGATCTTTTATCTTTAGGCAATAAGCTAGGGCTTGCTATGAACCTACATAATATGTGGATGACCTTGCCATACTGACCAACATCTACACAAAAGTTCGGTCGGATGTTTGACTTATTAATCCAACATAATTGGAGATGGATTTGAAGGACCATTAGGTTGAGCAAGCTCGATTCCACGTGTCTTTGTGAAAATCGAGGATAATGTCCATACTTAATAAGATATAATAGAGAGTTAATCTTATACCAAGCATAATAATGCACTAATTAATGGTGCAAACTTATCATTATGGATCAATGCACTGTGAAAAACATGCTAAAGACGAGTGGCTTATTTGTCGATCGATTGGGAATGAGCATTCGCCCAACACAAATCAATCGTGTGAAGCTCATCAAGATTCCTTGGCTCCAATGGAATGCCATGAATGATCCTAAAACTTAATCAATTTGATGCCATTTAATGATGTGGAAACATACAATTGCTATGCATGCATTAAAAAGTTTAGCATGTGCATAGATTTTCAATGGCAATACGACAATAATTACATCATTTTGTTACGATATCAACAAAAACTGTAAATAATTAAATTAATACTATTAAATTTGCTTGTGATTAACAATTATATTAATTAAATATGAATTTATCAACAATTTCTCTAATCATATGCAAATTAATTTATTTGTGATTGTCGAAACCCTTTTCTAATTTGAAAAAAACATGGATCGACTTTAAAATATATGGAGTCGCCATCAATTCTTTTTGAGGTGTAATTGGGCCACTTTATAAAACATTTTGGTCTACGAATTTTTAAGAAAACAGGTTTGGGAGTCGGTTACGCTCGAGGAAGGGCTAGCACCCCTGCAACGCCCAAAATTGGTACCGCATTGATCAATTCTTGTCCTAATGTTGAAAATTTGAAAAAGTTTTTGAAATTCAATTCCTTTAAACATATTTAGATAACTTGAATTGGATGTCGAGATTCTCTCATTCAGAGGGAATAAAATATCATGTCCAGCACGATTAGATACATTATTTCAAACCCTCAATACAAGATCATTTCCTAATTTCCAAAACTCATGCATTTGAAATTTCAAAAGGAAATTTCGTTATTTGGCCAAATGGTAAATCGTAGCCCAGCACGATTGGGCAAGATTTATTGAATTTCCAAATACAAAATATTACCTCGTTTTAATTTAAGAAAACTTGGATGAAACGCCAAAAGGATATTCCGTATCTTGGTCGAATGAAAAATCGAAATCCAGCACGATTGGGCACAATCTCTCAAAGTCCCCAAATACGAAATATTGCACAATTGATATCAATTGAATATGGGAATTGGAAACACGATACAATAACAAGGGATAAAAACATAACTACACACATGAAATAGCAACAGATGGTTATAATATGAAAACCAAAGGTGACACATAATACAAAAAACCATATGAAAACTAGAAACTAATATAGCACAAAATAATTTAAAAACTTTTAAAAAAAATATGCCAAGGAATAACACATGCTGGAACTCGAAATAATTTATATGTACGTAAAAACTGATAATATATGAACGGTTATTTAAAACATATAATTTGCAAGAAGAAATTCAAAAATAAATGATATATAACATAATCTCAAATAAAACCAGTTGATTGGACCAACGATGTATATATGACAATGGAAGATGAGGTAGATAATGTATATACTGAAATTCTAGTATACGAAAGTGTTCAAAATAAACAAAATATACAATTAAAAGTATGATATATAAAAAACAAATTATGCATAAATGAATTTAAAAGAAAAAATATACATATATAAAACAAATATGAAATATAATGTGAAATTAATAATGTATATAGAATAAAGCTAATTTTATCATAATTATACACATATAATAATAAATAAGAGTATTTAAATGAGATATCCTATAAAATATTAAAACAATATTGTATAAAAAGAATTTTTAGAAATAAGAATTTTATAATAAAAATGAAAATAAAGGAACAACGACGTATTCATCCACGAATTTCCAAAATGTATGTATAAAAGAAAATTAAAAGATGGATGCCAAATGAATTTAAAGAGATAATGGATTTTACAAATTAAAATGATTTAATGGAAATAAGAGCAAAATAAGAGAGACAATTAATAAGTAAAACCATTGAGATTGGAATAAGGATTTAAACACAATGCGCGCCAAGGCGAGAGGATTGAAAATGCAATTATTCCAAACCCTTGAACTTAGCATTTAAGTGCGATCAAAATGGAGCTTTCACGAAATTTCTGGGTCAAATTAAAAAGAAACAAAAGACCCAATCTTGTAACAGTGCAAAAAGAAGGACCTGCCGCATAAATTTCCCACAAAGCCCAAAAGCGTGGGTCCCGTCCCACCCAAACGGCACCATTTCTGTCATAAGTAAAAAGAAAAATCTAAAACCTCATTTGGCAGACTTTCTTTCTAAAAAAAAAGGTTTCAAATCTTTCTTTTGAAATTCTTAAAACTGTCATCCCTCTCCGTCAATCCATGGATTTCATCGGCGCATGCAGCACCTCCGTCCGTCGAGCGAAAGAGTAAGCAAAATTCCCTTCTTTATGACGCGATGGTATTCTACATTAAGTAAGAAATAAAAAAGAAAAAGTCAAAACTAGAAATCTATGAAACCACCTTCAAACGTAATTGATTTCTCTGCTCGATGGCTTTTGTTTTTTGTGAGTATTCTTGCTTCAAATATGAATGTGTATTTTGGTATTTGATTCCCGAAAAAAAAAGATCCCCCCTGAACAATACATTTTCAAAGGATTTTATAGCTGATTTTACAACCTATTTTACTTGTTTGCAGGTTCATGGGCGTGCACGTCTCTGACGTGGTGTGGTGGAGCGGCGTACGTTGCGGGGAGGTAGCGTTTGGTGCGCGAGGCTGCTAGTGGCCATTGCTGCGGCATGAAACCAATGGAAACCTTAAGGTTTCCGAATTTGGGCCTATTATTGTTGGGCCATTTGCAACTTGGCTTGTATTTTGGGCTGTCTTGTGTAATTTGGGCTCGGCAAAACTTAGGTTTTACAACTGCCCCTCTTTGCTTGTTGTCATGTAATAGGAACGAAGCAAAGATTACAAAGGCTAATTTTTACCTAGTCTCATCGGGTCTTGACTTCTCGATGCTTCTTTCCTTCAAGTAGCCTAGCTCTGACCCACTGCACCTTCAGAAATTATTACTTCAAAAAGCTCCGTTGCTACTTCATGAAGATGAAATTTGCTAAAATTTGATCTACTGTATTTAACCTGTTCCACTCCTGATCAGTGGGGATAGGGTCTGTAACTTTAGCCAGTTACCATACTGCTTAGGGGGTTAAGGCGCACCGTCCTCGATCCGCTCCACTACTGCTTAGGGAGATAGAATCTGTAATTTTAGCCTGTTACCCTACTGCTTAGGGGGTTAAGGCGCACCGTCTTTAATCTTCTCCGCTACTACTTAAGGAGACAAGATCTGTAATTTTTAGCCTGTTACCCTACTGTTTAGGGAGTTAAGGCTCACCGTCTTCAATCTGCTCCGCTACTGCTTAGGGAGACAAGATCTGTAATTTTTAGCCTGTTACTCTACTGCTTAGGGAGTTAAGGCTCACTGTCTTCAATCTGCTTTGCTACTGCTTAGGGAGACAAGATCTGTAATTATTAGCCTGTTACCCTACTGCTTAGGGAGTTAAGGCTCACCGTCTTCAATCTGCTCTGCTACTGCTTAGGGAGACAAGATCTGTAATTTTTAGCCAGTTACCCTACTACTTAGGGGGTTAAGGCGAGTGGCTGAAATCTGCTCCATTGCTGTTACATGGAGATAAGATTCGCCAAAATTTGATCTGTTCCACTCTTGCTCAGTGGGGTAAGATCTTCTGAAATTTGTAATTTCCATTAATCTTACTACATTGTCCACTGGGGAACCCATATATAGAATTGATTTCCTGGGATCTATGCTTATGCCAAATGCTTAGGATGCCATGATCAGAATGAGTCAAATGCTCCTAACTAAATGTATTATGAATGTTAAATGAATGAATGCAAAATGTCATGAAAATGATCCATCTTTTTAACACTTGGTTTGTCATCGCTCGCTGTTTACTAAGGTAATATCCCTAGCGTATATTTTCCTGTTCAGCTTACAACGGAGAATCTGAAGATGTTATCAGACCCTTATCTCTCCTATGTTTCCAGCCTTTTAAGTTTGGTAAGTTCTAAATAATTGTCCTGTTTCAGGTTCTTGTATCATTTAGAGACCTTTCAGGGTAATATGCAAAACTTCTTTTGTGAAAGCATTATTTGTTCATTTCAATATGAAATGCTTGAAAAAGATTATAGAGATGGATAAGACTGAAGTTTATTATGAACAAAAATCGTAAAGAATGGATTGAACAAAGAAAGCAAATATTATTAAAATACAAAGAATGGAAAGGTGGAACTAGTGCACCTAGATATCACAGCCTGAGCTTCTCTGTACGAACTTCTTGAAGACCACTCTAAGTTCAACATGTGTCTAAGAGATCTGGAGTATTTTGTCAATGCCCTTAAGATGTAGCATATCTCCTTATTGTTAACTCAGGTATAGGATGGCTAGCGCATGCCCCACTTCTCGTTAAAAATTTGAATTGCCCTCTACGGGTTTTCAACTCAAAGCCCCTTTGGTCTCAAAGCGCCCTTTGCTGGTTTTCGCCTTGGCCTCTCTTTTTTTTTTTGGAACTCAAGGCGCCCTTTACGGGTTTTCACTTTGGCCCATTTCCTCCTCAGGCGAAGTACTTCTTGACTGAGTCTGCATTAACTAGATTGGACTGAATCTTGCTATCCATCTCAGCTAATATCAATGCTCCTCCAGAAAAGGCCTTTTTCACTATATAAGGTCCCTCCCAATTAGGCATCCATTTTCCTCTGAAGTCCTTTTGTGTAGGTAAGATCCTCTTCAATACCAAGTCTCCCTCATGGAATACTCTGGGGTGAACCTTTTTGTTGTAAGCTCGCATCATTCGCTTCTGGTACATTTGACCATGACGGATAGCCTTTAGCCTTTTCTCTTCAATCAAGTTCAGCTGGTCATACCGGGATTGGATCCATTCTGCCTCGTCCAACTTTAACTCTGATAAAACCTGGAGTGAAGGAATTTCAACTTCAATGGTCAAAACTGCCTCCATCCCATAAACCAATGAGAAAGGTGTTGCCCCGGTGGAAGTTCTAACAGACGTTCGATAGGCAAAGAGGGCAAATGGTAACTTTTCGTGCCAATCCTTGTAGGTTTCCCCACGATCTTCTTGATATTTTTGTTAGCTGCCTCAACTGCACCATTCATTTTTGGGCGATATGGTGACGAGTTGTGGTGCTTAATTTTGAACTGACTGCAGACCTCTACTATTGCGCTATTGTTTAGATTCAACGCGTTGTCCGATACAATCCTTTCTGGCATACCATAGCAACATATGATCTCTTTTTTCAAGAACTTGCTAACTGCCGACTTTGTGACATTGGCGTATGAAGCAGCTTCGATCCATTTGGTAAAATAATCAATGACCATAAAAATAAATCGATGACTATTAGAAGCCTTTGGCGAAATTGGCCTAATGACGTCCATGCCCCACATTGAGAAAGGCCATGGAGAAGTCATAACATGGAGAAGTGAAGGAGGCACATGGATCTTGTCTCCGTAAATTTAGCACTTATGGCACTTCTTGGCATAACAGATGCAATCTCCCTCCATTGTGGACCAGTAGTACCCGAATCTCATGATTTGTCGGGCCATTGTAAAACCATTGGCATGCGTCCCACAGACACCCTCATGGACTTCTTCCAGGATTTTCTTCGCTTTGACAGCATTAACACATCTTAACAGCACCTGATCCTTCCTATTTTTATACAAGATTTCCCCATCTATAACATAGTTATTGGCGAGCCTTCTCAACATTCTCTTGGCATTTTTAGTTGCTCGATCGGGGTATTCACGATTCTTCACTTATCGCAGGATGTCATGATACCAAGGATGATCATCTCTCACCCCTTCTTCGTCTATATTGCAGCAATGAGCCAGAGTATCGCAAATACTCATCTGGATTGGCTTCATATCTTCTTGTTCATTTATTCTGATCATAGAAGCTAAAGTGGCCAGGGCGTCAGCCATTTGGTTCTCATCACACGGGAGATAAAAGAAAGTGATGTCATCAAACTGCTCAATTAACTCCAGAACTAACTTTCGATAACTGATCAATTTGGGATCTCTCGTCTCCCATTCACCTTCGAGCTGATAGATCACCAATGCAGAGTCTCCATATACATCTAGCACCTTGATTTTATGGTCTATAGCTACACGAATTCCCATGATACATGCCTCGTACTCTGCCATATTATTTGTGCAGTCAAAATCTAGCTTACAAATGAATGGATAATCCCAACTCCGTTACCAACGGCATTTAATACTCCATCAAAATTCAGTTTCCAAGAATGATCTTCAGGCGTGCCTTCTTCGGTAGTTGCCACATACATCAGGTCTTCATTGGGGAAATCAAAGTTCAAGGGCTCGTAATCTTCTAGAGCTCTACTGGCTAGAAAATCTGTTATTGCACTTCCCTTTACAGCCTTCTGGTTCACATAGACTATATCAAATTCGGAGAGTAGAATTTTCCATCGGGCCATTCTTTCATTCAAGGCAGTTGACTCCATCATGTACTTAAAAGGGTCTAGCTTTGAGATTAACCACATTATGTGGTACAACATATACTGCCTCAACCTCCGAGTTGTCCAGACCAAGGCACAACATAATCTTTCAATTGGCGAGTATCTCATTTCACACTCAGTAAACTTCTTGCTGAGGTAATATATCGCCCTTTCCCTCCTTCCTGTCTCGTCGTGTTGCCCCAGCACACATCCCATTGAATTGTCAAATACTGTCAAATATAGAATCAATGGCTTATCAAGACTGGGTGACACTAACACCAGAGTATTAGCCAAGTACTGTTTAATTCTGTCAAAAGCCATCTGACATTTGTCGTCCCATACGCCTGGATTGTGTTTCTTGGGAAGACAAAATATAGGATCACATTTTTCTGTCAGCTGAGAAATGAACCGGGCAATGGAGTTTAACCTTCCCAAGAAACCTCGAACTTGTTTCTGAGTGCGGGGTGGAGGCAACTCCTGTATAGCCTTGACTTTATCTGGGTCGACCTTAATTCCCTTCTTACTGACCACGAAACCAAGTAGTTTTCCTGACCTGGCTCCGAAAGTACACTTGGTCAGATTAAGATTTAACTGAAATTTCCTCAATCTCAAGAATAGTTTTCTCAAAACCTACACATGCTCTTTTTCTGTACGGGACTTTGCAATCATGTCGTTGACGTAGACCTCTATCTTCTTGTGCATCATGTCATGAAATAAGGTTACCATGGCTCTCTGGTATGTTGCCCCCGTATTCTTTAACCCGAATGGCATTACCTTGTAACAGAACGTTCCCCACAAGGTTATGAACGTAGTTTTTTCCATGTCTTCGGAATGCATCTTAATCTGATTGTATCCGGAGAACCCATCCATAAAAGAGAACAATGAATAACCTACTGTATTATCCACTAGGGTGTTAATGTAAGGCAGCAGGAAATTGTCCTTTGGGCTAGCCTTGTTTAGATCTCTATAATCTACACACATTCACACTTTTCCATCCTTTTTAGGGACAGGGACAACGTTGGCTACCCATTCTGAGTAGTTAACTGCCTGTAAGAACCCAGCATCAAACTGTTTCTTGACCTCTTCCCTTATCTTTACTACCACATCAGGTCTCATCCTTCGGAGCTTCTATTGGACTGGCTTGCACTGTCCTTTTATGGGGACGCGATGCACCGCAATATCAGCGCTTAACCCCAGCATGTCTTGATACGACCATGCGAAGACATCTTTGAACTCTTGCAACAGTTTAATGAGATCCTGTCTTGTTTCTTCAGTTATGCAAGTGCCAATTTTCACCTCTTTCCCCTCTTCCAAAGTCACACTTTCAATTGCCTCTTCATGAGGTAGAATCTGCTTTTCATCCCGCTCTACCATCCTCAGCAAATCCAAAGATAAACCACTATCTTTGTCATCTTCAAAATCCTGTGATCCCTGTAGGCACATGTTTTGCTCAAAAGGGAATTCCGGGTCCATAACAGCATTGCTCATGGTGTCGTTATCCGGGGACCTATTGTAGGTAAGAAAGAATGTCTAAGAATACCTTATTTGCATGGTATGATTTATGAATGGAGGGAAAAAATAAAAGAAATAATGGCTCGATGAGATATGAAAATGTATTCTTTTTATTGAAATAAAGATGATTTGAACATAAGCCTATTTCACAGAAAATTCTTATTGTTCCTAGGCTAGAAAACAATAAGGGTGTTTTGAACATTACTCTGTATCGTTCTAAAAACTACAGGAAGTTCTTCTACAGTCTAGTTATTCAGAACACTTCCAGGCTCATAGGGGCGAATGCCTGCTTCGTTTGCTTCTCTCGACCTTTCTTCCAATATGACATTGATGCTCAAAACCTTCATCATATCTTCGGCCGCTCCTTCACTTGTGAATTTTAATTCAAGATGGATAACTCCTCCTGCCACAAATGTGCTAGATAAATGGGGAAAGGTCATCGGTCCCCATTTGACCTCTGCCCCACTTAATCTTGCTCTTCTCTTTTCCTGCCTCCTTTCTAGCTCTTTCTTCCTCTGTTGTGTGTCTGGCTTATACCCCAAACCAAAACGATCCCACTTGCTTACTAAGATTGGCACTTCTACCCGTCCGTGGAGATATTTCCCAAGTCCTCTTCCAGGCAACGCTCCTTTTCCCACTGTCAGCTGTAGGCTCATCCTTGTTGCCTTAGATATCTTAGGCATTGGGATCTTGCCCCCTTCAGTGATGAAGGTTGCATTCACAAATTCCAATGACCAGAATGAACACTCCACTACTTCACTATCGTTCTCTACATACGGCGCATCACTGGCAACTGACACAATGATATATTCTTCTGCATTTATTGTCACCAACCGACCCTCCGTCACCAACTTCAGTTTTTGGTGCAAGGACGATGGTACTGCCCCTGCTGAGTGGATCCAAAGCCTCCCCAATAGGCAATTATAGGAAGGCTTGATGTCCATTACGAGGAAGTCTACCTCATATGTGTTTAGGCCAATCTGGAGAGGAACCTCAATCTTTCCCATTACTTTTCGTTCAGTGCCGTCGAAAGCCCTTACTATGTTCTGGCATGTCTTTATATGAGAGCTGTCTATAGGCAGACGGGTTAATGTGGCCAAGGGCAAGACATTCAGTGCCGATCTGTTGTCAATTAAAACCCCCAATAATGTATATCCCTTGCAGCGGGTGGTAATGTGTAGAGCCTTGGTGGATCTTATGCCCCTTGGAGTTATTTCATCGTTGCTAAAAGAGATGAAGTTATCAGTGCTTATATTACTGACAAGGCAGTCTAGCTTGTTTACCGAAATGTCGTTAGCAACATAGGTTTCATTCAACACCCTCATTAGTGCGTCACGGTGTACCTCTGAGTTTAGAAGTAAAGCTAATACCAATATTTGAGTGGGCTGTTGGTGTAATTGTTCCACAACACTGTATTCACTGTGTTTCAAGAACTTTAAAAACTCTTTGGCTTCATTCTCTATTACCGGATCATTAACCAGCGGTTCGACCTCTGTGTTTGGCGTGCTAATCGACCTCAACCTTTCTGGAACTGTTAGACTATAGTTATAATTCCAGGGCACCCTCTTGCTGTCCTTATAAGGGAAAGCTACTGGTTTCTGAATTATAACCCTTGGCGTAACCCTTGCCCCAACTTCACTGATTCTGGGCCATGAGATAATTACCACCGGGTAACCCGCCCCACAGACTTCTTCGTTTGCCCCTCCTTCTAAAGAGCACACATCCTTCTTTTCGACGAACTCAAAGAATTCCAACTCCTTGTTCTCCATTAGACCCTACACTAGGGCCTTAAATTCGCCACTGTTTTGGATCTCATAGTCCTTCTTATGGTGGAACTCACAGTAGTTCCGTGCTTCTCGGGAGCTGTTCCCTAAATTTTGTGTGATCAGTTCCATTTCTAGCATCTTCTTCTAAACCTCCTTTAACGAGGTCTTCACTTCAGCCACATTCAACTTAACTCTTCTCCCCACATTCTTGATTATTGCATTTACCCCACCGTCAGCAAGGTTGGGTAATGGGTTTCCTAATCCGGGTGCGTCATCAAATTTTACAACACCCGTGTTGATGAGCTTTTTGATTGATCTCTTAAACGAGATGCAACTTTCTATTGAATGCCCCACGACCCCCGCATGGTATTCGCACTGCGCATTTGCGTCATACCACTTGGGGTATGGGGGCTGCAATGGTTTTAAGTAACTCGGTGCTACAACATGTGCATCGAAAAGGCTTTTGTACAGCTCCTTATATGTCACTAGGACGGGGGTAAACTGCATCATCTCCGTATTTCTCTTGGTGCTGGGCTCCTGCCTTGGTGAAACTTACTGGCCTGTGACCACCGCTCTCTATTGATTAACAGTGATAGGCTTTGAATAGCCGGAGCTCACATTACTTACTTCGTTTTCTTTTTCCTTCAGGACTGGCCTTCTCGTGCTTTCCCCGGTTTCTATCTTCCCGCACCTTATCGCATTTTCTATCATTTCACCAGACATCACTATGTCTGCAAAACTCCTAGTTGCACTCCCTAGTATGTGGTTGATGAAAGGTGCCTTCAAGGTATTAACGAATAACATGGTCGTTTCTCTTTCCAGCAGTTGTGGTTGGACTTGTGTAGCAACTTCCCTCCACCTCTGGGCATACTTCTTGAAACTTTCACCTAGTTTCTTCTCCATGTTCTGCAACGTGATCCTGTCAGGTGCTATATCGGTCACATGACCGTACTGCTTCATGAATGCTTGCACTAAATCCTTACATGATTTGACATGAGCACGGCTCAACTGATTGTACCATTTGGCCGCGGCCCCAGCCAAACTTTCCTGAAAGCAGTGAATCAACAATTGGTCGTTGTTGACATATCCCGTCATTCTCCGACAGAATATTGTGATATGGGCCTCAAGACAACTGGTTCCGTTGTATCTTTCGAACTCTGGCATCTTGAACTTTGGAGGAAGTACCAAATCTGGCACTAGACTTAACTCTTTAGCATCCATTCCGCATTGGTAATCAGCATTTTCCAATGCTTTGAACTTCTCCTCCAACCATTTGCATCAGTCCTCGAGCTACTTTGGGAGTTCTACCCTTACTTTTTCTTCTTCAGCCTCATCGAAGTCGGGGAGCATGGGATTCGCCAAATTGTCCTCAGGGTTAGAGCTCGAGCCTGTTGGGATGTTTACCGGTGCTAAAGTGCCAGTTTGATACAGGGATTTAACATTAACAGACACCCTTGGTGGCTGTGCTTGAATGTTTATTGGGGCAAAGCTTGTAGGACAAGCAGAGTCTTCGATGTCATTCCCAGTATCAACAATAGGGCCTTTCCCTTTGTCAGACCCTCCTTTAAATAGCTGTGTCAGCTGACTTATCATGTTGTTCTGAGATTCTAGCATGCTTTTCTGGGATTCCAGCATTTGATCTCTCATCTCTTGTTGGATCCTGGCCAACTGTTCTTGCATATGAGCTTGCAGCCGATCCTGCATCTCTTTTTGCATCTGTTCTAACTTTTCCAACCTTTGATCCATTACTTTCATTTTTCTTCGAGTATAGTAGTGATGTTCCAGGGTAACTATAATACGATCTTTAATTAATAGGGCTCCTTTGTGAAATTTAATGCACATGATGCGATGTGATGCAAATGCATGAGATGAATACAAAACTAAGAAGGCGTCAATTCTGATTCAATTTCTTTTAGAAGAACTTTATTAGAAAATAGAAAACTTTACATAAAATAGATTATATATACGGCCTAGCCCTTATGCTCAAAGCTTTAACTTTCTCAAGAAGCCAAGCCAGCTCTCGACCTCGATCTGACTCTAATTCATACTTTACACTTAATACGTCAGCTTAAACTACTAGAGTTTGTAAATGCTCCGCTACCTCTCAGATCTGAGCTACGGCCTCGCCCATGATGTAATCTCTGTCCCTGACCTGGTTCTGAGATCTATGTAGTTGGTCCTTCCATTGTTCATTATTCGACTCAAGAAGTTGAATTTGAAGTTCACGGTTCTGAAGCACAGTCTCAAGTTCTTCTATCTTCCCTCTCAAATTCTCGATCCTGTTTAGGCTCGCCTTCAGCTCCGCTACAGAGTTGCAACTACGAGATTGATGAAGTGCCTTCTCTAGCTCCTCTACCCGAGCTCTTAACATTTCCTTTTCATTCTGGCTTTCAGCCAAACTCTTTTTTAAAACGCTCTCTCATGCTCGAGCATAATGAAATCTCCTTTCCTACTGTCCGGCCTTAGATCTTTCCTTTTAGATCTCTTGTTGCCACTACTCTAATGTCTTTCCCAATCCAGCATTTCTCATCAACTTATGTAGCTGCTTGTAATCAGTCTTCAAATTGTCCAAGTCCTCTTCAGCCTTTCTTTTCCCTTTTCGCAGTTTCTCAGCCTCGAGTTTCTGAACATCGACATCTAACCTTAAATGTATCTTCTCCTCCTCCAACCATTCTATCTTCTTTCCTAACTCCGAATTTCTCCTTTCGAAGTCTTATTTTATGATTCCAGTTTGGAAGGAATTACTCGCAAGTGTTCTTCCATCGATTGAACGCCCTCTAGACTCGGCCCAGGAATATTATAATTGATCCTCTTACTTAACCACCCACTGTATTCAAGAGTCGTCATCAAACACCCAGTCAGCTTCTTCATTCGGTGCGTCTGTTTCCAGGCATCGACAATCTCTCGAACCTTCTTCTTATAATTGTTCCCCTTATACGAAAATTCGCATTGAGCTAACCCATGTGTCGCAGGTATAAACTGCCCTAATTCGTACTGCTTTAACACTAACAAAGGGGCATACCCAACGGCTCCCCAAATTCCAAGCAGAGGTACCCAGTCAAAATTTTCGCACCGATAAAGGACCTCGTCGGGAACAATCCAAGGCGCTTTCCACTCCATGTCCCTCTCTTGGAGATTTTGGAGGATTGTCATCCACCTTTCTTTCGATATGTCGTCCGTTATAGGCGTAGCTACTATCTCCTTTAAAGGGGAATAATCTTCAAAAAATGCTCGATACGGACCTCAATGAACTTTCCAGAAGTGACCATGGAACTAAACCAATAACAATTGCGCGCATCCCACGAATCTTCCTTCTCTTGCCCTCCGACATGCACTTAAAGATCTGAATGTCTCAGCTAGAATTACCGATATTGACGTGACTTGTTTGGCAAGCTGATCAAATAAATCGGTGACTGCTTCATCTATATGCCTTAATACTTTGGGAAAAATCACTAACCCATAGATACTCAAGGTGAAGACGTCAACCCTCTTCTTTGCATCTGGATGTGCCAGGATCAAGTCTTTCAAGTTCACCCAAGGGATGCATTTTCCCTCACCTTTTTGTTGAATCCGTGCTGTAACCCACTGCTCACTCATCCTAGTGATGTTCATTAGCTTCCTTACAAAAGTCTGAACATTAGCGGCCTTAACATACGTTCTATTAATTTGAAACTTTGGACAACGTAGTAGGGCTGCGTACTCTTCCACGGTTGGCACCAAGTCTACCTTCCCGAAGGTGAAACAACTATATGCAGGGTTCTAGAACTGAGTCATAGCTCGAAATAAGCACTTGTCTACCTTGATGTTGAGTAGGTAAGGTAGATCACCGTAATTATGATAGAACAATTTCTTGGTCTCATCATCCCAGCGAGCCCATATATCCTTCAATTCCTGGAGCTCATTCTATGTCACACGTATACGGGTGAAGTCCCACAACTCTGACACATACCCCTCAGCTAGGCTATCCCCTTTCTTCAGTTGCGTATTCTCTGACCATGCCCGAACAACCGCGTTATCCTCCACTTTATCAAGAAGTCCTTTCTCCATAACCAGCTCTTTAACTTAGTAATCGAATAGGAATCAACACCTTCTAATATATGTATTGACATGCGATCATGGCCAAAATAAAGCACAATAAGTTAGTATCGAATAACAAAAATCAAAACAAACAGGAAATGATCAAACACCTATTAGGGTAACCGCTAGGGTTTGGCATGGCTCTACCTAGGGTGGGTTCCTAAGGTCCATTATATGCAGCTCAGTTCTAAAGGAATGGTACCTGAACCAGCAGATTCCTCAATCCTCACCCATTATAGGCTCATACAGATTGAGTTCAATTTAGGGGAATACATTTCCCTATGGCCATGAGGAGGTGAAAATCTCACGAAAACATAGGTACGGATGTATCCCGGAAGCAATCCACTAGCCCATGCGGAGGTGAAAACCTCACGAAGGCATAGCTTCTCACTCCCACTTAAGGGTGCGACCACAATGGTCATGTAGTATGATGCAAGAATAACATAGAAGATTCAAACCAAAATGGCACAAACAAATGTGACGAACACAAGGAAAAAACATAATTTCCAAAACGAAATTTCATTTTCGAAAAAAGGACATAAATTAATCAATTCCATGGCTTGACTCTCTTATTGGTCCCCAGTGGAGTCGTCAAGCTGTCGAAACCCTTTTCTAATTTGAAAAAAACATGGATCAACTTTAAAATATATGGAGTCGCCACCAATTCTTTTTGAGGTGTAATTGGGCCACCTTATAAAACATTTTGGTCTACGAATTTTTAAGAAAATAGGTTCGGGAGTCGGTTACGCTCGAGGAAGGGCTAGCACCCTCGCAATGCCCAAAATTGGTACCGCATTGATCAATTCTTGTCCTAATGTCGAAAATCTGAAAAAGTTTTTGAAATTCAATTCCTTTAAAAACATTTAGATAACTTGAATTGGATGTCGAGATTCTCTCATTCAGAGGGAATAAAATATCATGTCCAGCACGATTGGATACATTATTTCAAACCCTCAATACAAGATTATTTCGTAATTTCCAAAACTCATGCATTTGAAATTTCAAAAGGATATTTCATTATTTGGCCGAACGATAAATTGCAGCCCAGCATGATTGGGCACGATTTATCGAATTTCCAAATACGAAATATTACCTCGTTTTAATTTAAGAAAACTTGGATGAAACACCAAAAGGATATTCTGTATCTTGGTCGAATGAAAAATCGAAATCCAGCACAATTAGGCACGATCTCTCAAACTCCCCAAATACGAAATATTGCACAATTGATATCAATTGAATATGGGAATTGGAAACACGATACAATAATAAGGGATAAAAACATAACTACACACATGAAATAGCAACAGATGGTTATAATATGAAAACCAAAGGTGACATATAATACAAAAAACCATATGAAAACTAGAAACTAATATAGCACGAAATAATTTAAAAACTTTTAAAAAAAATATGCCAAGGAATAACACATGCTGGAACTCGAAATAATTTATATGTACGTAAAAACTGATAATATATGAACGGTTATTTAAAACATATAATTTGCAAGAAGAAATTCAAAAATAAATGATATATAACATAATCTCAAATAAAACCAGTTGATTGGACCAACGATGTATATATGACAATAGAAGATGAGGTAGATAATGTATATACTGAAATTCTAGTTTACGAAAGTGTTCAAAGTAAACAAAATATACAATTAAAAGTAGGATATATAAAAAACAAATTATGCATAAATGAATTTAAAAGAAAAAATATGCATATATAAAACAAATATGAAATATAATGTGAAATTAATAATGTATATAGAATAAAGCTAATTTTATCATAATTATACACATATAATAATAAATAAGAGTATTTAAATGAGATATTCTATAAAATATTAAAACATTATTGTATAAAAAGAATTTTTAGAAATAAGAATTTTATAATAAAAATGAAAATAAAGGAACAACGACGTATTCATCCACGAATTTCCAAAATGTATGTATAAAAGAAAATTAAAAGATGGATGCCAAATGAATTTAAAGAGATAATGGATTTTACAAATTAAAATGATTTAATGGAAATAAGAGCAAAATAAGAGAGACAATTAATAAGTAAAACCATTGAGATTGGAATAAGGATTTAAAGGCAATGCGCGCCAAGGCGAGAGGATTGAAAATGCAATTATTCCAAACCCTTGAACGAGCATTTAAGCGCGGATCAAAATGGAGCTTTCACGAAATTTCTGGGTTAAATTAAAAAGAAACAAAAGACCCAATCTTGTAACAGTGCAAAGGGAAGGACCAGCCGCATAAATTTCCCACAAAGCCCAAAAGCGTGGGTCCCGTCCCACCCAAACGGCACCATTTCTGTCATAAGTAAAAAGAAAAATCTAAAACCTCATTTGGCAGACTTTCTTTCTAAAAAAAAAGGTTTCAAATCTTTCTTTTGAAATTCTTAAAACTCTACTCCCTCTCCGTCAATCCATGGATTTCATCGGCGCATGCAGCACCTCCGTCCGTCGAGCGAAAGAGTAAGCAAAATTCCCTTCTTTATAATGCGATGGTATTCTACGTTAAGTAAGAAATAAAGAAGAAAAAGTCAAAACTAGAAATCTATGAAACCACCTTCAAACGTAATTGATTTCTCTGCTCGATGGTTTTTGTTTTTTGTGAGTATTCTTGCTTCAAATATGAATGTGTATTTTGGTATTTGATTCCCGAAAAAAAAAGATCCCCCCCTGAACAATACATTTTCAAAGGCTTTTATAGCCGATTTTACAACCTATTTTACTTGTTTGCAGGTTCATGGGCGTGCACGTCTCTGACGTGGTGTGGTGGAGCGGCGCACATTGCGGGGAGGTAGCATTTGGTGCGCGAGGCTGCTAGTGGCCATTGCTGCAGCGTGAAACCAATGGAAACCTTAAGGTTTCCGAATTTGGGCCTATTGTTGTTGGGCCATTTGCAACTTGGCTTGTATTTTGGGCTGTCTTGTGTAATTTGGGCTCGGCAAAAATTAGGTTTTATAGTGATTACAGTCAAATATGATCTTTCTTATAATTTGTACAGTTCAAATTATCAGTCCATCTATTAAAATATTAAATGTAAGTACTATTATAAAACAATTATAATCTAATACCTTTACCGACTAAGTTTGATATTGACATTATTATTAATATAGGAGGACGCGAGTTGAGGAAGAGTTATGAGTAATTTTAGGTATTATATAAATAAAATAATCTAATACCTTTTATAAGGGATATGTTAATCCCCAATTGTATCTTCTGGTCCTTTTGAAAATGGCTAACAATGAGATACATGCACTAAACAAAATTACGAGACTTAACTAAAGTGATATAAATCTCAATTACATTTTTGAAGACATCTAACCATATAAATTGCAGGTGCTTCCAACAATCGAAATAATACCTTCATAGCAAGATTGAAATATCTCTTGTTATTGCATCACCATATCCAATATTATGGTGTATTCGTTATATCATATATGGGTCTTGGCCTTGCATTACACACTCCATAAGCATTTCAATTTGCTCATTTCACAAACCTCGTAGAAACTAACCCACGATTCATTTTAAAATCTACATAGCACATATACATATACACGTTTTAAAGATGATATTAATGCATAAACCTAATACAAAAACATTATAATTATATTATTGCTAAATCTAATAATTTCTAGCTTTTTAAATAATACATTTTATTAACATTAAAACATCCATTTTTTATTTGGATATATACAATCTTATATATTGTCAATAATTCAAATGATACCATTTTTTTTTTATATTTATTCAAACCCTCATTGTTTTTTATCAAGATAGACCTTTTTTTTTGGTAATACAATAAAAAATTAAGACAAAACAATATTTGTTATAAATAAATGTGAATGTCCATATTCTAACCCCCTCATTTATGAAGTAAAACCTCCCATTCATTATGTAATGTTTAATATATGTGTTAATGAAGCACTTAAGTAAGTTTCATTTATGGTATTGCATTGAATGTTAATTACTTATAAATTATAAATAGAATCCTTACTTGAGTGAAATAAAAAACGAGAAAAATTATCCCGTATTTTCACCCATTTTTATTTATTGTTTTATTAATTTTTCTATAACACGTTATCAGCACGAGCTTCTACGAGTTTATAGTGAAGTTCATGTCATTTCGACTTTATATAATTTGCCCATATAACTCTCGTTAAACTATATACAGTATACATATTTTCATAATTCTTTTATTTTATTTTCTAGATGAAATATTTGCTTTGGGTAACATTTGTACTTTTATTTTTGTAACTAAAATCTAATAATGATAATTATATATACATATTTTTTTATTAAAGGAAATTTCAATTAATGTAATTTGTGTTAAGTTATTATTATGACTATTCCTCTCTATGCCAATATTTGACGTACATATTATTATTTAACAAATTTGGTATATATAATTGAATTATTTTACGATTGAGAATACTTATTATTTTACTAATATTTTTTTTATTTTGATTCAAGTGATTATAATGTCAAATGTTGCCAAACTTGAATTTGCGGCCTCAGGCAAGAATTATTTGTCATGGGTGTTAGATGCTGAAATTCACCTAGATGATAAAGGTCTAGGAAATACTATATTAGCAGATAAAGAAGCATCTAATCAAGACGAGGCAAAAGCAATGATTTTCATCTGTCATCATTTACATGAAGGGTTAAAAGTAGAATATCTTACTGTGAAAGACCCTCTTGAGTTGTGGAAAAATTTGAAAGAACGATTTGACCATCAGAAAACTGTGATACTCCCTTAAGCTCGTTATGATTGGATGCACTTACGGTTGCAAGATTTTAAGACTGTAAGTGAATACAATTCAGAACTTTTTAAAATTAGTTCTCAACTAAAATTATGTGGAGAAAACATAACTGATGAGGACTTGTTAGAGAAAACATTTTCAACCTTTCATGCTACTAATGTGCTCCTACAATAGCAATATCATGAAAAAGGTATAAATGGTATTATGAATTGATTGCATGCCTTTTGATGGCTGAACAAAATAATGAGCTATTGATGAAAAATTATGGAATTCGTCCTACTAGTTCTGCACCATTCCCTGAAGTGAATGTAGCAGTACACAATAAATATGAAAATAAAAAATATAGAGGTTGTGGCCGTGGTCGTGGACGTAGTGGGGGACGTGGTCGAGGACTTAGTGGGGGACGTGGTCGAGGACATATTAGTAATCGTTATCATGGTGGTAATAACAATTATACTTCTAACCACTAGAAAAAGAATAACAATGAAAGACAAGAAAGAAGTGGTCAAAATAATCCTTCAAAGACTGTTGAAAATATATGCTACCGATGTGGTATGAAAGGGCATTGGTCACGTACCTGTCGTACGTCTGAGCATTTAGTGAAACTTTATCAAGCATCCATTAAAAGGAAAGGAAAGCATATGGAGACAAATTTTATATCCCAAAATGATGAAATGGAGGCAAAAGATGAAGATATTCACTATAATACTAAAACTGACCATGCCTACGAATGTGATAAAATTAATGACCTTAATAATATAACTCACCTATATATGGCAGATTTCTTTAAGAATTTATCTTGTGTCAATTGATGATTAGACCATCACCAACTAAAGTTGGGATTGAATCTCTCGTATTTCTAGAACGCATTCAAGGTGATATATGTGGGCCCATTCATCCACCATGTGGACCATTCAAATATTTTATGGTATTAATAGATGTATCTAGTAGGTGGTCACATGTGTGTTTATTATCGACTCGCAATTTGGCGTTTGCGAGACTACTTGCTCAAATAATTCGATTAAGAGCACAATTTCCAGATTATGCAATCAAAACTATTCGTCTTGATAATGATGGTGAGTTTACATCCCAAGCTTTTAATGATTATTGTATGTCAATTGGGATAAAAGTTGAACATCCTGTAGCTCATGTTCATACACAAAATGGTTTAGCTAATTTGTTTATCAAACGCCTTCAACTAATAGCTCGACCATTGCTTATGAGAACAAAACTCCCTGTTACAGCTTGGGGATATGCTATTTTGCATGCAGCAGCACTTGTGCGATTAAGGCCAACAAGTTATAATAAGTACTACCCATTTCAATTGGCTTTTGGTCAGGAGCCAAATATTTCCCATCTTAGAATTTTTAGATTTGCAGTATATGTTCCAATTACTCCACCATAATGCACAAAGATGGGTCCTTAAAGGAGGTTAGGAATATATGTTGGTTATGAATCTCCTTCTATAATTAAATATGTTGAACCATTAACTAGAGATTTATTTACTGCACGATTTATTGATTTTCATTTTGATGAAACAACATTCCCAACATTAGGGGGAGAGAAAATACAACTGGTAAAAGAGATTACATGGAATGGATCATCAATATCTCAATTAGATCCTCACACAAGTCAATGTAAACAAGAAGTTCAAAAGATCATACATTTGCAAAACATTGCCAATCAATTGCTAGATTCATTTACTGACCTAAAGAGAATTACAAAATCTCACATACTAGCTGAAAATGCTCCAATACGAATTGATATCCCAATAGGGCAAATTGTTAGTGCAAAAGAAAGTAATCCATGCCTGAAGCGTGGAAGGCCATTGGGTTCTAAAGATAAAAATCCTCATAAAAGGAAAGGAGCAATTATTCAAGATGGTAATATTGTGGAGGCAAGTGCCCAAGAAGAGGCCAAAGATATAACTAATCAAAAAACCCCAGAAGAGGTTCAGGTACCTAAAAATGATGATAACGAAGAAATCTCAATAAGTTATGTTACTTCAAGAAAAAGATGGAACCGAAAAAATATAGTTGTCGACAACAATTTTGCTTATAATGTTGCTATTGAAATAGCAAAAGAAAATGAGGATCTGAGCCTAAATCTATTGAGGAATGTAGAAATAGAAAAGATTGGCCAAAATAGAAAGATGCAATTCAAGCAGAATTAAATTCACTTTCTAGACGTGAGGTTTTTGGACCTATAGTCCAAACATCTAAATATGTAAAGCCGGTAGGATATAAATGGATATTTGTGCGAAAATGAAATGAGAAAAATGAAGTTGTAACATATAAATCACGACTTGTAGCACAAGGATTTTCGCAAGGGCCCGACATTGATTATGAAGAGACATATTCTCCTATGGTAGATGCAATCACGTTTAGATACCTTATTAGTCTAGCAGTACATGAAAAACTTGACATGCGTCTAATGGATGTTGTTACAGCCTATTTGTATGGTACACTTGATAATGAAATTTATATGAAAATCCCAGAAGGATTCAAAATCCTTGAAGGATATAGAGTTTCCCGGGAAAATTGCTCAATCAGATTAAAGAAAAGTTTATATGGATTAAAACAATCTGGACGTATGTGGTACAATCGTCTTAGTGAATATTTGTTAAAAAAAGGTTATAAAAACGATCTAATCTGCCCATGTGTTTTTATAAAAAAGTCTAAATCAAACTTTGCAATAATTGCTATTTATGTTGATGATCTATGTGAAACCCAAATTTTGCCCGGGCCCTTTTACATTTAAAGCCCAAATTACCGCCCAAATCCCAAGGCCCAATTTTAAGAACCAACATCCAAACCCTAGACAAACTAAGTGAAACCCTAACCCTTGTTTGTGCGGCCGCTACTCCTACGAGCTGCCCACGTTTACCAACCCTCCACGTCCGTGCCCATGTCTCCCTTGCACCTACGACTTCCACGGTCGCCCTACAAGTGAAAACAGTTGTAAACTTTGAGCTATAAAAGCCATGAGATGTAACAATGTTTTTTTCCCAATTTTCAATACAAAAGCAACAAGACTTCAAATACAAAAGAAACAAAAAGCAGAGATTGAACCCAGATAGTCACACAAATTAGGAAATAGCAAACATACGAAGTAGATTGAAAGCCTCGAAGGCTGTTGAGGTTGTAGTTTTGTTTTTTACATATATATTTCCTTTTATTTTTGAATTTTTTTCTTTTTTATGCATTTATAAACTCAGTTTCCCATATATATATATATATATATATATATATATACATATTAAAAATATAAAAAAAAAGAACTAACCTCTTTGAAATTTTGGCCACCGTGCGCGGTGTCCGGCGACGGTGACGGTGGCATGGGCGGCGGCCGGCCGAGGTTTCGCTTGAACTCCCAGGGCCTGCAGAGAGCAAAAAGGGAGAAGGGGGGCTGATTTGAGAAATGGGGAAAATAATGGAAATTTTAAAATTTTTTTGGTTTATATACTAAATCTAAAACGACGCCGTTTTGGAGGTTTCGTTCAGAGGCCAAAATGATGTCGTTTTGCCTCTGGCCCACGTGTTGACCTGTCCCACAAGCAGGATTCGCGTGTTTTCCTTTAGAAGGGCTAATTGTGATTCTAGCCCTTCCGCTTTGTTAATGGTTTAAAATCAGGTCTTTTTTTATTTCTTAACTTTGGCCCCGTGATTTTGTCTGGTTTTCAACGAGGTCCCTCTTGATGCTGTGCGTTTAGGTGTGTGGGAAAATTTTCTATTTCGATCCCTCCAGGTTGCGCGCGTGTTGTAATTCGGTCCCACTTCCCATTTTATTTCTGATTTCGCCCCAATAATTCTGTTTTGATTTCGATTCAGTCTTTCTTCATCATTTTTGCTATTTGTTTTCAAAATTAACTGTTTGTAATATTATTTTTATCTCATTAATATTGTATTATTACTATTATTATTTATTATTATTATATTTTTATTATTATACCTATGTATTTATTAATATTTTACTATTACTATATTTATTTATTTATTTTTTTACTATACTTTTATTCTATATCTATATATTATTATTTTCATATTATTACGTGTATGTATTTTCTTTTAAATCTGTTCATGTATGTATGTTTCTTTTGAATTTATTTATGTATATAATTTTATTTCTTTTAAAAAACCCTATTTTATTTTATAATTTTGTTTACTTCAAACACTTTCACATATTAGCATTTCTGTATATATTATTTATATTAAATGTTTGAATTCCATGTATAATATTTTGTACATTATTTATTAGTAGTAATGTAATAGTGTCTTTATTATTTTACTATTATTTTTACCATTGTAATACTATTATTATTAACTTATTATTCCTATTAATATAGTATTATTTTCTTTACTATTATTTTTATTATTACGAATATTGTTATTATGAGCTGTTATTTTCCTTTTTTATTCCCATTATCTCATATTATTATTTATCATTTCTTTTTTTTTTTACATATAGTTGTTTATATTTCTTTTGCCTTATTGTTACTAATGTTTTATCACTATTATTTTATTATTTATTATTATTAAACTTTGTTTACTATATTTTCTCTATTGATATATTGTTAAGCTTATTATTATTTTACTGCTTTTATGTCGACTATCATTATTGTCATTTTGGAAAAGATTATTCCTTTAATTCATTTAATCATCGATCTACTCGCAATTGTTTTTTTGAAAAAGGCAACTTTTGGTATTTGGAAGTTCGGAAAAATCGTGCCCTAACGTACTGGGTTTCGATTTTTTTTCATTCGATCCAAATATTCGAATGACCTTCTCATCGGCTTACTCTCTGAATTTTCAAAACAAAGGCAATTTTCTATATTTGGAAGCTCGAAAAATCGTGCCCTAACGTACTGGGTTTCGATTTTTTTGTTCAATCTAAATACTTGAATATCCTTTTATCGGTTCACTCTCGAAGTTTTTTTAAAAATAAAGGCAATATCCTGTATTTAAAAATTCGAGGAATCGTGCCCTAACGTACTGGGTTTCGATTTTTTCGTCTGATTTAAATATCCGAATATCCTCTTAAAAATAAACGCATGTTTTAAATAAAAGGCAAGCTCATACTCGAGGGTCGAGAATGTTGTGTCCTAACGTACTGGATGTGACATTTTACTTTGATGTGAGATGGTCTTCAACACAAGTTTAATTTACCCAAATGTTTTAAAAATCAATAAAAAGGAGGATCGTGTTTTGAACTCTTTTCAAATCTTCAATTTTTGACACTAAGATGCTAACTAATCAACTAGGTACCAATTTTGGGCGTGTCGAGGGTGCTAATCCTTCCTCGTACGTAACCGACTCCCGAACCTGTTTTTTTCATATACCAAAATTGTTCTTTTGAAAAATAGATCTATTTATTAAAAACGACCACGTTTTGAGGTGACCCAATCACACCTCATCCAAAAGGATTGGTGGCGACTCCCAAATTTTCGTTCTCAAAAGTCAATGCCCCATTTTAAAAAATGGTTTCGATAGCTTGGCGACTCCGTTGGGGACTTAATAAGAGAGTTGAGTCGTAAATTGATTGTTTTCTGTCTTCTTATCGGAAATTGGAAGTTTGGTTTTCTAAAAATCTACGATCCTCGCATTGCATTTTCTGTGTCCTTGCCAAATTTGCTTTATTTGTTGAATCTTCTGAGATGTTCTCGCATCATATTGCATGACAGTTGTAGTCGCACCCTTTAAGTGGGAGTGAGAAACTATACCTTCGTGAGGTTTTCACCTCCGCATGGGCTAGGGGATCGCTTTCGAGATATATCCGTACCTATGTCTTCGTGAGGTTTTCACCTCCGCATGGCCAAAGAGAAATGTCTTCCCCTGAATCAAACTTGATCTATATGAACCCATAATGGGTGAGGATCGAGGAATCTGCTGGTTCAGGTACCTTTTACTCTAGAACCAAACCACATATAGTAAGCCTTAGGAGCCTACCCTAGGTAGAACTACACCGACCCCTAGTGGTTGCCCGAGTAGGTGCTTGATTATTTCCTGATTGCTTTGGTTTTTATTTTTATGCATGATTCTGACTTGTTTTATTCTTTTTCCTTTAATAGTGACTGCATAGCATTTTCATCATAAAAAGGGGGTAAACGCGGTAATCGAAAATACCAGGAAAAAAGTCAGGATGACTGTTGCAGAAGTAAAAACCCCGTTGGGAGAGGTTTGGGGGGAAATGATAAAGAGAGGGTTAATCATGCAGAATTCAGGAAATAGATCCCGGGAGGTAGGGAACTATTATGAGTTCCACGATGAGGAGGACCATGATATCCAGAAATGTGGTGAATTTAGGGCCCTAGTACAGGGTCTAGTGGATAACAAAGAACTGGAGTTCTTTGAGTTTGTAGAAGAAGAAAATATATGCACCTCAGAAGGAGGGTCGTCAGGAAAAGGTTGTGAGGTTAATCGCCCGATGGAAATTATTTCACGGCCAAGAATCAACGAAGCTGGGATAAAAATGGCGCCAAGAATTGTAATACAGAAACCTGTTACTTTCCCTTATAAGGATAGTAAGAGGGACCTTGGAGCTATAACTGTAATGTGGCAATCCCAAGAGAGAAGAGCCCGGTCAGCACGCGAGGGGAAGGCCAAGATGTAGGGTTCCATACAAAGGCTGAATTAGTAAAAGAGAAGTTCTTAATGAAGTAAGAGGATGAGAAACCAGAACTACCTATTAAGGAATCGATAGCTGAGAACGAGGCTAAGGAATTCTTAAAATTCCTGAAGCACAGTGAATATAGTGTCGTGGAGCAGCTACACAAGCAGTCGGCCCGCATATCGATACTGACCTTGCTTTTGAGCTCTGAGGCACACCGCAACGCGCTATCGAATGTGTTAAATGAGACTTATGTCGCAGATGACATCTCAGTAAATAAGCTGGACCGCCTTATCAATAATATAAGTGCTGACAATTTCATCTGTTTCAATGATGATGAAATACCACCAAGGGGTAGGGGATCTACCAAGGCCTTACACATTACTACCCGTTGTAAGGGATATACGGTGCCGGAGGTGCTAATTGATAATGGGTCAGCACTGAATGTTTTGCCCCTGTCCACATTAAATAGATTGCCCATAAACAGCTCTCACATGAAGACGTACCAGAACATGGTGAGAGCATTTGACGGGATTGAAAGAAAGGTAATGGGAAGGATCGAAGTACCTCTTCTAATCGGTCCGAATACATATGAGGTAGATTTCCTAGTGATGGACATTAAGCCCTCCTATAATTGCCTATTAGGGAGGCCTTGGATTCATGTGGCAGGGGCAGTACCGTCATCACTGCATCAAAAGTTGAAATTGGTAATGGAGGGTCAATTGATAACAATAAGCGCAGAGGAGGACATTATTGCATCCTTTACCAGTGATGCACCATACATAGAGAAGGACGATGAGGAGTTGGAGTGTTCTTTTCGTTCGTTAGAGTTCGAGAATGCCACTTCTATTATGGAGGGAAGTAAGATCCTGATACCCAAAGTATCCAGTGCTACGAAAATGGGCTTACAACTGATGGTTGGAAGTGGAGCATTGTCTGGGAGGGGACTCAGAAAGTATCTTCATGGATGGGTTTAGGTACCGATCTTGATTGATAAGTGAGATCACTTTGGCTTGTGATATAGGCCGTATGCAAAACAAAGAAGGAAAGAAGTAGAGAAGAGACAGGACAGATGAAGAGCACGATTAAGTGGGGCAGAAGTCAAATGGGAACTAATGAGCTTTCCCCACATATCCAAAACTTTTGTGTCAGGAGGAATGGTTCATCTTGAGAGTAGGACGACGAGGAAAGAAACTTTTGAAGACATTTTGGAAGCCTGAGCATCAATGTTGTACTTGGAGAAGGAGTGGAAGAAGGAAACTTATCGGGCATTCGCCTTTACGAGCCTAGAAGTATGCTGAACAACTGGACTACAGAAGAGATTCCTGTAGTTTTTAGAGCAAATTTAGAGTAATGTTCAGAACACCCTTGTTGTTCTAGCCTAGAATAATAAGAATCTTTTGTGAAATAGGCTCATGTTTAAACATCTTTATTTCAATAAAGAAATGCATTTTTATCACTCTTCGAGCAAAAATCTTGTTTTATTTTCATTGATTGTCATGTTACAAATAAGCTATTCTTAGATTCATTTTTGGATATTCTTTCATACTTACAATAGGTCCCTAGATATCAATGACACGAGTAGCACTGATATGGACCCTGAATCTCCTTTTGAGCAAGATTTGTGCTTAGAGGGATCTTAGGATTTTGAAGATGACAAGGATTATAGTTTATCTCCGGACTTGCTAAGGATGGTAGAGCGGGAAGAGAAACAGATTCTGCCTCACCAGGAGACAATCGGGAATGTGACCCTGGAAGAAGGGAATGAGGTAAAAATCGGTACTTGCATTAATGAGAAAACAAGACAGGACCTTATTGAATTATTGTAAGAATTCAAAGATGTCTTTGTATGGTCATATCAGGATATGCCCGGTTTAAGCCCCAATATTGTGGTGCACCACGTTCCCACAAAGGAGGAGTGCAAGCCAGTTCAGCAAAAGCTCCGAAGGATGAGACCCGGTATAATAGTGAAAATAAGGGAAGAGGTCAAGAAGCAACTTGATGCTGGCTTCTTATAAGCGGTTAATTATCCAGAATGGGTAGCTAATGTTATCCCTGTCCCTAAGAAAGATGGAAAAGTGCGGATGTGTGTAGATTACAGAGATCTAAACAAGGCTAGTCCAAAGGACAACTTCCCATTGCCTCACATTGATAGCCTAGTAGATAATATAGCGGGTTACTCGTTGTTTTCTTTTATGGATGGGTTGTCGGGATATAATCAGATTAAGATGCATCTTGAAGACATGGAAAAGACTACGTTCATAACCCTATGGGGAACGTTTTGTTATAAGGTGATGCCATTCGGGTTAAAGAACGCAGGAGCAACGTATCAAAGAGCTATGGTAACTTTGTTTCATGACATGATGCACAAAGAGATCGAGGTTTACGTCGATGACATGATTACAAAGTCTCGAACAGAAAGTGAGCACTTGCAAGTCTTAAGGAAGTTATTTCTGAGGTTGAGAAAATTTCAGCTTAAGCTCAATCCAGCCAAATGTACTTTCGGAGCTAGGTTAAGAAAATTGTTGGGTTTTGTAGTCAGTGAAAAGGAAATTATAGTCGACCCAGATAAGGTCAGAGCTATACAGGAACTACCTCCACCCCGCACTCAAAAAGAGGTTTGAGGTTTCCTAGGAAGATTAAACTACATTGCCCGGTTCATTTCACAACTAACAGAGAAATGTGACCCCATATATCGTCTCCTTAAGAAACACAATCTAGGTGTATGGGATGATGAGTGCCAAAAAGCTTTCGAAAAAGTTAAACATTACTTGTCCAACCCTCCAGTGCTGACGCCGCCTAGTCCTAATAGGCCACTGATACTGTATTTAACAGTGTTTGACAATTCAATGGGATGTGTGCTTGGTCAACATGATGAGACCAAAAAGAAGGAAAAGGTGATATATTACCTCAGTAAAAAATTCACTGAGTGTGAAATGAGATATTCGTCAATTGAAAAATCATGTTGTGCCTTGGTTTGGACCACTCAAAGATTGAGGTAGTACATGTTGTACCATACAACGTGGTTAATTTCAAAACTAGATCCTTTAAAGTACATAATGGAATCAACCGTGTTGAGTGGAAGGATGGCCCGATGGCAAATATTACTTTCTGAGTTTGACATAGTCTATGTGAACTAGAAGGTCATTAAAGGGAGTACCATAGCAGATTTTCTGACCAGTAGAGCCCTAAAGGATTACGAGCCTCTAAACTTTGATTTTCCCAATGAAGATCTAATGTATGTGGCAACTACCAAAAAAGACACGCCCAGAGATGCTTCTTGGAAACTGAATTTCAATGGAGCATCAAATGCCGTTGGCAACGGAGTTGGGGCAGTCCTAATATCCCTAAGTGGAGATCATTATCCATTCACTTGCAAGTTGGATTTTGACTGCACAAACAATATGGCAGAGTACGAGGTATGTATCATGGGAATTCGTGCAGCCATAGACCGTGAAATTAGGGTGCTAGAGGTATATGGAGACTCTGCATTGGTGATCTATCAGCTCAAAGGTGAATGGGAGACGAGAGATCCCAAATTGATCAGTTATCGAAAGTTAGTTCTGGAATTAATTAAGCAGTTTGATGACATCACCTTCTTTTATCTCTCGTGTGATGAAAACTAGATGGCCGATGCCCTGGCTACATTAGCTTCTATAATCAGAATAAATGAACAAGACGATATAAAGCCAATCCAAATGAGTATTTGCGATGCTCCAGCTCATTGCTGCAATATAGGTGAAGAAGAGGAGAGAGATAATCATCCTTAGTATCATGACATTCTGCGATATGTGAAGAGTCATGAATACCCAGATCAAGCGACTGAAAATGACAAGAAAATGTTAAGAAGGCTTGCTAATGACTATATCTTAGACGGAGAGATCCTGTACAAAAAGAGGAAGGATCAGATACTGTTAAGATGCATTGACACTGTGGAAGCAAAGAAAATCCTGGAAGAAGTCCATGAAGCTGTCTGTGGGACGCACGCCAATGGGTTTACAATGGCTAGGCAGATCATGAGATTCGGGTATTACTGGTCTATGATGGAAGGAGATTGCATCAGTTATGCCAAGAAATGCCACAAGTGCCAAATTTATGGAGACAAGATCCATGTGCCTCATTCACCTCTTCATGTTATGACTTCCCCATGGCCTTTTTCAATGTGGGGCATGGATGTCATTGGACCGATCTCGCCAAAAGCTTTTAATGGTCATCGGTTCATTTGTGTTGTCATTGATTACTTCACCAAATGGGTAGAGACTGCTTTATACGCCAATGTCACAAAGTCAACGGTCAGTAGGTTCCTAAAGAAAGAGATTATATGTCGATATGGCATGCCGGAAAGAATCATATCAGACAACACATTGAATTTGAACAATAGCATGATAGCAGGGGTCTGCAGTCAGTTTAGAATTAAACATCATAACTCATCGCTATATCACCCGAAGATGAATGGTGCAGTTGAGGCAGCTAATAAAAAATATAAAGAAGATCGTGGGGAAAATGGTTGAGACTTGCAAGGATTGGCATGAAAAGCTACCATTTGCTCTTTATGCTTATCGAACGTCTGTCAAAATTTCTACTGGGGCAACGCTTTTTTCATTGGTTTATGGAATGGAGGTAGTTTTGCCTATTGAAGTTGAAATCCCCTCCCTCCGAGTTTTGTCAGAATTAAGGTTAGATAAAGCAAAATGGGTCTAATCCAGATACGATCAGTTGAATTTGATCGAAGAAAAGAGGCTAAAAGCCATTTGTCATGGTCAAATGTATCAGAAGCAAATGATGCGAGCTTACAACAAGAAGGTTCGCCCTAGAGTGTTCCATGAGGGGGACTTGGTGTTAAAAAAGATCCTTCCTATACAAAAAGATTTTAGAGAGAAATGGATGCCAAACTGGGAGGGACCGTATGTGGTAAAAAAAGGCCTTTTCTGGAGGAGCGTTGATATTAGCTGAGATGGATGGTAGGAACTTGCCTAACCCAGTTAATGCAGTCTCAGTCAAGAAGTACTTCGCTTAAAAAAAAAGGGGAGAGGCCAAGGTGAAAACCCGCAAAGGGCGCTTTGTGACCAAAGGGGTTTTGAATTGAAAACCCGAAAAGGGCAATTCAAATTTCGATCGAAAGTAAGGGCAGGCGATATTCTTGCTATGCCTAAATTGACAGAGAGGAGGTATGCTACATCTTGGGGCATCGACAAAGTACTCTAGATCTCCTAGACACATGCCGAGTTCAAAATGGCCTTCAAGAAGTTTGTACAGGGAAGCTTAGACTGCGATATCTGGGGCACCTAGTTCACATCTTACCCATGTTGAATTTGTTTTTGTTATTTTATTTGTTCCGAGCTATGCTCTCAATAAATTTCCTTCCCATGGCATTTGCCATCTTTGATTAACATTTTTGAGCTATACTCTCAAATAATTTCCTTCTAGCCTATTATTTTCTCTTTCAAGAATTTTCACATTGAAATAACAATTAATGGACTAATAATACTTTTACAAAAGAAGTTTTGCATATTACTTTGGAAGCTTCTAATATTACAAGAACCGAAAACAGGACTATTGTTCAAAACTCCCCAAGCCTAAGGGTGGGAAATGTTGAAAAGAGGGGTCTAAGTTAGTGTACTTCTCAGGATTTTGTTTGTCAGAGGTACCTCAACGAATAACGAGCAATGTCCACTCAGGTATTAAAAGGGGAATCATGCTTGGAAAAGAGATTAAGATTTTGCATCTGGTCATATTACCCAGAGAAGGTTGTAACAGACCATTTGATCGAAAAGATGGTGCAAATCCTATACCCCCTGAGTCGCAGGGGGATGGATTTAAGAAGAGGATTTTCTGTCAAAGATACCAGCTGAATAAAGAAGGCAAGATTACATGACAGGGACAAAATCCAGAAAAATGACGAATAATGTCAACCCAAAAAGGGATCATTTTCATGACATTCTGCATTCATACAAATGTCATTCGTAGTACATTTAGTTAGGAGCATTTGATTCATGTTGATCATGGCATCCTAATCATTTGACATAAGCATAAACCCCACGAAATCAATTCTACAGATAGATTCCCCAGTGGACAGTGTAATAAGATTGAAACTACAAATTTCGGCAGATCTTATCTTCGTTGAATAGGAGTGGAGCAGATTTAAGCCACTCGCCTTATCTCCACTGAGTAGGAGTGGAGCAGGCTAAGTATAGTAGATCTTATCTTTGCTAAGTAAAAGCAGAGCAGATCAAATTTCGGCAGATCTTATCTCCGCTGAGCAAGAGCAGAGCAGATTTAAGCCGCTAGCCTTAACCCCCTAAGCAGTAGGGTAACAGGTTAAAAATTACAAATCTTATCTCCTTAAGCAGTAGTGGAGCAGATCGAAGACGATGAGCCTTAACCCCTTAAGCAGTAGGGTAACAGGCTAAAAATTACAGATCTTATCTCCCTAAGCAGTAGTGGAGCAGATCGAAGACGATGAGCCTTAACCCCCTAAGCAGTACGGCAACAGGCTAGAAAATTGTAGATCTTGTCTCCCTAAGCAGTAGTGGAGTAGATCGAAGACAACAAGCCTTATCTCCCTGAGCAGCAGTGGAGCAAGCTGAAGATCGCAAATCTTATCTCCCTAAGCAGTAGTGGAGCAGATCGAAGATAACGAACCTTATCTCCCTGAAGTTGTAGTGGAGTAAGTTGAATTTACCAATCATTATCTCCTTAAAGTGCCAGTGGAGTAGATCGAAGCTACAAATCTCTTCTCCCTGAAACTTATTAGAGTGGGTCAAAATGTAAATTCCTATTCCCCTAAAGATATAGTGGGATGGAATGAGACTACTTGAAGAAGACGAGCATCAAAAAGTCAAGATTCAGCAAAACCAGGAAAAATTAGTCTTTCATAAAAGTCTTCGCTCCGTTCTTGTTACACAACAATGAGCAAAGAGGGGCAGCTGTGAAACCCAAATTTTGCTCGGGCCCTTTTACATTTAAAGCCCAAATTACCGTCCAAATCCCAAGGCCCAATTTTAAGACCCAACATCCAAACCCTAGACAAACTAAGTGAAACCCTAACCCCTGTTTGTGCAGCCGCTACTCCCACAAGCTGCCCATGTCTACCAAGCCTCCACATCCGTACCCATGTCTCCCTTGCGCCCACGACTTCCACGGTCACCCTACAAGCGAAAACAGTTGTAAACTTTGGGCTATAAAAGCCATGAGATGTAACAATGTTTTTTTTTCCCGATTTTAAATACAAAAGCAACAAGACTTCAAATACAAAAGAAACAAAAAGCAGAGATTGAACCTAGACAGTCACACAAGTTAGGAAATAGCAAACATACGAAGCAGATCGAAAGCCTCGAAGGCTGTTGAGGTTGTAGTTTTGTTTTTTACATATATATTTCCTTTTATTTTTGAAATTTTTTCTTTTTTATGCATTTATAAACTCAGTTTCCCATATATATATATATACATATTAAAAATATAAAAAAAAAAGAACTAACCTTTTTTAAATTCAGCACGGTGGTCAGCGGCGGCGACGGTGGCACGGGCGGCGGCCGGCCGAGGTTTCGCCTGAACTCCCAGGGCCCGCAGAGAGCAAAAAGGGAGAAGGGGGGCTGATTTGAGAAATGGGGAAAATAATGGAAATTTTAAAATTTTTTTGGTTTATATACTAAATTCAAAACGACGCCGTTTTGGAGGTTTGGGTCAGAGGCCAAAACGACGTCGTTTTGCCTCTGACCCGCGTGTTGACCCGACCCGCAAGCAGGATCCGCGTGTTTTCCTTTGGAAGGGCTAATTGCGATTCTATCCCTTCCGCTTTGTTGATGGTTTAAAATCGTCTTTTTTTATTTCTTAAATTTGGCCCCATGATTTTTTCTGGTTTTCAATGAGGTCCCTCTTGATGCTGTGCGTTTAGGTGTGTGGGGAAATTTTCTATTTCGATCCCTCTAGGTTGCGCGCGTGTTGCAATTCGGTCCTACTTCCCATTTTATTTCCGATTTCACCCCAATAATTCTGTTTTGATTTCGATTTAGTCTTTCTTCATCATTTTTGCTATTTGTTTTCAAAACTAATTGTTTGTAATATTATTTTTATCTCATTAATATTGTATTATTACTATTTATTATTATTATTATTATTATTATTATTATTATTATTATTATCAACTTAATTTTTATTATTATTATACCTATGTATTTATTAATATTTTGCTATTACTATATTTATTTTTTTTACTATACTTTTATTCTATTTCTATATATTATTGTTTTCATATTATTACGTGTATGTATTTTCTTTTAAATCTGTTCAGGTATGTATGTTTCTTTTGAATTTATTTATGTATATAATTTTATTTCTTTTAAAAAACCCTATTTTATTTTATAGTTTTGTTTACTTCAAACACTTTCACATATTAGCATTTCTGTATATATTATTTATATTAAATGTTTGAATTCCATGTATAGTATTTTGTACATTATTTATTAGTAGTAACGTAATAGTGTCTTTATTATTTTACTATTATTTTTACCTTTTTAATACTATTATTATTAATTTATTCTTCCTATTAATATAGTATTATTTTCTTTACTATTTTTATTATTATTACGAATATTGTTATTATGAGCTGTTATTTTCCTTTTTTATTCCCATTATCTCATATTATTATTTATCATTTCTTTTTTTTTTTTACATATAATTGTTTATATTTCTTTTGCCTTATTGTTACTAACGTTTTATCACTATTATTTTATTATTTATTATTATTAAACTTTGTTTATTATATTTTACTGCTTTTATGTCAGCTATCATTATTGTCGTTTTAGAAAAGATTATTCCTTTAATTCATTTAATCATCGATCTACTCGCAATTGTTTTTTGAAAAAGGCAACTTTCGGTATTTGGAAGTTCGGAAAAATCGTGCCCTAATGTACTGGGTTTCGATTTTTTTGTTCGATCCAAATATTCGAATGACCTTCTCATCGGCTTACTCTCTGAATTTCCAAAACAAAGGCAATTTTCTCTATTTGGAAGCTCGAAAAATTGTGCCCTAACGTACTGGGTTTCGGTTTTTTTTGTTCAATCTAAATACTTGAATATCCTTTTACCGGTTCACTCTCGAAGTTTTTTTAAAAATAAAGGCAATATCTTGTATTTAAAAATTCGAGGAATCGTGCCCTAACGTACTGGGTTTCGATTTTTTTGTCTGATTTAATTATCTGAATATCCTCTTAAAAATAAACGCATGTTTTAAATAAAAGGCAAGCTCATACTCGAGGGTCGAGAATGTTGTGTCCTAACGTACTCGATGTGACATTTTACTTTGATGTGAGATGGTCTTCAACACAAGTTTAATTTACCCAAATGTTTTAAAAATCAATAAAAAGGAGGATCGTATTTTGAACTCTTTTCAAATCTTCAATTTTCGACACTAAAAGGCTAACTAATCAACTAGGTACCAATTTTGGGCGTGTCGAGGGTGCTAATCCTTCCTCGTACGTAACCAACTCTTGAACAAGTTTTTTTTTTTCACAGACCAAAATTGTTGTTTTGACAAATCGATCTATTTATTAAAAACGACCACGTTTTGAGGTGACCCAATCACACCTCATCCAAAAGGATTGGTGGCGACTCCCAAATTTTCGTTTTTAAAAGTCGATTCCCCATTTTAAAAAATGGTTTTGACAATCTAAATATTATTGGAACTCCTAAAGAGTTTCAAAATACAGTAAATTATTTAAAGAAAGAATTTGAGATGGAAGATCTTCGAAAAACAAAGTTTTGTCTTGGCCTGCAGATCGAGTATTTAAAAGATGGAATTCATCTCCATCAGTCAACTTATACGAAAAAGATCTTAAATAAATTTTATATGGATAAAGCACATCCATTGAGTACCCCAATTGTAACACCCCGTACCCGTGTTCAATACTAGAACAGGATACGAGTATTACTAGAACAACGTACGTATAATTATAGCAAATCAAGACATAAAATGATTATCTAAATTTAAATCCCTCAATTGATCGCTCATCTTTTAAAAATTAAATTCACATATATCATAAACTTATAATGTAACTAACATTAGATCATACCGGTAACAAAATACGAGTGAAATATCTAATGTTAGAATTCAACTTTTAAAGTAATATTACTAAAATTTATAACAAAATACTCAAGCCTTCTATACATGCCATATGTCCAAAATATGTTTACAAAATACCAAAAGGAAGGATGGATAGCGTTGGTGAGCTTCCGACAACTTTTCCCCAAATCACGAGCAAACTTGATTTCACTATAAAATAAAACAAGAAAGGAAGAGGAAGCAAAGTAAGCTAAAAGCTTAGTAAGTAATATGTAAATAATAAAGATAACAAACTAATAATGGCATTCATAGATTCCAAAATATGTATCCATAATTACACAACCTTTTTCTCATATGCATTTATCATTTATTTCAGTTCAGTACACGCTGTCCATTCGAGTCCCAGTTACTAAATTATTTTTATCCGGACCTACAAAACTCCAAATTAAGATCCGTAAATTTTCACAAAAACTAGATTCATATTCTTCTTACCATAAAAATTTTAGAATTTTTTGGTTGGGCCAATTAATACAGTTTATTCATTGAAGTCTCCCATGTTTCGTGGTTCAGCAGCTTTGACCACTCGTCACTAAAATTTAATTATATTTTGCTACCGAATTCAAATGAGGTTCTCGTTTCTTTCTTCTGAACATAGACTCAATATATAAATTATGTTCCTTAAATATTTTTGTACAATTTTTAATTATTTTTACAATTCAGAACAGGGGATTACGAAATCAGTCTGAACCAGTCTTACAAAAATATAAATATCTCAAAATAAAGAATTCCTTTGTTTGCTCTGTTTCGTTTATATGAAAATAGACTCAATAAGCTTTAATTCCATATCTCAGTCCACTTCTAGTTCAACTTCTACCATTTTTGGTGATTTTTCAAAGTCACTCCCCTGCTGCTGTTTTAGACTGTTTATCCTAAATTTCATTCATTCACTAAAATTTCTTATTATCAACTTTCAAGATAATACTTATCCATATTCATCTTATCAAAATTCAATCACATATCTAACTCATAATTAAAAACTCATATATTCATACTCCGGCATTTATCCCACATTTTTCAAGTTAAATTTCATTTAGCAAACTTGTTTCTCCCGGTGAACATTTCGAAAAGTAACAATATCCGGTGGTTTTAGCACATAGCTCCACCTTCTGTAATTAATGCCCAACTTAGTGGTATATGCACATAGCACCACACCATTTAGCTAACATGTAATTGTGGCATACGCACTTAGCGCCACTTTTCAAATTAACATGTATAACCGTGGCATATCCACTTAGCACCACGTTACATATTTAACCGTGGTATATCCACTTAGCACCACGTTAATGAATCAATATATGTAACCGTGACATATCCACTTAGCACCACATTACATGTATCAATATGTGTAACCGTGGCATATCCACTTAGCACCACGTTACACGTATAACCGTGGTATATCCACTTAGCACCACGTTTTTCCATTCCGAAGGTTCAACCGAGATTTCCTCATTTAAAATCAATTCATCAACCACAAATCCCCGCTTATGTCCATTAATTGAACAATACTAAAACTTATTTCACATGTCACAAAATAAAATATTATAACATAATAAAACAATATATTATTTACATATAAACTTACCTCGGTGCAAAATAAAGAAATTTTGTAATTTAGTCCACAATCTTTTCCTTTCCCCGATCAAGGTCAATTCCACGTCTTTCTTGATTATGGAGCTTGGAAGCTTGAAACAACCCTAGCTATGGAGAACCCTTGAAATTTCGTCCTAATGAAGATGGACATATTTTGCCATCTTTTTCCCTTTTTTAATCTTTTAATTACCAAATGATTAAAATACCTTCCATTAAAAACTTTGGTTATTTCTACCTATGTATGTCCATTTTTTTCCATGAAAACCTAATTGTATAATTCCATTTAAGGATCTCTACTTCAATTATGCTCATCAATTAAATCCTTTAACATCTAGAACTCATATTTATCAACTTTTGCAATTAAGTCCTAATAGGCAAATTAGACATGCAATTCATGAAATTTTCTATCGATATTCTAACACATGCATCTAATCATTAGATAAATTATAAAAATTAATCGGAATAAATTTTTCTACTTCGGAATTATGGTTTCGAAACCACTATTCCATTTAGGCCCTAATTCGGGCTGTCACACCAATGGTTGTGAGATCATTAGATGTGAATAAAGATCAATTTCGTCCTTATGAGAATGATGAAGAGTTTCTTGATCCTAAAGTATCATATCTAAGTGCCATAGGAGCATTGATATATCTTACAAACAATACAAGACCTGATATAACTTTTGCTGTAAACTTGTTAGTAAGATTTAGTTCTTCTTCAACACGTAGACGTTGGAATGGAATTAAACATATATTTAGATATCTTAGAGGGACCATTGATATGGGATTATTTTATTCAAATGATTGAAAATCCTATTAGTTGGTTATGTTGATGCTGGATATTTATCGGATCCACATAAAAGTCGATCTCAAACAGAATATTTATTTACATGTGGAGGTACTGCCATAACATGGCGTTCGACAAAGCAAACATTAGTTGCTGCCTCTTCAAATCATGCTGAAATAATTGCAATGCATGAGGCAAGCCGAGAGTGTGTTTGGCTAAGGTTATTAACCTAACATATCCAAAAGATATGTAATTTGCCTTTACAGGAAAATATGTCAACTATCTTATACGAAGATAATGCAGCATGTATAGCTCAATTAAAGGGTGGTTATATCAAAGGTGACAGAACAAAACATATTCACCAAAATTATTCTTCACTCATGATCTTAAGAAGAAAGGTGATATAGAAGTTCAACAAATTCGTTCTAGTGATAATTTAGCAGATCATTTTACCAAGGCATTGCCAACTTCAACATTTGAAAGACTACGAAACAAGATTGGAATGCGTCAACTCAAAGATATAATGTAATGTCGCCATTAAGGGGAGTCTAAAACACGTTGTACTCTTTTCCTTTAACCAAAGTTTTATCCCACTAGGTTTTCTTGATAAAGGTTTTTACCGAGGCAACTTGTAATAGGAGATTGTGTACTATTTTTCCTTCATTAGGTTTTTATCCCACAGGGTTTTTCCTAATAAAGATTTTAATGAGGCACTGTTTCTTCTAGTGGACATCCAAGGGGGAGTGTTATAAATAAATGTGATTGTCCATATTCTAAACCCCCTCATTTATGAGATAAGACCTCACATTCATTATGCAATGTTTAATATATGCGTTAATGAAGCACTTAAGTAAGCTTCATTTATGGTATTGCATTGAATGTTAATTACTTATAAATTATAAATAGAATACGTACTTGAGTGAAATAAAAAACGAGAAAAATTCTATCATATTTTCATCCATTTTTATTTATTATCTTATTAATTTTTCTATAACAATATTAGAATTATTCCGATCTTCCATCAGTAAACTCAACATTAAAATTGAGACCGTTTCAAATATTCGCATATAGCAACCGAAGCTTGTCATTTATTTAATACATAAGAAAGAAATTATTAATTTAAACATAAACCTCATGATTCCACACACTCAAGAAAACTAATAATATGCTCGAAAATCAAATCTAGGCATGATTTTGGCTACATACCAAATCCAACAATTTCTTGAAATTTTTAGTGGAGCTTCCGTTTGCTCCAACTGATATTTGTGCAAGTGCAACAACTTCCTTCAAATTTTGTCTCATTTTCTTCCCTTTTTCTTGTGCCAAAATTAGATCCAAGCCCCTCATTATTCCATTTTTCGTCAAAACTCCACTCTCAACAATCACACCAATCTCCCATACATCCTCCACCATTCTTCCATTCACCCCGTGATCCCCAAAAAACGGCCTGAAAATCATTGGCACCCCACCTGCTATGCTCTCTACTAGTGAGTTCCAACCGCCATGAGTTATGAACACCCCAACAGCACCATGGGCTAGCACGTCTCTCTGGGGAGCCCATGGAACTACCATACCATTTGCCCTTTCTAGGAACCCATTGGGCAGATGTACCTTTGATTTATCTCTAAGTGACCATATAAAAGGAACCTGGCTAGCCTCTACTGCTTCTGCTAGTGCAACAAGTTCATTTGGAGGTGGGGTCACAACTGATCCAAAGCTGATATACACCACGGTTGCAGGTTTTTGCTTGTCGAGCCATGTCAGGCAACCATATGGATCTGGAACGGATGGTGGTGGTGTTGCAAGGATGAACGGTCCAACATTCAGGTATTGCTTGAACTTGGATTTCAAATCAATTGTCCTATCAGGGTCTAGCTCTTCACAAGAGTTTAGGAAGACTGCAGTTGCCTCTGGTAGAACTTGGCCCATTCGATGCAGCATGCGCGAGAAGAATGATTCCAAGTTTCCAAAGACAATTCCTTCAGGCAAGTCACGGATTTGTATTTTAGACATTCCAGGAATGAAGTTGAGGGTTTCATCTTCTCGCCCAACGATGCCTGTATAATTTACATGTACAGATGTGGGTAAATCCATATTTGAAACCAATATGTATATGTTCAGAACATTGTACACAAGCTAGAAGATAAATGGTGGTGCATGTCAGCTTTGAAGTCATTGAAATGAGATATCTATCTATCGGCCAAAGGTAGAATATTTAAGCTATAGATAATATACTAAATTTTCTTCAAAATGTTTCCCTTATTTTGCAGCTTTCCATTTTTTTGACAGATTTTTAAAGTACACTTTGATGGAAAATGCTTAAAGTTGAAACTTAGGTGAGAAAAAAACAAAAAAGAAAGGGAAGTTACCTCCAATACCAAATTTTTCCCTTATTAAATCAGTATAAACATGGGAAGAGAGGGAGCAAGCCCCTGCAGTCCAAAAGGATACCCAAGGCACACCATTCTCCACCGCTATCTCTTTGGCAAACCAAAAGAAAGCATCAGCAACCAAGCAGCTCACTTTCCTCCCACTCTCTTCCACTGCCAGTCCCATTGCCTTCCTCAAATTCTGGGGTGCAGCTTTCATGAACAACTCGATGTCCTCCTGAGGCTTCCCCACGAAAACATAGCCTTCGGGTACTCCATTGTCTACGTTATAAGCTTTAACATTCGGTGGAGTTGGTTGGGATGTGGAGAAGAAGATAGAGTTGTTGGATTGTGCAGTGCCGAAGAATGAAAACAAGGTCTTTGGGGACGCCGAGGCTAGCCGGTCAATGATGGCGAGGAGTGGAGCGGCGTGGGTGCCGTGAGGGAATGCGAGAACAGCAACATGGGGATCAACAAGTTGTGACATCACTGCTGCGCGGGAAAGGTTGAGTTTGGATGGGTAAGGGCAGGAAACTGTGTTATTATATAGCCATAGGCCCGTCCAGATTGGTAAGTATGGTGGCGTACACTGATAATTTGGATATACAAGATTGGGGGTTAGCATACGGCAGTGTATTCCTCCACGCCTCTTCAATCAATGATTAGTTGACAAGAGAAAATAGAGTTGGGATTTGATATAGTTCGCTCACCATTGAATTAGGGTGTCATCGAACGATGCACATGCCAACCCCCGTTATTTTTTGTTGATTGATAGTGCGCCTGCTTTCCGCCATAATTAGGTTTGATTTTTAGATAAACCAACCCCCACCAACACCAGACTTCAGATAAGAAAATTGGAAGCAAAATTTTAAAAGAGAACCAATGTTCATTACCTTCACTTGAAATTGTGAAGTTAAAAACAAAGACAAAGCAGTATAGCGTGTAGCCCAAACACTTTCAATCAAATCTTAAAAAGAGAAAGGCACTCTGCACAACCCTCTGCCGTTAGTATTTCCTTTTTAAAACCTATAGGATGAATCAACAATACTTGAAAACAAGTCATCTAAAAGATCTTCAGTGCATCCCAACTATCATGATGAATACAAATATCAAGCTGGAGCTAGGAAAGGATTACAATGACCCAGATTGTACTACGTCAAACACCTAAATATTCTACACATCACCGAACCCCCACATATATAGAGTCCGTGTGCAACCACCATTTTCAACAAAAATAAGAAACCTTGGGAAAAAACAATGGGTGAAAATGCTGTATCAGATCTGATTACATTCAAGTATACAGGTCATAAAACCAAGGCGCAACCTTAACTCCCAAGTCAAAATTAAACAAATTAGCCTCCATGCCAAAATTAGCCACATCTACGAGTCCAACATCTCATCTTGTATCTCATTTGGGGCAATGAGCCCTGGGATAGAAAGCATCCGTTGTCGCTCTCTTTCCCTCTGTAGGGCAGCCTCTTCTGCATAGAGATCTTTATTGTCCTGCAGAAAGTAGAATCACATGATCAATTCGTTCATCAAAGCAAACTACATACAGAGATGATAATTGCTCCTATCAGAATACCAAAATGGAACTTCCAAGTTTCATCTAAAACTAACAGTAGATTTAAACCCCACAAATGATAAGCATGGACCAATTTACATAATCGTTAGCATAGGAGACTTCTTTTTCTTTCCAAGCTTTACCTGAGCTGAAAATTCTTTTGATTGCACAAGGAAGTCCCGTATGTGATTTTTAAAAGTGGACAAATCATTTCTCGAGTCAAATAATCCATTCACAAATTGAGTAACCTGAAACCCACATCATATCAGTGATGCCAACTCAGTAAATAAAAAATAATAATAATATTGGAAGTGAACCAGTCATTGTACCTCAGCAGCAGTCATGTTGGGGAATGATGTACTCAGAAGCTTTATCGTGTATTCACGAACAAACATTCCATTGTTTGGATATGTATATGGAACCGTAGCAGCATCCCACAATGGTTCAGTCAACAAACCACTCTCAACCTGAAAATAATGTCAAAGACTAAGATTAAACTGATGCAAATCAGAGAAATCAAGACACAGCAAAATACTTTACCAGGCAGAACAGGTGCTGCAAAACCAAGACATGCAACTTGAAGCCAGGTTTGTGAAATGTGTCTGTCAAGACGGCAAATATTTCTTGCTCAATTGACAAAAAGTATGTTCGGTAGAACTGGTTGCAAAATTCAGAAGCCTAGCAAGGTACAAAAACCAAAAACTCAGAATCTTTATGTAAATACAAGCTATCAACCATGAGAAACCCCTCCATTGTCAGACCTGAAAGTTTTTCAGCATCTCCAATAGAAGATTTAGACCAGTTTCTGCAATATTCCTCTCTGTATGCCGGAATGCCCAAATGATTGAATCCATAACAAGCTTTAATTGCTGATGCAGATGCAAAGGAAAAAACAATAGTAATAAACAATGATTGCCATGAAACTCTTTCAAACATCCAAAAAGAAATGACATTAGATAGTATATTATTGAAACAGAAGTTGAAAGACATACTTCATGTTTTTAATTAAATAAGAGCTACAAGAGATCAGCAAAAAGAAGAAACTCAAGACCAACCTGACTTGATAACCGTATAAGTGCAGCAAAACAATGAGTAGCAATGGCACGAAGCAGTGAAAAGAATTTGAGGCGATGTTCTGGGTAATCTTCAAAATTTTTGGTTATCATCTGCAGGGCACGGCAACAAGAAGTTATAGACAGCTTTTGCCTGTAGCACCACATCCTAAGCTTTAAGGAGCACATGCAACACCCTCTCAACCCATCTCCCATGAGTAAGATTCCTCCTTTCAATAATGCATGCTTAAAATAAATATAAATATACAGATAAAAGACTCACCTCCAGTGTGCACTGAAAAACAGCTTCAAATAGACGGGGAACATCATCTATCATTGCAACTTTATACCTTCATGCATAAATAACAGAAAAAAAACATAAGAAATGCAAAGATTTGATACTAAAAATGACGATAAAAAAAACAGAACAAAGTACAAAGAAAAGGCATTACTACAACAGGTAACAGTACAATAATGAAACCAATTTCATCCACAAGGGACCAAGAAAGAGACAGCTATTTCAGCAACAGAAAGGGCAAGTTAATGTGCAAAGACAACAAGGCCTTCACATATCCTCTTAGCTCCGCTTAGAAGAAATATCAACATCTAACATGCATGATTCTTTGGTATAACAAGCACTAGACAACAAATCCATCCTACCCTCAACATTTGAATCATCAACAAGTGCTTTATATATTCAACAAATTGCAATTACACCATAAACATGGAAGCATGTATGCAGTGATCATCATACTTGTTTATTATTGTCGCAAAAAGTGAAAGAACTTCAGATTCTCTAGCATCTGGCAAATTCCTAGCATAGTCACCAAGAACTGGATCCATCATTGGGGGCACAAATTGTTTCCCAATTTGTGGTTGATCTTCTGCCTTGTCCAAAAATGTTTCAATGAGCTTTAGAGTCTCCCTCTTAACAGATCTGCTTCATAAAGCACATTAAATAAACAAGTTTTTGGTTGAACCAAACAAACAAAAGCTAGTCCACAAAAATCAATCTCACCGTAGAAGTTTCACATAGGATGTTTTTGATGCATAGGGTCCACCTTCTGCAATACTACTTGATATAAGCTCGCTGTACATTCTGTCCAATTTATTACATCACCATAGATTACCCATATTAGAAAGAAATTATTCCATTTCCAAGCTCAAACTTGCATTCTGAACCACTAAATCAGATACCTGTATACATTGAGCATGTCTAGGAAGATCAAAGAAATCTGAGATAAGAAGTGCGTTCCAAGAGAACTGGCAACACTAGTATTTGTCTGCAGAGCGAAAAAACTAAATCTAAGTCTCACTAAATCCCAAGAAGCATTGAATTATAACCACAGAATGTAAAACAGAAATAACAAGTCTGCAAGGAACGAATAGCACTAATACACCACCAAAGAATCCAGTCAACAAATACACAGACATAACGCATTAAATGTCATGACAAATAACAATCTTCCCCTCCATAGCAATGACACTTTCAACCAACCATTTAAATTTCTACTTTTATTTTGAAAATTGCAATAGAAACAGTAAAGAACAGCACAGTTTATCTTTAAGCAAAAGGCAGACCCTCATTTACAATATGAAAAACTAGGTGCATCATGTACAATAATATTGAACAAAAGATCTGAAGAAAACACTTCATATGAAAATAGACTTACCTGCAATATGTTCAACACAGTTCTTATCACACCCTGGTCTTTAAGGAAGTCAACACTTTGACGTGCCTGCCCAATAATTTCACCCCATTTCTGCATAACAAGCAGCATCATAAGAACAGGCTTCCAGAACAACCTCACCCTAATGTAAGAGAAACCAAAAACCAACTGTTCCTCTATCAGTGACAAACCTGGTTGGGGAGTTCCATCAGTCTCTGCAAGTATTCATCCCTCTTATGGGGATCAGATTCTGCTTGAATCATATGACCAACCTAAAATTTAGAATTAAAAAGGGGAAAATTGAGCGCATCCACCAACATAACAGATATGCAAAGATAAAATAGAAGGCATGGAAAAGTGGCATACTGATTCATAAAATGAATGAATCTGATGAGGCTCTAGATCAGCAACGGTGGTTGCAAGAGCAGATAGAAGTTCAGATACAAATGGTTCATTTTCTCCAACCTGAACTCACAACTTACAGTTCATCAATATAACAGGTTTTGACCTCACATATAAATAAGGTTATAGCCATAGACGCAAAATGTTGGAAGTAACTGATACCTGCACAATCACAAATTTTCGCTTGCATTTCTGAACAATCTTCAAGAATGTATCGCAGGCCATATCCTGAAGCACCCAAGTTGTTATATTAAAGGGTAATACCATGAAAAAATAGTTACAATCTGGTTTATCATCATAAGAAGCAAAATCATAACATTATGAGATAATAATAAACAAAATTACACATGGAAAAATTCAACCTACATGTACTTTCAGTTGCAACTTGCAAACCATGTTACCAATAACAAAAAAATACTAAATAACAAGCACATCAGCAACATTAACTGTACAAGTGTTGCACCACTGAATTATTTGGTAAACATTTCAGATCAAAATTATTTCATTTTCCCAGTGACTTTACCTGAACTCCTGGATGTGTTTCATGCATGAATTCGAACAACTTATTAACAACAGTTTTAAGGAACTTCCAGTGCGCCCTTAAAAACCTTGGATATTGTCCAACCACATACCTGTAAACAAAACCAACAACACATTAGATTAAGAGTTGAGACAAGAAGTTTTAAAATATATCACTAAGAAGACAACATCAGAGAAGTTACTTCACACTCCCCAAGTCACCAATAAGCAAATGTTAATGAGTGCCCAAAAATAGCCATGCCATTCATATAAAACCACAGATCAGAATGTGGCATGCTTTTAAATGGTCACTCCAGAGTCCAAAGAAAAACAAACATAGACCGACCAAAATACTCTTGATATCATATATTCTTACATAATGTTACTAGCAATAACAGCTTTATTGTCTTTCCCTTTAGTGATTTCACACAAATTCAGCAAATCACGAATGACCATCACAAGAAACCTGTTTTCCTGCCATGAACACCAAATATGTTAACTAGCATAGCAAAAAAGCATATAAAGGAAGATGAGATAGCAACTCATGCAAGTATATGCATATGTGTCTATATCACATGAGTATGACCAGCTGCCTAACATTTCTTGGTGTAGATTGAAGGATACCTGTTCTTCCATCATGGAACCAGAAATAGATCCTATTGCCCAACATAATGTGTTCAAGTTGTTCCAAGTCCAATCCTCACCACTCAATTGCTTACTTAATTTCTTTAGCATCTGCATTACATAGATAATGAAACAAATCCATATAGAATTTTAGAAGTTAAAATTCTGCCATAAATTTATATGTAGTAAAGAATGAACAACAAAAAATAGTTGATGCAAAACGTTCCTAGAGAAAATTTAAAAAATGCAAGCATGAACTATAAAGAGAACTCCATTTTTCCTAGATTGTCAAATTTTAGAGTTGACTTCTTTTTTTCCGTGACCATTCCTTGCCAAACCCTGGTCATATCATATGCAACTGAATACCTAAATGCCAGATTGCTACAGTTGTTTAGAGAAGAAAAAGGAAAATGTCATTTTTTTTAGCGAACACAATGCATCCCAGCCTCAGATAAATTAGGTCAAACCACAGTAAATAACATCATTTAACTTTTAGAAAAACAGAAAGTTATAAATGTCTCATGGTTCTATACCTGCTTTTCAGTATCCTCATGATCTAAGTGAGACAAATAGATCAATGTCTCCCTCATAATCTGCAACATATAACTGTCTTAACAACGGAATTCAAGAGAAAACCACTAATTTAAAAAAAATACATAAGACTTCCAAAACATAAGCTGTTTGAAAAACAAAGCTTTTATGGTTTTGCCCCAAATATTAAGTGTAGCACTAGCATATTGTTCAGAAGATAAAAAAATTTAAGTTACAGGCATGCAAAATACTTGCATGCCTAATAGACATCATACTTTTTTTTGCTCAGCACTAGACATCTTACCAGCCGAAGTTGAAAGATAATGGAAAGAAGAAAATTACTAAGACCAACATATAAAGAAACCCTAAACCTATCATCAAATCCAGTTAGCCATAAGTAGTAAATATATTTTTAAGCTGGTAAACTGTAAAGGGCTAATGACTCCCAACTGGGAATTAGATTTAGTTATTAAGATTAAGCATCACATTTTTTATACTGGATATTTATCACCTTATACTGAACAAGAACATCATTATCTTTCATCGTCTCTCGAACGATATTGCCATTCTCATCCTCAACTATCAAAACCTCCTCAGGCTTAGCCATACGGCAAATCATGAGCATTCTCAACTTTGACATTGTACCAGCATAAAGTTGCCTTCGTTGCAGAAGCTGGGCACCAAGGCCATCGACCAGGCCAGGAAGCAAAGGCACCTGCCAGATTCAATTCATGGACAAGAAATGACTGATGATTCCACAGTAACCCAGAAGTGGCAAATCTTGTAGCAATATAACATTCACAAACTAAAAGCAACATCTATTCACAGAAATAATCACAAAAAAGCTACTGTGCTACCTATAGTAAGCAATCCCAATTCTACAACAATTTTCATAGACAAGAAAGCATTCCAAATATGCATATAGCACAAAGCTGCAAAAATATGAACTCAATATGATTTTTTTTCCACATCTTATGATATATGTCATTGCCGGATTTGAAGGCAATCACTAAAAGATGCGTACGTTTGCTTCCAGTTGGCACTTCTCAGAACCGAGAGAAGTACCAGAGGAAGTTTTTTTCCCACAAAGGAGGCTAAAACAAAAGTTGCAAGATATGCTGCACATAGAATTGATAACATCTGAGCAGTAATGGAGATTATAGTAGTTTTCTACATTTCAAATCCTTTAAAAATTGGTTTAAAGCCAACATAAAATATCATGATACCTGCAGTCCCATCATGTTTGCAGTTACAGCAGGATTATCCATGTTATGATTTGCATCAAACAGCTCCAAGACCAAGGAGTTCCAATAGTCCAAGCAAACCTATTTAACAAGATAACCAACATAATACTTTAAACCCACTTCTGATAGGTTAAAAGGAGTACAGGCAGATAGAACAAATAATTTACAAATATAACAAAGCTATGATACCTTAAAGACCTCTGTATCATCCACATAAGATATGTTGATAAGGTATTCCAGACCCACTAACAGTGCAGAAATATTTTCTTGAGCGGTCTCTAGCACCCGAATGTGAAACTGAAAACAAAGAACAATTAGCAATATAATCATCAAAAACACCCAGTGCAACCAAGCTATCAACTGTAAGAACATTTAAGCTTGATCAATACATTTAACAATATGCTTAACCAAAGAAAAAAAGTAAAAGAACAACCACAAAACACATGTTTAGGACAATACTATTAGTAATTCAGATTATTCTTTCATCAAAAGCATTTAGGAACTCATTAAACACATCAGATTCAGGACTAAACCAAGCAATCTTCCACCTTATTATCAGACGGAGCTTTCTTAATTTCATAGGCAACATACCTTGTAGAATGAAGTGAAGAATAGTGCCAAATTCTGAATGAATGCCTAGAGCAACAACATAAAAGAAAGAGTTAACATTGAAATTTTTAAGCATCTAAAAATGCATGCCAGATAGGAACAATCTGACTAGAACCATACCTGTTCCTCACTGGTTCCATGCGCATAAGCCTCAGGGATGTCTGTAGTCGGTGGGAGAATAGTCTAAAAACACCCCAAAATGTATTGATTTATTAACAGAGGAAAAACGGGAAAGAAAGAAAAACAGAATGAAAAAAAGCAACATAAAATATACATATCAACCCAATAGTACAAAACAAAACAGTTAGCCAAAAGAATCCGCAGATCTGCAAACCAAAGTTCTAACTGCAAATATCAATGAACTTATGAAGTGAATTTAACAAACCTGCAACTGGACCACAAATATATTGTACATCTTAACATATTGCACATTATAGTAGTCCCCGAAATTTAAGGCAGCAACCTGCAATCATCCACAAATCTAAGAATAAATTTCCAGACTTAAGGGTAACAACAATACTAATTCATTCCATTTAGGAAAAATATTCATAAAAAATACCTCTGTTAAGCATTGGAGGGTAAGATTCCGGTATGATGGTACAGGGAAAAATTTTAGGAGTGTTTCCAGCTGTAAAACACATAAATACAGCATGCAAGGTGAAGCAAAAATTAACAAAATAAATAAAAACCACCTTAAAAGGTTACATGCATAACAAACAGCTAAGTCATTCAAGAAACCAAGAATTATTTACCAAAGTCGATTCAAATATATAGCCCAGAGGAATCCACGAAAGAAACGCATGTAAGGTGGACAGCGTAGCCCGTATAAGCTCTGTTCTTTGCGAAGCTGATAATACGTATAAGCATAACTCATGAATGAGTTGAAACTCACTGTTAAAAATAAACACAACATTTAGCATGATGAATTGCTCAGAGAACAAACAAATATCAAAGACAAAACTAAGTTAGAAGAATAAGATTATCATCAAGGCCTCACATTGCTTAATACAATAGAGCAAGGTAAATGATATAATTGATAAAAACATATCTTCAGGTTATAGTTCATTTAACAATTTTTAAACATAAACTAAAGATATCTCTCCCCCCATTAGGTAGCTTAGAGGGGACAACTTGGTATTTAATTGATGAGAAGCCATTTTGGTTCTGTTCCTTTTCAGACCAGTTATTTTACTTACTGGTTGAAATAATCTCAAATCTTGTTGCCAATTTACTGTGCAAACCATATCATACGTCAACATGTGAACAGAAAATCAAAAGACATTCCCAAACATGCCATGTCTACTTTCCATGCAAATTTTGATCACATATGACTACTGACAACTAAACTTTGAACTCTTCCAGTAAAAAAAGAGTTGAAAACTAATCAATTCAAGTGTAACAGAAATAGAGTACAATCAGAGACCTTACAAATGAACATTTAAGAATGGTAAAGAATGGAACATCTATAAACAGAAACTGAAATGTAAACAGAAATCACAACAATAGACATCCCAAAAAGAATAAAAGCTGAAAATAAGTAAAATAGTTCAACCTATTTAGAGATTGTTTAAGCTCTTTGATCTTTTGTTGAGTCATTTCACCCCTTGAGAAATCAAAAACTTCTTCACTTAGAAGCTGGCCACAGAAAAGCTCATATTACCATCAAAGATTCTGCAACCAGATTACTAAGAATCACTAGATTTCACTACCATCAAAGATTCTTCACTTACCTTCAGTATCGCCATGCAATTTTCACATATTGTTTCACTAGTTTTTGCTGCTGCAACAAGATCAGGAATGAAGCTTCGCCATCTAGCTGGCCAATCATGTTTTAGAATCTGAATGCCATTAATTTCCCCTCATGTTAGATTAAAGAAACAATACTTGTGAAACCACTAATGAAAAAATACTTTTGCCTTTTTGGTGCTATAACTTGTAAAGATTGTCCAGTGTAGTCAAGGTGTGCACCTTACGCCTTAGCATTATTTAACAAAAACGCCTCAAACCCTTCCAGGTGAGGCCCATTTGATCAGGCACACACCTGGTGCGCCAAGGTGCCCTTTTGTAAAACAATATTCATAAAAAAAAGCCCGCCTGATTGAATTTCTCTGTAATTTCTTTTATTTTCCACTTGTATCATTTGATATACCTTTACTAGTAAGAAAGGGGTAATACCGAACTCTATAGTTCTCAATATTTAAGCATTCAACAACAAAAGTTTACCATAAGGAAATCATGCATGTTGGCCAATAAAAAATTGCATGCTTTGTAGACCACACTTTAGAGTTTACCATATGTCTTTAGCTTTATATATTATATGCACACTGACTTGCAAAAACTTATACATATACATTATGCTTTACTTCACTCAGGCTAGTGCTTCTAGTGCCTAGAGTGCACTTTGTGCCTTTGACAACACTGAGGTTGTCATTGCTAAAAAAGGGTGCAATAAAAAATTGGTAAAGATAAAGCTCCAGCTGCAAGTTCCGTAATTGTTACTCAATGAACTCTAAAGCAAGCCTGTCCCTTATATATGAAGTAACTTTTCTTGAAGCAGATAAATCATACCTGAACCAATATGATATTCAGCTTGTTGACATACAACCTTTCTGCTCGAAAGGATGCCTCATTGCTTGACAACTAGCACATGAAAAGTACATGCAGAAATGAATACCCAAAGGAAAGAATATGGACTAAAATGTACAAACCTTTGAGAGGAAGTCCTCCTTTACCTGTACAATGACTTCAGAAATGTAATTTTTCATTCCATCTCGCTGCTCAACAGGCAAGGCATTCCATCTATACTTGATGACACCTTCAAGAACCTATAGACATGCATGAAATAAAGGTCGCAGAATCATCAGATTGAACTGAGGATCAGTTCTACTTACATTATTTTACAACAGTCATGTTTTTTGCTAGGAAAGGTTCACCCAAAGTAACAATCATCTAGGCAGCTATAAGGTCAAGATTAAATCATGGTTACAAGAACCATACACAACAGAGGAATGTGAACTAGGACTCTCTTGAGCAAGTTTTCCTTGCTAACAATTAAAGATTACAAAGCAAATAGTCATTCCATTTACCTGCAAGGCAAAAAACTTGGTATTAAGGCTCTTTGTTTGCTGCAAGATGTGCACAACTTGAAGCCACATATCTGGATTATTTTGCAGATCTCGCAAGATCTGATCAGCATGTGCTCTCTGTGAATTGATGTACAATTAAGAGGGAAAAATTCAATAAGAAGTGAAGATGAGACAGGCCAAATATAATTATTGCCTTATGAGGCATGTCGTATATGAAAAAACACAAGATACATTAAGTGCCAGAAATAAAATAACACCATCTGACAAATTATTCACTTTAATCAGTAGAGCAACCAAATAAAACAAATATGTTTGATCAACAAGGTGAAGCTAGGACTACTTCTGAAATGTAAACTAGCTGAAGACTGAAGGGTTTTTTTCCAAGGTAGATAGACCTGGGATTGTTAATTACCTAAGGAAAACACTGATATTTGATTGTTAATTACCTAAGGGAAACCCTGATATTTAAAGGTAATTTGCTACAAAGAAAACAGGGTACAAAAATTATACAAAAGTATATATAACTACTGATCTCCTGCTATGTTGACTTCAAAAAGGCCTAATTAAGGCGAGATAAATATGAAGGACACTTCTTTTCTTTTTACTACTATCGTAATCATTCTATTTGAATCGAAGAAATATAAAATATCAAACCAAAAGGGACAAAACTCAAATGCAAAGGCCGATCTTAAACCTGGAAATTACATTAGCTAAAAAACTTCAACCTTCATTCATTCCATAATAGCTGAGAAGAAGTCTTAAAAGTTATCTTAAAAAATGAATAAATCAAAATGGGCAAAATTGAAATATAAACGTTTACATCATACGGCACTTCCCAAAAAGGCAAAGGACCGTGCACTAAAAGCCTTAATTAGACCTAACCTCCACCCTCCCGAACCACCACCGCATTTTCGCACATTTATCCGCAAAATCAGAAAGAAATACAAATTTCTAATTTAAAAAATAGATGCATTCAAGTAAAACCTCAGTGACATAAAACCCTAGAAATTCAAAATAGTATTTCACCCAGGTCGCCCCCTAACATTTCCCCGGGACATATCTCCGTTTTGAAGTAAATGCCCAATCATGCTAAACCCCAGGAAAATAAAATCCCCCACACTCTCCCTTTTACTTTCTCCGAGACCAACAGAAAATCACTTTTAACTAAAACCACATTTACCCGTTTCCCAGTCAAAGAGTCAATAAACGGAACATAAAAATGTAAAAACAAAAAAAGCAACAGAAAGAAATAATCAAACCTCTTGTTTAGATCCGGTGCCGTAAAAGGCAGCAACGGTGGCGTCAAGCAAGGAAACATCAATCGGCTGACTCAAATCCCTAAGCCTCTCAGCCGCCATATCTAAAAAAGTTCACCTCTCTTATCACACACTTTTCCCCCAAAATAAAATCCAACACTATATCTCTTCCACTAGAATGTTGGTGAACGAAAACCCTAGATACTGTACCAGCCAAACCCTAAAAAGAGAAGTATGAAAAAGACAAAAAAAAAAAAGGAAAATAGAGGATCTTCTAGAAAGATGGAAGGAGAGGGGAGGGTTTTTGAAAAATAAAATTAGAGAAAGAGAAATTTTGTATATAAATATGAAAGAGAGTGATTTTTTTTAAAAGAAAAAAAAAATAGATAGCTTAAAATTGAAGCAGAACGTAAAGAAAGAGGGAGTGAGGCGGACGGAGCTTGGAAGAGAGTTTGAAATCTTTTATTTTTTTTGTATTTTCGCTTTTTACCCTTTTTTTTATTTAATTTTCTTATTTTAGTTTCTAGGAAGAGAGATTTTGGGACCCTAAATTTTAGAAAAGCGATAGTGAAGTGAAGACCGATGAGAACGGCGTCGGATTTTTTTCTTTAGTTGGAAGTTTAATTTTGAGGAAAGATACACATCAACATAATAATTATTTGTACTAGTATGAAATTTTTATTTACACCAATTTTTAAAATAAATTATATATTATGATTTTTATTTAGAATTAATAAAATAAATATATAATAATAATATTTTAATTTAAGGCATTATTATTTTCAAATATTTAACTTTATTATTTCAAATAAATTTTCATTTTATTTTTATATATTTTATTTATAAATATGTTTAATAGATTTTTTTTAACTCACAAGTGTGCAAAAATCTAATATAATTTATTTTGAAATGAGTTTATTAATTATAATTTTTTGAAAAAAGCATTTCAAATTTTTTAAGAATTGATATTGCAGAGTACAAAAGAAGCAAGACAATATATATATATATATATAACAAAACAAGCCCAAACAACCATGGCCAACAAAACGAGACAAGGCTAGCCACAAAACAAAGGCCCAAAACTCAAAAGACACTACCAAGCAGTCACCCAAATTACCGTACTACACTTCTAACCCACCATTATTATGAAAAATAAGGCGTATGGATCCTCACTCGGGGGCGAATCCAGCCTCTTTAAAATGTAAAATTACTATTTAGGTCCTTAAGATTTTTTAAAAATTTTAAATTAGTAAAGGTAAAATTACACTTTGGCCCTCTAAAATTATAAAAATTCAATTTAATTCTTTAAAAATTATAAAGATATAGACTATGAGAAATTAAAATTTCATCCGGCCCCCTACAAAATTGTTCTAGCTTCGCCCCTGTCCCACTAAAAAGTTTTTATCTGAATTGAGCTTACACTTCTCAAAAATGAAGGATAAAAGGATACATCTTGAATCACCAACTTAAGGAAAGAGTTGATCCTTTCTCAAATTCCCCCAAAAAAATGTTACTGCACAAACAATGGTAGGTACAATCCCTTACCTAGACTATAATTTCCACAGAATGGAAAAGGATGATAATATTGTTCCCATCCTAAGGAGCGGTGAAAAGACTTAACCATCTTACATCAATAAAGTAATGCCAAAAACCATTTGATAAAAGGTTCAACCAAGGTTACGTCTCATTCCTTCCTTAGTAAAACAGCACATTAGCTCAAATACATAAAGTGGTCTAGAATTTCTTCCAAAGGCACATTATTTTTGGGTAAACCAATATAAAGTAAACTTCCTCATTTTTAATTAGACTGAAAACACTTTTGAACACTTTCTTGTCTTTCTTTCTCTCCCATCTAGTTCCATCATTCACAATTTGAATCGAACTTTTTAATTGGTTTGTAGAAAGCTTCTAAAATACTTGCATTTTCCTCGTTCTTTGATTTCAGTGAACTAATCATTTTAGACTCTTTTGGAACTATGGAATATTTAAAGAGCGTGGCTGCAAAATGCCAAACTCCAAGCTTTATATCCTCAATGTTGTTATCTAAATTGATTAAAGCTTTGGCATCCATGAACTCATCATCTGCAATTATGGCTTAGATAAATGTCCTCCCATGCTCTTTTAGACAATTTTCTTGATCATTGTTTTTGTATCCCAAGTTGCAAACATCAATATCCATGTTAGGCTTAATTAATTCATCTTCACTTTCTAACATCTCCTTTCTTACATTGTTAAACTAGGTTAAACTTGTATGAGATTCTCCACCATTAGTAGTTGCACCACTTACCTCCTCAACCTACTCTATTAAAATTGAGGGAACATTTATCTTAGTGTTTGTGTACTTTACAAGTTTGCCAACTTGTTTTCTAAGTGTATGTGCACAACTTACCCAACTTTTTTTATCAACTTATTGTATGTTAAGGTTAAGGATTCGATCACAAATGCCTTGCTTGTTCATCGGAGTTTCCCCTATCTAATCACCATAAATTCTTTTTTTGCTTACCCTTTTATATAAGCCCAATAACTCTTGAAACTATGACCTGACCTTCCACATGCATAATAGAAGTCTAGTAACAATTCATATTTAAAAGAAGAATAAAATAAGAACTTTTCCTAGGCATCAAAGTTTGAAACTTCTAGGTAAAGGATCCTCCACTTTTACAATACCCTTTAGACTCAAAACTTCCTTCCAACAAAAATCATCATTGCTTTCATTTGCTGTGGTATTAAAGAAAGTTTTTCCAATATGCATTAGATTTTCTCTAGTTCATTGTAGGATTGGGACATTATTTATCAGCAACTATAATTTTGACGTAGCAAGGCCAACATCTTTAAAGCCTCATTTGATTGGTCATTCCTTTAAGATGATAGGACAATCCATAACTGACCATAGCATTGCCCCTAGCACGTTCCTTTTATATTTTTCACTTTGGAACATGTGGAGTGTGTCTTGCATTTTGGACGAAACAAAGTCGACTTTATGACGAGAAAGAGTCGACGTCTAGACAAAAAAAACTAGCATCCCGATGATACGACATGTGACGTCTCAACAAGCCAATAAACGACGTCACAACGTGGCGACATATTCCTTACTAAATTGGGTTTCTTCTCCTAGTTAAATTATGTTATCTTCTCCCAAACAAACTCTAATTCTTCTAGTGATATTTTTGTAACAACCCCAAAATATGTGGTGTTAGAAAATGTAATTTCGGGACCCCATTTTCGTAAATTGAGGTATATTATAGGTGAATGGAATTTTGAGTAAGTGATTTTGCCAAATTAGTAATTAATTATGGTATAAGAACTAAATTGTAAAAGTAGTAAAAGTTCAATTTTCCAAATAAGTGGTTATTAAAAATAAGGGATAAGGATCAAGTTAGCAATTAGACTATGAGCATTATTAAGGGTAGTAAATGATGGCTAGCTATGGGATTTGTGGAAGGGCTAAAAGGGTAATTTAATAAATAATGGTAAAATGATCTAAACCTTCACAAATTAACTTAGTGGATGGAAAGAGAGAGCTCATCTCATTTTCATTCATCTATGTTGAATTTTGAAGAAGAAGAAGAGTGAAAATAGTCCTAGGGTTCTAAGATTTCAAGCTTCAAATTACTTAGTGCAATTTAGTCATTTTCTTGTAATTTTTATACTTTTGAAATCTCAGGAGCTTAATATAGCTGACTCGTGTGTTATTTTTTGAAACTGTTAAAGTTTTAGGTATTAAATTGATAGATTTTAAGCTTAGGAGTCAAAAAGACTAAATTGAAAAGTTATTTGATAGTTTCATACAATAGGAACTAAAATACAAAAATTTTAAAATTTGTGATAGAAATGAGAAATAGGAATTCCTAGTTGTACTATAGTGAAAACAGATTGAAAATATGAGTTCTAGATTGAAAGTTATGTTAGTCCCGGTTTTAAGGACTAAATTGAATAAAATGAAGTTGTATAAATATACAATTGTGTATGGATTTTATAATGCATTGATGAATTGTTGTGTTTATATTAATCCGTAGCTAACATCGACCCAAATTCCTCGAAAAAGAAAGGAAAAAACAAAGTCGTCGAGGAATAGCTTAGAGTTTATGATTTATGTTTCTATAATCTGAGTCTACTTTGATTGTTGCTATTATGAACTATATTGTATGGTAAGATCATAAAGTGAGATGCAAATGATGAAAAGATCTGAATTGAAGTGATTGAGATTGTTGTTATGTTGTATATTGAGACAAATGTGAAATTGAATCTATATTGTAATGAATTATACTACCATATGTGTGAATCAATGATTTGATGATGAGATTATAATATGAATTGAGATATTGGCATATAAATGTAATTAAGAAATGTTACCCTATTAACTGTTCAGGTAGGATTGAGTATAATTGGCATGCCATAGGATAGGAAGAGTTCAGGGTTTTTACGACTACGAGTCGAGGAATGCTGGGCAAACCTATTTTTCAATTATACTGACCAACACTAGGAGCAACTTCCTATTTTCGAATTTATCTGAGAGGTACAAATCAATGTGATTGGTTGGATCCACATATTCGTCCGAGTCTGGGTTAGGTTAATAGGGAGTTAAAAATATAAAAATGGAATAATGAATTGTGAAAAAAATTGGTATGACAATCAACTATGTTATTTGATATAGAAAATTCGAAATTGAATGAGAGATATGGCATTATATTATTGAAATATCAACTATGGAATAAAATGCATCAAATGTTGCAATATTAGTTAAAAAATTATGAAATGGCTTGGTATAATATTGAAATGGCATATGCATCATATGATCTTAAATTATTTTATTTTGTATGATTTATATATAATCTAATATTAGGATTATAGAAATATCATTGAGTTCATAACCAGTATGTGGTTTTATTTTTCGTACACAAGTTAGGTTTTAATTGTAAACATCTTTTGACATTAGCATCCAGTAGAAATCTCGAACTCAACAAGCGTGGTGAATTTCCTTTTGTTAAAGTATACGGCGTGTACCTAAATATGTCATTTTGGTATTTTGCAGTGTTTTTGTGTATGTAAACGGAGATGTTGATAGTTCTTGACTAAGTAATAATGTTATAGTGAATGTGATGTGGATTATGATGCATATGGTATGGTAAGTTAGACTTTAGTAGATTGAATGGTATAAGATAAGGTAGGAATGTATAAATATACAAATATGGTAGTAGTAATTATGCTATGGAATTATAGATTGAATTGAAACATGTTTAATGAGTAATTAGTATATTTAGTAATTTTTGAATATGAATAGGGTAAGCAATAGATGTATGAATAGTGGTAGGAAGTATAAGTTGTAAATTTAGTACAAGTAAGATTGAAAGCACCATGATATTGTCTAGTTGAGTTTGGTAATGGTTTTTAATGTGAATTGATATATTTTGGGTGCCATTTGAGGCATATTGGTATACTGTTTGAATGTGTATGAATGATAGAGGTGATCATGGGTTAGGTGGAGTTGGGTTCGGACCAAGCCTTAATAGGAATTTAGGCCCGAATGACTGGCCCATGTTTGGCCCAACCCGAAAAATAGCCCCAAAATTTTTCCCAAGCCAAGCCCAATTTATATATGTTAAACCCGGGTCCAACCCAACCCGACCCGACCCATATTAATTTTTTTAATAAAATTTTTATTACATAAAATAAATTTAAAAAATATAATATCATTTTGTATTAAACTTCTTTTTTTTAAAACACTTTGAAAATAATTCAATTCATTCACTAACTCAATCTTCAAAAATAAATTATTAGAACAACCAACAATTTTCAGTCATGTACCTTACCAAAGAAAGAAAATTTTAGTAATCCCTACTCACCTCAACTAATAAACTCTTTTCTACAACATTTAATTTCTGTTTATGTAAAACAAAATCTACTGGAAATTGAAACCATGCATGGAATATTTTGTATGTATTTTTGAGAAGATAAAGTTGTATATAAAAATTATTCTGATTTAAAAAAATGCAATCTTAATACTCAGCTAAATTGTACAGCTAGATCACATTAAGTTAGATATAATAGAGAACAACGTATTTGTCTAATTTAAATAATTAGATGACAGTTTTATTCTGATTAAGGAAAACACAACTCAAAAATATTAACACTTTCCAACTATTACAATGACAATCAATTGTAATTTTGCTAAAGTCGGCCCTCAAACTTTGATCCACAATTTTCTCGATTACGATAAAATAGACGCAAACGATATTTCCACCTAATAACTGAAGCATCTCTTTTCCACCTGCCAACCCGCATCGAGATAAAAATGAAAATCCCTTAAAATCTTTAGCATTTCCAACAATTTGATGCAAACAATTATTTTTAGCATTAGATTAGTGATTTATCAAATGTGGAACACAATTGTAAACAATCAAAAACTAGTTAAAAGCTTCTTTATATGTTTAATATATTTGCTTACGTAAATTCTTTTTTATTTGATATGATTAAGGCCAACATTTACAAAAGAATAAGGTTGCTTTAAACCCAGGAAAAGAAAGTTGAGAGATGCTCCAAACTTCATAATTTGAAAAAAGAGGGAAATGAAGATTTCCTACCTAAGTTGGGCCTGGGTTCTTAATCCTATAACAACAATGGAAGCAGGCAATAGAGGAAGTGATAGAAAGCAGACGACAATGGGAGCAATAGAAAATAGGAGACATGAATTAGGGATGAGGAAATTTGGGGTGGGTTGATTGAGGAAATTAGGTGTGCACCGGCAACAGAGGAAGTAAGAGATGGAGTGGCCGCCGGAGTGGAAATGATTGTAACGGGTAGTAGCACTAAACAGGTAGAGGTGGTGACTGATAAGTAATCAGGCACTTAGGGATTTTTGTTTTAGAACTGATTTGGGAATAAAGGGGAACGGATGGGAGGTAGAATGGTAAACCTAAAAATTAAAGATAATTATAATAATAAAATAATAAGTATATAAAATTGAGTTGGGCCAGGATCAAGCCAAAAAAAACCTTATTTGAGGCCTGGCCCATTTTGAAAATAGGTTTTTTTTTGCCTAGGCCCATTTTTCAAGCCTTCGGGCTTGGTTGGGTGGCCCAGCCCATGATCAGGTCTAATGAATGTGATAAATTTGTATGTGTTTTACTGAGTTTATGCAGGTTTTGAGTAGGTATATTTGTGCAATTGAACATAGATTATGCTTTGAGTATTTTTGGGCATGGAGTAGGTCTTAAATGACATATTTTGTGCCACATAATTTAGCTAAATGGTCGTGTTTCACACACGGGCTAATGGCACAGTCGTGTGCCACTGAAACTTAAGGTGCACTAGAAGCACACGATTTTTTATTATCATACAGACCGGTCACACGCTCGTGTAAATACTATAGATTTGGTAATTTTAGATTTCATAAGGTCTCAGTTTATTATATGGCCCAACCACACAACCATGTGATTTTTGTTGAATATTTGCAATTTGACCCACACGGCCACAGTGAGTTACACAATCTGGATACATGGTTGTGTAACTCTATTTCTACACGATTATAGCTTGTTATACAGCTTGGGCACACGGCCGTGTGACCCCCTATTTTGCACAATTGCCCTTTTTTTGTAAAAGTTTCAAAATGGTCCTTATTTGATTCCGGGTCAATTCTAGAGCTTTAGTAAGCTCAATTTAAACTTGATTTTGTTTGCAAAGCATGATTTGTGTAAATGTATGTAGTTATTCAATGTTTAATAGAATTTTTTATTTATGAATTGCGTGTAGCTGTTCTATTAATTTCTGTAGCATCCTATAGCTCAAGTTTTACGATCAGATTGGGTAAAGGGTGTCACATTTAATGGTATCAAAGTTCTAAGTTTAGCCGATTCTCATATTAAATCGATCTTAGAATTGAGCTTAAAGATACATGCCAAATTTGAGTCAAGTTTGAGTTAGGATTTGGTTGCTAATATAAAATTCCTTTGTTTTATAGTTAAAGATGTCTGGTGAATCCATAAATGGTCCTGATAATGAGATTCTTAGTAGTGGTAATTCCATTGAAAATGAGAATAGAGTAGTATTCAAGGCACACAACACAAAATTTGCCAGTGCCAATCAACCTAGAGTGGAAAAGCATAGGCATAGAGGGTGAAGTGATGAAAACCTGCTCTGAGTTATTGTTGAGGCCCTTTAGAGGATGACAGCTACTCCGACGGTAGTACATATGCCTGTAGCCCGTAAAGCACCAATGAAATAGCTACGAAAGTATAGTGCTACAGAGTTTATAGAGGTTAAATGGGTTAATCCTTCAGCGATCGAAATGTGGCTAGAAGCAACAAATCGAGTATTACAACAATTAGAATGTGCTCCTCAAGGATGTGTTACTAGCATCATTTCCTTGTTACAATGCGAGGCTTATACCTAGTGGCAGACTATTTCCCATCACGTACTTATTGATCAAATCGATTGGAAATTCTTTCAGTTCGAATTCCAGAAAAATTATATTGGTGAATTGTATCTTGAGGACCAAAAACAAGAGTTCCTGTTGTTGAATAAGGTGATATGTCATAATCGACTATGAGTGTGAATTTCAACAACTTAGTAAATTTGCCCTTGAGTTAAAACGGAATGAGGAAGAAATCTGCAAAATATTTCTCAAAGGGTTGTGGAATGCTCTTAGAGTGCAATTGCTACCCTTAGCATTAAAGAATTAGTTGATTTGGCTGAATGAGCTAAAATTGTGGAGTAAGTGATTAAACTTGAGAAGAAAATCAAACTTTCCCGAGCTATTGGGAAATGAATGGGGACCTCTAGTTCACACCCACAATCTAAGCAGACTAGGGAGACTAGTGATTCCTAGAGAGCACTAGCGAGATCCGTTAGACCAGACAGAACTCGAGACCACCAACCATCAGTTTCGATAGAGAGTGTCAGGGGTCCGACTACATATTTTGATGTGCCAAGCTATGAGCACTATGGGAAGTAACATTGGGGGAAATTTTAGAAATTATTGAATGTTTGTTTCCGATGTAGGTCTCTAGAACACTTTGCTCGTGATTAACTGAAAAATAAAAATGCTACTTCTAATGTTACTTAAAGAGCTACACCTTCAGTTAGGGGTCATGGTAATCGTTATGGTGGTTTAGTATCTATGGGTGGTTCAAGGAACGGAAATGAATTAGTAGCGCAATAATCAGTGGCTAGAGCTTCGGTGTGAGCTTATATGGTTCGAACTCGAGAAGAAGGCGATGCTATTGATGTTGTAGTGGGTATATTTCTGTTATATTCCGCACTTGTTTATGCTTTGATAGACCTTGGTTCCTCTTATTCATATATAAATGTTAATTTGGTAATATATGAAAGTCTGAAACCTGAAACATCAAAAGTAGCCATGTCTGTATCATATCCTTTAAGTCAGACAATGTTAGTTGATTAAGTGTGTAGGCATTGCCTATTGGAAATCCAAAGCATAGCATTTCTCGTAGATTTGTTGATTATGCCATTCAGTAACTTTGATCTGATTTTAGGAATGGATTGGTTAACTGAGTATGGGGTGATTTTAGATTTTTGTAAGAAGAAGTTTTCTGTTGATAGCTGGTATAGTGAGATCGTAGAGGTAAATGATGTTAGAATAAGTGGTTTGACTCGAATCGTTTCATCAGTTCTAGCTAATAAGCTATTGAATCAAGGCTGTATAGCTTTTCTAACTTATATTATCAACTCTAGCATAAAGGTTAGCCTAATAAGCAAGATTCGAATGGTATGTAAATTTTCTAAGGTGTTCATGGAGAAAGTGTTGGGATTACCACCTTATTGAGAAGATGAGTTAACAATCGAAGTATTTCCTAGTACAACTCCGGTATTGATTACCCCTTATCAAATAGCGCTAATGGAGCTGAAAGAATTGAAAATTCAGTTGCAAGACTTATTGGACTGCGATTTTATATGCCCTAGTATATCACCCAGGAGAGCTCTAGTTTTGTTTGTTAAAAAGAAAAATGGTTCCATGCAACTCTGTGTAGATTACTGGTAACTGAATAAGCTGACGATCAAGAACTGGTATCCTTTACTTCGTATTGATGATTTATTTGATTAGTTGAAATAAACTTCAATATTTTCTAAAATTGACTTGAGAATGAATTGGTCACTTAAGAGTTAGCTGAAATGTATATCCACAAGATAGTTAGACTCCAAAGTGTGCCATTGTCTATTATCCCTGATAGAGATCCTCGCTTTACTTCAAGATTCTAGAAACAATTACATGAATCTTTAGGTACGGGATTAATTTTTAGTACAATGTTTTATCCTCAACTTGATGGTCAATCCAAGTGAGTAATTTAGATTTTGGAAGATTTGCTTCGAGCTTGTGTTATTAATTTTGAATCAGGTTGGGAATGTTATTGTAACGACCCAAAATTTCACGGACACCAAAAAAGTGAGTTTAGGGCCTCCGTCTTAGGAAAACGAGTCCGTAAATATTTGTTAAAAATATTTACAAAGTTAGTTATTAGTTGAATTAGATTTTTGATAAGTGTATTTAGTTTAATTAGAAATAATTAGTAGAAAGGACTAAATTGAATAGAGCATAAAAGTTTAATTATAGAATAGAGAAAGGTTAAAGGATTAAATTAGTAATTAAACCAAATTAGTGACATGTCTATGTTAGAGAATGAATACATGTGTATTTAAATTTTTAGTACAAATGTATAATATATATATATATATATTTACTTATTTACTAAGTAAAAGATATTTATTTATTTATTATAATTGTTATAATAATTATGTAATATTATGTTTTATTAATTAATTGAAATAATGACAAATGTTTGGTGTGGATTAATACATGTGTACATGTGTGTATGAATACATATGTAGTATTTTTATTTGTATTAATTAGATATTTTATTATTAATTATTAATTTAGTAAATGAAAGAAATAATAAACAAAACAAAAAAAAAGATAGAAAAGTTACAGGGGAAGTCACAAAAATTGGGGAAAGAAATAAGAAAAGAAAAGAAAAAGGAGAAATTAAGGTTTGAAAGCTTGAAAGTTAAATTGTAAACAAGGAAACCGAGACGTCCAATACGAAGAGAAAGGAAAAAGTGATCGAGGAGTAGCCCGAGAGAAATATCGGTTTGTATTATCATAATTCATGTTATTTATCATTATGTGTTTAATTTTATTATATATATATATATGCATGGAATTGAAATTGAGACAAGTGTGATATTTGATTTGTATGTGATTGGATATGATTGATGAATACGTACATTTATATATATGTGAAATTGTTTTATGAATTATATGTGTATCAAAGTGAAAATGTATGGCGATGTGAATTGGAAACAATTTGTGTTTCAAATGAGAAAGATGTGAGAAAATGTGACCAAAGTGTTAATTGATGTGAATTTGAATGATTGTGAGCAATTGATAAGTAAATTTTGAAGTGGAAGTGAATTTGATATTGAAAGTGAAATTACTATGTAATTTCGATACCCTATTAATTAGTCGGGCTAGGGTGGATATAGTTAGCATGCCATAGGATTGAAAGAGTTCAGGGATTCTTCGACCTCGAGTTGATGAGACACTTGGTGTGTCATATTGCTTTGAATAGATTCGATGAGGCGTTGGTCGCCACTTTACTTTGGTTATGCCGATAAGACATTGGTCGTCACTTATTTGCTTCGAACTATCCGATGAGGCATTGGTCGCCACTTTACTTCAGCCAAGCCGATGAGCCGTTGGTCACCATTCTGGTGTGTTTGGTTGGATTCGTGTATCCGCCAAGGTCCGAGTCGAGTTAATAGGGGAAAATAAGTGAAATGATAAATTTTGAATAAATGTGATTGAATTATTGGAAGAGATGAGAAAGTGAATTTGTGAAATAAAATATGAAATGAGATTTGTGATATGTGATTGAAGGCATGAACCAAAGGTTCATGAAATATTCAAAGTTGAAATGTGATTTGAAATATTATATGTGATTGAGAAATAATCCAAAGATTTATGAATTGTTGGTAATTGTATTGATGAGATATTAAATCAAATATTAAAAGTGATACAATGGAAATATGATAGCTTAGTATGAAATTATATTTGCGATTTGTTGTTATTTGTTTATGATATGATATATTATTAATGTTATAATATGAATTATGGTAATACCACTGAGTATTTCCAATACTCAGCGTACGGTTATTTTCCGTGCGCAGGTTAGGTCAAGTTAAAGTTCAGCTCAGCATCCGAATCAATCCTGGCTTCAGCTTAATTTTGGTGATGAATCAATCTTTTGGTAAATGTGGCATGTACTAGGTTTGATTTTAGCCACTTGTAATTGCTTATGTTTTGAATGTAAATGTGGTTTATGAACTTTAAGAAGTTTTGGTATGAATGGATGAATATTTGCTACGTTTAAAAGGTATGATAATGTTATTTGAGCAAGATTTATAAGTCAATGTTTTGGACATGAATTAGGTGTGTTTAGTATGTAAAAATAGCTTAAAAATGGTGAAAAATCATGTTTTCACACGGCCAATACACATGGGCGTGTGCCTAGGCTGTGTGGCAAAGTCAGACTTGCCCACAGGCTAGTTCCACGGCCATGTGTAACAAGTCAGATCTACCCACGGCCTGGCCCCACGACCATGGGAGCCCCACGGGCAAGCCACACGGGCATGTCCCAGGCCACACGAGTGTGTGCCCCTATTTTCAAAGAAAAGTTTCCAAAGTTCCCGGTTTAATCCCAAATCACTTCCCAAGCATATTTTGGGCCTCGTAAGCCCATATTAAGGACTTTTTGATGGAATTTGGAAAATTTTAGATTAAAACTCAAATTTATGATTCGATTTTGTTCGTTTATTAGTGTATAAGTCCGGTAATGCCTTGTAACATTGTTCCAGAGATAGTTTGGGGTTAGAGGGTGTTATAGTTATTTACCATCAGCCAAATTTTTTTATAATAATAGTTTCTAATCGAGTATTCAAATGACTCCATACGAAGCATTATATGGTTGGCAGTGTAGAACACCCATTTGTTGGTCTGAGTTAAGTGAAAGAAAGATTATTGAATCAGAATTGATTTAGGAAACTAAAGATATGATTAAACTGATCAGGGACAGTTTGAAAGCATTATTTGATAGGCAATAATTGCATGCTGATTTAAAGCACAAAGATATTGAGTATTTGGTAGGCGATAAAGTATTTTTGAAAGTTTCTACGTTGTGGCACATGCGACTAGGTCATATGAGTGAAAAAGGTGTGACCGTTTTGAGTAAAAAAAGGTCTTCTCAAAGACAAATGAGTTGGAAAGTTAGATTTCTGCAAGCATTATGTGTATGGGAAGCAAACTTGGGTCAGTTTCGATTCGAAAGTGCACAGGACAAAAGGGACCTTCGATTACATTCATTCCAATTTATGGGGTTTGACTTTAGCTATCTCTAAAGGAGGTAGTAGATACCTTCTAACTTTTATTTATGACCACTCTAGGAATGTTTGGGTTTATTTCCTGAAGCATAAGAATGAAGTTTTTGAGATCTTTAAACAGTGGAAGACTTTACTAGAAAAACAGATTGGGAAGTCCATAAAGCGATTATGAACGAATAATGGTCTCGTGTTCTACTCAGTTGAGTTTAATGATTTCTGCAAACTGGAAGGAATTGAAAGACATCGTACAACTATTGGTACCCCATAATATAATGGTGTTGTTGAAAGGATGAATAGAATGTTATTAGAGAAAGCCCGATGTATGCTTTCCAAGCAGGCTTAGAAAAGAAGTTTTGGGTCAAAACAGTTAACTTGGAAAGTTATTTGGTAAACCGGTCTCCACATCAAGCATTAGATAGAAAGGTTCCTGAAGAGATTTGGTCTAATAATCATCCTAATTACTCTAACCATAAAATAGTTAATTGTCCTGCTTATGTATGAGTCAATTAGGGAAAGCTGAACCAAGGGCTGTAAAATGAATCTTTTTGGGTTTTCCTGCTGGGATAAAAGATTATAAGTTATGGTACCTAAAAACTAATAAGATCATCACTAGTAGAGACGTTACGTTTGATGAAACATCAACGATTCTTTCAATTACAAATTTATAAGTTAGCCTAGGACAGAAAAAGGAGAGAGATTAAACCATCACAAAAATACTGTGAAGGAAATCTAATGGCATATGCTCTAAGTGTTACAGAGAGCATCGACTCAGTTGACCTTTCAAATTATTTAGAGGCAGTTCAAGCTTCTAGTTGCGACAAGTGACTGGTTGCTATGGAAGAAGAGATGGAGTCTCTTCATAAGAATGAGACTTGACAACTTGTTAAACTACCCATCGGAAAGAAAATAGTTGGTTACAAGTGGGCATTCAAAAAAAAGATAGAATGATTGAGTCAAGACGACACTAGGTATAAGGCAAGGTTGGTCGGGAAGGGTTACAGCCAAATGGAAAGAGCTGATTTCCATGATGTTTTCTCTTCGCTTGTTAAGGATACATCCATTCGAGCATTGTTAGCCCTTCTTGCATCATACAACCTTGAATTAGAACAACTAGATATAAAGATTACATTCCTTCATGAGGATTTGGATGAGGAAATTTATATATAACAACTTGAAGTCTTCAAGACTGATAGCAAGGAAGATCATGTTTGTCTTTTTTAGAAATCATTATACGACTTGAAGCAATTTCTTTGTTGTAATTTAATATGGAAAATTAGGCTTTCCTGGTATACATAAGATGTTTATTCTCAAGTAAAGTAGCATTTATTTAATTATTTTTTCGTAATTTTTATATTTTAATTTAATAAGTGTAAATGCCTTATTTTTACTCATTGCGAGACCCATTTTGTCCAATAGTGCCATTGGAGGCCTTAACGTATGGTTGAGTAATGTAAGGACGTGTTGGAGCTGAAATCGAGTGAGAACGACACCAAAGAAGAGAGTATTACGATATCCAAATCTTGGAATTATGATACCTCCAACAGACTCAGGATTGGAGACCAACCTTCAATGGTATCGCGATATCTACCCTTTAAAAAATCTCCCAAGTTCAAAACTGTCTGAGGTATCACGATATCCGTTTCCTTAATCATGCGATATTGATATCGTAAGGAGACAAAATAGACAAAAAGGGTAGTCTTTGTCCACTCTAAGCACCAATCATTAAAGGCCTGTTCAAGGGTATTTTGGGTAAATGAATTGGGTCAGAATAGCTACCATATCAGCCAAGATTTGGTTGAGAGAGAAAAAAGGCCAGATCATCTTAGTTTAGGCTTAATTTTCTCTAGGCTTGCTCTTAGCTTTTTTTCTTATTGTTCTAGGGTTTCTTATTTTAATTTCCTTAACTGTAGATTTTACATTTCCCAACAACTTTTCCTTTTTAGTTGTTTTTAGTGTTTGTTAAGTTAGCTATCACTGTAGTTTTGGTTTATTTACACTTTTAATCCCTGAACCTTGGTTGTAAGACATTTTCATATTTAGTTTGATGTATTTTAGTTTTGTTTATTTTACACTTGTTAAATTTTATTCCTTTTATGTTTATTACTTTAAAATTTCTTTTTGAGTCTCTTTACATGCCTTTTAATTTTTCTTGCATAAAAATCTCATCTTTTATATATTTTTTCTCAAGCTTTCTTTAATAGCTTCTTTTGTTCTTCATTTTCATGTTAGTTTTATTTCTAGCATAAGTAGTTAAACCTTTAAAAGGGTTAGTTGATGAAGATGTGGTGAGCTGATTTTTGGATGAAGGTCCAAATAATGATAAATTGGACTAATTTGAATGAACTTAAAAACTTAGGATTGACGACCCAAAGGGAACATTTAGGCAAGTGAGACCAAGAGGAGATCTTGTTAAACTAGCTTTATTTGATGAAATGTTTTGATATAACAAATAAAAATATTTTTTGAATAAAGTTTGTTTTTGAACAAATAAATTATAAAGTTTAAAGTATAAAAATAATTTGAAGACTTCCAAACATCTTAAAAAATGTTTTGAAGACTTAGAAAAATTTTAGACAAAGTTCAAAAACGGTTTAAACTTTTCTAACTCAATTGAAACATGTTTAAATCAATTGAAAAACTGCTCCTTACAAAAAGTACTGATACCTTTCATAAAGTATTGATACCTATACAATTTTTATCGATACCATTTTCAAGATCGATACTAAAATTACTTATTAACTTGAAACAAAAATTGAACAAAAGCGAAAAGTATCAATACTTTTTGTAACGCCCTGAATTTGGGCCTAGAAGTATTGGGCCTTGAGCAAGGGAATAGTTAGGAGACGGCACATAAATATTTGTGTGTGCAACAAAGTGACATAAATGAATGTCTGCTTCAGTGGTTAAGTGATTTAGGATTGTTTGGGAGTGTCTGAAAAGTCTAGGGTTCAAGTTGTAGCTTGGACAAAAATTTTGTTGAAGTAAACCCCTAGCTTTGGGCCAATAGGCTTTTAATTAAATATGGGTAAACTATGACACAAAAAGCCTAAGTGGTCTGTTGGTAAATGACGTGTGGATGTTTCCTTGGGGTCTGAGGTTCAAGTTCTGGTGTATGCAAAATTTTTGTTTACTTACTTAAGTGAACACTTTGGCTTGTAGGCTTTTAAATTGTTGAGATTAATATAGGATACAAGAAGCGTCTGTAGTCTAGTGGTTGGTGGCGTGTTAGGGTGGCTGAGGGGCTTGAGTTCGAGTCTCGTATTGTGCAAACGAGTATTCATTTTGCTCCTTGCCATGGGAGTGTCCTTATTTGACCAAATTTGAGGAGTTTGTGGGTGATTTGAATTGTGTGGTTGAGGGATTTGAAGAGTGACTGGTGGAGAGATTAGGGGAGTGTTTTGTGGAGGAAAGTTAGGAGGGAAGAGGTTGAATGGGGTTTGAATTTGATGGAGAAGAAATTCTAGGAGTTGTGGGAGGAGATTCGACTAGTAGGATATTGTTAGGTGAGATAGAATTGGTTAAGGGATTTTGGAAGTGATGAGGGGAGAAATAATAGGAGGTTTGAGGGGAGAGAAAGAAGTGTGCCGAATGTGGACTCTTGTCACACAAGAATTTGGCTTGGGGGAGTTGAGTGCACATTTGGAGTTTTTCTTACAATTGTTGAATTCCCCTACTACGTTTTCGGCTTCTTTTATTCTTTCAAGTTCGTGTTGTTTTCTGCTTATTGTTCAACTATACTCCCCTTTTTGGTCAGATAATTGGTTAGCCGACTCCCTGTATGACTCTTACTTCTTTTCTCTCCCTCATTTTGTGTTTTCTTTTGGTCGACTTCTTCTTCCCTTTCTTGGCCTAATATTCTCTATCCTGTTTCAATAACTCTTTCATCATTTCTTTTGGTTACTTTGACCAATTCTCTGTTGTCCCTTATACTCTCTTTGTGAACTTTCTTCTTTTGCCCAATTCTGGTGTTGGCTGAATACCCTATTCTTACTCACTCTCTAAACCTTTTGGCTTTAGTTCTTGGCTGATTGCTTTTCTCCTCTTTCCCCTTCTCAACTCTTTGGTCGAATACTGCTGCCTCTTATAGCCAGATCTTTTCTTCTATCTATCTGGATTCTTTGGCCGATTCTGCTTATCTCTCTCTGTTTTTTTTTAGTTTTTACAAATGGATCTTGGAACAATCAGTAAGTGCACTCGACCTTTCTTGCCCTCTCTTGCTTTTTTAAAGCTAGATATACAAGCCTTCTATTACCGATTCTTTTTTCCCTTCTCTTATGTGTGTGTTCATTTAGGTTTCTAGAACTCTCGATAAGTGAAGGGGTTTCCAATAGTATTTCTTCTAAAGGGACATCAATGGTGGCGAGTAGTGGCTGTTCTAATGAGGGATCTAGAAAGGTGCCAACTGGAGATAGACTCGTAGCTCCTGCCCCTAGATTTAAGCTGCGTAAAGTGTCAGTGGTTCGAGATTTTCCACCATGGTGCGGCAGGGTGGCTGCACCAGTCTCTAGTTCAAATAAGCAAGCCATAAATGACTGATCTTAACATGCAGTAGGTAACCTTTGGACAAGTGTCTTGGTTGGATTCTGTTAGCTCGTTAGTAAGCGATTAATCGTAGTTGTGATTGAATGTAGGCTTTGGCGCTTGTGGACTTCTTTCACGTTTTTACAAATAAATGTGTAATCACACTACTCTCAACTGTAAATCGGCAAAAGCCGAAAGGTCAGAAACTATGGTGTTTGAAGCCACATAAGCGTGCGAATGCTCATGTGGTAAACCGAGCCCACGAATCGCGGGTGGAAGACTGTAGAGGCCACCATGAGCGTTCTCATGGGCTTAGTCTGTTTTGGGCCATGTTGGGCTGAGATGGGTCGTGTGGGCCCAATGGGCTCGTGGGCCCTACACGAATTAAATCCATGATACGTAGCAAATACTGGACTGGGCTGTGTAGTTTGTATAGCCATGGCTAAATCTGGGCTAAATAGGCCACACGAGCTTGTTGGCCTACTGGGGTCGGGTAATGGGCCTTGGGGCCAGGTAATGGGCCTTCGGCCCATTCACAATGTTATGACCGTTTAAGTTAGATAAGACGCTTTCGGCGACTGTAGACCTTCTAAGAGGTCAGTATATGTACCAGGATCCCAAAATAGGTAAAATAACCAAAATACCCACAAAGGGTAAAATGACTATTTTACCCCTAATAGATAAAAATAACCGTTTGCTCCTAGAGGTAAAATGATTAATTTGCTTATGTTATGTGTGACTATAATTGAGCATGACATGTTGCATTCACGTATGTTATTATGACATGACATTCTGCATGGGGTTGGGATACCGTTATGGAGGAAGCATACTATACTAGTGGCTTTGCCACACATACTGTTACTGGAAACTTTGCTACGATACTGTTATTGGTAGCTTGCTGCGATACTATTACTGGCAGCTCGGCTGCGATATTGTTGTGTTGGTTGGGTGGGTTGATTTTATCCCTACATGGTGTGTTGGTGGTACGAAGTGGTGTGTTTGGCTGGATTGGGGTGGGATTTTTGTTGGTGCCTAATTGTTGTTCTAATTCCAATGGGCCTTTGGGCCCCACACAGATTAAATTTGCATATTGTGGTGGATATTAGATCGAGTTGTGTAATCCACATGGCTAGAGTCATTTTTTGGGCCAAATGGGCCGTGTGTGCCCAATAGGCTTGTGGGCCCCACACAGATGAAATGTATGTTATATGGCTACTGTTGGTTTGGACTATGTAGTTCGTATAGTTGAGGCTATTTCTGGGGTAATTGGGCCACACGAGCATGTGGGCCCACTTGGGCCGGCAGTGGGCCTCAGGCCCATTTATACTGTTATGACCGATTGTGTTACTGAAGTCATTCGAGGTGACAGTAGACCTCCTTGAAGGTTGGAAAATTACTGAAATACCCCTGTAGTGTAAAATTACCAAAATACCCTTGTAATGTAATTTGACTGTAATTGTATGATTATGAAATGAATGTTTTGAATGTGATTATATGACTGATTATAGGCATGACATACGGCATACATGTTGCATGGGTTGGAATATTGTATAGAGGAAGATTTGAGCTGATAAGGTCGCACGGGTCACGCGAGACGATTGTCGACCCCCCAAAAGCTTAGAGCCGTATATTTGTATTGATTTGGTAAAGTCACACGGGTCACCCGAGACGACTATAGACTTACCTATGGCTTTAAGCCACTTAATCTGCTTATGGCTATGTGCCAACCTAATTAAGGCTTTATGCCAATTGATGGCTGTGTGCCGAATATGTTACCGTGATTGATGGCTTTGTGCCGAATATGTTACCGTGACCGATGGTTTCGTGCTAGCCACTCTATCGATGGCTTTGTGCCACGCATACTACTATGGCTCTATGCCATTCTGCTTATGGTTGCTAGCCATTCTGTTATGTGGTAGTATTGTTACAATACGTACGGCCTTTAGTCATTCTGCCTACGGCTTTGAGCCGTTCTGTTGACTTAGTGCCGCAATCGGTGCTAAGCTTGGTGTGTTGGATGGATGGGTTAATTATATCCCCACAATAAGTGCAGGGTTAGATGGAGGTAAGTGCAGGTTGGATGAGATTACATGCATCATTCATACATTATACATATTGTATCCTGATTCTGTTATACTATTAGGCTTAGGGCCACATGTGATCTGATTTTGTTGCTGTTACTGATATGGGCTAGGCCCAATTGGTTCTGTTATGGGCTGAGATCCAAATTATAATGTTCTAGGCTTAGGCCCACATGTGTTCTGTTTTTGAATTTGTAATGGGCTAAGGCCCATCTTTCATTGTCTATTGTAATGGGCTTAGGCCAGATTGTTATTACTTTTTGCTCTGACTGACTATTACTTTAGTAAGGGGATTACACACTGGGTTTTTATAAACTTACTCTATTTTTAACCTTTTCAGGTAATCCCCAATGTTAGGTGGATCGGTGCTGCGAGGGACTCGGAGAAGGCCACACAACTACTTTTGCTTCCATTTACGTTTAGTTACTTTTAAGCACTTTGATTTTTGATTTGGGTTGTAATAAGGCCTTTCTTAATTTCTGAACTTTTTAAATTTGGATTTATGTTTTGTTTTGAACTATATCTGTTAGAAGTAGAATACGGTTTTCCAAAAATGGTAACTGTTTTCAAAATACCACGATTCTGCAAAACCTCGCAAAAGCTTCCACAACCTTGGTTTTCAAAGATAACAATGTTTTAATAAGAGAGTAACTTTTCAATGAACCACGTTTTGAAAATAAACGATTGTAAGTTTTACACCCGTTTTTAAATAACTAGAAGTTTCAAATGGTAAGGAGAGTTTTCAATGAAAATATGGTTTTCGAAAAACACTTCAATGTGACACGCCAGGTTCGGTTATAAAGTTTAGGCCGGGTTTGGGGTGTTACAGTTACTGACAGCTTTGCTACGATACTGTTACTGGCAGCTTGCTGCGATACTATTACTGGTAGCTCAGCTACGATATTGGTGTGTTGGCTGGGCGGGTCGATTTTGTCCCCACATAGTGTGTTGGTGGTATGGAGTTGTGTGTCTGGCTAGATTGGGGTGGGATTTTTGTTGCATTTCTGTCTGCATTTCTGTTCTGCTATTGATACAGTATTGGGCTTATGCCCACACATACTCTGTTCTGACTCTGTAATGGGTTAAAGCAACTTGATACTATTTCTATAATGGGCTCAGGCCCAGACTATTACTGCATTATATATGTCTAACTGATTATATTAGGGGATTGCACACTGAGTTTCGTAAACTCACCCTGTTGTTTAACTGTACAGGTAATCCCCAACGTTAGGCAGAACGGTGCTGCGAGGGACTCAGAAGAGGTCACACGACTGCTCCTGTTTTTACTTTCGACTTTTATTTACAATAATTTCGATTTGGGTATTTTATTGTAATAAGGCCTCTTTCGGATTTTATTTTTAATGTGGTTTTATTACTCTGTTTTATGAGCTGCTAGATGTAGGAGAAAGACGGGTTTTTCAAAAGATAACTGTTTTTCAAAGACACCAAGTTTACGCAACTGTTTTCAAAAGATAAGCTTCCGTTATAAACGAGATTTTTAATTGATAACGTTTAAAAAAAGTACTTTTAACAATAACGCAAGACTTTTAATTGCTCTTTTAGATAATACAAAGAGGCTAAATAAAGATTTGGCTTTTCAACCGATATGACATTTTAAAATTAAATAACTCTTCAATGACGTGCGTTTTGGAAATGAACAACCCGTTTTGAAATCACTGTTTGATTAAATAATTTTGAGGTTTCCAACAACATCGAATTTTTTTCATTTCATACTCCAATGTGACACTGCCAGATTCGACCATAACATCTAGACCGGGTTTGGGGTGTTACTCTTTTCAAAAAGTATTGGTACCTATTGTATTTTTATCGATACCATCTTTGATATCAATACCATTTTTGCATTCTTACTTGATGGTTTTTCAAACAATCATAAAAAGTATCGATAAAATGTTTTTGGTATTGTTGTAAACTAACTTTATTGGTATCGTTGCAAACTCACTTTAACAATCACAAAATCAAGCATTAAATGCTAATAGTATTGATACTCATAGAAAAAGTATTGATACCATTTGTTGTAGTTGAATTTAATGACCTAGGATTTCATCTCCAATGGCTCTATTCATTTCCTCAATAACCACAATGATTGGAAATCAATTAGAGGGTATAAATACAATCTTGTAAAGGTCCTACAATAATAAGTGAGATTATAATAGATCAAGTGCTTCAAGATACATTAAAAATCCATTACCAATCACTTTGTGCTTCAATTATTTATCTTCTTCTCGTAAACCTTGTGAGCATTCATTGTATTTTCTATTAGTTCAAGTGTTTTCCTTGTATTTATGCTTAATTGCAAAGCATCCTAATCTTGTGAGAATTATTTCTTTGTTTGCCTATTTGTTATTGATCGTGATCTCGAGTGATGATGATAAAGTAATAAAAATCTGATCGTACCTGGAAACTAACTAATATCACGATAAAAGGCAAGTGCACCTATCGAACAGTAGTATAGTTAGTGGTAAGACTGGAATATCGAATCCAAGGAACTATGAGTACTAGTAATAACTTTCTTTCTATTATCTAACCTAGAAATAAAGAGGGTTTGGTTGTAAACTAAACTAACTAAAGAAGTGACAATAAGTAAAGTGGGAAATTGCTTTTGGGAAAGACTGATTGATTAAGGCAATACCTAAGGAAGATTCCACCTAGACTTCACTTGTTATCTAACTCTGAACCAGATGATTTCTTCATTTGATTTGATCCGTAGAGATCCCTAAATTATGTTAATACCTCCGTCGAGGATAAGAACAACTAATCCTAGGTTGATTAATAGAAATCTCTTTCTAGTTAAAACCCCTAGTCTCGTATTAACCCGATCTATGGCTCCCTATATTAGATTTGACTCTAATCCGGCAGATTTTTATCGTCCTATGTCTAGGATTGCGATTAACTCCGCTTAATTGTGCTGTATCTACTCCTATGCAGGGACTTTGTTCCTCCACATAGGCACATTCGACTTAAATCAATATCCCAGACATACCAATTTAAGAGTTAAAAACACAATTAAGAACAAATCAAATATTTATCACACAGCTCAGATAATAATAACAAGATCTGTCTTAGGTTTCATCCCCTTAGGTATTTGGGGTTTCAGTTCATAATTATAAAAGAAAATATCTCAGAAGAAATAAAATAACAAAACATAGAAAAACCTAAAACTCCTGAAAGGACTGAAGGGAGATCCTCTATCTTGATGTAGATCCTGGCTTCTGAGATGGATCAATCGGCTTTCCCTTTGAGTAATTCCCTATCTTTAGTTCCCCATCTTGGCGGGAATAATGCCTTCTTGGGGGGAGAGAAGCACACCTTCGTAGTTGCCTTATAGAGTCTTTATATAGAGCTTTGGAATGCCTTTTTTAGCTCCTATGTAGCCTTTTCTGAGTGAAATTGAACTTCCCCACGACAGGGACACGCCCATGTAGATCAAGGCCCAGGCCGTGCTCGGGCCTGTTAAGGTGGCACGACCGTGTGGTCTGGCTGTGCGGGTCGGGGTTGGGCCGTGTTTGGGCTCAAGGTGGCACGGCCGTGTGGCGAACCTCCAGGCCGTGTTATTTTCATACATTGGCCCATTTTCTCTGTTTTTGGCCCGTTTCTCGTTCTTTTCACTTCTCTAAGCTCACTTGAGTATAAAACATGAAATTAAGGGATTAAGAGCACCAATTTTCACAAATTTAATGATAATTCATCCAGAATTTAGGCTAAGCATGAGGTAAAAACATGTATAATTTATCGCTTATCAGTTATTCTCTTTGAGAGGGTTGAGTCTTAAGGTTTGGGTATAAACCTTAAGAGAGTTGCAATATTAGATTTTGGGTAGAAATCTTAAGGGAATTGTAAGATTAAACCTTGTTATCAAAGGTTGTCAAATTAGTGAATTTAGGAAAATCCTTAGTTACAGAAAGTTAAGGTATTGGAGTAGGCAATTGGGGCGTGATATTCGTGATATGAAGTAATAAAATTTATAACAAATGATCACACCAGAAACTAACTATTATCACGATTTAAGGCAAGCACACCTATCGAATAGTAGTGTAGTTATGGCAAGACCGGGATATCGTACCCAAGGTAACCAAAAGTACTAGTACTAACTTTCTTTCTATTATTTAACCTAGAAATAGTAGGGGATTTTTATTAACTAAACTAATTATTAGACTAAGCTAAGAATGCACAAAGAGTGAATTAGGGAAAACTCTTAGGAAAATTGATTGAATTGGGCAATACTCAGGGGAGAATCCACTTAGACTTCACTTGTTATCAACTCTTGAACTAGACGATTTATTTACTTGACTTGATCCGTAGAAATCCCTAACTTATGTTAATATCTCTCTCAAGACTAAAAATAATTAACACTAGGTTGATTAATTGAAATCTCTTTCTAATTAAAACCCCTAGTGTTGCCTTAACTCGATCTATGAATTCCCTTATTAGGTTTGACCCTAATCCGGCAGATTTTCGTCATCCTATCTTTAGGATTGCAATCAACTCCGCTTAATTGTGTTGGATCTACTCCTATGCAGGGACTTTTGCTCTTCTACATAAGCACATTCGACTTAAATCAACATTTCAGAAATATCAATTTAAGAATTAAAAACACAATTAAGAACAAATCAAATATTTATCATATAATTCAAGAGAAAATAATAACAAGATTTGTCTTAGGTTTCATCCCCCTCAAGTATTTGGGGGATTTAGTTCATGATTATTAAAGAAAACATCTTAGAAGAAATAAAATAACAAAACATAAAGAACCTTAAAACCTCTGAAAGTAATTGAAGGGAGATCTTTTAGTCTTGAAGGAGAATTCAGCTTCTGAGATGGATTAGTCGGCTTCCCTTGGAGTAATTCCTTGCTTCTACTCTCTGTGTTAGCAGAAATAAGGCACTCTTTTGTGGGAGAAAAAACACCCTTTTGAGGGAAAATAAGTACCCCTTTGTAGTTGCCCCCAAGGGTCTTTATATAGAGCTTTGAAATACCTTTCTTAGCCCCCTAAGTAGCATTTTTCGAGTGAAATTGAACTTCCTCACGACAAGGACACACCCGTGTGCCATGCCCGTGTGGATCAAGGCCCAGGCCGTGCTCGGGCCTGTTAAGGTGGCATGACCGTGTGACACGGCCATGTGGCGAACCTTCAGGCCGTGTTGTTTTCATACTTTGGCCCATTTTCTCCGTTTTCTGCCTGTTTCTCGTTATTTTCACTTCCCTATGCCCACTTGGGTATAAAACATGAAATAAACAGTTTAAGAGCATCAATTTACACAAATCAAGGGTTAATTCATCCAGAAATTGGGCTAAGCATGGGGTAAAAATATGTATAATTTATCACTTATCAGGGCAAAACCACTATATATCACCGTGTTCATTGTCTCAATTTATTTTCATTGCTTCCACCAAAATTTTAAAAGGCCAATTCACCCTCTCTTAACTATTTTCGATGATCAACCAAGCTAACAAGTTCGAGGAAATATTAATTGCCCGACGATTATATTGGATCTGGTGTCTTGAGTGTAGTATTTTCATCTAGGTACACTTATAATTTTTTTGAACAGATTGGTTAATAAAATTATTCATGAATTACATTAATATAATTTGTATAAAATTGTCCTCAAATGGTTTTTGCACGAAAAGAAAAATGGAAACAAATGTTGTTTATTGGTTGTCTAATATTTAACGAATGCTAAGTAGTATTACGTGGTCAGACCGTGGTACGAAAAGGCAACTTGTATTAGTAGATGAGCCTAAAAATGTCCTTAGTCTAATAAAAAATGAGTAAATTGATTCAAATACTAATATGCCATCTATTAAGTCTAATCGGGGAGATGCTTTGTCTTGGACATTAGAGAGGATGACTTCCAGAAGATAGAGATATATATGTGATTGACTGGACTGACAGTACATCGGACAGGACCTAAGTGGAATGGATCCTAAATTCGTTTATGGATTTATTCACTTGTGACATTTATAGTATGGCAAACCTATATCCTTTGTGGTTGGCAGACTATGTATGTGTGAATCGTACACTTTGATGTAAGTAAAAGCCTGGGTTCAAATAGATAAGGAACCTGAAGCTGGTGCGTTGTGTGTATGACTTCTGTATTATGTAGTTTTATTCACAATAGTGGAATTCAAACCCAAAATATTGGTAAATGATATCCTCTTATTGGCATTACGTGGTTTATGAAAAGTAAACGTGGCCATGAGACGTCCATCTTTGTGATGGATGACTTGATCACTATTTTGTAATGTTTGACCTTTTATGAAAGAAGATGTAATGGTTACCATGAGATAAAATAGGATCATATTAGATGAGCACTGAGTAGTTGCTTTCATAATAGTATGTTGTTGGGGAAAGCTTAGTCACGATACTATAGTGGAATGATTTCGTGACTAAACGAGTTTATAATTAATAGGCAAAAAGCCAGAACTTAATTATAAATCATTTGAGCCTCAACTACATATGTCCAATTAGTCTCTTCATTAGTTTGTTGAAACTAAAATGAATTGCCAGTTTGAATAGAAATGGATAGAATGAATAAGAAAAGAGAAATGGAAAACATTCATGAATGATTATGGTTTTCTCCGAAATAAAGAAATGGAATCATTTGGAAATTAATGTAGGTTTCCAAAACTGGAAATGAAAATGAAAATGATCCAGTTGCAATCCTATATGGATTACTTAAAAAATTATCGGAAGAATGAGTTTATGTTTTTGGACTATTTTGAAGCTCAAAAATGAAAATAATCCATTCAGTCATAATGAACATGTTGAGTTGTGAAATATTGAACATATTTTCTTGAAATTTTACCAGAGGCAAAATCGTCAAAACTTTTCCAGAGGTAAAATCATAAAATTTTTTCTAGTGGTAAAATAGGGATGAGAAAATTGTTTTATATATAAATATTAAAGTTTGTTTAGGGAAATAGAAAACTGAGTTGGGTTGGATCACATTTATAGAGCACTAGGTCAAAAAGGCTGAGAAAGTACTTGTAATTGGACCCGATGTGAGAGACCCAAAAACCCCTCATAAACATAAAAGGGGCGACAACCGTAGTAGGAATACTAGAGTGTGCCGTCCACCCTAGTCCTATTCTTAGTAAATGTTGTTTTTCTATTTGAAATAAACCCCTACAACTCAACAAGGGTTCTACCTTCTCTTCCTATAAATAGATGGCGCGCGATAAAGCTATGAACACAACTTTGGCAGGTTATTATTCTGCCAAAAATAGAGATAATTTATTCTCAAATATTATATATATTTTTCAGAATAACAATTCTACCTGTTTCTATTAAGAAGGGAGAATTTTTTTTCACCCCAAAAGAAGCGAAAACTTTTTCTAGTTCTGTGTTTCTATTCAATTGGTTCGAGCCTACGCTCAAATTAGTTCATGGTATGACAAGAGCAGAGAAGATCGTTTCGTTGAAAGTTGGGAACAACGAATGTCTACTACGCCGAAAACATAGGTAAGAATTCGATTAAGGTTTATTGCTATAAATATCATAAATCAGGTCGGTTTTTAAAATTTTAATTTTCTGCTATGTAAGAAAATTGTTCTTGAATCCAGATTTTCCCAACAAATTAATGCTAACAAATTTCAAATCAAACCAGTAATGATCCAAATGATACAAGGAAACCTTTAATTTCGAGGGTCAATGAATGAGGGTCCGAATCAATATCTTAGGAGATTTCTAACCATTTGTGATAACTTTAAATATAATGAGGTATCTGATGACGCTATCCGTCTTCTGTTATTCCCCTTCTCTCTTAGTGACGATGATTTATGTGGTTAGATTTACAGCTAGTAGATTCTATTAACGCTTGGGATAAGCTAGCGAGTAAGTTTTTGGCAAAATATTTTCCCACGAGAAAAATAATGAAACTTTGTATGGATATTACAAATGTTTGACAATTGGAAGGGGAGTCACTATACGAGGCTTGTGAGTGCTTTAAACTCATGCTACGTAAGTACTCATATCATGGATTACAAGATTGGCTATAACTTTAAGTTTTTTAGAATGGGCTGGATGGAAACTTGAACTTTAGTCTTGACGGAGTGTCTGCAGAGGAATTCATGTCAAAGACATATCTTCCATCTCATTGATGACATGACAATGAATTCTTATATATGGTTGGCTGAGCGATTCACATATAAAGCCAAACAATTTACCATAAACATGATCAGTAATGAAGACAAGTATCAACAAGTCCTCAAAAGGCTCAATCAATTAGAGATGAGTTCGGCTAAGGTGTAAGTCCAAAATCAGCCCCTTCTAACCTATTCTAATGTAGGATATGATAGTGAAGGTGCCTTGTGGGGAAATGCTAATGAGAGTAAACAAATAGAGGCTAACTCTGTAGGGAATGGAGGATACAATCCATACTTTAACACCTATAACTTAGTGGCATGACCATCCTAAACTTAGGTGGGGTGGGAACTAAGGAGGTCCCTCTAATCAAGGAGCCTAAAACCTTAATCCTCCTATACTTAATGCAACTTATCAACCTTCGTTACCATTAATAGTACCCCAATAGTAAGAAAGAAACTTAGCCTATAGTAGTGACCTTTTATTGTTGATTAGTGTAAGCAAGGTAGAGGAAGGTTTACATGTGGTACAAGCTAATGTGCATCGAATTCATGGTCAATTAAACCAAGTTTTGCAATTGTTACAAAACAAATTAGCCTCTAGCATATCTAGTAATACCGAGCCTAATCCAAAAAGGGAAAGAAAAGAACATGCTAAGGCAATTACCCTTAGATCTAAGGCTGTGGGTATGGAACCTATTTGACCAATTAGTGGGGAAAAGAAAGCTAGTGAGAGGATAAGAGCACTTGCACTCCTAGTGTTGAAGATGTGGTGGGAGAAAAGGAAGGACCCGAGAGTGAGCCCACACAAGCTGAACCGGAGGATGGAACCGTTCCAACACCACAAGCAAATCTGACACTTATACCCTTTTCGAGTAGACTAGAAGAGAAGAAGAAGCTAAACAATGAGGAATTTCTAAATTTCCTCAAGATGTTTAAGGCTTTGAATGTCAACCTCCCATTACTTAAGGTCCTAGAAAAAGTGTCAAAATATGCGAAGTTCTTAGGGAAATGGTGTCTAGGAGAAAGAAGATTAGGAGAGAAGAGCGATTTGCTCTTAATGCTGAGTGTAGTGCTGTTTTGTCTAAGAGAATCCCACCAAGACTTAAGAACCCCGATAGCTTTACCATTCCAATAGAGATTGGAGGTGTAAATTTTGGTAAGATGCTTTGTGATCTTGAAGCGAGTATAAACTTAATATCCTTGTTCATCTATCTTAGCTTAAGTTTAAGTGACCTTAAGGAAGCTTTGGTAACACTTCAACTAGCCAATAGGGACCTATTTCACCTAAAGGGAGTTTTGAAGGACGTTTTAGTGAGGGTTTGGTAGTCCATCTTACCGCTCAACTTCATAGTTCTTGAATTTGAAGAGTATTTAGAGATATTCATTATATTAGAGAGACCGTTCCTAGCTACCTTTAAGGCCGCCGTAAATGTGGGCAAATGGGAGATAACTATGGAAGTAGGTGGAGAGGTAAAGACTTTTAAGTGTGTGAAACCCGAGCTTAAGTTGAAGGAAGTGTTCCCTAATAGTGAGATAGAGTGTCAAGCCATTTAGGTAGTGTCTGAGTATGCAGCTAACAATGTGAAATACTTGAAGTGGTGTATGTTTGTAGGTTCCAGACCAAGGATGCAAGGCATCCGAATGAGGAAATAAGGCATCATAAAGAGACGACCAGTTGATCAACTTGTTGGGATTTAAAAGACGAGACATGTGTTGGCGTTTGAGACTCGAGACCTTGTGCAAACATCACTACGTGGGTGTCACGTATAACCTTGGAAGAAATTTTTTAACTTGCCACATGTGGCAATTGAACTATCAATTTGTAAATATTTGAATTATTGAGCATGGACTTGGTAGGTCAGATTTTCGAGAGTTGAGAGAATATTTGACAATTTTGTAAGTATTTTGGGGTTTGTTTAGTGGAATTGCAATACCTAAGGGGGATGTTATGATTTCACAGAAAAAGTTGCAGTTAGCGGCACAAAATTTTTTTTGGGTATCACAGTATCAACCTTTTGGTATCACAATACCTTTGGAATATCAAAAGTCAAAATTTTTATTTTGCATAGTGGTATCTCAATACCCAACCCTGGGTATCGCGATACCTTGGACAAAATAGAATTTGAAGGATCCAAAAATAGGGGAGATCACGATATTCGAGTTGGGTCATGTGATTCCCAGTTAGGGCATCGCAATACGTTTGTTTCGAGGCTTAAAAAGCCTCCAAACACTCAAAACCTGACACTTTTTCCCAAATCCTTCAAAGTCTAAATCCCTAAAACGCTAAAATATTCTCCCCTTTTTTATTTCTCTCAAATCTTCCCCTATTCCTCACTCATTTTCACTTTTATTTCAATCATTTTTTCTTGTCTTTGCCTTTCTTTCTTTCTTTGCAAGTGCCATTCGCTTGTTGATTAGAAAACACGGATCTTCACCGTTTCACACCACAGACCCACTACAAACAACATGGTTTAAGTTTCTTTTTCTCTTTTTATTTATATTTTATATTTTTGTTATCTTTATTATCTTGATCTTTCATTTTAGTTTTAGTGCTGATTTGTTGTAGGCTATTTGGTTAGTATCTTTTTTATAGTTAGCCTAGTTTAAAAGAGAGTACCCATGCCTCCTAGAATGAAAAAATGATCGAGATCCCAATCCAAGCCACCTTTGGAACCAGAGTACCATTTGGTTAAGCTCAAATCAAAAGAGGTTGAAGCCTTTTTCTCATCTATTTAAGGACGCTCATTACAAGGAGGATTAGAATATCGTTTGTTTTCATCGTTGGATGATTTTGCCTTTGTTTCGACAACACTGATAGTGATACTGATTATGTTGGTGTTTTAATCCAACTTAATATATACTAAAAAAATAAAGTGTATGTTTGAAAAAAGGTTGTTAAGATCTCCCTGTAGGTAATTAACGACTACAATGGTATCCCTTATTATGAAAGGGATAAGTTGTCCAACATAGACCTTGGCAAATTGAACAATGTCGACATGGATGCCCTTTTAGCAAATTTAACTGATGGAAGGGAGAGTGGAAGTAGGAGGAGTATCATAATCACCCTTTATCTTTTAAGCAAGCCATTATGTTTCCAGCTGCAAAACTATGGATGTAGTTTATCTGCACACGTATTAGCCCCCTTTGAACACTAACATTGTTAATGTATTTTGAGCTACTCTTTTATATTGTACTTTGCAAAAAAAAGTCAGTGTCCTTAGGGCGATGGATAAACAAAGAAATCAAAAAGTGCGTCTCAAGTGTAAAGGTTGGCATTTATTTCCCCCATCTGATCACAAACTTGTGTTGTCGAACGAGGGTGGAAATGGATTCAATTAAGTAGTTCCACACCTCACTCAGAGTATCACTGGGTACACTATGCTTAGGCAGTTTCAAGAGCTCTATAGGAAGCAAATCCAATAATAGAATAAAAAAAGAAAACACAAGATGGAATTAACTTAGGTAATCAAAAAGAAAAGTGCCAGGAAGAAAAGCGGTGAGGAGCCTACACAATAGGAATGTAGGCTCGAAAGAGACATGCGCTACAACATAAGAATGCTGGAGGCAATGAAGCCATTCATTGATACGTTCATAGCGAGCCAATGAGCGTAGAGCATATAATGTCCCAATCGATCAAGTGATTCATCGGATGATAATGTAGTTGGAGACTAGAAGCAAGAAGAAGAATTCGAAGACGAGAAAGATGACGAGGCAACGGAGGATGATGACTTTGTGTACTACAATGACAATTTGGCGAGTGCTTTTACGTCTACGCAAGCATCCATGGGGGGCCTTATCATCCGAGAATTGATCGATCGACCCAGACTATCTTACAAGAAGTCGGTCGTTAAGGGGAAAGGGAAAGGAGTTGCGAGACTGAGCGAAGGTCCGTGAGGAGATTTGCTAGAATTATATGTTTTTGTATTTCATTTTGTTTCTATTTGTGTGGCATGTAAACTCTTAAACTACACTAACTTTTGGAACTTTTTTTTTTTAGATTTCGTATTTGGTTTGGTTGTTTCTATTTGTTTGTTTTATGTGCAACCAATCACCCTGAAAACTACATAACATTCAAGAGCTTTAGCAAAGAGGTGGACCCCTATCTAGTCTGACTCTCTATTCTAGGGAAGTTTGGTAACCTTCTATCTTTTTCGGGAACACTTTAGAGACAATGTGTAGTCTAAGTGTGGGGGGATAAACATAGTTTTATGTGTTTTATTTTTTTCTTACTTTTATGTTATTCTGTGTGTTTATTTTCAATTTTTTTCCATTTAAAAAAAATCAAAAACACCAAAAATATTTTTTATTTTGTGTAATTGCATGGTGCTTGGACTACAATTAGGTAATAATTTATTAGTTGTAAATATTGAATAAGAACATAGAATTGCCAAACTTATAAATTTCAAATAATACTAGATAATTTGTTATTCTTAAGTATAGACTAGTTAGTTCAATTAGTTAATGTGTATAATAAGGTAGAGGCAATAACCTAAATGAAAATGTATAAAGTGTACCATAGGATGAATAAAGTATACAGATCATTATAGATAAATAATTTGAATTGTTAATTGTTCCTTTAAGTAGATGTATGCTTGCCAGAATTGGTGTTATGTGGTTGATTCGGGAAAGATCTTAGGCATTGTTTGAAATAGCTTAGAGCTTAAAAGCTTATTTGTTACTATGTACCCTGATAAACAATAAATTATACATATTTTTACCCCATGCTTAGCTTAATTTCTAGATGAATTATCATTGAATTTGTGGAAATTGGTGCTCTTAATCCTTCTATTTCATGTTTTATACTCAGAAGAGCACAAGGAAGAGAAAAGAACGAAAAACGGGCTGAAAACGGAGAAAATGGGCCAAAATGAGAAAACGACACGGTCTAGGGATTCATCACATGGCCATGGCACACGATCGTGCCACATAAAGTCCAACACAGCCCAGCCCCGACAAGCACGGTCGAACCACATGACTGTGCCACCATCAACAGTCTCGTACACGGCCTCTTGTCGTGGCAACGGGCGTGGCACACGGGCGTGTCCCTGTCATGAAGAAGTGCAATTTCTCTCAGAAAAGAATGGTTAGAGGCTAAGAAAGGCATTCCAAAGCTCTATATAAAGACCCTAGGAGACAACTCTAAGGGTGTGCTTTTTCTCCCACAAAAGAGTGCCTTATTTCTGCCAACACAAGAGAGTGGAAGCAAGGATTACTCCAAGGGAAGCCGGTTGATTCATCCCAGAAGCCGCATTCTACATCAAGGCAGAGGATCTCCCTTCAATCCTTCAGGGGTTTTTGGTTTCTTTATGTTTTGTTATTTATATTCTTCTGAGATGTTTTCTTTATTAATTATGAACTAAATCCCCCAAATACTTGAGGAGGATGAAACTTAAGACTGATCTTGTTATTATTTTATCTTGAGTTATATGATAAATACTTGAATTGTTCTTAATTATGTGTTCTTAATTCTTATTTTAATAATCCTAGGTATTAATTCAAGTATTGATGTGCTTATTCAGAGGAGCAAAAGTCCCTATTTAAGAGAAGATCTAGCATAATTAAGCGGAGTTGCATGCAACCCTAGACATAGGGCGACATAAATCTGCCGGATTAGGGTCAAACCTAATAAGGGGATTCATAGATTGAGTTAATGCAAGACTGGGGGTTTTAACTAGAAAGAGATTTCAGTTAATCAACCTAAGATTAGTTGTTCTTATCCTCGACAGAGGTATTAACATAAGTTAGGGATCTCTACAGATCAAGTCAAGTGAATAAATCGTCTAGCTCAAGAATTGATAACAAGTGAAGTCTAGGTGGATTCTCCCTTGAGTATTGTCCAAACCAATCAGTTTTCCCTAAGAGTTTTTTCTAATTTACTTTTTGTGCATTCATAGTTTAGTTTTAGAATTAGTTTAGTTTCATAAAAACCCCTTTTATTTTTAGGTTAAATAATAGGAAGGAAGTTAGTATTAGTACTTTTGGTTCCTTTGGGTATGATATCTCGGTCTTGCCACTAAACTATACCACTGTTTGATAGGTGCGCTTGCCTTAAAGTCATGATAATGTTAGTTTTTGGTACAATCATTATTATAAATTTTATTACTTCATATCAAGTATATCATACCCCTAGTTCCCATATCTTTAAGCCTGGAGTACCCTTTTGTTGTAAACCTTAATATCAAAGCCTTAAGCCTAAATGTGTCTAGTACTCAATCCTTCTCAGTCTCATTCTTTAAAATGCACTACGTAATAAACATCAGGTTATGGACATTGAAGGCTAGGTAGAAATACTATGGTGGCTTTGTGAGTGAAGAAAGAGTGTAAGATAGAGAAAAACAGAGGTAAATCAAAATTAAGCTCGAAAATTGAAATCTTTCGATTCACAATCATAAAATTTTTTACATACTAATATTGCGTAATACATTCGAACATTTTGAAGAAATAAGGTAGAGAAGGGAAGGAGAAATAATGAGGCAAACTTGTAAATAAATTGGGTGTGAATAAGAAAAAGTGTCATGTGCTTAACCGTTTTTAGTACTTGAACCCATTTTGAGTGCCCATTGTTTGAATTACAAATTGTCCTAAGCCTGTGAATGCTACAAGTCTAAAAGACCTTTGAGACCTGAATAAGTCACTAACACAATAATTTATAACTTGCATTTGTTTGAACAAATAAGACCAATTCTTTTTAAATATCTATTAGCGATCCGCATAATTTATTTTGATGGATAAGACTTGTACATTTGTTCATTCCAATTGCCTCTATATCTATTGACATTTTAACTTAGTGAACTAATTATGTTTGGATTATAAATAAACAAGTTAAATAGATATCACTCTTAAGTTGCATGCGAGGTAGTTCTCGTACGAGTTCGATGTTTTACTACTATGTGACTCTATTGTTTGATATAGTCCAAGAGTCGTCTTTTCTTTTGCATGTGTAGCATGTTTGCTTGAGGACAAACAAAGAGTTAAACGTGAGGGAGTTTGATCTGCCGTAACTTGATATGGAAAATTTGACTTTCCCAGTATACTTAAGGAGCTTATTCTCAAGCAAATTAACGTCATTTTCGTAGTTTTCGTAATTTTTAGATTTTATTTTAATAACTGCAAATGACTAATTTTTACTTATTTAAGACTCAATTTGACTTCTAGGGTTTCTTGTTTTCATTTCCTTACCTATAGATTTTACATTTCCCATACAACTTTTTTTTTTAGTTGTTCTCAGTGTTAGTTAAGTTAGTTATCATTGTAGTTTGGGTTTATTTACGTTTTTAGTCCCTGTACCTGGGTTGTAAGACATTTTTAGATTTAGTTTAATGTTTTTCAATTTCGTTTACTTTGCACATGTTAAATTCTATGTTTATTGCTTTCGATTTCTTGTTGAATGTTTCTCTTTACATGCATTTTGATTTTTCTTGCATAAAAATCTCATCTTTATATTTTTTCTCAAGCTTTCTTTAATAGCTTCCTTGTGCTTCATTTTCATGGTTGTTAGTTTTATTTCCAACATGAGTAAACCTTTCTAGGGGTTGGTTGGTGGAGACGTATTGTGTAACATCCTCTAACCCTAAACTGTAGCCGGAACAGGGTTACGAGGCATTACCAGACATATCAGATCAAATATGAAATTTAATTACTTCTCCAATGTATAATCATAAACATTTCACTCAAATTTTCAAGCCAATCCAATACTATCTCATTCAATCAAACACAAGTTTTCATATCAAATAGGCTATTTCATAAACTTAACATTTCATAAATAGGATTTATGTAATTTTCCAAATTCACATCATGGAAATATTACAACCATTTATCAAAATGACCAATAGAAACATCCTAGGTACATGCCATTTTACAAGAAAACATACTTCACTACTTTATCGAGTTCGGCATTGACTTTGGATGCTGGACCAAATTTTTGACTTTACCTAACCTGTGCATGGAAACAAACCGTACTCTGAGTATGCACTCAGTAGTATTACTATAATTCAAATTTCAAAACATATTACAGTAAAATATACATATTCAATTTATGTCTATAATCTTGCAATAATCAATTTATACACTAGACTAATTTAACTCAATAGTAATCACTATTTCAAAGGGTTTGTACTCAATTGAATTCACACATTATTTCACTTTTTCCAAACTATTTTATTTTTACATTCTTATTTCAATATTTCATTCCATTTATATATAAAATCAGTCAATATCAATTCTAATTATCAATTCGTAACATATTACAATAAAATTATGCATAACTAATTCATACCTTGAATCTTTCAATAATCAATTTAAACATTTAACCCAACATGTTCCAATAATAATAACTACTTTTATAAGATTGTATTCAATTAAACTCATACACTATTTCTTAATTCAATTTATACCATTAATCTTTCAATAAGCATTTAAAACACTAAATCAACTTGTTTCAACAATAATAGTAATAATAATAATAATTATCTTAAAGTTTGTATTCAATTCAATTTACACATTATTTCATCTTCTCAAATCTATATCATTTTCACATGTCATTTCAAATTCTCAATTCATTTCATATACAATCATTTAGTTTACCAATTCATTCAATATCGATTCTTTTTGCAAATTTGTTCATTTACCCCTATTAACATAACTCCGACTTTGGTGGATACACGGATCCAACCAAAACACACCTGTAACACCCCAAACCTGGGCTAGACATTATGGCCGAATCTGGCAGTGTCACGCCATAAGGTTTTTAAACCGCGTCATTAAGTCAAAAACTAGTTTTTCATGTTAACCCTTATTGCTATTTTCCATTTTAACCATTTAGAAGTAAGACATTTCTATGTAGCGAAAGTGTGTAAAAGTGTTGTATTTAGAAATTGTTTAATTTTTAGAAAACCGTTCATTTTTAGGAAAACCTTTGCTTATTTAGTAAAACCGTATTTTTGTTGAATGTTGCAGTTATAAATCCATAAAAAAACAGTTAAGATCCAAAATCAAAGCAAAACAGTCCATAAGTCCAACTTACAGAAATAACCTAAAAATAAATTAAACCATAAGACAAAAGTAACACAGTTTTTTAAGAGTGGCGACCGATGAGTCCTTTGCTGTACCGAATCGTCTAAGTCTTGGGATTACTTGTACAAATTAAACAGAAGGGGTGAGTTTACGTAAACTCAGTATGTAATCCCAATAGAAAACATGTACACAATCAGATTAACAGATGCCAGTTAGATACGGTTTTAGGCCTAAGCCCATTACAGATTCAGAATATTAGAATCATACAGTTTCAGATTCGGGCCTAAGCCTATTACAGTTCTAGATACAGAATTGGGCCTTAACCTATCTCAATACAGATGCAGTCAAACAGTCAGTACAGAATAAGATCCTATCCCCAGCCTCTAAACACCATCTACGCCATCCCTACATACAATGTGGGGTTCAAAACACCCATCCCTACATACAATGCTATACCGACATATGACACATATCAGATATATTGCAGCTGAGCTGCCAGTTAATAGGCATAAATGCCTTTAAGAACACTTCTTCCAAAAATCATCATCCCACCCCAAATGCAGATGCAGATAAATATGCTCAATGTAGACATATAGTGTAACACGCTTACATGTTAATATTCAGTAATCAGTCATACATACAGATCAGTATCCAAACATGCACATAACATCATGCTCAATACTTATATTAGACATTCAGATTATACAATTTAGGGTCGAGTTAGCCTTTACCGACCCTACAGTAGGTTTACAGTCGATTTGGACGACCCGTGCAACCCTAAGAAACATTTCAGATAAATGGGCCCACACGCCTATGTGGCTTGCCCGTGTGGGCCCACATGCCCAGATTGGCCTTTGCCTGTACGGATCACACGACCTGGCCTAGAAACCCACATACCTGTGTGGACTACCTGTGTGGACCCACACGCTCGTGTAACCTACACGGTCCAAATTGGTCTAGCTCGTGTGTCGCACATGACCACACCTGGCTATCACACGGCCTTGTCCAATGCACTGCCTGGCCTTCGTCAAACACAGGGTTGATAAAATATGAATTATACATATTTCTATCCCACATTTAGCACATTTATGGATGAATTATCATTGAATTTGTGGAATTTGATGCTTCTAATCCTTTAATTTCATGTTTTATACTTATGAGAGCATAGGAGAGCGAAAAGAACAAGAAACGGGCCGAAAACGAAGAAAATGGGCCAAAGTAAGGAAACAACACGGCCTGGAGTTCGTCACACGGGTGAACCATACGGCCGTGCCACATTAACAGGCTTGAACACTACTTTAACTCGACTGACACGGGAGTGCCACACGGGCGTGTCCCTGTCGTGATGAAGTTCAATTTCACTCGGAAAAGGCTACTTAGGGGCTAAGAAAGACATTCTAAACTCTATATAAAGACCCTAGGAGGCAACTACAAGGGTGTACAGTGTCCCCGCCAAGACTCAGAGTAGAAGACAGGGAATTACTCGAAGGAAAGTCGATTGATCCATCTCAGAAACAAGGATCAACATCAAGACTGAAGATCTCCCTTCAATTCTTTCAGGGGTTTTGGGTTTTCTTTATGTTTTGTTGTTCTCTTTCTTCTAAGATGTTCTCTTTAATAATTATGAACTAAACCCTTAAATACCTGAGGGGAATGAAACCTAAGATGAATCTTGTTATTGTTATGTGAACTATATGATAAATATTCGATTTGTTCTTAATTGTGTTTTTAATTCTTGAATTGATATTTCTGGGATATTAATTTAAGTTGAATGTGCTTAGGCAGAGGAGTAAAAGTCCTTGTTTAAGAGTAGATCCAACACAATTAAGCAGAGTTGATCTCAATCCTAGACATAGGACGATGAAAATCTGCCAGACTAGAGTCAAATCTAATATGGGGATCCATAGATTGAGTTAATGCAAGACTAGGGGTTTTAATTAGAAAGAGATTTCAATTAATCAACCTAAGATTAGTTGTTCTTATTCTCAACGGAGATATCAACAAAATTTAGGGATCTCTATGGATCGAGTCGAATGAAGAAATCATCTAATTCAGAGTTAGATAACAAGTGAAGTCTAGGTGGATTCTTCCTTAGGTATTGTCTTCATCATTCAGTCTTCCTAAAGCAATTCCCTAATTTACTTTTTGTCGCATCCTTAGTTTAGTTTAGAGTTAATTAGTTTATACAAACCCCCTCTTTATTTTTAGGCTAGATAATAGGAAGAAAGTCATTACTAGTACTTTTAGTTCCTTGGATTCGATATTCTGGTCTTGCAACTAACTATAGTACTATTCGATCGGTGCGTTTTCCTTTTATCGTGATAATAGTTAGTTTCTAGGTACGATCAATTTTATTACTTCATCAGATCACAATCAACAGTCGTGTCATTCGTACATGGCCTACCACACACCCTTGTGGCGTCGACAGTGAGGTTTTTGGCTTTTGTGGAAACCTCGTTTTCTGCTTTTTCGAGTGCACACCTGGTAACATTTGTTGCTAAAACGATCCCTGAGCACTCTAGAACCTAAAATTGTCCCACATATCACATAATTAATCATTTAAAAGGAGACTAAACCAAACTACATCAAGATAGGCAACCCTTAAAAACACCCAAAACCCTTACCTTCAGCGGAGCAACGGTGATTTCCCACTGCTAGAGTACCAACTAGTAGCCCTCAAATCCTTGATTTTCCCCTAATCAAAGAACGGACTTTATTATTTATCGATTCATTTAATTAAAACGAAATCCGCACCTACCAAACTTGTCGATAATACACGAGAGGCACTGCAATAATGAGACGCAAAAAGGATAGTATGAAAAAGGCAAAAACTGTAATTGACAACAAGTAGGGGAAAAATTGGTAGAGGTAAAAAGAAAAGAGAAAGAAGGGGTGGAAGAGAATATGGTCAGTTTTTTTTCTAAAGAGAAAATTTGGGAAAACTGATTTACTCAAATCCCACTACCTACACTATCTCAACCACCCATTACTTAGATTTTCAATACAATTCAAACACTCAGCCACTAGACCAAACAAAAATAATCTCCATTGCTCACGCAGGGATTTGAACACAGGACCTTCAGCAACCTAACACTCTACTTAACCACCAGACCAGCAGGCCCGTTTTGATATCAACAAGCAAACAAATAAATATAAGCCTACTCATAATGGGTCAGGCTTAATTCAGAAAAATTTCAATATTTGTCAAAGACTGGGCCTCGATCCACACGGGCGTGGCACACGGGCGTGTCCCTATCGTGAGGAAGTTTAATTTCACTCGAAAAAGGCTACTTAGGGGCTAAGAAAGGTATTGCAAAGCTCTATATAAAGACCCTAGTGGGCAACTACAAAGGGGTGCTTATTTTCCCTCAAAAAGGTGCTTTTTCTCCCATAAAAGAGTGCCTTATTTCTACCAACACAGAGAGTAGAAGTAAGGAATTACTCCAAGGGAAGCCGACTGATCCATCTCAGAAGCTGAATTCTCCCTCAAGACTAAAAGATCTCCCTTCAATTGCCTTCAGGGGTTTTAGGGTTCTTTATGTTTTGTTATTTTATTTCTTCTAAGTTGTTTTCTTTTATAATCATGAACTAAATCCCCCAAATACTTGAGGGGGATGAAACCTAAGATAGATCTTGTTATTATTTTCTCTTGAATTATATGATAAATATTTGATTTGTTCTTAATTGTGTTTTTAATTCTTAAATTGATATTTCCGGGATGTTGATTTAAGTCAAATGTGCTTATATAGAGGAGCAAAAATCCCTGCATAGGAGTAGATCCAATACAATTAAGTGGAGTTGATTGCAATCCTAGAGATAGGACGACGAAAATCTGCCGGATTAGGGTCAAACCTATAAGGAAATCCATAGATCAAGTTAAGGCAACACTAGGGGTTTTAATTAGAAAGAGATTTCAATTAATCAACCTAGGGTTAGTTGTTTTTTGTCTTGAGAGAGATATTAACATAAGTTAGGGATTTCTACGGATCAAGTCAAGTGAATAAATGCCTTTCAGTACACTTCCTCCAATAATCATCATCCCACCCAAAATACAGATGCAGATAAATATGCTCAATGCATACATATAGTGTAACATGCTTACATTATTCAGTTATTAGTCATACATACAGATCAGTATTCAAAAATGCACATAACATCATGCTAAATACTTATATTAGACATTCAGATTATACAATTTAGGGTCGATTTGGCCCTTACCAACCCTACCATAGGTTCACAGTCGATTTGGACGACCCGTACAACCCTAGGAAACATTTTAGATAAATAAGCCCACACGCCCATGTGGCTTGCCCGTGTGGGCCCACACGCCTAGATTGCCTTGGCCCATGTGGATTACACGGCCTGGCCTAGAAACCCACATGCCTGTGTTGCCCACATAGCCCAAATTGTTCTAGCCTGTTTGTCGAACACAGCCACACCGGCTGTGTCCAACGCACGGTCTGGCCTTCGTCAAACACACGACCATGTCATTCGCACATGGCCTACCCCACGGGCGACCACACACCCATGTGGCATTGACAGTGAGGCTTTTGACTTTTGCTGAAACTTTATTTTTTGCGTTTTCAGGTACACACCTAGTAACGTTTAATGCTAAAACGATCCCCGAGCACTCCAAAGCCTAAAATTGCCCCACATATCACCAAATTAGTCATTTAAAACGAGACTAAACCAAACTACATCGAGATAGGCAACCTTTAAAAACACCTAAAACCCTTACCTTCAGTGGAGTAGGAGATAGGCAACCCATAAAAACACCCAAAACCCTTATCTTCAGCGGAGCAACGTTGATTTCTCACTGCTAGAGTACCGATTAGTAGCCCCCAAATCCTTGATTTTCCCCTAATCAAAGAATGAACCCTACTAATCCACCGATTTATTTAATTAAAACAAAATTTGCATCTACCAAATTTACCGATAATGCATAAGAGGCATTGTAATAATGAGATGCGGAAAAACTATAGTATGAAAAAGGCAAAAACTGTAATTGACAACAAGTAGGGGAAAAATTCGGCTGAGGCAAAAAAAAAGAGAAAGAAGGGGTGGAAGAGAAAATGGTTAACTTTTTTTTCTGAAGAGAAAATTTGGGAAAACTAATTTACTCAAATCTTGCTACCTACACTATCTCAACCACTCACTACTCAGATTTTCAATACAACTCAAACACTCTGCCACCAAACAGATCAAAAATAAACTTCATTGCTCACATAGGGATTTGAACACAGGACCTTCAGCAACTTAACACTCCACTTAACTACCAGACCAGCAGTCCCATTTTGATATCAACAAGCAAACAAATAAATATAAGCCTACTCACAAAGGGTCAAGCTTAATTCAGAAAAAATTCAATATTTGCCAAAGACAAGGCTTGAACTTGGGACCTCACACACACACCTAGAACATTTAACCATTGAAGTAGGCATATAGTTGTGTCACATTTACAAAAGCCGAAATTAAAAAAAAATTGAGGCATCACAACTCTACCCCCTAAAAGAAAATTTCGTTATGCTGCCTCAACATTTAAAAATTGCGTAATTACCTATTTGGTCCTTTTTACTTTCATTAATCTATAATTAAACTTTCATCCTATATGCAATTTAGTCCTTATACCTAATTACTTTTAATTCAAGCAAATTCACTTAACCAAAACCTAATTAAATACACAACTAACTTTGTCAATATTTATTAAAAATATTTAAAAATTTGATTTACTAGTACGGAGTCCCGGGAATGCCCTTTCTTTTTTTTTAAATTGGTCATTTTTAATCAATTAACCATTAAAACATTAAAATTTCTTAACGAAACTTTAATACCACCTTTAATACACTCTGTAAATATTTATAAAAATATTTACGGCTTAGTTTATAAAAATAACATCCCAATACTTTATTTTCTAAAACCACTTGAACTTAATAAATCACTTATATAAATTATCAAATCAAAAACCTTTTTAAAAATCACACTTGTCTCATAAATATTAAATAATAATATTTACGAACTTACTCTTCGAATTTGGTGGCCACGAACCACTATTTCTGACGCTACTGAAAATCAGGATGTTACATAGTGAGCTGATTTTTGGATGAAGGACCAAATTGTGATAACTTGGATTAATTTGAATGAACTTAAAAAATTAGGATTGACAACCATAAGGGAACATTTATGCAAGTAAAATCGAGAGGATATCTTGTTGGGCACCAAGTCATTAGTTTCAGGTTAACTGGTGAGATAGAGAGTTAATCTGGATTAATTTGTCTAACTGGGTAAATTGGAGATCAAGAGGTAAAGTGGAGCCATTTTGAGAGTTTAAGCGATTTGGATCCTTAATTCAAGGATTAGTGAACAATATCAATGCTAAATAACCACCGGTTGTTATTTAATTATTAATTTTGTAACTTTACATATTTTACAATTTAGTCCTCTCCAGCTAGACAGTAAAAGAGATTAATTTCTCTTGACTTTACGATTTTTTGTAAGATAACTTTTTGCGATGAGTTGGTTAGCCTCTTTATTTTACACGCATGTTATTAGAAATTGTTCAATACACGATTCTCTTGGATTTGATGCTTGGAATACTCTAGTGTTCCACTGTAGCACTACAAATATTACAATTGACCTGTTACACTTGCAGTAAAACCACAAAAATTATTTTTATTTTAATTCTCAAGTGTTGATTTCTACTCTCTCCCGTTGTTCGTGAGATTGAGGGAGAGAGGTAGTCAGTAGTCTCCTCGGTAGTGGTATAAAAAGTTTGATTCCTTTATGTTAAGTATTGGTTTCATTCGGAGCACGTGTGACGATTGTGTATATTTACAATGCTTAGATGATGAATCATTTATTTATTTGTTGTTTTATGTTGATGATACATTAATTACGACTACAGATTTATAAGAAATAAATCGACTTAAAACCATGTTGAACTTTAAGTTTGAGATGAAGGATCTTGGTGTAGCTAAGAAAATTTTAGCGATGGAAATTTCGAGAGATAGACATTCTGGAAAGCTATTTCTGTCACAACAGACATACTTCGAAAGAATTCTTGAGCAATTAGGAATGCAAGAATCTAAACCAGTTAGTACTCCCTTAACTGCACACTTCAGACTTTTGGCTTCAGAATCACCACAAACCGAAGACAAAGAAGAATACATGTCCTTGGTTCCTTATTCTAGTGCAATCGAAAGTTTAATGTATGCAATAATTTGTACTCGTCCCAATATTTTACATAATGTTAGTATAGTAAGCAGATACAAGGCCAAACCCGACAAATTACACTAGCAAGCTGTTAAGTGGAGTCTTAGATATTTGAGGGGGACATCCAATACTTGTTTAGAATTCGAGAAATGTGCAGAACATCTAGCTAGTGTAAACTCTAAATTATATAGCTTTTTTAGTAGTTTATGACACCTTTTTTACTTAAAATAATATTAAATCCAAGTATTTATGTAATGGCCTAAAATCAAGGTTATCGGAACAGTGGTTTCGTAACCACAAATCTGATTTAAAGAGAAACTTATTTTAATATTTTTGCATGAATATTGATATGATAGGAAAATCATATGAAAATATCGATAGAAAATTTTTCCGATTTAGTGGTTAGTTAGAAAAAAAATTATTGAAGAAATTGGGTAAAAACAAGGTATCGAGACATTGATCTCGTAAAAATGAGTCTAAAATATTTTTATAAATATTTATGAAATGTTAGTAATATGGTATTAAAATTTCGTTAGAAAATTTTAACGTTTGGGCAGTTAATTAAATGAAAAGGACTAAATTGAAAAGGGTGTAAAAGTTACTAGAAGAATTAAATAGCTCAATTGTCAAATGAGGAGGGATCTAAAGTGTAAATAAGCCCAAAGGAGATATTTTGGGCGGCATAAGCTGAGAAAAATCAGGAGAATGGACGATTTAAGGGCATATTTGGAATATTGCATTATTAACTAAATAAAACTAGGACTAATATGGAAATATCTAGATTTATTGTGATTTCTCTTCATTCTCATCATCCAAATCGCCATAAGAGGGGTTCTTTAAGCTGGTATTTCATAATTTTTGCACCAAGTGAGTTAATTCTTGCCCTTTTCTTGTAATTTTTGTGTTTTTAAGACTTTTACAACTAGGTTCTACTATTAAATTCATTAGTTTTTGATTTCATGGATGAAATTAAAAGTAACCATGGTTGAGTGCTGTAAGTATATGAAGATTTAGAATGGAATTGAAGCTTTAATCATATTATATGATGATTTTATTGAATGAAATGAATAGAAAGTGGATATTTAAGACCTATTTGTAAAAGAGTGTGAAATTGAAGTCTAGTGCTGAAATTCTTATTTCCAAAGGCTATAAAGTAGTTTAAAATGATAGAATAAAGTGTTAATTGAGAAAAATCAGCTCAATTTAGAGGTTAATTGAGTAGGGACGAAATTATCATTTATTAAAAGCTTAGGGGAAAAATGGTAATAAACCTCTTGCACTAAAACAGTTTTGGATAGCAGCAGTAGTCCAATTTTGAAAAATCACCATAAATTGTAGAAATTTAATTAGACAATGCACAAAATATGGAATTAAAGCTTATTGAGTCTAGTTTTTCATAAAAGAAACAGTATAAGCAATAGAATTGTAAATCATGAGATATAATAAATTTTGTGAGATAAAGGTCAGAATGATTTCGGGCTCCCCTGTTCTGATTTTGGAAAATCACCAAAAATTGGAGAAAAATAATTAGGGCCTAAATTTATATGTTTGAAATAATTAATGAGTATATTTTCAAGAGAAACAAACAAGAACATCATCCGAGTCCCGTACAAGGAGATAATTAATTTTTAGTGAAGAACGGTCGGAACTGTCAGACAGCAAAACAGGGGTGACTTCAAAGAATAAACTATACTTATTGGCTAAACCAAAAATTCTGAAAATTTTATGGTAAGAATATATGTGAGTCTAGTTTTAGGGAAAATTAGTAGATCTTAATTTGGAGTTTCGTAGCTCAAGATAAAAATAATTTAGTGACTATGACTCAAGTAGACAGCTTTGAATGAACTATAAATAATAATGGAATTGTAGAGAATGGTACATATGAACATGAAATGTTAAATTGATGATTTAATTTATTTATTTAGATCCTGAAGACTCAAATACGAAGTTAGATCGAGAAAGGAAAAGGTTCAGGATTAGTAGATTTTTGTATACGAACAAGTATCGAGGTAAGTTCTTGTAACTTGAATTATATTCTTAAATGCTTAAAATGTGTGTTATTGATGTGAATATGATTTGAATGTTCATTGTATGAAAATTGATGAAATATTGATATATTTGATAAAAAAGGGAAGAAATCTCGGTTGAATAAAGGGAAAACTCGATGGATTTCTAAAAAGGAATTGACGGTACAAAGGATCTAGCCCGGACGAGTGATCCTATCCTGATATAGCCCTCCCGAAGAATATGTATAAAATGGATTTAGCCCGGACGGGTAATCCAAATTAGGGTCCGAATTTAGCTTGGACTGGTAATTCAGATCCAAGCTCATTAGAGTAATTGTCGTTACAGGGGATTTAGCCTGGACTGGTAATCCCGACAATACTCTATGAGTTTATATTACAGGGGATTTAGCCTGGACTAGTAATCCTGCTGTAAGGATGAGGTTCGTAGGAATGTGCTCTCTGAAATGAAAATATGTGCACATGAATATGAATTGACGAACCCGGATTTGTACACTTAAGTGTACCCCTGAAAATCCATCGAAATTCCGAGAAATTCAACGGGATAAATATGGGAAAATAATAATGGAATGGAAATCATGGTATTGATGAGCTCATCAATCACAGTATATATTATTGATACATTGAAATTATTGGACTAACTTGAATGTTGAGTTTGTGCATGTTAGGGTAACAATGCATTGAATGGATGTATGAATGTTTATTGTATTGTATTGAAAATATTAGGTAAGTATAATTCTTGTTACATGACCTTACTAAGCACAATGTGCTTACCCTGTTTCCTTTTTCCTTGTTCTGTAGTATTAAAAGCTCGGAGGTCGAATTCGGTCGGAGACACATCACACTATCAACCTCAACATTTTGGTATATCAAGAAACTTTATTTTGGAAATCAATGGCATGTATAAGTTAATAAAATAAATGTTAATGTGAAATGAATGTAAAGTTAGCCATTGGTGTGGCTAATAAATCTTGGTTTTGGTATGTGATAAGGTTATCTTATGGATATGCATGAATCTATCTTAAAAATATATTGAATTGGATTGGTTGATTTGGATTGGTCTCGGTTTAAATTTTGCAGGGAAGGTTAGATATCTATAAAGGGGTTATATTGAGTTACAAAAATATTCCCTATGGTTTTGATTAAATCCCGGTTTGGTCCCGATGTATGTTTTGGGCTTCGAAGGCCCATCTACGGGACGTCATAACATGTTTCGATAAATGAATAGTATTTAACTCGTAATAACAGAAAAATTAATTCAGTAAACTTCGGTAATGCCTCGTACCCTATTTCAGTGACGAATGCGGGTAGGGGGTGTTACAATTTAATAATTAATTGGGTAACTTTTTTTCATATTAAGATAATGGGCATAATATAATTAAAGACACAATTTTGTGCATAATTTAATTATTTTATGCTACATATTAATCTTGATTTAATTGCTGCAATTTAACGAATGTCTTATGCATAACTTATTTATTAAAGCTACATGGACATGAGCCAAATTCACTCTATATGGATGACAAAGGCAAGGAAACATAGGTCATGAAGATATTAATTTGATCCAATTAAAGTCTGTGCAATTGATGAACAAGTTTGGCAAGTATTTGGGTTATCAGCTTGTCCAAAAAGGGAGAATGAAGCCTAATTCGACAAGGGCATTTGGGCAGCTCAAAATTCACTTTTGGGAGATTAATTGGAGATTCCTACGATTGCAAATAAATAAAAAATCAGCACACAAACTTTACCATTGAAACTGTCCACCACCTTGCTTGATTCAAGCATGATTTCATGCATGTATAAGCAACTAAATAAACTCCTATCTCCATAATTTATGGTCGGCCATAGGAAAGAGAAACCTAAGGGATTTTAAGCTATTATTAGCATAATAGCCATCCATCCACTATAAATACTACCCTCTCCCTCAACAATCATCCTTAATTCAACATTCATTCTTCATTTCTTATTTTTTCCTCTCATCACATTTTCTCTCTTTCACACATAGCCATCCCCATTTTCCCTCTACATTAGCTAGCAAATCATTGAGAAAATACTCTCTTAGCTGGCCACCTTGAGGAGCACTTTGCGAAGGGACAAACACAAGGATTGGAGGAAGCCACTACGATTGATTCTCGAAGAACTGTCGAATCAATTATAGTTTATTCTTCCCTATCCTTGTTTTATTTTGGATATTAATCATGTTCGCAATTTGTTTTGTTATTTTTTCATCAACAATGGTAGCTTAATTTTGTTTAGCTAGAATGATTACATCAATTAATGAAATTCATTTAAATCATGTTTATGATGTTCTGTGCCTCAATCATTCATGCTTTCAATTAACATCATGCATGTATTTCATTCATGAATATGTGATTGAAGGCATTATAATTATTTTATCAATCCTAACCAGATGACGATTAATGGATGTAGTAATTGAGAGGTGCATGCTTAATTTAGATTTTAACCCGATTAAATTATAGTTTGTAATAACTCGAGAGAGCTTTATTACCTTGCATAGCTTTCAGATTTATGTGATTAAATTGTTTCAAACTTAACCTGTCCTATTACTATACATGAATTCCAAGAAATCCTTAATTAAATATGATCATGGTAATATACATGGTTTTTCTAAGTAAAAGATTCTAAAAGGACTTAAAATTTGTTTCAAGCTTATGAAAGATTGAGTTGCCATGAAATATTTTCCGAAGCATTATTAAGCATGATGTAAATGAATTAAGTTGAATGAGGTGATTATTCTAGCCTATTCATGTTATTGATTGTTGAAGTTTGAGAATTTGCTGCTAAGCCCAACTCATTCATTCCATTGTATATATTGCATTTAGGTTAATTTGCACTAGGGATCACTTTGTATTTGGATTATTTAATTTTATTTCATTATCAATCACCTAAAAGATATTGTGTTTTTCTTACCAAATTGTTAATATTAATTTTACAATTAATTGATTAACATATATAGTCCCTATAAAGACGATAACTCTTTTACTTACTTATTACTTGATAACGACTTTGTACACTTGCATAAACCACGCGTTACAAGTTTTTGGCATCATTATCAGGGAATGTTGCCTTAATCATTTTTTGTGAAATTATTCTTTGCGATTTGTTTTTTGTTTTGTTTTATTTTATTTTATTTCTAACTTTACTATTTTTTTTTTAGTTTTTGTGATTTATTTTCAGGTGTTTATGAGCATAGATCAACTCATCAATTTATTACCTGTAGACCTTGAAACCGAGCAGATATTTAGACAAAGAAGACGAGAAAGGATAGCCCAAAGACAAGTCAAAATGGAGCTTGGAAATCAAAATGATGTTCAAGGAAATGGAGCTGCTAATGCTCACAATCTAATCCTTATTGCTGATGATAGGGATCGAGCCATAAGACAATACATTGTGCCCCTTTTTAATGAACTTAATCTGGGAATTAGGAGACCAAAGATCGACGCACCCCAATCTGAATTGAAGCCAAGTGATGTTTCACATACTTCAAACCATAGGCTAATTTAGTGGAATGCCCACAGAAGATCCATACCTTCACCTTCGATTATTTATGGAGGTGAACGATTCCTTCAAGATAGCTGGTATAGCTGAAGACACATCGAGGTTGAAGTTATTTTTGTACTCGTTGCGAGACCAATTACGAGCATGGATTAATTCGTTGCCCCCACATTCAATATCTACTTGGCAAGAGTTAGCTAAACTTTTTTAGTAAAGTATTTTCGACCTAGCAAAAACGCTTAGTTCCGAAATGAGATCACCACTTTCCAGCAAATGGATGATGAGCCCTTATATGAGGCGTGGGAAAGATTCAAAGAGTTACTTCATAAGTTCCCTCATTACAAGATTCCATATTGCATCTAGTTGGAGACATTTTATAATGGCCTCAATGCATACACAAGGCAGGTGGTAGATACTTCTACTGTTGAAGTCTGATAATGAGGCTTACAAGATCATTGAGAGAATAGCCAGTAGCATTTACCAGTGGCCAACAAATCGATCAACTTCAGGAAGAAGAGTAGCTGGAGTGCATGAAGTAGATGCCCTAACTTCACTTTCAGCCCAAGTTTCTTCTATCTCTTCAATGTTGAAACAATTTACTATAAACGATTTTAATCATGTTGTAGCTCAGTTGCCTAGTTAATTCAATATTTCTTCTTGCATATATTATGGTGACAGTCATTCTTTCAAGAATTGTCCATCAAATCCTAAGTCAGTTTATTACGTAGGGAATCAACACCAAAATAGAAGTGAACAAGGATCGTAGTCCAACTTTTATAATCCTTCATGGAGAAACCATCTGAACTATTCTTGGAATAACCAAGGAAATGGACCGAACAACACCTACATACAACATAAACCAAGTTAACCCCAAGGGTTTAATCAACAAGTTCCAAAACCATCACAAGTTGAATTATCTAATGGTTTAGAGAATTTGTTGAAAGTGTACATGGCGAAGAATGACGCCTTAATCTAAAGTCAAGCAACAGCACTGAAAAATTTGGAGAACCAAATTGGTCAATTAGCTACGGAGCTTTGTAATAGACAACAAGGAGCCTTGCCGAGCGATACAGAAAAACTTGACGAGCTTTGTAAGATTGTGGAACCCAATGAAGTTGTGATAGAAGATGAACCTATTGAGAATGAGGAAAGTCAACCAACAGTTAAAATTCCCATGCTAGAAGAACGTGAACTTCCAAAGTTTGATGAGGTAAAATATAAACTAGTGAATTCTGATAAGCTAACACATTCTTTAGATGCATATTTATCTCCTTAAAAAGGTTGTCTTGTCCAACCCAAAGTTCCATCACCTTCATATGATAAAAAATTCTAGCCATACAACCAAAATCATGAGGTACAATTCAAGAAGTTTTTGGATGTTCTAAAGCAACTTCACATCAACATACCATTGGTGGAAGATTTAGAACAAATGCTCAATTATGTCAAGTTCATGAAGGACATTCTGTCCAAGAAAAAGAGACTTAGTGAATACAATATTGTAGCTTTAACAAAGGAGTGCAGTGTGTTATTATAGAACAAGCTACCTACGAAACTAAATGACCTTGGAAGCTTAATTATACCCTATGATATTGGAGAATCTTATAGTGGTAAAGCTTTGTGTAACTTAAGAGAAATCATCAACTTGATGCCCAAATATATTTTTAAGATGTTGGGAATAGGTGAAGTAAGACCTACGATTGTGACACTCCAATTGGCGGATCGATCTTTAGCATACCTAGAGGGAAAGATTGAGGATGTTTTGGTACATTTAGATAAGTTTATTTTTCCTATTGATTTTATTGTCTTAAATTTTGAAGTAGATAAAAACATACCAATCATCATAAGGAGACCTTTCTTAGCCACGAGAATAACATTAATAGACTTGAAAAAAGGTGAACTCATGATGAGAGTTCAAGAGGTAACATTTAATGTTCTAAAAGCAATGAAATTTCCTAATCCAATAGAGGAATGTTCAATGATGGAAAAATTAGAAACCTTAATTTCTATAGAATGAGAGAATAATTTTATAAATGACCCATTAGAGAGAAACTTAGGGATTGAACCATTGAAAGATGAAGAAGGTAATGAAAATATGGTTTTGATTGAAGCCAATCCGAGGAACTATGTTCAACCAACTCAGTTTGAACCATTAGAGTTGAAAGCTCGAGAATACACACAACCAAAGTTGGCAATCGATGAACCACCTAAATTTGAACTTAAGACACTTCCTTCCTATTTGAAATACATTTATTTGGGTAACTGTTCTACTTTTCCTATGATTGTTTCAGCAGAACTAACAAAACACGAAGAGGAGCAGCTGATCGAAGTTTTAAAGAAATTTAAAAAGGCGATTGGTTGGACCATAGCTGATATTTGAGGAATAAGCCCGTCATTCTGTATGCACAAGATTCTCCTAAGGGAAGCCAAAAGAGGTAGAATTGATGGGCAAAGAAGACTCAATCTAATCATGAAAGAGGTTGTTCGAAAAGAAGTTATCAAATGGTTAGAGTGGAAATTATCTACTCGTTTTTAGATAGTTCATGGGTAAGTCAGGTACAGTGTATAATAAAGAAAGGTGGAATCATGAGTTTTGAAAATGAACAAAACGATTTAATCCGGACAAGGATGGTCACGGGTTAGAGAATTTTTATTGATTATAGAAAATTGAACAAAGCCACTCGTAAGGATTATTTTTCGTTGCCTTTTATGGACCAGATGTTGGACCGACTGGCAGGTAATAAATTTTATTACTTCTTTGATGAATATTCGGGATATAACCAAATAGTTGTAGCCTCGGAGGACCAACACTTTTACTTGCTCGTATGGTATGTTTGCTTTTAGGCAAATGCCTTCTGGTTTATGTAATGCACATGTCACATTTTAGCGATGCTTGATGACAATATTTACTGATATGATTGAAAATTTTGTTGAGGTTTTCATGAATGATTTTTCTATTTTCGGTAACACTTACGATGTAACACCCTTAACTCGTATCCGTCGCTAGAACAGGGTTACAGAGCATTACCAGAACATACGAAATGAATACAAACATTTTATATTATTTTATCGTACATGTCAAAATAATTATCGCAAAGTCCCTTATTAGGGCCCTCCAGGCCTAAAACATACATTAGAAACAAGTAGGGACTAAATCAGGAACTCAAAGAATTTTTTGCGAAATTTTAAAATTTCTCTTAGGTGTAGGGGTCACATGCCTATGTGGTCAGGCCGTCTGGTTCACACACCAAGTGACACACCCATGTCTTAGGTCGTGTGATATATGAAGTAGGTCATATGGCCGTGTCTCCAGCCTGTGTAACTCTCTGACTTGCAAAACATTAAGGTGCATGGGTCACAAGGCCAAGCCACACGACTGTGTGCCAGCCTGTGTGAAAAATACTGAGCATTATATTTTGAATTTTAAGATGCAGGGTGTAACACCCTGAACCCGGCTTGGACGTTATGGTCGGATTAAGAGATATCACATGGTAGTGTGTTTGAAACATCGTAGCTTTGCTTAAACCAATTTCCGTTTAGAAACTTTGCATTATTACTTATTAATTCCAAAATTGTGTTATTTAATCAGTCAAAAGTTTTCAAAAGGTTTATTCACGGCAGAAGCTTATAAAACAGTTTACGTACTCGTGGGTATTTTTGTTAATACGTTCTTTCATTTGAAAACTCGAGTTTTCCTAGTACTAGCAGTTATAACCAAAACAATAAAAATCCCAAATTAAAATAAAAATCCAAAGAGGCCATGATACAATAAAATACCCCAGAATAAAATCAAAATCATAATTAAGTACTAAATAGAATGAAATAGGTTATGTGGCCATCGCTGAGTCCTCTGCCGCACCGATCCACCCATATCTGGGGATTACCTCTACAAAAAAATCAGAAGGGTGAGTTTACAAAAACTCAGGGTGTAATCTCATATAAAACAACAGACAGAGCAATTACAGTCTGGGCCTAAGCCCTTTGCAGTACTAGATTTAGTTCAGTTAGGGCCTTAGCCCATCTCAGTACAGGAACAATCATGCATTAGGGCCTTGGCCCTCTATAGTATCAGTAATCAGTGTAGGATCAGATATGCAATCACAAAATCCTACCCAGCCAGCCTCTACACACCATCTCCATCCAACCCTACACTCCATGTTGGGATAAAATCAACCCATCCATCCTTACACTCCAAGTAGTATCGAATGCGGCACTGTACAATAATATATAGCTGAGCTACCAGTAAATTAGGCACGAAGCCTTTCAGTACACTTCCTTCGATCAATAACAACCCCAACCCAGTGCAATGCAATATACAATTAAGGCATGCTATTACATAGTATCATGCATATAATCAGTGGGACATCATCATGCTTAATAGCGTGCATAATTATTTCAGTCATACAGTCATTTCAGTCAATTAGGGGTTTAAGTAAGCTTACCGACCCTACAGTAGCTCCACAGTCGACTCGAGTGACCCCTGCAACCTCGGCAGTCAAATAGTGAAAATAGGCCCACAAGCCCATGTTGTTTGCCTGTATGGCCCCACATGCCCATGTGGCCCACATGGCCCAAATTGGCCTTGGCCGTGTGGATCACACGGCTTGGTCTAGAATTCCACATGCTCGTGTGGATCACTCGTGTGGGCCCACATGCTCGTATGGCCCATATGACCTAATTGGTTGTGCTCTTGTATCGGACACGGCCTTGCCTGGCCATCACACGGCTGTGTCATGTGCGCATGGATTGACTCATCGAACACACGCCCATGTTCCGTTACACGACCTACCACACGGGCGACCACATGCCCGTGTGGTGTCGACAGAAAGCTATTTCAGCTTTCGCCGAATCACATTTTCTATGCAATCGAGTACACACCTGGTTCTAATTCATTGAGAAAAGTGACCTGAGCCTTCAAGAACCTATTCCAACCAAAATACTTCTTAATTAAACATTTAGTCACTTAATCACTAAATTGTAACAAATCCCTAAACATGTTACTCAACCATTGAGAGAAAATTCCTTACTTCCAAATGAACAATAATGGTTTCCACGAAACTAAGTCTCTGATTGATGGTAACCCCTAATCGCCAAAACGACACTAGTTAGTGAAGAACAAAACCAATAGAAACACAACCATTTACTCAACTTACTGAAATCTTGTAACGATAACGAACTGATTGAGAATGGTAGATTAGTGTAGGAAAAAGGGAATCGAAAAGATAATGAAAGATTAAGGCAGAGTTTCGACAGAAGAAGAACTAACACAAGAAAAGAAGAAAAATAAATAATAGAGTTTTTGTGAGGGAGAAGGGAGTAAAATGTCAGAAAGGGAGGGGAAACTTTTTAGGGATTTCAAAAAGTAACAAAAAGAAAAGAATTCTGAATACTTCACTATCATCCCCTAATTTGCTCCTAAAATCACTCCGACACTTAACCACTTTAGTATTTCAACCAAACCAAAATACCCACACGGCCAAAGCAGTAAAATGAATCCCTTGCTCGCGAAGGGATTTGAACTCCAGACCTTCAACAACAACACTCCACTTAACCACCAGACCAACAGGCCTATTCTGTTATGTTATTACACACTTTTCCTTATAAGCCTACTAGTAAAAGATAAGGACTAATTCGTAAAAAAACACAAATTTTTCCCAAGTCAAGGCTTGAGCTTAGGACCTCCCACACACACCCAGAACACACAACCACTGAAGCAAATAGATATTTGTGTCAATTAATACGAAATCATAACCAGGTATTTTTGGGGCGTTACACAGGGGACATACAACCAAAACACATGCCCATGTGCTAGGCTGTGTGTCACACACGGCTGAGACACACACCTATGTCACTATCCATGTGGACAAAATAAGGCCATTTCCAAGCCTTATTTCTCACCCATTTGATCATCCACCTACACAAACATTTTAACACATCCAAAAGCCAATCCAAAACATTTAAATCATGCAAAACTCAAGTCTCATACATACCATTTCACTTCATACATCCATGTTTGTGAATTTATCTATTTGACCATATTTACTTAATATCATACTAATATTCATAAACCAAATTAAGCACTTATATCAAATATGAAATTAACTCATATGTTAATATACCAAAACACATTTATCACAAGCCATTCCAATTGCTATTTACAACCAAAATATTTATATGCCAAAATTGGCTAACCAAAATCTATACATGCCATTATATCTATAATTAGTATCATATTTGTATCGAAATATGCCAGTGGATAGTATGAGTGATATCCATCAAGCGTCCAATCCAACGAGCTTTCCTATTACTATAAAACATATGAAATAAAATAAAGCATATTATGCTTAGTAAGTCCGTATAATAGGAAATTAACTTACCATTCATTTGTACATTAAGTAAACATACATATGTATTCCAAACACCTTGGTCATAGCCTAAGCAGACAATCTCATTAAATTTGTTAGTTATTCCTTTTATGTAAATATCAATAACAAAGATGAGCTTATCAAATACCAAGTTCCATACATTTCATGTATTTTTAGATATTTATTTCATTTTGATTTTCACTTGTCTTCATGTCAGAATTTCACCCGTTGAATCATTTGAAATCTTGATGGATACGAGGGTAGTAGTACAAATTAGAAATCTATCTATTCATGTCCGAGAGTACTCATTAGTGCACTTAAACAGAAAGCTCTCTCCCAAGCACTATAACGGAAAGCTCATCGAGCCATGTAACTAGAAGCTTATCCAGGCTTAATATCGAGAAGCTCACAAAGAGCCTATATCAGGCAGCTCCGAAGAGCACTTAATGGGAAGCTCTGGAGAGCACTTATCAGGAAGCACCGGATAGCTTATAACGGGAAGTTCAAGCCAACACTAATAGGACACTCAAAAAAGCTGCATTTGTGTCCATAACATATGGATCACAACCGATCGCATAATAGGACGCTCATAAAGAGCTGTGTTTGTGTCCTCAACATATGCAGGATCACAACTGATCAAGATGCTCTGAAAAGCTATAAAGGGGAAGCTCACAAGAATACTATAACGGGAAGCTTGAGAGGGCTTATAACGGGATGATCTTTCGAGCTATGGTGTGTCTGCAACATATGCAAGACCACTGCCATTTCGGAAGGCAGAATCTTGTATCCAATCGAATTTCATTCATTCAAATGGCATTTAACATTTATCGGGTATTTTCTGAATATACGATCAGATTTCATATACATGGCCAATACAATATTCACATACAAATCATTCAAGTCAATTCAAACATATAATTACACAATTTAGTTACACGAACTTACCTCGACAACTTTTCGTGAATTGTAATCTACTAATTCGATACTTTTTCTTTACCTTGATCTAGCTCCGTATTTGTTCTATCAGGATCTATACGAGTAAATTTAACTCAATTTAGTACAATTCATATTCAATTCAATTCACATCTTAGGCAAAATTACTATTTTGCCCCTATACTTTTAATTAATGATGATTTTGTCCCTAAGCTCGGAAAATGAAATTCATGCAATTAAATCCTTAATCCAAGCCTAGCTGAATATTTCATATAACATTTATCGCTCATGTATTACACAAAATTTAGAAATTTTCCATGAATTTTACATCTTTTCAATTTAGTCCCAAAATCACAATTTCATGAAAATTTCCTTTGCAAAAGTTGTTTATCTATCTATAGCCTTTCTTTTTCTACCATAAATTTCAAATTTTCAGCATATTCATCCATGGAAAAAATTTTATACTTTGAGAACTTTGCAAATTGATCCCCAAAATAGATAAATTAGGTTACTACGATTTCAGGAATATAAAAATTACTAAAAATAGGACATATTTGCTTGCCTAATTAAGCTTGCTTGAATCTCTTTCTCTTAGCTAGGGTTTCCATAGAAAATATTTGGGGAAGAAGATGAAATAAGATGATATTAGCCTATTATCATCTTTATTTATTTCAAAATCCAATTTAGTCCTTTTCTTTTTCTAATTTTCCATGGATGATTCATCATAAATATCTACTAACTTTGTTAAATGGTCTAATTACCATATAAGGACCTTAAATTTTGAATTCTATAGCTATTTAATCCTTCTGGCTACTAGAATCCAACTTTTGCACTTTATGCAGTTTGGTCCCTTCTATAATTAAACATGTAATCGATAATATTTTCTTAATATATTTTTTATACGATATTCCTATCATAATGTAGACAATGCAATAATATTAAAATAATTCTTCTTTCTAACTTGAATTTGTGGTCCCGAAACCAGTATTTCGATTTCACTAAAAATGGGCTGTTACATATGATGTTCGTTTGAGTAATTTGGCTAAGGTACTGAAGAGATGCGAGGAGACAAATCTTGTCATTAACTGAGAGAAATGTCAATTTATGGTTAAGGAGGGAATTTTTTGAGGACACAAAATTTCCAAAAACAGATTGAAGTTGACAAAGCGAAGGTGGATGTAATTGAAAAGTTACCACCACCAGTCAGTGCTAAAGGAGTTCGAAGTTTCTTAGGCCATGCAGGTTTTTATCAAAGGTGTATTAAAGATTTTTCCAAAATTTCCAAACCTTTGTTTATGCTTTTAAAGAAAAGCACTATTTTTATTTTAACAAAGCATGTTTGGAAGTTTTTGAAGAGTTGAAAAATCATTTAGTCTCAACCCCAATAATTGTTACACGTGATTGGAACTCACAATTCGAGCTGATGTGTGATGCAAGCGATTTTTCTGTTAGAGCTGTGATGGGTCAAAGAAGAAACAAAGTGTTTCATATGATATACTATGCAAGCAAAACTTTGATAAGAGCCTAACTTAATTACACGATAATTGAAAAAGAACTCTTTGTTATAGTTTTTGCTTTTGACAAGTTCTGTTCTTATCTCATAGGTACCAAAGTTATAGTGTTTACCGACCATTCGACCATTAAATACTTACTCACAAAGAAAGATGCTAAACCAAGACTGATTCGATGTATACTTTTACTCCAAGAATTTGATCTTGAGATCCAAGACAGAAAATGTGTTGAAAACTAAGTAGCTGATCATCTGTCGAGGTTGAAACAAAACAAGGTAACTCATTCACTTGTTCCAATTAATGAAAATTTTCTAGGTGAGCATATCTTCGAGGTAAGCTGAATTCATGACATGCCTTGGTTTGTTGATTATGTGAATTATTTAGCATGTGGAATAATAAGTCGAGAAACGACATACCAACAAAGGAAGAAATTCTTTCACGATAGTTGGTATTATTTTTGGGAGGATCCGTTTTTATTTAAACAATGTGCAGATAACATAATTAGGAAGTGCATAGCTGGAAGTGAAATTGATGAGATCTTGTACCACTGTCATTCATCTCCAAGTAGGGGACACTTTGATGATTCTTGCACTACATCGAAGATTTTACAAGTAGGATTTTTTTGGCCTACAGTGTTCAAGGATGCGTATGAATATGTGAAAAATTGTGATAGATGCCAAAGGACCTAAAACTATCAAAGAGGAATGAGATGCCCTTGACAAACATAGAGGTAGAATTATTTGATGTATGAAGCATTGATTTTCTAGGCCCGTTTCCTTCTTCTTGTGGTAATAGGTATATGTTAGTAGCTGTGGATTACGTATCCAAGTTGGTTGAAGCTGAAGCATACCCAACAAATGATGCTAAGGTTGTCATGTGATTCCTACATAAGCATGTATTTACACGGTTTGGGACTCCTAGAGCTATAATGAACAATGAAGGATCTCACTCTGTAAATAAATGGCTTAAGTGATTGCTTGACAAGTACGATGTGAAATATAAAATTACCGCTGCCTATCATCCACAGTCAAATAGGCAAGTTGAACGGGTGAACCGTGAGATCAAAGGTATCCTTAGGAAGGTGGTGCGACCTAATAGAAAAGATTAGTCTCAAAGGCTCGAAGATGCTCTATGAGCTTATCGAACTGCTTTTAAGACACCGTTAAGAATGACTCATTATCGGTTAGTCTTTAGAAAGACATGTCATTTGTTGCTTGAGATAAAACTCACTAGGCCTTGAAACAATTAAATTTGGATCTAAAGTAAGCCAGTGAGAGTAAAATGTTACAATTTGGTGAGCTTGAGGAGTTGAGGATATTTTTGTATGAGAATGCTAAGATGTGTAAAGAAAAAGATTAAGAGATGGCATGACAGTCGTATACAACCTCGAGAATTCAAAGAAGGACAAAAAGTGTTGTTGTTCAATTCGAGGCTAAAATTATATCCGGGAAAACTCAAATCCCGATGGAAAGGGCCTTATATCATTCAAAAAGTTTATCCATATGGAATTGTAGAATATTGTGACAATAATAGAGGTGAAATTGAGTGAATTGAAACCTTGTTCAATTTAGTACACCTTTTGTTTTCATATTTTTATTTTTAATAAATGACAAACTTAGAAATTATTTTTCTTATATTAGAACATTAAATTAATTTTTGTTTAAGGAGATTGAAATTTAAGCGGGACCATTAGTGAACGCTCGAACCTTTCCTGGATATTAATTTAATGTAATTTTCCAAGAAGAAATTTTCTAAGTAATCCAAAATAAATTTTTATTTTATTTGTTTATGCTTAATAAGAGGGTCAATTTGGCCCAAGTACTAATCAATTTATTTTTCTAGTTTAGTTCAAATTCTTCAAATAATTTTAGATTGAGCTCGAGGCCCAAAATGATAAAGAGGAGGAAATTACCTATACAATTGTCGTCCATAAACCCCTAAAAAACTACTTTTTTCTGCCACTTTTATTCCTTCCATACCTTGCCACCCATGTCACTACATTTAGCTAAATTTTAGCTAAAATTTACCCTAATCTACTACTATATAAACCCCTCTTTACCACCATATTTTTCACATGATTCAAGCAATTAGCTTCAACCATAGCCATCTATTTCCCTTTTCTTTGTCGTCGGCCTCAAATCCCTGAAAGTTCACCCAAATTTCCCTTCCTTGTCACAAAACCCTGCAATCGTCGTTGCACACCTTTTGCCACTGCAATTCTATTACTGTTGCAATGCTGTTGTTGTTGCAAATCCATTGCTGCCGCAATCTTTTACCTTCACACCTTGCCGATTCCTTCTTTTTCCTTTGTTAAAATTTCTATTATATTTTCGAGAAAAGTTTCCATGACACACAAATGAACTAGATCTTCCAGAACTACTACCGAGAATCCAATTGTGATTCAAGATAAGAAAGCGAGCGAAAGATTTGATTCTATCTTCAAACATCAACCCATCATACCGAAAAAACGTTTCAATTTAGAGAGCAATGACAAAATGGTTATGCCTTTATCAATTTGAAAAACCATTGATGCTTTAAATTGGAATGAATTTTGTGATGCACGATCAATGCCCGAAAAGGAATTACTGCGAGAGTTCTATGCCAATTTAACCATGCCAGATGCTAATGAGGTTCTTGTTCATAAAAAGAAGGTGCCCCTTACTTCTAAGTCCATTAATGCTTTATTTAACTTACCTTATCTTGAAAAAGATGAGTACTCTACCATGATGACGAATATCAATTGAGATTTTCTTCAACAAGTACTTAATGTTGTTATAAATTTGGGCTCCTAATAGATTATAAGGAAGTACTGTAACACCCCCTAACCCTAAACCGTCGCCAGAATAGGGTTACGGAGCATTACCAGACATTTCTAATCAATTACGAATAACATACAAACAATCAGCATAAGTAATATAAATTAATCATATCATTTCTTTAATGGGCTACTGAGGCCAAAATATACGTTAGAAACAAATCGAGACTTATTCGAGCACTTTAGAAATTTTTCGTAAATTTTCAAAATTTTTCCTAAGTGCAGGGCTCACACGCCTGTGTGACTAAGGGACACGCCCGTATGACCATAAAACACACCCGTGTGACCATAAGACGTACTAGTGTAGTCAGGCCGTGTGGCTCACACGGCCAAGTGACATGCCCATGTCCCAAGCCGTGTGGCAGCACACGACTGTGTCCCTTACTCGTGTAACTCTCTGACTTGTAACTTTATTTATTGCATGGGTCACAGGCTAAGTCACATACCCGTGTGTTGGGCCATGTACCTCACATGGCTGAGACACACACTCGTGTCTCTACCCGTGTGCCTAAACCTGGGCTTCTATTTCTAATTTTTAAGGTGCAGGGGACACACGGCCAAAATCACACACCCATGTGTTAGGCGTGTGTCTCACACGGTTTGGACACACGCCCGTGTGCCAGCCCGTGTAGACTCAAAATGAGCCTTTTTCATCAAGCTAATCAACCCTGCAATTCTTGAACAACTAACAACACCAAAACCAAACTTCAACCAATCGGAAATATGTCTAAATACACCTAGTTCATATCAAATTTATCAACCTAAAAACCTATTCAATGTTTATTAATAAATTTCTTTCATATAATAACTAAATCTATTCACATAGCTTCACCCAATCCAAATTTAATTTCATACCATAATATAAATTTTCTTTTAACTTAAAACTTCATATATATATGTTATGTAAAACCATCCAAAATATCATTATAACATTATTTACCATCATAACTCAAAGTGACCTATAAAAACATCCTAGGTACATGCCATTTACCAAAAAAAAAAAACTATACATCACCAATTTGCTAAGTTCAGGATTGACTTGAATGCTGGATTGGAACTTTGATTTCAACTAACCTGTGCACGGAAACAAACCATACACTGAGTATCTATACTCAGTGGTATTACTATAATTCAAATTCATAAATAATACAATAATATATATATAATCAATTTACACCTTTAATCTTTCAATAACCAATTCATAAATTAAAGCAATAAATAAATCTCAATAACTTGTATTCAATTAAATTTACATTTTATTTCACTATTTCCAATCCTTATTACTTTCACGTCTCATTTCAATATTTCAATCAATTTCATTTACAAAATCATTCAATTCATTAATACATTCCATATCAATTCTATTTATCAATTCGTTCATTACCCCTATTAATGTGACTCAGACTTTGGCAGAAACACAGATCCAACCAAAACACACCAGTATGGCACATAGTGCTTCATCGGCCTTGTCGAAGTAAATCGATACCTAGTACCTCATCGGATTTATCCGAAACAATAATATGACACTTAGTGTCTCATCGACTCGAGGTCGGAGTATCCCTGAACACTTCCAATCTTATGGCATGCCAACTACATCTGACTAGCCCGACTAGTTAATAGGGTATTCAATCACATATCAATTCCATTCAATATTCATATCAATTTCACTTTAATCACAAATTCTCATTCTTTCAATTCAAATAACTTTTCACTTTCAAATCAATAAGCATTTCAATTGCTCACATTTATTCATAATTCAATTCAATTCAATTCCATGCAATTCAATATCAACACTTACCTCAATTTTACTTACCATGTATATTGATAAAAAATTTAACAATTAATAACAAATATATTTGAATTATAGTAATACAAACCGTAATTTGTCCATTTATTCCTCGTCCACTTTTTCCTTCTGCTTCTTAGCTGATGTTTTCGGCACGACGTTAGCTACGAAAATTAAAATAATTTAATATTATCAATACAACATCAATTCACATTAAATACTTAAAATTTCCATTCAACTTTTACTTAAATTTCAATCTAATCCTTAACTAACATTATTTTCATTTTTATCACAATTCATACTTTATTTTCACTTAATTTTTACTCAAAACTAAACTTAACACTCTAATTTTCACCATAAAACCCTAATTTCGAAATCATCTCAATTTAGTCCATATTGCACAAAACTTATAACTTATTTAACAATTTAATTCTTTACCCAATTCTAACTTGAAATTTTATCAATTCAACCCCTAATTCATTAATTTATTCAACACAAACTATGTCCAAAAATCCACTAACTTTCAAAATTTCAACATGTACCTAGTAATATTTTGTTCTAGGATCATAAAAACTCAAAAATTACAAGAAAAGGAGTTAAATTGACTTACCAAATTGAATTTGAACCTTTAAAACCCTAATTTCCTTCTTTTCTTTCTTTCTTTTTCTTTCCTTCTTTTTCCTTTCTGTTTCGTCCCAAATTGTTTCCTTTTTCTATTGTTTTTATTTCTTTTATTTACTTATTATTTAATTACAACATAATATTAATATAATATAATAATATTTTTTAAATATATAAGTATATATATTACAAATGTATGTATATTATAAATAGACAAGGAGTTTTATTTTCCATACACTTGTCATTCATGGTTTATTTACTAATTTGGTCCCTTAACTTTTCTCTATTTTATAATCCACTTTTATTCTATTTGCAATCTAGTTCTTTGATCTAATTACTCTTAATTAAGTCAAATTTACCTAGCCAACACCTAATTAAGCATAACTAACTTTGTAAATATTTTAATAAATATTTACGAATCCTTACTAAAATGGAGACCTGATAACATACTTTTTTGATGCCCGTAAATTTTTGGGTCGTTACAAGTAAGACAGTCATTCTTGCCGAATGGAGTATTTAAACCTAGTGGCTAAAGTATGGTTCTATTTTGTTTAGCTTCATGCATATCTCACATAGTTCCACTATTTAGATGGAACGAATGCTTTTTTTGTATGCGATTATGAAAAAAAGGTCTATCAATGTTGAGAGAATTATTCTCAAGGAGATTCAAATTATGTTAGGAAAAATGTAGGAAGTGCCTACGTTCTATCATTGATTACTTCACTTTGCTTGAGGGCCCAGGTAAGATCAAAAGCAAACCTGAAGGGTCATTATGTTCAAGGTTACATAATGGTTATCGCGTGATAAGAAGTAATAAAATTTATAATAATGATCGAACCAAAAACTAACTATTATCACGATTGTGAGGCAAGCGCACCTATCGAACAGTAGTATAGCTTAGTGGCAAGACCGAGTTATCGTACCCAAGGGAACCAAAAGTACTAGTACTAACTTCCTTTCTATTATCTAGCCTAAAATAAAAGGGGTTTTTATGAAGACTTAAACTAATTCTAAAATTAAACTAAGAATGCACAAAAAATAAAGTGGGGAAAAGCTCTTTGGGAAAGACTGATTGATTGGGCAATACTCAAGGGAGAATCCACCTAGACTTCACTTGTTATCAATTCTTGAGCTAGATAATTTATTCACTTGACTTGATCCGTAGAGATCCCTAACTTATGTTAATACATCCATCGAGGATAATAACAACTAAGCCTAGGTTGATTAACTGAAATCTCTTTCTAGTTAAAACCCCTAGTCTTACATTAACTCGATCTATGGATCCCCTTATTAGGTTTGACCCTAATCCGGTAGATTTATGTCGCCCTATGTCTAGAGTTACATGCAACTCGGCTTAATTATGGTAGATCTACTCTTAAACAGGGACTTTTACTCCTCTGCATAAGCACATCAATTTCTTGAATTATTACCTAGGATTATTAAAACAAGAATTAAGAACACATAATTAAGAACAATTCAAGTATTTATCATATAACTCAAGATAAAATAATAACAAGATCTGTCTTAGGTTTCATCCCCCTCAAGTATTTGGGGGAATTAGTTCATAATTAATGAAGAAAACATCTCAGAAGAAATAAGATAACAAAACATAAAGAACCCAAAAACCCCTGAAGGAATTTAGGGAGATCCTCTGTCTTGATGTAGGATTCGGCTTCTGGGATGAATCAATCGGCTTCCCTTAGAGTAATCCCTTACTTCCACTCTCTGTGTTGGCAGAAATAAGGTGCTCCTTTGTGGGAGAAAAAGTACACCCTTAGAGTTGCCTCCTAGGGCTTTATATAGAGCTTTGGGATGCCTTTCTTAGCCTCTAAGTATCCAAATCCGAGTGAAATTGTAATTCCTCACGATAGGGACACGCCCGTGTGGATCGATAAGAGGCCGTGTGCGGGCCTATTGATGGTGGCACGGCCGTATGGTCAGGTCGTGCTTGTTGAGGTTGGGCCGTGTTGGACTTTATGTGGCACGGTAGTGTGCTACGGCCGTGTGGTGAATCCTTGGGCCGTGTCGTTTTCACACTTTGACCCATTTTCTTCGTTTTCAGCCCGTTTTTTATTCTTTTCTCTTTCCTATGCTCTCCTAAATATAAAACATGAAATAGAAGGGTTAAGAGCACCAATTCTCACAAATTCAATGATAATTCATCCAGAAATTAGGCTAAATATGAGGTAAAAATATGTATAATTTATTGTTTATCAAATACCACCACACTTAAGCCTTTGCTTGTCTTCAAGCAAAATCTCAACTAACAATTAAGAACTATTCTTCTCAACTTATAACCCTTTTCAATAATGTTTCAAACTAATTCACAAGTAGTCATACAATGAAAATTCAATCAGAAGAACATTAAAGATTCAATTACTCTAAGTTAAGAATTTTATCATCGAAACATAGGTTTTCTCCCTTCTCCTAAGTAATTATCTCTCAATCGAAATCAGCAAAAATTGACATCCTCACTAAGGATTCACTCTGCCCACTCCAAGTGTTTAGGGTTCAAGAATTAAGCACTCTCTAGTCAACCTGAAAAGTTATTACTATAGGCTTGCAAGAAAAGCAAATCTCCACCACTATAGATTGATATGACACATCAATCAAAAGGTCTTTCAATGGTTGTAATGGGGCTTTGGTTAGAGGTGTTGTAACAAGTTGAAAAAGAAAGGGTTAGAATCGAGATTGAACTGAAAAATTATCTAGCTAAAAAAATCTTTATCTCTGGAACATATTCTTGGGGTTAAACTTTATGATTACATCATTCTAGCCTTGGTAGCCTTAAAATAGAAATATGTAAAAACTATTGAACTATTACAGATTACAACTAAATTTCTTTAATATACATATGTTTTTTTTAAGAACAATTCAAGTATAATACAATAAATTGAATATTTACAACTTTACAATCTGGAAAAGAGAATAAAGCTAGATAATAGTTCAACTCAAATCTCGACAAAATAGGGATCAAAGTAATTGAATGGAATTCAACAAAAACAGGTTATGGGTTAATATTGGAGGTGAGTCAAAGAATGGGTTGTTAGGCTCAATGGGGTTCACTAGGGGTTAATTTATGGAGGTAGGCTTTTATGGAGTAAGTAGGTTATATCCTAAGTGCCTTTATCATTTTGGTGTATCAAATCGATGATGTGGTCTCGACATGTATAATCAAAGCAAGTTCTAGAATAACAAATCAGTATTGACTCACTCAAAGCAATAATAGAAGTGAGCACGAAAGAATGTATACTAAAAAAGGCTCAAAATCTCACCAGAATTATGGCTTTTGATGTCAATCCTGCGAATTTCAAATCTCAAGATAATACTTAAAATTAGGGAAAATAACTTATGAAAAAAATTGGATTCTCAAAAATTTCAACTTATCATGCTTGATTCCCTAATGTTTTAAAGTTTGAAAAATCAAAGTACAAGCACCTATGTCTTAATTCTCAATATATTAATAAAAATCATAAATCAATTAGAATTAATTCTTAACAGAAGGTTGAAGATGGTCTTGAGAACAATGCAACAAGTTCATAATTTTTAGGGATTTCAAGGAGAATGTAATGATTGAAAGTAAGTTTCCCCCCACACTTAAGATGTACATTGCCCTCAATGTACAAAGAAACATTTGTAGCAATAGAAGCACAAGATCATAAGATAGGGAAATGTATGAAACTCCCTGCTTTGGATGGATTAGTGAGGTGGCGTTGCCTACAGAGTGTCTAGAACAAAGAAATGTGTGGAGATAGAGACTTCGGTGGTGGTAGTGTTTGTTTGTCCCCAGCTTTCATGTTGTGAGTGTAGGCTTTGGAGATGTCAACACAGTGAGGTTATGGCAAGGTTCCCTTTAGAATTTGAATTTGAGCTGTAAAGCTCCTTTGAAACTGCGAGGGCATTTATCAGTGGTTAGACATTTTAGTGAAGCATAATTTTCTCGTTAAGGAGTGACCGATAGGAAAATAAGAATGAAAACTAAACTAAAATAGTCTATAAATCTAAAGATCAAAATAAAGATAAAGAAAAATCTAAATATTCTAAGAAAACATGAAGTTCATGAGAAAGTGAAAATAAAGATGAATAAGAAAAATAAGAATTAAGATAAAAATAACGATAAGAGGAATAGAAGTCTCTAATCCTCAGATGGGTCATGTGGTGGCGGTGGTGGAGTGATGTAGAGGTGCTGGCATATCTGCTAGAGTGTGGCATCGATTTGATCGAAGCGCTGGAAGTATTGCTGCTCGAATCGTGATAGGCACTCAGATATGTCAGCGTATGAAGCTGCTGCATGAACTGGGCGGCGAGGGGGTGGTGGCTCGGTGGGTGTATCCTCTTCTGATGGTTGGACATCATCAGGAATGTCCTCGGGATCCTTAGCTCCTTAGATGAGTCGATACTGGAGGGGGTCAGCTCCTGGTCTTCGCTGGATCATCCTCATGTGTAGCATGGTCTGGATGGCCTGAGGGGACATCTGGCCTATCAGTGTGTATGAGGATGTCTGGGCCGCGGTGTTGAGTAGCCCGAAGTGGCGGGCTAGGCATGTGATGTATGGGCCCATGGATATCACTCCCCTACGATGCCTCTCCGTCTGGTGTTGGATGGCATGGGCGATGAAGAAGGCTAGGTCGATGGTGTGAGTGTTCGCCATGCTCCATAGGAAGTAGGCATCATGTGTGTTGACGATGCCGGTGCTCTCACGTCTACCTGTCAGAGTATGTGCAAGGAGGGCGTGAAGATACCTCAAAGATGGGGCAAGGGCGGTTGCTTTGGTGCGGCTAGGGTCATATGTAGGATGCCCCGGGGCGAGATCGCGCCAACAATTGACTGGTGTGAGATGGATACGACGGGGAAGTCTAGAAAAATCCTCGTCAACTATGAAATCGTCTGTGTAGAGTCCTAGTGTGATGCCAAACTCAAGGACGCTCAACTGGCGTACTAATCCACCGAGGCAGAATTGAATAGTGCCCGGATCATCATGGTTCGTCATCACCACCTGTAGATGAAATGTAGAGCAGAATTCTAATGTTAGTTCAATATAGGTGGGCTCAATGATGTCGAAAAATTGTCCCCATGGGTCGGTGGACAGTAGGGCCCGAATGGCATCAGCGAGTTGGACTCGCTCTAGGGCGGCCCAGTCAATGCAACGTCCGGCATCTAGGGGGCGGGCTTGTAGGATTTGAAACAACCCCTCTTGGGAGTTCTGTGGAAAATGGAGGAATGGATGGCGATTTTCAACGACGGGTTGAGAGGACGAACCACCAGGTCCCTTGCGTTTCTTCGAAGGCGGGACGACAGCTTTCTTACCTCGTGATGTTGACATAATGCCTAAAAATAAAATACATTAGTTCTAGAAAATTAAAATTAAATCGAATCAAAAATTATAAAAATTAATAAATATTTATGCTTAAATGACAATGTGACTAAAACAATTTAAAATGAAATGTGGACTAACCTAAATAATATAATTTATTCATCCTAACATGATATCAAATTTAGGAGACATGGGTATGTATTTATACTAAATGCATGAGAGTTTAGATAGGAAAAATGGCAATCAAATGTAACTCTAAGTTGCATGAATTTATGGAGTACTTGATATCATTTTAGAGTATTCATGCTTATTCTATGTATTCTATGCTTAAAAACAATGCTAATATAATATCATATTAGAATGAAAATAGAATAAATTAGTAAAAATTAGAAAGAAAAATGAGAAAATAGAACCGAATGGGAAAGGTATGAGGCGGAGCACAGTCGTGGATGAGGCGGCACGGTCGTGGGAGCACTGTAGACACCGGCGGTGGCGCTAGAGAGGGTTGGGGTAGGGTTTGGGTGTTGGATTTGAGGGTTTTTGATGAGAAAGATGATGAATAGTGGCCCCTATATATAGATTTTGGGTCACGCGTGCGAGGAACACGCCCGTGTGGCTCGGTTTTTGCCCGTGTTATTCAAAATTTGGGGGTTTTGGCCGCTTGGTTCAAATCACACGCCTATGTAATGAGGGCGTGTTATGGCACACGACCATGTTGAACGGCCGTGTCCTAAGGTATTCGCTTTGCACACGGTTGTGTGAGCGGTCACACGCCTGTATTGGATTTGACAGTGTCGACTATGGTCTTAGGGCACTAGCGTGTCACATGCCCATGTTGGGGTCACACAGCCATATCGCACGGCCGTGTCCTTCTAGTCTCAGCCCGTGTGTCAATTGACAGTGTTGGCCACGGTTTGGTGACATGGGCGTGGGAAGTTGTCGAAGCCTATGTGAAAATTGATATGTTGGTCACGGCCACATCACAGGGCCGTGGCTATTTGTCGTAGCCCGTGTTTTGGGAAAAATTTTACCCTGCTTATACACGGCCTAGGTGCACGACCATGTCTCTTCTCATTGTATCCACACGGCCTTAGACACGCCCGTGGGCATGGTTGTGTGGTCCTAAAATTCTGTATTTAAAAGGGTTAGTTGATGTATAAAATGACTAAAATCTCAAGAGAAGAAAAGTTACTAAGTTAGTGCTCGGGTTGCCTCCCGAGAAGTGCTTATTTAGAGTCTAAGCTTGACTCTACCTGGATGTATCACGAAGGGATCTCATGGAGCTGAAGCTCCTCCTTGTTAACTTTAAATTTCTCATCTCTTTAGTGTTTAAGCCGATAGCCGTTTACTTTGAATATACCGTGGTTTGGGTGAGTTACCTCAACTGTGCCGTATAGAAAGACAGTTTGAACAGTGAATGGACCTGACCACCTTGACTTGAGTTTTCTAGGAAATAGTTTTAGCCTTGAGTTGTAGAGTAAGACAAGATCACCGGTTTTGAACTACTTAGGTTATCTCAGTCGTTTGTCATGGCGTCACTTCATGGCTTCCTTATAGAGTCGTAAGCTCTCGTAGGCATTGCAACGCCATTCATCTAGCTCATTTAACTGCATTAATCTTTTCTCACCTGTAAGCTTAAAATCAAGGTTTAAAAATTTAATAGCCCAAAATGCTTTATGTTCAAGTTCAAATGGCAGATGACAACTTTTTCCGTAGACTAGTTTATAAGGAGATTTACCTATGGGTATTTTAAAAGCAGTTCTATAGGCCCGTTAAGCATCGTTTACCTTTCTTGACCAATCTTTTCTATTTGTTTTTATCGTTTTCTCTAAGATGCGTTTTAGTTCCCTATTTGTTACTTTGACTTGACCACTGGTTTGTGGATGATAAGGGGTAGCTGTTCTATGGTGTACTCCATATCTTTTTAAAACTTTTTCAAATTGAGCATTGCAAAAATGGGTTCCCCTATCACTAATAATCACCCTAGATGTTCCAAATCGAAAGAAAAGTTTCTTCAAAAAGCGCACTACCATTCTAGAATCATTAGTAGGTAAGGCTTGGGCTTCCACCCATTTTGACATATAATCTACTGCTACTAGTATGTACTTATTCCCAAATGAAGTAGGGAATGGACCCATGAAATCAATACCCCACACATCAAATATTTCACATAAATGTATATAGTTCTGAGGCATTTCATTATGTTGAGAGATATTACCTGTTCTCTGGCATTTATCGCAAGAGGTAACATACCTGTTGGCATCTCTGAAAAGTGTAGGCCAGTAAAAACCTGATTCGAGTACCTTATGGGCAGTTCTAGCTCTACTGTGGTGTCCTCCTGTGGGTCCTGCATGGCAGTGATCTAAAATTTGGTATGTTTCTGTCTCAGCAACGCATCTTCGAATAACCTGATCTGCACAAATATGAAAAAGAAAAGGATCTTCCCAAAAGTAGTTTTTCACATCAGCGAAGAATCGCTTCTTTTACTGATGAGTCAACCCTTTTGGGGTTATGTTAGCTATTAAATAATTTGCAAAATCGGCAAACCAAGGAACTACTTCGTCTGCTATGGCTAGGGGTTGCTCTTCAGGAAACAAGTTGTTTATTTTATCGAGGTACTTGGGGTGTGGATTTTCTAATATCGAAAGATGACCTGCTGCCAAATTTTTAGCTCCTTTCTTGTCTTTTATTTGTAAGTCGAATTCTTGTGACAATAGAATCCATCTTATCAATCGCGGTTTTGCATCAGTTTTAGTTAGAAGATAACGAAGAGCAGAATTATCAGTATAAACGATAACTTTTGACAATATTAAATAGGATCTGAATTTATCAAACGCAAAAATAACAGCTAGCAGTTCTTTTTCCGTGGTCATATAATTTGCTTGTGCGGATGTCAAAGTTCTGCTAGCATAATAGATTGGTTGAAAGTGCTTGTCTTTTCACTGTCCCAAAACTGCACCTACTGCAAAATCACTCGCATCGCACATTAGTTCAAAACGTAGATTCCAATCAGGTGAATCATAATCGGGGCATTGACTAACTTTTCCTTGAGAGTGTTAAAAGATTCTAAACATTCTTGGTCAAAGTTGAAAAGCACATCTTTTTCTAGTAATTTCGTCAAAGGCTTAGCTATTTTAGAAAATTCTTTAATAAATCTGTGATAAAAACTAGCATGTCCTAAAAAGCTTCTTATAGCCTTAACCGAATCAGGGGGAGTTAATTTTTCGATGGTTTCAATTTTTACTTTATCTACCTCTATCCCTTTACTAGAAATTTTATGCCCTAGGACAATACCTTCTTGAACCATAAAGTGGCATTTTTCCTAATTAAGCACTAGATTTGTCTCTTTACATTTTATCAGAACACATTTTAAATTATTAAGACAAAGCTGAAAAGAATTACCGAAGACTAAAAAATCATCCATAAATACCTCCATGATGTCTTCCACGAATTCGTCAAAGATAGCTAGCATGCATCGCTGAAAAGTAGCAGGAGCATTACATAATCCAAAAGGCATTCTACGATAAGCAAACGTACTGTATAGACATGTTAATGTCGTTTTCTCCTGATCTTCTGGAGCTATCGGGATTTGGAAGTAACCAGAGTGGCCATCTAGGAAACAATAATACATGTGACCTGATAATCTTTCCAACATCTGATCAATAAAAGGTAAGGGAAAATGATTTTTTCGAGTTGCGTCATTCAGCTTCCTATAATCAATGCAAACTCTCTATCCAGTGACTGTTCTTGTAGGTATTGACTCCTTTTTGTCATTAGACACCACGGTTATGCCCCCCTTTTTAGGAACAACCTGCACGGGACTTACCCAAGAACTGTCAGAAATAGGATAAATAATACCTGTATCTAGAAGTTTAATTACCTCGGCTTTTACGACTTCCTTCATGTTGGGATTCAACCGTCTCTGAGTTTGCATCGATGGTTTATATTCATCTTCCATTAAAATTTTGTGGGTGCAAAAAGAAGGATTAATTCCCTTAATATCTGAAATTTTCCAAGCTATAGCTTTTTTGTGCTCTCTTAACACTTGAAGTAGTTCCTCTTTTTCTTCATTGCTTAAATCTGATGAGATAATCACAGGTAATGTTGAATCATCCCCCAAAAAGGCATATTCTAAATGATCCTGCAGTTGCTTTAGCTGTAATTTAGGGGTTCATGAATTGAAGGTTTCTGTCTCAATTCATCATTCATCTTTGTACTTTCATAGCTTATGTGCCTTGCAACAAATTCATTATGGTCTAATTCTTTCATTACTTCTTTAACTTCAGTGGTGGTTTCATCTTCCCCCCACATTGAACTAGACACAGTTCCAACGTGTCTGTAAGAGAAATTTCTTGAAAATTATCTTGAACAAAATAATCAATATCATCAATAAAATAATAGGAATCATCATGTTCTCTAGAAAATGTCATAGCATCATAAATTTTAAAAACGATTTCTTCCTCTCCAACTCTAAATACTAATTTACCATCCCCTACATCGATAACAGCTCTAGCAGTAGCTAAGAATGGGTGTCCCAAAATTAAAGGCACCTCAATATCTTCATCCATGTCAAGCACCACAAAATCAACAGGAAATATGAATTTATCCACTTTTACCAACACATCTTCAATAATTCCCCTAGGATATTTAACAGATCTATCAGCTAATTGAATACTTATCCTAGTGGGTTTTGGTTCCCCAAGACCTAGTTGCTTGAACATTTTATAAGGCATCAGATTAATGCTAGCACCTAAATCAGCTAATGCTTTATCAATAATTAAACTACCAATTAAACAAGGAATAGTAAAACTCCCAGGATCTTTTAGTTTTGCTGACAATTTATTTTGGAGAATAGCTGAGCATTCCTCGTTGAGTTCCACTGTGGCTAATTTTTCCAACTTCCTTTTATTTGTTAGAAGTTCTTTAAGAAACTTCGCGTACTTCGGCATCTGCGAAATTACTTTAACAAAAGGTAAGTTAATATGTAATTGTTTAAAAAGTTCAAGAAATTTATCGAATTGAGCGTCTGTGTGGTCTTTCTTCAACTTTGCCGGATATGGAATAGGCGGTTTGTATTCCTTAAGTGTTGGTGGAGTGTTCTCCTTGGGTTTCTCTTCCTCTACGTTGTCTTATGGCGATTCTAGAACAGGCTTCTTTTCTAGTTCAGCCAATACTTTCCCATCTCTTAGGGTAACTGCCTTGACATGTTCTCTGGGATTTGGCTCAGTGTTTTTTGGTAGTCCACCTTGTGGTCTTTCCGATATCAACTTTGCAAGTTGACCAATTTGATTCTCTAGCCCTTGAATTGATGCTTGCTGGTTTTTCAATGCCGTCTCAGTGTTTTGGAAACGGGTTTCTGACATGGCCATAAATTTAGTGAACATCTCTTTAACATTCAGTTTTTTCTCTTGTTATGGTGGTGGCTGCTAAAATCCCGAAGGAGGTGGTTGTCTTTGATTTCCTTGTCCTCCCCATGAATAATTGGGGTAATTTCTCCAACCTGCATTATAAGTATTACTATAAGGGTTGTTTTGAGGTCTAGAGTTGTTACCCATATAGTTGGCTTGCTCAGTTTCTATGTTGTGTCCATAAGATGAGTAGTTTGGATTGAACATATTCCCTGGAGTTGCATCGCACTGCATCACTGGTTGTGCCTGCGTAGAACCAACAAAATTATCAAACTTTTTATTTAAAAGTTCTACCTGATTAGTGAGCATAGTGACAGCATCAATATTAAAAACTCCTACAGCTTTTGTCGGCTTTGTCCTCATGACTTGCCATTGATAGTTATTCAGTGACATCTCTTCAATAAACTCATAAGCTGCTTTGGGTGTTTTGTTGTTGATTGTTCCTCCTACGGCTACATCAATCATTTGTCTCGTTGATGGGTTCAAACCGTTGTGAAAGGTTTGAACTTGTAGCCACAAAGGTAACCCATGGTGCGGGGACCTTCTCAAAAGATCTTTGTACCTCTCCCAGGCATCGTAAAGTGTTTCTAAATCCATCTGCACAAAAAAAGAGATATCGTTTCGTAATTTAGCTGTTTTAGCTAGAGGAAAATATTTACGTAAAAATTTTTTTGTCATCTATTCCCATGTAGTGATTGATCCTCGTAGTGAAGAATTTAACCACTGCTTGGCTTTATTTCTCAAAGAGAATGGAAATAGCCTAAGATGAATGGCATCATCAGTAACACCATTTATTTTGAAAGTATCACATAATTCCAAAAAGTTGGCTATGTGTGAATTTGGATCTTCATCCTGTAAACCATCAAACTACACAAATTGCTGAATCATCTTAATAGTGTTAGGTTTTAACTCAAAATTATTTGCAGCAATAGTAGGTCTAATAATACTAGATTGAGCACCAGCCAAACTAGGTTTAGCATAATCATACATAGTACGAGGAGCATCATCTTGGTTCACTGGTTGCGCGGCTATCGCGGGCGGTGGTGGAATGTTTTGATTTGCTTCCATCTCTTCCGTAGGTTCTGGCTCTTGTTCTTGGTCTTGTTCTGGATAATGAAGGCTTCGTCTGATCTCTCTGAGAGTTCTGCGAACTGTTGCTTCTAAATCTTCGTCAAAAAGTAATGGCCCTGTTGAGTTGTTTCTAGTCATAAACTAGAAATACCTAGAAGAGAAAAAGCAAAGAAAATTAAAATAAATAAATAAATAAATAAATAAAAACAAATAAAAAGAAAAGTTGAAAATAAACAAATATAGTAGTGGCTAAAGTAATAGAAATCGAGTTTTCGTAATATTTTAGTTCCCCGGCAATGGCGCCAAAAACTTGGTTATCGCGTGATAAGAAGTAATAAAATTTATAATAATGATCGAACCAAAAACTAACTATTATCACGGTTTTGAGGCAAGTGTACCTATCGAATAGTAGTATAGCTTAGTGGCAAGACCGAGTTATCGTACCCAAGGGAACCAAAAGTACTAGTACTAACTTCCTTTCTATTATCTAGCCTAAAAATAAAAGGGTTTTTTATGAAGACTTAAACTAATTCTAAAATTAAACTAAGAATGCACAAAACGTAAAGTGGGGGAAAAGCTCTTTGGGAAAGACTGATTGATTGGGCAATACTCAATGGAGAATTTACCTAGACTTCACTTGTTATCAATTCTTGAGCTAGATGATTTATTCACTTGACTTGATCCGTAGAGATCCCTAACTTATGTTAATACCTTCGTCGAGGATAAGAACAACTAAGCCTAGGTTGATAAACTGAAATCTCTTTCTAGTTAAAACCCCTAGTCTTGCATTAACTCGATCTATGGATCCCCTTATTAGGTTTGACCCTAATCCGGTAGATTTATGTCGGCCTATGTCTAGGGTTGCATGCAACTCCGCTTAATTATGCTAGATCTACTCTTAAACAGGGACTTTTGCTCCTTTGTATAAGTACATCAGTTTCTTGAATTAATACCTAGGATTATTAAAACAAGAATTAAGAACACATAATTAAGAACAGTTCAAGTATTTATCATATAACTCAAGATAAAATAATAACAAGATCTGTTTTAGGTTTCATCCCCCTCAAGTATTTGGGGGAATTAGTTCATAATTAATAAAGAAAACATCTCAGAAGAAATAATATAACAAAACATAAAGAACCCAAAAACCCTGAAGGAATTTAGGGAGATCCTCTGTCTTGATGTAGGATTCAACTTCTGGGATGAATTAATCGGCTTCCCTTGGAGTAATCCCTTACTTCCACTCTCTGTGTTGGCAGAAATAAGGCGCTCCTTTGTGGGAGAAAAAGTACACCCTTAGAGTTGCCTCTTAGGGTCTTTATATAGAGCTTTGGGATGCCTTTCTTAGCCTCTAAGTATCCAAATCCGAGTGAAATTGCAATTCCTCACTACAGGGACACGCTCGTGTGCCACGCCCGTATAGATCGACAAGAGGCCGTATGCGGGCCTGTTGATGGTGGCACGACCGTGTGGTCAGGCCGTGCTTGTTGGGGTTAGGTCGTGTTGGACTTTATGTGGCACGGCCGTTTGCCACGGCCGTGTGGTGAATTCTTGGGCCGTGTCGTTTTCACACTTTGGCCTATTTTCTTCGTTTTCAGCCTGTTTTTTGTTCTTTTCTCTTTCCTATGCTCTCCTGAATATAAAACATGAAATAGAAGGGTTAAAAGCACCAATTCTCACAAAGTTAATGATAATTTATCTAGAAATTTGGCTAAATATGAGGTAAAAATATGTATAATTTATCGTTTATCACATAACAAGGCATGATCTTGAAACGTTAGTGGAAAATGTTGAATTGTTAAACCAAGTTCAGTGAAATGAACCAGGATCTAATGAGGTTTCAGCCAAATCTGAACCGGAAGCTGACTCAATAAATGAAACAGAAGAAGTAGAAACTGAAGTGGAACCAAACAACCCTAAACTGAGAGTAGAACTAAATGTTGCTAAACTAGTGGAACCAAGTGTTAATCCTAAGTTTACTATTACAATGCCTACTTCTTCAAACACTATGAAGAAATTAGAATTTTCAACTATGATGGATATGTGAAAACTCATACATAACCAACAAAAAGCTTACTGGAGATATGAAAAAGTTACAGATAATACCATACAAAATACTTTTAAGAATATCTCTAACTGTTTTGTTCCTGAGTTTTTAGATCATATATTTGAGACATAGCAAGAGGAGATTGTGGGATCAAGTGTGACAAAAACGGGAAAAGGAAAAAGACATGGAGGATGGAAGGAGTTAAAAGGGGGGAAATTTCTTTTTCTTAAGCATTTAATTTAGGCATCTACATTTCTTTTATTAGTTAGTATTTTAATTTCACACAATAAATAGTAAATTGCAAACATGAATAAATTAAGCTCAATGCCTATTCTCTAAAGTAAAGTAGTGAAGTAATGTGAATGAACATGTCTAGGATTGGACTGATAAGAAAGATTTGGTACTTAAGTAGTTTTCATGACTCACCTCTCTTTTCTTACAATCCTACCTGGTGTTTAGTTCTCATTCATTATTTTGTTTCTGCAATGAGGACATTACTTCTTTTTAAAAGGGAGTAAGGTAATATTTACATGAATTTTGTAACGCCCCAAAAATTTAAAGCTTTTAATTTTGCAGTTGTGACACAAGTTGCATGTTTGCTTTATTGGCAAAGTGATTTGAGTGTGTTTGGGGGCGTCTAGGAAGTCCTGCGTTCAAGCCCTAGCTTTTGAAAATTTATGGTTTTTCTCTTAAAAGAACTTGGACTCTGGTAGGTAGCCTTTTAAATATTTGTGGTTAAAATTTGTCACAAAGAGCTTGCTGGTAAGGAGGTAAGTGGCGTGTCAGTGTGTGTAAGGGACTGAGGTTTGAGTCACTCATTTACTTCTTGGCTGCGAAGTGGTGGAGTTAGAATCAAACACTATTGAAGTGGTTGGAGTTTGAATTAGTCTTGGAGAGGTTAGAAGAGAGATTTTAGTAGGGTTAATGGGAGAAAATCAAGGGGTTTGGAGTGAGAAGAAGTGTTTGTGCCGAAATTGGTCATTAGGCATTTAGGTAATCAATTGTGAGTTTTTTTTGGGTTGTTTTCTCTACTCTTTTGCGTTTACTGTTCAGTATCGGCCAGCATTCTTTTTACCTTTTTGTGTTATACCGAATTTGACAAAAGGCTTCGGGTACCTCTTGGGTTTGTTTCGTTTTTGGCTCTGTGTTATTTTGAGTCTCCTTTTTGTTTTGGCCAAATAGTTTTGGTTCTTCCCTCTGCTGATTTTTCTCTTCTTTCCTCTCTTCTCTTTGCTGTTCATTTCTTTGCTTACCCTCTTTCAACAGTGACTGAATACACCCTACCCTTTTTTCTTATTTCATTGTGGCCAAATCTCTACTTCAACTGATAGAGTGGACCGAATATTTCTTTTATGTTTTCCTTCTATTTATGTTTCTCCTTTCCTCTTGATATTCCCATTTAATCTTTACCGATTCTCTACTCCTCATTTCTACATCTTGTTTCAGCTTGTCGACTATTCTCTAGTAATCGTAAGTACATTCAATTCTTGCTCATGTTTCTTTAATCTTTTTCATGTTACCTCTGCTTAAAGCCGAATGCTTCTCCCTTCTCTTGTTTTTTGATAGCTGATTCTTGTCCTCTTCTTTTAGGTATGCTATTTGTTTAATTATCAGAATTCCTCGTGGAGTAAAGGAGGTTCTCGTGGTATTTAGACATTAAAACCGTTTTCTTATCACTTGATTTAAGGCAAGAGTATGGGCTAGCATTTTGGGGTGTTGGTCGATTACCCTATCTCTGGTTGTGTGTTTTAACTAGGCAATAGGTATCGATTCAAGTCTTTGGTTTATGCGATGGTTGTTAATGGTTCCCTTGATAATGCAACTTTTCGGCAAAGAGGGTGTGGCCAATCTCCGATTAACATTTTTGATGGTCTAAACCACACTCATCAATTAAAGTTGTTGTTCGAATGATTTTTGCAAGTTTGGCGATCAGGTGTGTAATCTACCACCTCTACTATAAGTCGGTAAAAGCCGAAAAGCCAGAAAATAAGGCGATTGAGGCCACATGGGCGTGCGATTGCTCGTGTGGTGTACTAAACCCATGAAACTAGATTGTAGAGGCCGCCATGAGCATTTTCATGGGATTGGGCGTGTGGGCCACTTGGGCCGCATAATGGGCCTTGGGCCCATTTACACTATTACGACCATTAAAGTTACACAAGTCGCTCGAGGCAACTGTAGACCTTCTGATGGGTTGATAGAGTACCTAGACCTCAAGACAGGTAAACTGACCAAAATACCCCTACGGGGTACAAATTACTGTTTTACCCCTCGAGGGTAAATAAATTATCTGTGCTATGATTTGACTGTCTTTCTGAGCATGACATTCTGCATTCATGTATGAGGTTGTGACATACCATTTTGCATGGGGTTGGGATACTGTTTATGGATGAAGTATATTGTACTGTTGGCTCTTAACCTTTTTTATACTGTTTACTAGCAGTTTTTCTACGATACTGTTACTGGCATCTTCGCTGCAATACTGATTAGTGCCACAACGGTGCTAATATTGGTGTGTCTGGCTGGGTGGGTCGATTTTATCCCTACATCGTGTGACTGGTGGTACGAAGTGGTGTGTCTGGTTGGATTTTGGTGGGTTTCACTGTTGCATTTCTGCACTGACACTGTTACTGTTACTGTAATGGGCTCAGGCCCGGACTGTTTCTGCATACTGTGTTTGACTATTAGATAGGGGGTTGCACACTGAGTTTTTCGTAAACTCACCCTTCTTTTTACTGAACAGGTAATCCCCAGCCTTAGGCAATTTGGTGCTGTGAGGGACTCGGAGGTGGCCACATGATCGCAGTTGTTCTATGCATGATTATACTTTTATCTGAATTTTCATTTTGGGTTTTAATTCTATAATAAGGCCTTTTTGTGGTTTAAAATTTTAATTAGGCAATTGCTTGCTTACTTTAAAACTGTTAGTCTAGGGGAAGACGAGTTTTCAAAATTGCAATTGTTTTCAAAAACACACGATTTAACCTTCAAAGTTTTGATAAGCTTCCGCGATTAAATCAGTTTAATAAAATAATGACAATGTAGTATGACTAACATTTTGACTAGTTGATTGGATAATAACAAGGAAATTAACATACTAAAGTTTTTATGTGTTCACAAAGAGGTTTTTAATTTGCAAACAAGTCTTTTCCAACAAAGTTTGTATTTTCGAAAAACACTGCAATGTGACACGCCAGATTCGGCCATAACATCTGGGCCGGGTTTGGGGTGTTACAAATTGTATTTTTTTTCTTAAGTATGATTCAATGTTTACACATAAGTATGCTGAAATAAAATGATGTTCAAAGAAAATTTTTGTTCATAATTTAGCTCAAATGCAAATATGATTTCTAATTTTTTTTGAGTTTTTTTTATGTTAACTTAAGTTATGGAATACTTGTACGTTCTTAGGTCTTATATAGTTTTTTCCATCAAAATTTATTTTCCTTAGAAATAGACATGCATGAAGGTTTAAGTCCTTAGAATTGACTTAGTAACTTTCTTGACGCAAAATCCTAAGAGGCATAAGAATCTAAAAATGATTGTAACACCTCGAATTTTGGGCCTAGAAGAGATGGGCTTCATGTGTTGGAAAAAAATTGGATTTTTGTTGTGCAAAAAAAAAATAAAATTATTGCATGTTTAGTTTAATATTTAAGTGAATTAAGAAGGGTTGGTAGTGTGGGAAAAGTTCTGGGCTCGATCTAGGGCTCTAGCAAAAATATCAATTTTTGCTTCCTTAGGAAGACTTGGTGTTAAGCCTTATAAATAATTTTAGTTAAAGTATATCACAAGGGGCGTGCCTGGCCCAGTGGCAAGAGGTGCTAGGAGTAAGGAGAGGTGCTGGGTTCAAGTCGTAGCAGGTGCAGAATTTTGGGTTTTTTTATAATTACCTAGTTGCGTATTAATAGGCCTTAAAAGGAGTTGAGGATGAATAATGACAGATAGAGCGTCTGGGGTGCAGTGGCGAGTAGTGTGCTGTTGATTCGAGAGGTCGCAGGTTTGAATCCCAGGTTTGGCAGAGTTTTAAATTTTTACTCTTTAAGTGAACTAAGGCTTAAGCGTATAAGCCTTAAAATCAGTTAAGATCGAATTATAGCACAAGAGCAACTTCGGTGGAGTGGCCAGTAGTGTGAAAGGGTGCTTAGGGGACACGAGTTCGAGCAGTAGCAGGCGCAAATTGGGTTTAAATTTTTGCTGCTCAAGCATGATTTTAAGTTGCTGTTCGGTGAAGGAATTTGAATTGATTTCAAATTGATTGTTGGCTAAAATTATGGGATCAATCAAGGAAGTTCGATAGAATTGATTTGGTGATAAGTTTGAGTCGATTTGGGAGTGTAGGTTTTTCTTAATTTATTTATTTTATTTATTTTTTTAGTATATGTATATATGTGCCGTATGGGCAGGTAAGGGCATTTGTTTCTTTTATTTTTGTCGCATCTCCTTGGGGAATTTTTCCAATTCTCTGTATTCGTATTTTCTTCTTTCTTTTTGCCTTTGCCAAATACTCTCATCTCCTTTCACCATCTATTCTTTTCGGCAGTTGTATTTATTCTTCCCATATTTTAATTCATTTTGTTGACTGAATCTTTGTGCACATAATCTTTTTTTCTTCTCTTCTCTTTCACACTTCTTATCTTATTCCTTTTGTTCTCTAAAAGCCGAAACCTACATCTCTTTTACCCATTCGCATATTTCTTCTTCTTCTTTGTTCTTGTTTGTTCTCAAAGTGGGTACTCCCTTTCAAGGCATTGTGATTTTAGGATAACCAGGATTAAATCGTAGTAAGTACTCTTTTCTTTTAAGTGTTTTGGGGAAAAGCCGAAACCCCTTGGTTTTCTTATACTAATCAAGCTTAAACTTGCCATTGGAAACCGACTAAAGTTCTTTCTTCTTGGCTATCTGTGTTCTTAGCCGTTCGTAGGAGTCAATCACGTGAAGGGTGGATGGTGGATAGTAATAGCAAAGCGATTTAGATCTATTGGCTAGATTTCGGCAAAGGTAAGTGGATGGTGGTTTGTGTCAGTGTTGGCCGAATACCATAGAGATTTGATAGTTATGGCTTGCAAGCCAGACTGTAAGATTAATGTTTTTTTTAGGCTACTGTAGGTTGATTGTTCACAGGATTGGTCGACTTTATTCGAAATCAGGTGTGTACATACACTACACACACACGATAGATTAACAAATCTCGAAAAGCCAAAAGTTTGGTTACGGTAGTCATGCAAGTGCGTGAACACTCGTATGAGGGAAACTGATACGTTAGTAGAGGCCCCATGAGCGATCTCATGGACTTGGGCCACGTTTTGGCCAACTGGGCCAGAATGGGCCAAATGGGCCTGATGGGCCTGTAAGCCTAAATAAGTAAAAATTGATAATTTGGTAAAATGTAATGAACTAATTAGGTTTGTTGAATAGTTTGGAATAGATTCAGGCCTGATGGGCCACATAAATGTGATTGGGCCTAATGGGCCATATGAATGTGATTGGGCCAAATGGGCCATATAAGTGTGATTGGGCCGGATTGGGCCATATTAATGTATGAAAGCGTATAGACTTGCTAGGGTTTTATAATGGACTTTAAGACCTAGTTTCTAATAAATCCTTAAACGGGCATAAGACTTAATTAATTTACCAAGTACGTCTGTGGATAAGTTGTAAGGTTAGAGTGTGGCAATGGGCATATGCATGTCGAGGATTGGATCTAGGGAGAGCTTGGTACTTAAGCGGTCTTAATGACCCACCTCCTCTTCTCTAGAATCCTACCTGGTGCATAGTGTTAATTCACTTTAACCAACGAGGACTTGTTGACGGGCCAAAGTTCGTAATTAAGACCCCTATTGCTAAGAATTACTGAAATACCCCTGTAGGGTAGAATTACTGAAATACCCCTGGGTAAGAAATGACGAAAATACTCCTGTGTATCATGAGCATGACTTATGTATGTTAAATGTTATCTGCTGCATTCATGCATTATTATGTTATATAGGGATTGGGGTTATTGATTGGAGGAAATGTATTTGAGGGATGCACAGTCGCTTGACGACTGTGGATCCACCGAAGGTTTTTAAGCCACTGAGCAGCTCTGCTGCAACGATTGAGTTAGTGCCGCAACCGGTGCTAATATTGTAAGTGTAGGGATGGCGCGAGTGATTTATTCCTCACAGGTAGTGCAGGGTTGGAGGGGGAAGTGTAGGGTTGGATGGGATGGGAAAGCATACATATTGCATTATGCATATGATCCTGATAAATGTGATACGGGCTCGTGGCCAATTGAGGCTATTATGGGCTAAGGCCCAAAGGCCACCGTATATTGTGATATGGGCTCAGGCCCAACTGAGACCACTATGGGCTAAGGCCCAAAGGCCACCGATATTGAAAAGGGCTTAGGCCCAATCTGATCGTTGCATGATTATTTGTTTGATGAGGGTCGTACGCACTGAGTTTCGAAAATCACTCCCTCTTTTTAATTTTTTAGGTGACCCTCAGTAGGCAACTCGACGTAGGGAAGGACTCGGAGGTGGCCACACTGCAAGCTGTTTAATATATTAGTAGTTACGTTTATTTCATTTTTAATTGTTTCCACTTGGGGTTGTAATAAGGCTTTTAAACTTCTGGATTACAAATTTGGGATTTTAATTGTGGTTTTGATAATTGCTAGAGGTAGAAACGAGTTTTCCAAAACAACTGTTTTAAATTAAGCTTCCGCAATGGTTAAGATTTTATAAGTAATAACGTCTCCAAAAAAAGAATAATTTTTTTTTAAAAACCATGTTTGGAATTGATCAAATACAAATTGAGGTTTTACGTAAACTTTTAAACAAGAAGGGTTTTTAATGAAAACTTGGTTTTCGAAAAACACTTCAATGTGACACGTCGGATTTGGGCCTAACTTCTAGCTCGGGTTTGGGGTGTTACAATGATATAGGCACATATTCTTTAGATCGTTTGAGCCTTTCAAACCTACCATATGAGTTTGACCCTTGAAACTTTAGTTTGAACCTTTAAGCCTAATTTATTGTTATTTACCTACATCATAGGTCATACTACCATCTTTTTAAGTTTTATCGTATTTTTTTGCACCTATTTTAACTATACTTGTCTTGGTAAACAAAGATCGAGAAAAAATTCAGAAAGATGTGTATGTTCATATATTAAAAATAAAGAGAAAAATCTTTATTCAAATCACTCAAAGCAGCAAGAGAAAAATAAATACTCAAAATACCGAGAAGTATTGTTGGACATAAAACTTCAAATTAAGTTTGGGGGTGGTAAAACCTATTAGTAGGAAGGATGTACCTCGAAAAGATCCAAGGAAAAGCCAAGGTTAAGATTATTGAACCTAAAAATTCACTTCTCTTTATCCCTACCTAGAGCCTAGCCCCATTACAAACCTATAAAAGACCTATTGATTTTGATAATTATGTCGACTACATTAGTGAAGAGGAATAGCTAGGCTTGACATATGAGGACCTTTAATTAAACCTTGTGATTGTTTTGTTTAGTTGATGAGGAACTTTGATTTAATGATGAAAATTATGTATGACCTTGAAAAGCATGCACTCTATGACTTATGTTAGCTTTTTCCCTCACTTTGTAACACCCCAAACCTGGCCCAGACGTTATGGCCAAATCTGGTGTGTCACATCACCTACATCTAACAATGTTACCTAGTTACTAAGATTAGGGTGAGCTTTGCCAAAACCGTGGTTGTTATTTTAAGAGAAATTCCCGATTTGCTTAATAAATGTCCTATTTACTACTGATCGTGAAAGGTTTATTTAAAAACGTGACTTTTGAAACTCTTTGGGAAGTGCATTTGGTTTGGAAAACGTTCGTTTATTGTGTTATTTTGAAAGCAAGTAAATCTGATTTTAAAAACAATTTAAGCAATACTATTCTTAAGTTAAAACAAATTAAATATGTAAAGAATTAAAAACCCAAAATAAAATAAGTAGAGCGGCCTTATTACAACCCAGAAACCAAAATAAAAATAATCTAAATAAATAATGAAATAAAATAATTGAAAACCAGAAATTTAATCTTTGTGGCCACTCTGAATCCCTCCCAGCTCCAAGTCCACCATCTAGGGCTCACCTGCATGGATGGAAAGAAAGGGGGTGAGAGTTTGGAAAACTTAGTGTGTAAAGAATGCCTATCCAGAGCCCAAGTCAGCTCAAGCCCATTGGCCTAAGCCCTATTCAGTCTCAGTTTTAATTGGACCGAAGCCCTTCAGTTACAGTAAACTAGGCCTTAGCCCTTTTCAGATAATAGTATGGCCCATAGGCCCATTTCAGAACAGAATAGATAATAACATGAATGCAAGCCCAACCCAGCCTATATCCATCCGCTACACTCCACTTGTACCAGCCCTACACTCCACAGTTGCAGCATGGCTGCTCAGATAACAATAAATTGAGGCGAAGCCTCCAGTACGTGGACAAGCCACTTTCAGTGCTTCCTCCATCAAGATCCCAGTCCCATGCAACAGATATTAATGACATGGCATGCAAAAAATAGTAACAGAATAATCATACTTTTTGTTCAAACTTAGCTCTAGGGGTGTAACAGTCATTTTGCTCCTAGGGGTAAAATAGTAATTTTCCACCTCTAAGGGTATTTCAGTAATTCTATCAGTTTTTAGGGTTTTTATGCATATTACAATATCTAATAATCCATCCGTCATTGCAAAAGTCTATTTAACTTAGTTTATCAGTTTTAGCTATTGGGCCCTAAACCCCTAATAGGCCCTACGGTGTCTATTAGCAAATTAAGCCCGTTTAGTTCAAATTTTATGATCAATTTATCAATTTAAACGATTTTGAACCTACAGTCTATCAGTACACATTATTTACCTATTTTCACCCATATGGGCCTGTAAACCCATTGGGCCCATTTTCAGCCCATCGAGGCCCAATTACCGAAGTGCACGAAATTTCACACACGACTAACTTACCACTTCGCAATTTCAGATCTAACATTTCCTAAACGTCTTGTAAGCACTCGCACACTCACAAGCCCACGAAATGTCAGAATTTTAGCATTTCGGCTTTTGCCGAATTGAACTAGAGAGGGTGTTCGATACACACCTGTTTCGCGACGACTGCTACTGAGATCCCCCACGATGTCCTACAATCGATTACCACAATTCTTAGATTGCAAATCCACAACAAACAATCCCAATATTCACTTACCCATATTTGGCCAATGGTCTTTGCCGAAAACCGATGACTAGATCTAAATCTAGTTATTCCAAAGATCCAAGCCTTCGATCAATCACCTGTAGTATACACTAATCACCAAAAGAAATCATTGGTTAATGACCCTTAGAGCCCTATGCCCAAATCGACAGCCTCCCTAGATTTTAGGGACTTCAGCTTTGTCTAAATTGTAAAATAACTTATAGATCTGGGTTAATGAGCACTTACCACTGATTTCCCTTCTGTTTCTACTCAGATCTGATGTAGATCTAGCCCCTAAACGATAGTAGAACTCGAATCCAGGAGATCTGAAGTTTCAGCTACAAGCTCCTAAATCTATGGTGGTTTCGGCTTTTGAGTGATGAAGAAGATGATGATTTGAGGCTATAACTTTGGAGTAGTGTTGCCGACAGATACTAAGGGTTTAAAGAAGATGAAAATCGGTCAAAAGGGAATGAAAAGAACAGAAGAAATTGGCTTGGAGAAATCGGCACAAGAAGTAAGTTTTCAGGATTTCGGCTTTTATGGCAATCGGCTATGGTGGTTTTAGGGAGGATGGATTTGAAAGGGAAGATGGATTTGAGTAATAGGGGTGTTCGGCAGACGTAGGAAGCAAAAAGGAAAAGAAAACAATGGAGGAGAAGAAGAGGAAGAAGAAATCGGCACAAAGGAGAAGGAATTTGCTTTTTCGGCTTTTATGAAAACTTAGAAAAGGATGAATGAAAGTGAAAGCTTTCAGGTGGCTAACCCTAATTCTCCAAGACAGAAAAAGAAAAGAACCTAACCCTAATATCAACTAAAACAATCGGCCCAACCTCCCTAAGGCCCTTGCCGAAATTCATTTAAGTGATCACATGCCCGGCACATGCCTAAAAACTAAAAAGTAACAATACGTTTACCTTGCAACTTGAACCCTGGACCTTTAACTCCTTCCCAGATGCCACTTTTTTAGGAACTTAGTGGCGCCACCTTGCCACTTTGCCAAAGCTCTTCTTGTGTCATAATATACGAAGTTTTTTTTAAAAGCCCACTTAACCAAGTCTCATTTTCACTTAAAATCCAAACTTGATATTTTACCGTTTTTAACTTAGGCTTGGGCCTTCTAGAGGCCCACTAACACATTTAAACTCAATTCCAATATCCAGAACACCAAAATTTTAAAAATTCACCAAAAATCACAAAAACCCGAAAAATCCCGAAAATCAGGGCGTTACACACTTAGTATAAAATTTTGAAATAATGTTTGCACATGAGTGACTTGTCAACAAAAAGAGTTTGTGAGCATGACTTTGTTGATGCATGTTTATGTGCAAAAGTTTATTCTACTTAGGAATTTTATTGAAACTTATTGAAAGATTGTCTTACCTAAATTTTTGCTTTGCATTACTCGGGACAAGTAATGGATTAAGTTTGGGGGTGTATAAACTCTAAATTATATAGGTTTTTCTAGTAGTTTATGACACCTTTTTAATTAAAAATAATATTAATTCCAAGTATTTAATAATTAATTGTGTGAGTTTTGTTCATATTAAGATAATGGGCAAGATTTAATTAAGAATGTAATTTTGTGCTATTTTGCATTAAATTTGTGCATAATTTAATTTATGCTACATATTAATCTTGATTTAATTGTTGCAATTGCACCAAGGACTTATGCATAGCTTATTTATTTAAGCTACATGGACATGAGCCAAATTCACTCTATATGGACAACAAAGGCAAGGGAAAATGGGTCATTAAGAAATTAATTTGATCCAATTAAAGTTGGTGCAATTGATTAACAAGTCTGGCAAGCATTTGGGTCATCAACCCGTCCAGGGAGAATGAAGCCCAATTCGGCAAGGGCATTTGGGCAGACCAAAATTCACTTTTGGGAGATTTATTAGAGATCCTTACAATTGCAAATAAATAAAAAATCAGCACACAAACTTCACCCTTGAAACCGTCCATCACCTTGCTTGATTCAAGCATGATTTCATGCATGAATCAAGCAACTAAATAAACCCCTATTCCACAATTTATGGCCAACCATGGGAAAGAGAAACCTAAGGGATTTTAAGTTATTTTTAGCAAACCTACTAGCCATCCATCCACTATAACTACTACTCCCTACATCCCTTAACAATCACCCCTCATTCAACATTAATTCTTCATTTCTCATTCTTTCCTCTCATTACATTTTCTCTCTCTTTCATACATAGCCATCCTCATTTTCCCTCTACATTAGCTAGCAAATCCTTGAGAAAATACTCTCTTGGCCGGCCACCTTAAGGAGCTAGAATGATTACATCAATTAAATGAAATTCATTTAAATTATGTTTATGATGTTCTGTGCCTCAGTCATTCATGCTTTCAATTAAAATCATGCATGTATTTCATTCACGAAAATATTATTGAATGCATTAGAATTAGTTTATCAATCCTATCCAAATGTTGATTAATGGACGCAGTCGCTGAAAGGTGCATGCTTAATTTAGATCATAACTCGATTAAATTAAAGGTTTGTAATTACTTGTGGGAGCTCTATTACCTTGTATAGCTTTTAGATTTATGTGATTAAATTGTTTCAAATCTAACTCATCCCTTGTAACGCCCCAACCCGAATCCGTCACCGGAATAGAGTTACGGAGCATTACCGGAGTTACTAATTTATTTATCAGATATTTTATTTCATCTAGCATTCATATTTAGAACCAATTAAAATTAAACATATTGTCCCCTAAACGTACTTATTTTCCTTGACATGTTTTAATTGAATTTTATTACTCGTCTCAGTATGCTTAGTTTTCTTGTATCATCATATAAAAAATAATCACATATTTACATGTCAAGATGAATATCATTTTCTTGCCATATCTTCATAAACTTAAATCAAGTAATTCATTATATCAAGATTTCATGTATTTAAAAATACAATTCAAGCTACACTAATTTACCTTGTTGCTTGTTTATGTTTATAATTTCACTAATCCGATATCTTTTCTTTTCCACGTTCAAGTCTCGTATTTTAGTTGCACGGATCTTTATAAATAAATTTAATCATCATTTTCATTCATTTCATATTCTAATACATTTAATTAATGCTTTAGGCAAAATTTCCATTTTACCCTTGAAACTTTTAATTAATTACAATTTCATCCTTGATTTCAGAAAAATAAAATTATTGTCATTTAATCCTTGTTTACAGCCATTATTCTTATACATATTGATAACGGCCCATGAATTTTATGAAATATCAGAATTTTCCATAATTTCAACACTTTTCAATTTAATCCATAAAACATGTTTTCGCATGATCTTGATTTAAATTAATATTTTCATTCAATTTTGTAATTTAAATAATAAAATAATCCATTACATGCAATTTGATCATTTTTGACATTTTTACAAAATTGCCCATAAAATTCTACTTTTATTCAATTTAGTCCCTGAGCCTAGAACATGCAAATTAGCCATGCTAGTTGAATATTCATACATATTTTCCTCCTCCTCCACTCCATTCCACATCCTTAATTTATATAACATGCTTATAAGCAACATTATCAAAACTTTCACTATTTACTTATATGTATTTTCAAAACTGTCCATTTGAGTCATAGTCACTAAATTATTTATATCTTGAGTTAAAAAACACCAAATTAAGATCCGCTAATTTTTCCTGAAACTAGACTCACATATCTTCTTATCATAAAACTTTTAGAATTTTTTGTTCAGCCAATTAGTACAGTTTATTCATTAAAATCTCCCTTATTTTACTGTTTGACAGTTCTAACTACTCTTCGGTAAAATTTAATTATCTCTTTTTACAGAATTCAAATGATGTTCTCGTTTATTTCTATTGAAAATAGACTCATTCAGGAATCTAACCATATAAATTATGTCTCAAAATTTTTTTTATACAATTTTTAATGATTTTCCCAACTCAGAACAGAGGATCCCGAAATTATTCTGAACCAGTCTCACAAAAATATAAATATCTCAAAATACAGAATTCCTTTACTTTATATGTTTCTTTTATATGAAAATAGACTCAATAAGCTTTAATTTAATATCTTATTCATCCTCTAATTCGATTTCTACCATTTTTGGTGATTTTTCAAAGTTAAGCTTATGCTGCTGCCCAAAACTGTTTCTTATAGTTTATTTTACAATTAAATCCTAGCTAAGTTTACTTACTTTTACAACTCAATTCATACTTCATTTCTACTTAATCTCTTCCCATATTTAACTTAACCATCCAATGTTCATATTAGAACTCAAATTTAAAACTTCTTCCAATTCAATCCCTACTATATAAAACTTATGGCCTCTTTTACAATTTAATCCTCTTTTTCATTCTAACTTAAAAGTCTATCAATTAAACCCCTATTTCATATTCTTGCTCAACATGAACTACTCTTAGAAATCTATGAACTATCAAAATATCAACTTAATCTTAACAAGACTTTGTTTTAAAGCTTTTAAAACATCTAAATTAAAAGAAAATGGCTTAATTGACTTACCTATTAAACATCCAAGCTTTAAATCCTCAATTTCTCTTTTTTCTTTTTCCTTCTCTTTTTCTTCCCTTCTTTCCCGTTTGCTATTCTGTTTCTTTTCCTCCTTCTCCTTTTTTTTTTCTTTCCACACACACACATATATATACTAAATAAAATAATAAAATAATAATAAATATCTTATTAAATATTAATAAAATAATATTTTTCTAATAAAATAATTATAAAATATCATCAACATCATAATTACTTTCTAGATTTCTCTCACTTTCAATTGACCATTTTGCCCTTTGTGATCTTTTAAAATTCCATCCTTGAGTCATCACTTAATTGGGTAGAATTGCAATTTAGTCCCTCAAAATTCTTCACCTATTCAATTTGGTCCTAATTCATCCATTTTCCTTAGTTTCTAGATTATTCCACCCCTAAAATATTTGCACTATTGGTCCTTCAACTTTCCATATTTACACTTTAACCCCTTAAATTTTGAGTATTTACTCTTGAGCAACAAAACTTTTCTCATTTTTACAATTTAGTCCTTTCTTGAATTAATATGTCATAATATACTTCCCAATGACATAACTCAAATTTCCTCTTCTTGTCACTTTATTTCCTTATTTTACTATATCAAGGATAATATCTTACTGTAGAAATTTTCGGGGTGTTACATCCCTATTACTTCACATGAATTTCAAGAAACCCTTAGTTAAATATAATCATGTTAATATGCATGTTTTTTCTAAGTATAAGATTTCGAAAGGATTTAAAATTGGTTTCAAGCTCATGAAAGATTGAGTTGCCATGAAATATTTTCTGGAACATTATTAAGCATGATGTAAATGAATTAAGTTGAATGAATTGATTATTCTAGCCTATTCATGTTATTGATTGTTGGAGTTTGTGAATTTGCTGCTAACCCTAACTCATTCATTCCATTGCATACATTGCATTTAGGTTAATTTGCATTAGGGATCACTTTGTATCTAGATTATTTAATTTTATTTCATCATCAATCACCTAAAAAATATTGTGTTTTTCTTTCCAAATTGTTAATATTAATATTCGAATTAATTGATTAACATACATAGTCCATGTGGAGACGATAACTCTTTTACTTACTTATTACATGATAAGGAATATGTCCATTTGTGCAAACCACGCGTTATCGTTGGCTATATAGACTCGGATTATGTAAGAGACTTAGACAAAAAAAGTTCTCTCACAGGTATTCTATTCGTTTTCCGCAGGCTTTTTTACCTATATAATACAAAAATAAATAATAAATACTTAAATGGTATGCCAATACCATTGTTTACCAAAATGGTATATTTGCAACAATACCTAGGGGTAGAGGGAGAGAGAGCTGCACCTAATTTTTTTTTCTGACAATCATTTAAACATCATTACATAATGATGTGTTTTTGTAAAAAAAAAAAATTTAAGGGTGGAGGGAGAGAGATGGGCAGCACTAGAAATTTTTAGTGTAGAAATACAATTTAATAAAATAATAAATTTAATTTAGAAAAGTAACAATAAAATAATCTAATAAATGTTGGTAATTAATGGGGAGTTGAATACCATTGAGACTTGGTGCAGTAGGCTGGAGGAGGGCTGATGTAACACCCCTATCCCGTAATCGTCGCCAGAATAGGTAAGGGGCATTACCGGACTTGTAACACAGTTTGGAACAGTAAAATTTTAACTTTTATCAAACGTTATCTCAATTCAATAATATCAAGCATTCATATTCATAGCATGCTTAAAACGAGCATATAAAATTTTAATTACACAACAGGGACTAATTTAATAACATATAAAAGACATAGGAAAACTTACAAAATAGGGTCACACGGTCAAGTCACACGCTCGTCGGCTCTGACCGTGTGGCTCAAAACAGGCTTGGTTTAAGCTATTTTCACAGCTCTTATGTCATGAACCTATAAGCATCATTTGCATAACATGTTCAAGTATATATATCATCTATACCAAAATGCCAATTAACAAAACTATCACAAGATGAATACATCATATAATACTTCTATATCAAATCAACCATTTTCACTCAAGCCATATCACATAGCTTGATCAAAATACAACAGATCATATCTCATTCATATACACAAGTGACCATATAATTCAACTTATTAACTAGCCTATACATGCCATATTACCCCATATCAAAAAGTTCAGAAATACCAATTACCCCCTTCGATGACTTCCAACCCAAGCGAGCATTTGAATCACTGTAAAATATAGAGAATAAACAGAGTAAGCTAATAAGCTTAGTAAGTTCATATAAATAACAACACTATATAAAAGATTTAACAATTAGCTTGTTATTTTAAGCAATTTGATTGCTTTTGAACCAACCTTATTTAATTCAATATTTATTTCCTTAATAGTCATGTAACTCATGGATAATTTATCACATCTACTCATGTATCACATAAATTTATCAATGCCACTTACTTGTTGAGTATTACACATATACCTGTACTGATTCGTATCCTCATTTCTATTTTCACATCGTCATCTTTTCAGTCAAATCAATGAAACTAACATTGAATACTCAGTATCTTGCTCATTAAGAACCATATACTTGTTAGCCATCTATACTTATACCATATAAATATTACCTATTCATATTTCATCAAAACATCATGAGTAAAAACAATAAGCATTTAAATTCACATAATATTCATATCAATTTATTTCCATTCAAATGACCTGTAACACATTCATATAACTGATAACAGAATTATACCCGTATAACATTAATTTATCAGTAAGAACAATAGTTCATCCATTCACAAGGAAGGAACCAAACTTATAATGTCTATTTAATATCTAATTCATCTCTCATTTCATTTATACCCATCAAATATCTCATATAAGATTTCATCTTGTAACTTATATAATTCATGTAACACATTATCTTTATAATTCGTCTACCCGTATAGCAGTCAATTCGTGTAAATCATGTAACCTGTATAACATATATTCATGTAAATCATATAACTCTTGTAGCAATATAATATCCATGTAATTCATGTAATTCGTATAGCATGTATTCGTATAAATCATGTAATTCTTGTAGCATATAAATCATGTAACATATATCATGTACTTCTTATATCTCTTATAACATTTACTTTATATATTACAAATCGGTAAATTACCCATTGATCCATTCGGAATTGGATAGGATACACGGATAATCACACATATCGTACAATGCCAACATCCCAGACGTGGTCTTACGTGCAATCACATATCGATGCCATATTGGCATAAAGTTTGCTAGGCATAAAGCTTATAATAATTCACTGGCATAAAGCCTGTTAGGCACAAGCCTGTATCACACACCGGCACAAAGCCTGCTAGGCTCAAAGCCTGATTTAATACACTAGCACAAAGCCTGATTTAATACATCGGCATAAAGCTTGCTAGACACAAAGCCTGATTTAATACACTGGCATAAAGCCTGCTAGACACAAAGCCTGATTTAATACACCGGCATAAAGCCTGCTAGGCACAAAGCCTGATTTAATACACCGGCATAAAGCCTGCTAGGCACAAAGCCTGATTTAATACACCAACACAAGGCTTGCTAGGCTCAAAGCTCGAATATCACTGTTATAAAGTCATCTTATACATAATTCATATATTGAAAATTCTAGCTATTCCATAAACTTCATACAGACTTTCAAATGTCGTAACTCAGTCGAATTAAACTCAAATATATTAATTCCATGCATAATCATATTCAACTATCTCAATTATAACTCTATAAACTTCAAAATAGCATATTAAACTAATTTAAATTCAAAATTAACGATATTTAATATAACAATTTCTCAATTCATATATTTTCAATTAAATTAAAACATATATATTCAAATGCTCAGTTTGCATATGCCATGTTTATTATCCAGCCGAATTCCTGTACATATATAACATCTATAACATTTTTTTTTATTTCAAGTACCAATTCATCTCATATCTCATTTACTTATATAGTTCTTGTACTATATAACATATTTAATCATATAATCATGTATTAGGAAACTTGTATTAAGGTACTTGTAACATATAATTTTTTTGTATCAATTAATCATATAATTCGGTGGCAGCAACATATTCATAGAACCGATAATTCTAGTAAATTATTCATTACACATACATATATATATATATATATATATATATATTCAATTTAAATAATTACACATATCTAACAGTTCGATTTTTTTTTTGCTATAGGAACTTACCTCGTAATCCGTCGATTATTCGTCTACTTTCCGTTTTCCTCGATCTAATTCCGATAATTGTTTCTCTTGATCTATATCCCATTTAATCACCAACACATTCAATTTAATCCATAAACATGTAATTTGACCTATTTATAAAATAACCCTTATACTATCACATTTTAACACTTTAGTCCATAATACATAAATATACAAAATACACAAAATTTTCATACTCTGACATCTTAGTCCTTTAAACACAAAGTAGTAAATTCACCCAATTAAACCAAAATCTCTAATAGTCGAATATTCAAGCATTCAAAACAAGCTCAATTCTTTTATTTATTCATATTTCTAATCGTCAAATTTCTATCTTTTTCAATTTAATCCTTTTTTCAACATTTTTGTCAAAAATTACTTTATAAAACTTGTATTTCTACTAACAACCATTAATAATCTATCATAAAATATCAAAATATCTATGTATTCATTAATGGCACATTTCAAAAACACAACCAATTTCAGAAATTGAGGTATGGGTCATCTATACCGAGCTGTAACGAGCTCAAAAACATAAAAATCATTAAAAAGAAGTTAAAACCGTACCTAAATGAGCTTAATAAGCCATGGCCGAATGAAAGCTATAAAAATGGTGATTTTCTCTTGTTAGAATCGGCATGAAGAAGGTGATAAAACATAATATGGTTTTGTTCTTATATTAATATACATATAATTATAAAATGTCAAAATTAACCTTAATTTAAACAACCAAAATCATTAATAAAAATGTCCACTACCGTCCATATATATATAAAATGGTATATTTACCATGCAAGGACTCCCATTTATAAAGCCAAAGTCAAATAGGTCACTTTAGTAATAGAACTCATATTTATAGCTTTACGTGATTTAGTCCTTTTTACCGAATTAACCAGTTAATCGGTAAAATTCCTTTACGAAACTTTCACATCATAATACTATCATGCTGTAAAACAAAACAAAATAATAAAATAAATATTTTGAATCGGTTAAGTGATCCTGAAACCACTCGTTCTGATTACGGTCTAAAATGGGCTGTTACAGCTGACAGTAGGTGACACCAGTGCTGGTGGAGGGCTGAAGCAGACGACACTAGTTGATGTGACCATTCGGTCATGAGACCTAAGGCGTAATCAATTTTTTTTAATTTATGCGTGCACACACACACACACACATATATATATATGAGTGTGTGCATGGACAGTTTGTGGTTTGAAGAAAAAAAAATTGAGTTTTGGTTTTGGTAAAATGGTGAAGAAAAAGAAACATGTAAAAGGTTTATATGTGAATTTTATTTTTCTGTTTTTGATTTGTTTATTTTACAAATGGTTGTGTTGATTTTATTGGTTTATTGATTTTGTAGAAAAGGTGTGTTTGAAAGAAAGACATGTATGTTTCTATTTTTTTTTCTTAATTTTTTTATTTTTTATTTTTAATTTAAATGCAAATAACAATAGAAAGGGAATTAGTTTAATTTTTGTTGATAATTTGATTTGTAGAGAGGGTGTTCAAGAAAGGGTGCAGGTATGTTTTTGGTTTTTTTTAACATTATTTTTTTACTTTTTATGTAGTTTATAACACCCCAAATTTGACCTAAATGCTATGGCGGAATCTCGGAAATTACATTAACAGCATTCAAAAATCATTTGCTTGTTAAAGATAACTAGGTTCCAATTGTTTTTATGAAAACTTTAAAATTTAAATATGGAGTGATTTTATTTTTTTTTAAAAATACTTATTAAAACATGATTATTTGAAAAAGACGATATTTATCGTAATGTCATTTTTAGGTTATTTAAAACAAGGAACTTGAAATTTAATTATTTCTTAAAATAGTTTTGGGTAAAAATCTTTCGTAGTGGACTTTCAAAAATACTTAGAAAATCATGACTTCTAATTTTGTTTAAAACTAAGTAAAATCATAAATAATTTGGATAAACCTGATAATGTAAAATATTGGAAATCTCATCAGTTTGCATGCATGCATGGTAGTTTTATAGTTGTAAAATAAAGAAACACTCAAATAAAATGTCCAACCTCCAAAGTCAAAAAATAACATCTCAATAATTTATTAACTCGTTATTAAAAACCATCCGAGAGGGTCCGTTGAATGTTGAATCCAAGTCCTAAGTTCGAATATTACCTGAAAGATTATGAAACTAAAGTAGTGAGCTTTTAAAGCCCATAGTGAGTGTATTCAACAATTAAATAACAATGAGCATATAATTATCATACAACATAATCAATTCCCATTATATACATGATCATGGCAATGCGATTTTTATAAAACACTTATGCAGATTTGTTTTGAAACATCCTACCCATCACTGCTACACTCCACAATCGAGTTCCCAGAACTCGTCCATTCAAACACTCTAATTTGTGGACAAGCCACTAATAATGCAGAAAAGCTGCCAGCGGTCGAGTCACCAGTAATGCAAATAAACTGCCAGTAGTGCAAACAAACTTTCAATATTGTAAATAAACTGCCAGTAATGTGGTCAAGCCACCAGTAGTGCAGAGAAGCTGCCAGTATTATAGATAAACTGCCAGTACTTTCTCCGTACACATGTCCCACCCCATGCATGTGATATGGCCACATAAACATATTTTCACTTGATACAAAATTTCACTTTTAGGCATGTGGATCATGCTCATTCAATCTTTTTAACACTTAGTAACATATAGGCATGTTTTGACATGCAAATCACATATTATCATGATGTAAAAAAATATAACATTTTAACAGTCATGAATAACCACATATGTCATAATATCACATAACATGAGAATTAGAACAACATGCTTTTCACATCAATAATCAAACATAACCATACAACTTACTTTCACAAAATAGTGTGTACAGAATCACTTACTTGTATAGTCTATTTTGATAGATTTATTCTTCCATTTTTAGAATACTCAAAGTATTCACTTAACAAATCAATCATGTAATAATATTTTATTTAATCATTTTTAACAATATATATTTATATATCTTACAACAAGTTAAACCCACACTTAGTAGTAGATCTGATGTGAAACTCCACTCTAATGAACGTCTACACTCAGGTCTTAACCATAAGAATACCGATATGTTATCAAGTGACTTTCAATTGTAAATCATCCTTTTTAGGCACTTGTTTGTTACACACTAACATCAAATTACCCATTTAAACTTACTCTTATAATAATCATTCGTACGATGGTTTCGTTCCCATTACTAGGATATTTCCAGAATGGTATCGATCGGCCCTTAACTAAAAATAAGGTAAAATATGTTAATACACAAGGGAAAATTACACTACATGTATTAAAGGCATTCGGCCAAAAGGAAAAAGTAGGGAAGAAAATAGTGATTTTCATCCCACTATCACTTACTGTAACAGCCTGAATTAGGGCTAAGTCGGAATAGTGGTTTCGAGACTACAAATTTGAAGTAGAAAGAAATCTATTGTGATAAAGTTTTAAGGTTTACAATGTGATTGAATGCATGTGCAAAATATCGTTAAGAAATTTTATCGATAGAGCGTCCAATTAGACTAGAAGGAATAAATTGCAAAAAGTGCAAAATATGTGTTTTAGAAGCATTGGGTGCTTAATTGAAATGAATTTGGAAATATGGGGTCCTTATTTAGTAATTAGACTATTATATGTCATGATGGACAAAAATGGACATGGAAGGGTAAAATTTTAAAGAAAGGCCTTAAGGGCATTTTGGTCATTTGATTAATAAAAGAATAAAAAGGGAAAAATCAAATCAAAATTGGTGTCCATCTTCTCTCATTGGCCAAAATTCTCAAGGGAAGCCATAGCTAGGGTTTGGCCAACTTTCAACCTTGATAGTAAGTGCATCCTAGCCTCATTTTTAATACTCTTTACGTTTTTGAAGTCATTATCGCTTGATTTACCTATTTCTACCATTAATTTGAGCTAGGGTTCATGTTTAAAAATTTACCCATCTATGACATGCATGTATTTTGATGTCTAATGGTAGAAAATGAATGTTAGTTGTGTGATAAACGACTTTTGCTAGGTGATTTTCAGTAAAAATGTAAAAAAAAAAGGATCTATTGGCAAAAGTTGTAAAATATGTGTAGAAAAATGTGAATAAATGAACGATGTGGCTTCTATAAGTGTGTATAAGGTTCAGCTAGGTTTGGGTTTTGAGAAAAAATGAATACATTTCATTTTACGAGCCTAGAGACTAAAGTGTAAATAAGTGAAAAGTTAGGGGCAAAAATGTACATTTGCCTTAATATGAATTTTGGGTCAAATTGAATAATTTGAGTAATGACTGAGCTAAATGTGTCATTATAGATCAAGAAAGACGAGGAATTGAGTTAGATCGGGGAAAGGGCAAAGTTATGGACTAAATCGCAAAATTTACTATTTTTGTACCGAGGTAAGTTTGTATGTAAATAATGCATCATTAATTTATGTTTATATGCTTATATATTGTATGAATTGTGTAAATGATCTAACAAATGTATTTGATAAAGTTCGATAAGTGATAAGTGAGGAAAGATCCCAGTTGAACCTAGGAATAGAATAGGATACGAGTGACATGTCACTAGGAACCCAAGTGTGTAATTAAGTGATGGCCGGGTGCTGATCTAGTATGTATACCAGTGGCTAGGTATTACTATATTTGTTGCGGATACCTGTCAGCTTGTGTGAGCAACACTAAGTAGTTATGTCCCGACCATCAGCTTGTGTGAGCAGACCCGTGACTAGCTCGAGAACGAGCATATATGTGAAATGTTATAAGTGGTAGCTTCGGCTACATATATGTAACACCCCTTACCCGAGTTTATCGCCTTACCCGAGCACGAGGCATTACCAGACAATATCATTATCATTCATGCACAATCGAACCAAAAATTTTCAATCCAATTTAAAACTTATTCATAAAATACCATACAACCCTTAAAGTGGGTCCACGAGGCCCGAAACATGGTTTGGGAATGGTCCGAGACCAAACCAAGAACTTGGAAAAATTTTGGAAAATTTGACCTAATACAGAGCACACGCCTATGTGAGACAAGGGCACGTCCGTGTGGGCAAGCCGTGTGGTTACACACGTCCATGTCCCCTACTCGTGTTGAATTATTGGAAAATTATTTTTCATTTCGAACCTATAGGGGTTTTCACACGGCTAAGCATACGCCCGTGTCCTTTTCCCATGTCCATCACACGGCCTCGACACGCCTGTGTGGCCTCCCCGTGTGAAAAACTGGGACATTCTGTTTATGATGTCAGCATGCAACTTTGGTCACACGGCCACGGGACACGCCCGTGTGACCAGGCCGTGTGACGTCCTTAATCTCTGAAAATCCCATGCAAAATTCACACGCCCTACACACATGGCCGTATGGCCCTAAGTTAGGCTATTTTCCAAGCCATACTTTGCCCCAAAACACCTACTATTACTACTACCTTTAACACCACATAACAAACACATCTTTGGACACCTAAATGACTCCATTTACCCACTTTATATTAAACACACACAAACACACTAAGTATTCCATTAATTTCCTCATAAGGATAGATAAACAAAATATCATCATCAATGGCTATATCACTTAGCCTTGAATGCAAAATGACTTATCCCATGACAATTACCATAATCAAACCAACTTAACACCTACAATACCATTAAGTCCCTATACATGCCATAGTTTAAAGAGTTTATTTTACTATACCAAAAGACAACGTCGATAGTGTGGGTGATCCTCCGACTCATCCAATGTCGAGCTAGCTTGACTAAATCTATAAGACAGGGAAAAAGAGAAAAGAGTAAGCTTTAAAAGCTTAGTAAGTCTATATGTAAATAATTATCATCATAACAACATTTAGCCATACCAAGGTTTATCTCACACGCACTAACTTACCACTTAAACTTACCAACATTTTCACACAAATCATGCACATTATTTTTACCCACTTAAGCCCACATGCACCCTTGCATCCACATGCATTATCCTATAGTTACACTTGCCCAAAAGAATACACCTGCACACACAAGTCATACTACCACACCAAGTCTCTTTAAGTATTCCCGTCGAACCCTTCGGATTAATATTCGATACTCGATGGACTTTCTGCTCATGATTCCACCAACACATAAGCCTGGCTCTCGTGTACACATGGTGAAATTCACTTTATCACTCATATGACCTAGCCATTTAGTCTCGTAGCCTTCATGTCCACATGGTGAAGTTCATTTTATCACCCATATGACTTAGCTACATATGATATTGCTCTCATATACACATGGTGAAGTTCAATTTATCACTCATGTGACATAGCCATTTAGTCTCGTAACTGTCGTATTCACATGGTGAAGTTCACTTTATCATACATGTGACTTAGCCATTAAGTTCCATAGTTCGCAGGTCTACATGGTGAAGCTCACTTTATCACACCACCTAGCCATATTTATTCGTATCACTCGTTATTTTCGAAGGCTCAAACGGGAACTCTCATTTCCATACTTTCAACATCATAAGAGATTATTCAATAGCAACATTTCATAACATCCATTAGAATTATTAATGTACAAATAAAATGGATACATTACTTACATATAAACTTACCTCGACAACAAAAAGCGGTATTTTGCAACTTAATCTGAAACCTTGCCCTTGCCCCGGTCAAGGTTGATTCCTCGATCTTCTCAATCTATAATGACATATTTAACTCGTTTAATGCACACATTATTCAATTTAGTCCAAAATCATCCTATGATAATTTTTACCATTTTACCCCTAACTTAGTCAATTTTTTAGAACTAAGTCCCTAGGCTCGTAAATTGAAATGTATCAATTTTCTTAGTTACCCAAGCCTAGTCAAATATCATTGGCACCCAAAACAGTCCACATTTCTCATCAATTTATACTTTTACCACTCAATTTATTAACTTTGCAATTTGGTCCTTTTTAGGGACTTTCATGAAAAATCACCTATTAATCATAGTTTACCACACCTTAAACCTTCATATTCCACCATTAAACATTAAAATACTTACATGTCATACATGGGTAAAATTTTAAACATCAACCCTAAATTAAAATAAGGGTAGAAATAGCTAGAGTAAACTACAAGGGTTCTAAAAATACGAAGAAAATTAAAAATAGGGCTCGATTGCACTTACTTGTGAGCTTGAAGATCAACAAAACCCTAGCTATGGCTTCCCACAATATTCGGCCAACGATAAGGGATTATGGACACATTTTTGCCTTATTTTTCCCTTTTTATTTCTTTTATTAACTAATGACCAAAATGCCCTTCATTAAAAACCTTTAGTATTCCACCATTCATTGGGCATTTTGTCCAACTAAGTTAAAAATGCCTAATTACCATGTAAGGACCTCTAATTTCAAAACCTAATTCAATCAAGTACCTTAAGAAAAAAAACTCATTTTTTCACCTATTGTAATTTAGTCCAACATACCAAATTGGACATGTAACTAATAAAATTCATACACCAAAATTTCACATATTTATCCAAACACCCAATAAACATCAAAACTAAATCGAAATAATATTTTAAACCTTGGATTCATGGTTTCGAAACCACTTTTCCGTTTAGCCCTTAATTCGGGCTATTACAATATATGTGGCACTTATGTGCAAACCATCTATGTATCCGTTAATATTCCGAGTGTTCAACAGGAAAAATAACAAAGGATGTGAAAATATGTGTGTTTGTATGATGATGTGGTATAGGTGTGTACGAGCAATTCGTAAGTATGAACGTTATGAGTGATAATATTGTGGTAAGTTGTGCTTGAGTAAGTTTAGCATATGTAAGCTCAACGGTAACTATTTTAATTCTCATTATATGAATTTGCATGGTTAAGATATTATTTATTTGCATACAAACTTACAAAGCTATTTAGCTTTCTCCCTCATTTTCTTTCCTTTGTTTTATAGTATTGCCAAGCTAGCTCGGGGATCGAAGGATGTCGGAGACTTGATCACACTATCAATTAGAATATTTAGGTATAGCTAGTCTTAACATTTTGAGTATGGCATGTATAAGGACTTGGTCTTTTTGTTATATGTCATATTGGTTTAGCCAAATATGTTGGCTTATGATGATACTTGATTCATTTTATTTAAGGCCATTTGAATTTGGCTTATATTGGTATAAGTATGAGTATGTGATGATGCCTCTCATGGATGTGTGGAAATGCATGTTTTGAATTGTTGAATAGGTAATGTTTATGCATTGTAGTTGTAACGTGAAAATGATGATCTGATGTCTTGGTTGTGGTTATTTGGTTGCTCAAGTATGTCATGTTATATGTTTTTGAATTGGAGTAAGTGTATATGTGATTCAGGGTGGCAAATGGCTTAGTAAATGGCCTATATATTGTCCACACGGGTAGAAACACGGCGTGTGTCTAGGCCTTGTGTGACACATGGTTAGCCCATGGGCGTGTGAACAGGCTATGTGTCCCCTGCGCCTTAATTTTTTTAGAAAATAGAATGCCTAGTATGGAGCACACGAGCAGAGACACGGGCGTGTGTCTCAGCTATTTGAAGGCCACGACCTGGAACACGAGTGTGTACTAGGTCATGTGAATACTAGTCTAACTTCAAAATAAAAAATAATTCGACACGAGCTGAGCACACAGTTGTGTTTCTCAGCCGTGTGGACGGCATGACCTTGGACACGGGCGTGTGCCAAGGGCGTGTGAAGTCTGCACCTAATTTATGAAAATTTAATTCGTCACACTACCTAGCACACAGGCGTGTGGCTTGGCCTTGTGGTTTCATTTGGGTTGATGACGTTATAAACAGAAAGTTACATGGGCTATAGGCACAGACGTGTGTGACCACACGACCTACCTACACGGGCGTGTAACCCCTGTTTAGGGTAAATTTTCTATGAGTTTGTAAAATTTTCAGAAGTTCTTAGTTTAGTCCCGGACCGCTTCCAAAGTACGTTTTGGTCCTCATAGGCTCGTATAAGGGACGAAGTACATGAATATGAATTGTATTAAATTGGATAAAATTTTATGGCCCGGTTCTGTATGAATGTTTATGATTTAGTTTGGTAATACCTCGAACCCTGTCCCGGTGTCGGATACGGGTAAGGGGTGTTACACTTACTTTGATTCAATTGAATCAGAATAAAAGATGGATTATTGTGGTCTTGAGTTGAAGAGGCTTTCAGATCTAGAGCAATTGATCACTTGGAAAAGTGAGTCAATTGTATAATAATAACATAAAATTAAAATATTTTACAAACTTATTGAAAATAAAATAAAACAGAAGGGGTTTTGTTGCTATAGAGAGTTGAAGAAATCAGAAAATAATGAAAAAAAGTAGGAAAATCGCTAATAGCTGGTGGATGCGCAACGACGATGGTGACGGTGGTTTGGCAAGGACTCGACAGAGGAGGAGAAAATAAGGTTGTGGCACAAAAGGAAAGAAGGAGAGATTGGAAAAGGGAAAAAAAAATAGAGAAAATGAAAAGAGAAAAGAAGGTTGATTTCAATGGTGGTTGATGAACCATAATATATACATATTTTTACCTCATGCTTAACACATTTATGGATGATTTATCATTAGAATCGAGATATATGATGCTCCTAGTCCTTTAATTTCATGTTTTATACTTTGGTGAGCATAAGGAAGAGAAAAGAGCAAGGAACAGGCCAAAAACGGACAAAATTGACTTAAATTAGCATTAACACTACATAAGGAATTTTCACACGGGTAATCCAAACGCCCGTGTGGATTTATCAGTATTGAACATGGCCTGAGCCCGACTTACACGGGCGTGTCCCTGTCGAGCATTGCTTCAATTTCACGCGAGAAAAGCTAATTTTTAGGTATTTTGGGCATTCCAAAGTCTATATAAACACCTTAAGGAGGGAAACAAAAGACACACAGAGTAGAAAGCACGGAATTACTCGAAGAACTCTGATTGATCCATCTCAGAAGTAGGATTTCCATCAAGGCTGAAGATCTCCCTTCAATTTCCTTCAAGGTTTTTGGGTGATCTTTATGTTTTGTTGTTTTCCCAATTTTGAGATGTTTTCTTTTATCATTATGAACTAAACCCCCTAAATACTTGAGGGGGATGAAACCTAAGACAGATCTTGTTATTAATATCTGAATTATATGATAAATACTTGATTTGTTCTTAATTGTGTTAGTAATTCTTGTGTTAATATTTTAGGATATTAATATAAGTTGAATGTGCTTATTCAGTGGAGTAAAAGTCTCTATTTAAGAGTAGATCCAACACAATTAAGTGGAGTTGATTGTAGTCCTGGACATAGGACGACGAAAATCTACCGGATTAGAGTCAAATCTAATAAGGGAATCTATAGATCGAGTTAATGCAACACTAGGGGTTTTAATTAGAAAAAAATTTCAATTAATCAACCTAGAGTTAGTTGTTCTTAGTCTTGAAAGAGATATTAACATAATTTAGGGACTTCTACGGATCAAGTCAAGTGAATAAATCATCTAGTTTAGAATCTAATAACAAGTGAAGTCTAGGTGGATTCTTCCTTGGGTATTGTCTTAATCAATCAGTTTTCTCAAAAGTAATTTCCCCAATTTACTCTCTGTCGTGTTTTTAGTTTTAGTTTAGTTAGATTTTAGTTTAAAACAATTCTCCTTTATTTCTAGGCTAGATAATAGAAAGAAAGTTATTACTATTACTTTTAGTTCCTGTGGGTTTGACATTCCGATCTTGCCACTAAACTATACTACTGTTCGATAGGTGTGCTTGCCTTTATCGTGATAACAGTTAGTTTTTAGGTACGATCATATTACTTTATCATCACACACATGATAGATCAGTGGTGTTCAGTGGTGGTGTACGATAGTACTAGGCGGTGGTGGAGCAAAACCAAAAAGGAAATGAGCAGCTACAAAAGGAGGAGGTCCAGCGGTGGTTCAGTTTGTAAGGATGTGATGGAGGAGAGAAGGAAAATAGTGTAAATGTGGTGGTTGATAGCCAAAGTGAAATAAAAAAATGAGAGAAAATGGGATGAGTCAAGGTGGTGGACGATAGTAATAAGAGAAGAGTAAGGAATTGTGTGACAAATGATGATACTCACTTGTCTAGGTGCATTGAATCAGATCACATGGTAAAAATAATTCCAAATGGTTTGTTGAGGGAAAAATGAAGCAAAAAGGGAATCATGTTGGAGTAAATATGGTATTTTGACTTGAAAAGAAAGGAAATAATCTTCCTTATGCATGGTAAGAGTGTGTTGGACGGCAATGGGGTGTAATAGCATGCAAAAGTTGACCAAAAATTAAATAAAAAATATGGGAGTGAGGAGACTTGAACCTAATACTTTTAGGAAACTTTGAAAGCTCTTAACCACTAGGCTATTTCATTTCATTGTTCTCAATTTAATAGAAAATATATAAAACAAGGGATGTGACCTTTGCAAAGGTTGAAAGCAAAATTATACAACATAGAAAATAATAAGAGGGAAGGGATTCGAGCACTAATCATCAAGGAAAACTTCACCTCACTCAATCACTAAAAAAATTCGGGTGTGACCACTTTCCGTTCATTAACCCAATTTCTACTAACCCGATTTTTGAGATGTGACATACTTAAAACATGGTCTCATTGTGTTAAAATTTTTGAAAGTTTAATAACTCTAATGGCATGTCCAAGAGATTATTTATCAAAATAGTACATTTGGTATAGATTAATTACCAAAATGGGTCATTTGCTATAAAAATAAATATCGAACTGGGTTATTTGCTTCAAATTTTTACGGTTATCCATTTTGGTATTTAATTTTTTTTTTTTTGGATTATTATGGTAAAAGAACTACATTCTACATATGTTGAATACCTGTTACGTAATAAAAATTTTGTTATTGCGATAAAAAATGAAAAAAATAAATAAATGAGATGGTTTTGAAATAATAAATGATCGACTTACATTAGTGTATCCCAAATTACATTGTTATTGATTTGTTTATATGTGTAATAATATTAGTAGTTCTTAAAAAAATAACAAAACTGTAACGCCCCAAAATTCTTATTTTTGTTTTTGCGAAAATATGACATAAATACATGTCTACTTCAGTGGTTAAGTGTTTTGGGTGTGTTTGGGAGGTCCCAAGTTCAAGCCTTGTCTTGGGAAAATTTTGGTATTTTTATGAATAGAGCCTTATCTTTGGTCAATAGGTTTTTTAATTAATTGTTGATAAGTACTTAACAGAATGGGCCTGCTGGTCTGGTGGTTAAAGGGAGTGGTAGTCTATTGGAGGTCTTGAGTTCGAATCTCTACATGGGCAAGGGAGATTATTTTTGCTCGGGTTGGTGACTGAGAGTTTGAGTTATGTCGAAATCTGAGTAGTGGGTGATTTAGATAGAGTAGGTAGTGGGATTTGGGTAATCAGTTTCCCCAAAATTCTCTCCCCAGAAAAAAAAACTGATCATCTTCTCTTCCACCCTTTCTTCCTGTTTCCACTTCTTGCTGCCGAATTTTTTACTTGGTTTCTCCCCTCTTCTTTTTCTTTCAGTTTTTTTGAACCCATTCATTCTTTTTCGTCTCTACAACATTGATTATTCTCACGCTAGTTCGGTAAGTAAGTTCTTGGTATTTTAGGCATATTGTGGAATCATTGTTAAATAGAAGTGTATTTCGTGTATAGGAGTTCATTAAGGAGTTGTGCATTCCCAATCGGGGCTGAAGAGGTGTTAATTCGTAGGTGTTGGTTCAACAGTAGGGGTTATCGGTCAGATCTAAAATTGTCAATTCGTAGTAATTTGGTCTGGTATCGATTCAAGTGACTGAAATTGGGCTTTGGATTGTCATTTGTAGGTTTGGGAGTGCTCATCGTTGCTTTAGCAAAGTAAACGATACAGGTGTGGACCCGAAAACTTAACAAACGGGGTTTCGATAAAAGCTAAAAACCCCACTGTTGACACCACGGGGGCGTGTAGTTGCCTGTGTGGTAAGCCATGTGCCAGGACACGGGCGTGTGATAGATGAGGCCAGGTCGTGCGCACAAGACACGACTATGTGATGACTAGCTAGGCCGTGTGCGACACATGGTCTAGATTGATTTGGGCCGTGTGGGCCACACTCGCGTGTGGGTCCACATAGCTAATCCACATAGGCGTATGGGATTCTAGGCCAGGCCGTGTGATCCACACAGCCAAGGCCAAATTGGGTCGTGTGGGCCACACAAGGGTGTGCGCCCACACGGGTAGGCCACATCAGCGTGTGAGCCCATTTAACTAAAATGCTTTCTAAGGTTGCAGTGGTCACCCAAGTCGACTGTGAACCTCCTGTAGGGCAAGTAAGCGCTACTTACACCCTTAAATGTGTAAACTGAATGTATGATGTATGTATTGAGCATGATAATTATATGCATGTATACTGAACCGTATGTGTAACTGATAACTATGTGATAGCATGTCATTTACTGTATGTTTGCATTGCATTGGGTTGGGATGATGATTATTGGAAGAAGTGTAGTGAAAGGATTTTAAGCCTATTGACTGGAAGCTCAACTGCAATATATACTGAAAGGCTCTTAAGCCTATTTGACTAGCAGCTCAGCTACATTACACTAATATGTGCCGTATTCAGTATAGCCTGGAGTATAGGGCTGGGTGGGTGTTTTAAACCCTACAGGAAGTGTAGGGATGGACGAAGATGGTGTGTTAGAGGCCGGTGGGTAGGATTCTTTTTTCTGATCACTGCATGCATGACTATTACTGTTATAGGCTAAGGCCCTAATGCATATATGATATTGTAACTAAAATGGGCTAAGGCCTAAACTGCTACTAAAACTGAAATGGGCTTAGGCCCATAATGCATTTGACTATTCACTTTGTTTGACTGTAAGTTTGTTTTCTGTAGGGATTACACACTGAGTTTATGCAAACTTACCACTTTTGTTTAATCTGTACAGGTAACCCCCAGACTTAGACAGATCAGTGTGGCGGAGGACTCGACGGTGACTAAGGTTATTAGACATCTATTTATGATTTAAGGTTATATTTTATTTGGTTATTTTGATGTAATTTAGGATTTTTTGGACTTTTACTTAAATTTGGCATTTTATCAATTTTATGAATTTTATAACTGCTCGAACTCAAAAAACAAATGGTTTTACTAAAACAAAAGGGTTTTCCTAAAATGAACAGATTTATGTAATTATCTTGATTTCCTTAAAACTAATGATTTCTAAAGCTTCTGCAATGAATTATATTTTTTATAATCGAATTAACCGACAAATAGTTTTTTTTAAGATAATAAGAGTTAACTAAGCAAATCAGAGATGTTTTGATGCGACGACTTAGTTTTCAAACACCCTATCATGTGCATCGCCATATTCAGCCATAACATCTAAGCCGGGTTTAGGGAGTTACATTTAGTGGTATCAGAGCTAGGTTGCAAAACTCGGCTGTGGATTGTAGGTTTTAAAATTTGGTTTTTTTAAAAACTTAATTTTCAAAGGACTTAAAATGATTTAACTGAGTATGTGGTACATCGAGTCTCCGACGCCGATCTTATAAGTTATCTGAATTCTAATTTGATAATATAGATAGTCTGTTCTGAAAATACTCTAGTTAGTATATACTGAAACTGTAGTGAAACTGAAACTGTTGTAAAACTGATAGAAATTGCAACATACGAAAACAAACTCTGAATTACTAAAATTGTATACATAGAACATTTGCTAATAAATATTGAGCTATCACTGATTCATAAAATTCGTAGTACAGATAAATCTGAGTTAGATAATGAGCGCATGTGGTACTCGCGAATGTGGTATTCGAGGCGTGGTAGAGGCCGTAGGTGGCCTCGAGCTAAGTCTTCCTCTTCTCGGGATAGTATACTAATCTGGACACTACTGAGACATCGGTGTCGCCTACTATTAAGACGGGGTTGTATGATCGCATGGCTAGGGACGACGCATTGTCCCAGGCTATGCTAAGGATACTTGAGAGGGTCGATGGGTCTAATACTGGATCTGGGGGCCATGTGTTGGTTACGAAATGACTCCGGTCTAATGAGTTGAGATATTTAGAGGTGTTACTAGAGTCGCCCCTAACGTGGCCGAGTACTGGATGGAGGCCACTTAAAGAATCATGGATGATTTTGATTTTACCACTGAACAGAAACTGAAAGGTATTGTTTCCTTGCTTTGCGATCAAGCGTATCACTGGTGGCTAACCGTTAAGAAGGGGACCCAGCCAGACCGATTAACTTGGGATTTCTTTAAGTCTGCCTTCCAAGGGAAGTATGTGGGGGCAAGCTACATTGATGCTAGGAGATGTGAGTTTCTGAATCTTGCCCAGGGAGACCGATCAGTAGACGAGTATGAGGTTGACTTTGAGACTGAGTCACTATGCGTGAGGTATGGTAGCATCTAAGTATGAGAGGTATCTCCGTTTTGAGGATGGTTTGAAGGATAACCTGAGGGTACTGATAGCTCCATAGAAGGAATGAGAGTTCTTAGTTCTGGTAGAGAAGACGAAGATTGCCGAGGAGGTTAAGCGTGCTGAACGCCAAAACAGAGACTGCGAGAGGGGTAAGAGCAAGAGGGATTTGGAGCCCTCGAGTTTTGTACAGAGGACTAAGAAAAAGTCCAGATCTAATGGACCAGTTAGAGCTAGGCCCCTTGCTGCCCCTACAGAACTGCAGCCTTCTGGAGAATGTGGTAGACGTATCAAGGCGAGTGTTGGAGGAGGACTAAGGCTTATTTGAGGTGTAGGTCACTAGAGCACCGCATTTGGGAATGTCCACAGAGGCCAAGTCAAATGCAAGCTCCGGGTACTGGTACTGCACAGCCATAGAAGGTAGTTCAGTAGCCACCGAGAGGACATGGTCAATCTAGGGGAGGAAATGGTATGGGTCGTGGACAGCGAGCACCGGGCAGAGGTGCTGGTCAGACGAAGGTGAGGCAGCCTGCTCTCGTGTATGTTGCACGTCACCGAGAGGAAAGAGATGCTCCGGACATTATTACAGGTATGTTCTTAATTTATAAAGTACCTTATTTTGCATTAATACTCATAGGTTCCATACATTCCTATGTAGCTAGCACAGTGTCTAAAAATTTGGGGATTTTGGTTGAAAGAACTACAAGTAAGGTTACAGTACTGAGTCCGTTAGGGCAGTCTATAGGGGTTAATAAGTTGTACAGAGATGTACCCTTAGAGGTTCAAGGGATGATCTTTTTGGCTGATCTAATGGAGCTTCCATTTGGGGAGTTTGACCTGGTTTTGGGAATAGACTAGTTGGTCAAACACCGAGTAAGTTTGGACTATGCGACTAAGAGGGTCGTTTTGAAAATTGAAGAGGATAATGAGGTAGTCATGATTGAAGAACGTCAGAACTATTTGTCTAATGTCGTCTCTACATTGGTGGCTGAGACACTGGTTTGTAAGGGATGTGAGGCATACGTAGCCTATATCAGTGTTTTCGCTTTTGGGGACTCTACTGTTAAGGACTTCAGAACTGTAAGAGATTTTTCAAACGTCTTTCCTGAGGAGCTACTGGGTTTACCTCCAAATCAAGAAGTGAAATTTAGGATTGAGCTTCTCCTTGGTACTGTTTCGGTGTCTATCGCTCCCTACCAAATGGCACCAAAGGAGCTTACAGAGCTTAAGGCTAAGATTCAGGAATTGTTGGATCATGGGTTCATCTGCCCTAGTGTGTCTCCGTGGGGAGCACCTGTGCTATTAGTTAAGAAGAAGGATGGATCCATGAGGATGTGTATTGACTACCGGCAACTGAACAAGTTGACCATTAAGAACAAATACATACTTTCGAGGATTGGTGATCTACTTCACCAGTTCCGAAGGGCTTCTGTGTTCTCCAAGATTGATTTGTGTTCTGGGCATCATCAATTAAGGGTTAAGGAAGCTGATGTACATAAGATGACATTTAGGACTCGTTATGGACATTATGAGTTCCTAGTGATGCCTTTTGGATTGACTAATTCACCGGCAGCTTTTATGGATTTGATGAACTAGGTGTTTCAACCCTATCTAGATCAATTTGTGGTGGTGTTTATCGACGATATATAGGTTTATTCGAGGACTGAGAATGAGCATGACAGGCACCTTTGAGTTTTTCTTCATACTTTAAGGGAAAAGCAGCTCTATGCTAAGTTCAGCAAGTGCGAGTTCTAGTTACGTGAGGTAACATTTCTAGGTCATGTGGTTTCTACTGAGGGGATTTGAGTCGATCCTCGAAAGATTAAGGCTGTGTTGGATTAGAAGTAGCTTAGGATTGTGTCTGAGATCCGCAGTTTTCTGGGACTAACGGGTTATTATCGGCGATTTGTGGAAGGTTTCTTACTGGTTGTAGTGCTCTTAAGTAAGCTGCTACGTAAGGGCGTACCATTTGTCTAGACTGATGCGCAGTAAAAAAACATCGAGAAGATCAAGACTACACTGACTGAGGCTCCTATTTTGATATAGCCTGAATCTGGGAAGGAGTTCACGGTTTATAGTGATGCATCACATGTCAGTTTAGGATGTGTGTTGATGCAGGATGGTAAGGTGGTAGTATATGCATCTCGTTAGCTTAAGACACACGAGATGAACTATTCGACACACAATTTGGAATTGGCCACCGTAGTAGTTGCCCTGAAAATGTGGATGCACTATTTGTATGGTGAGAAGTGTATCATTTACACTGATCACAAAAGCCTCAAGTATCTCCTTACTCATAAGGAGTTGAATCTTAAGCAGCGTAGATGGATTGAGCTGCTTAAGGACTATGACTGTACCATTGAGTATCATCCAAGCAAAGCCAATGTGGTGGTCGATGCATTGAGCCGTAGGGTAATGACTGATCTGAAGGCGATGTTTGCTTGCCTTAGCCTATTTGATGATGGTAGTCTATTAGCCGAGCTTCAAGTTAAACCGACTTGGATTGGGCAGATTCGAGATAAACAGTTGGAGGATGAATCTTTAGGTCTTCGATTCCGTCAGATTGAGAGTGGCAGTACTTCAGATTTTAGGCTGAATAGTGATGGGGTACTCTATTTTTGGGGACGGATCTGTGTTTTGAATGATACTTTTTTGAGATAGTCGATTCTAAGGGAGGCGCATAGTAGCCCTTACACTATGCATCCCGTGGGAATAAGATGTACCGAGATCTTTAGAAACTATACTGGTGGTCGGGATTGAAACGAGAGGTTACTGATTTTGTGGTTAGATGTTTGACATGCTAGCAGGTTAAGGTTGAGCATCAGTTACCTTCGGGTTTGTTGTAGCCGATTAAGATGTCGCTATGGAAATGAGAGCGAGTAATGATGGACTTCGTTAGTGGGTTACCTCTAACACCCACTAAGAAGGATTCTGTTTGGGTCATCGTGGATCAATTGACTAAGTTTGCACATTTCATCCCAGTTAGAACTGATTATTCAATGCAGAAGTTGGTGAAGCTCTACATTTCGGAGATAGTGAGACTGTATGAGGTACCTATCTCGATCGTTTCTAATAGGGATCCTCGCTTCACGTCTCAGTTTTGGAAAAAGTTGCATAAGCCTCTGGGTTCAAGGTTGGACTTCAGTACTGTGTTCCATCCTCAGACCGATGGTTAATCTTAGAGGATGATTCAGATACTGGAGGATATGTTGAGGAGTTGTGTTATTGATTTTCGAGGCAGCTGAGAGAATAAACTGTCGCTAGTGGAGTCCGCCTACAATAATAGTTTCCATTTAAGCATTCAGATGGCACCTTACGAGACTTTGTATGGTTGTAAGTGTCACACTCCTCTATGTTGGACTGAGTTGGGTGAGCGACGTGTTCTGGGTCCTGAGTTGGTTTCTGGGACTGAAAAGGGTAGACTGATTCGAGATCGTCGAAAAGCGGCTTCTGATAGGCAAAAATCATATGTGAATCTGAAAACAGGTGAGATTGAGTATTCTACATAGGACTTCGTACTTCTCAAGGTCTCGCCATGGAAAAAGGTTTTGAGATTCAGTTGGAAGGGTAAGTTGAGCCCTAGGTTTATTGGGTCGTACCAGATACTGAAATGAGTAGGACCCATTGCTTATGAGTTGGAGCTACCTCTAGAGTTGGATCATATTCATGTGTGTTCCACGTCTCGATGTTAAGGCACTACCGCTCTAATATTTCTCATATTGTGCCTATTGAGTTGATTGAGGTGAGGCCAGACTTGACCTTTGAGGAGGAGCCGGTTCAGATTCTGGATTGTGACATTAAGGTTCTGCGAAAGAAGTCTATTGCACTAGTTAATGTTCTGTGGCAAAATCAAAGCATTAAGGAGGCCACATGGGAACCTGAGGATGCAATGCGTCAGCAGTATCCTCATCTTTTCTGATCAGGTAAATTTCAAGGACGAAATTTTCTTTTACGGGGTAGAGTTGTAACGCCCTAAAATTTTTATTTTTGTTTTTGCGAAAATGTAAACACAAATACCTGTTTGCTTCAATAGTTAAGTTTTTTAGGTGTGTTTGGAGGTTCCAAGTTCAAGCCTTGTCTTGGGAAAATTTTGGTATTTTTATGAATAGAACCCTATCTTTGGTCAGTAGGTTTATTTAATTAATTATTGGTAAGTATTTAATAGAATGGGTCTGTTGGTCTGGTGGTTAAGGGGAGTGGTAGTCTGTTGGAGGTCTTGTGTTCGAATCTCTACATGGGCAAGGGAGATTATTTCTGTTCGGGTTGATGACTAAGAGTTTGAGTTGTAGTAGGAATCTGAGTAGTGGGTGGTTGAGATAGAGTAGGTAGTGGGATTTGGGTAATCAGTTTCCTAAAAATTCTCTCCCTAGAAAAAAAAAGACTGATCATCTTCTCTTCCACCTTTCTTCCTGTTTTCCCTTTTTGCTCTGCCGGTTTTCCCCTTATTGCTGCCAAATTTTTGACTTTGTTTCTTCCCTCTTCTTTTTCTGTCATTTTTCTAAACACATTCATTCTTTTTCGTTTCTGCAACATTGATTGTTCTCGCCTGAGTTTGTTAAAGGAGTTCTTGGTATTTTGGGCATTTTGTGGAGTCATTATTTAATGGAAGTGTATTTCGTGTATAGGAGTTCATTAAGGAGCTGTGGATTCCCAATCGAGGCTGAAGAGGTGCTAATTCGTAGGTGTTTGTTCAAAGGTAGGGGTTATCGGTAAGATCTAGGATTTTCGATTTGTGGCAATTTGGTTTGGTATCGATTCAAGTAACTAAAATTGGGCTTCAAATTGTCGTTTGTAGGTTTGGAAGTGCTCGGGGTTGCTTCAGTAGCGTAAACGATATAGGTGTGTACCCAAAAATGCAGAAAATAGGGTTTTGACGAAAGCTAAAAACCTCACTGTCAACACCACACGGGCGTGTGGTCGCCTATGTGGTAGGTTGTGTGCCAGGACAGGGGCGTGTGATCGCCGAGGCCAGGCCATGCGAGTAAGATAAAGTCATGTGATGGCTAAGTAGGCCATGTGCGACATACAAGCAAGACTGATTTGGGTCGTGTTGGCCACACGGGTGTGTGGGTCTACACGGGTAGTCCATACGAGCGTCTGGGCTTCTAAGTTAGGCCGTGTGATCCACACGGCCGAGGCCAAATTGGGCTATGTGGGCCACACAGGCGTGTAAGCCCACACGAACAGGCCACATGGGCGTGTGAGCCCATTTAACTAAAATGCTTTCTAAGGTTGTACGGGTCGCCCAAGTCAATTGTGAACCTCCTGTAAGGCCGGTAAGCACTACTTAGACCCTTAAACATGTGAACTGAATGTATGATGTATGTACTGAGCCTGATGATTATATGCATGTATACTGAACCGTATGTGTAACTGATAACCATGTGATAGCATGTCATTCACTGTATGTTTGCATTGCATTGGGTTGAGATTATGATTATTAGAGGAAGTGTATTGAAATGTTATATTTTATTTGGTTAATTTTGGTGTAATTTGGGACTTTTTGGACTTTTACTTAAATTTGGGATTTTATTGGTTTCATGGATTTTATAACTGCTCGAACTCAACAAACAAACGATTTTACCAAAACAAAGGGGTTTTCCTAAAATGAATATATTTATGTAATTATCTCGATTTCCTTAAAATTAATGATTTCTAAAGCTTCCGCAACAAATTATATTTTTCATAATCGAATTTACCAGCAAATGGTTTTTTTGAAGATAATAAGAGTTAACTAAACAAATCAGAGATGCTTTGATGCGACAACTTAGTTTTCAAACATCTTATCATGTGACATCACCATATTCGACCATAACGTCTAGGCCGGGTTTAAGGTGTTACAAAAACAGTAAAAAATTCATTTTAGTTATTTGTTAAGGCGATGATTGAATTTTTTGTGAGACACTACAGATATCAAAATGGTTTCTTTGATCACCGAATCACACATCAAATAAGATTGATGTATCGGTAATAAAATTATTATTTGTTATTCATTGATCACCTTATAAGCTTGAAAGTAATTTTTTTTATTTAGTTGGTGTACATTTATTATGGTTGAATATTTAGTCATGGTCAGAGTCCTTACCACGTGCTGATAGGTTGTGTCAACAGTGTGGGTTATTTGCCGGGTGAAAGTATTTTGCCATACTTGAAGGCATCCAAATTCGGATCGGCGGCATTGATTTGCATGTTTGATTTGAAGTACGACTTGATCTCTGTATTAGTCGAGTGATGGTGCCTGGAGACCCACACCTTTCATTTGCCGTGTGGGGAGTGCACCATCACTCTGGAAGATGTCACACTACAATTGGGGCTCCTCATCGACGATTTGTAGTCACGGGTTTTAATATATTATCTGATCCAGAGACCTTTTATTATGACTCACTAGGGCACACGCTCGGTGTTGGTGAGGATAAATTAACGAGTTTGAGATTTACATTACTGAAGGCGAATTTTGAGTATTTACCAAATACTGCCACTGAGCAGGATTTCATGTGCGCCACTCGAGCGTATACAATGCATATCATAGGGAGTGTACTCATGCCAGATGCAAATAAAAACAAGTCCACTTGATGTACTTACCCCCGTTGTAGGATTTATACGTTGTCCATTTGTATTGGAAAACCCCCAGCCCGTATCCTTCACCGGAACAGGGTTACAAGGCATTACCAGAGTTTACAGAACATTTACAATTAAATTGAGTCAAGTACTATCCATATCTTGAGATTTGTCTTAACGTCCCTTTGATGGGTCTTCGAAGCCCTAAAACATGTATTAGGAACGATTCGGGATTAGATCGGGATCTCAGGGAATTTTTCACAAAATCCCAAAGTTTTCTTACATTTAAGAGTCACACGCCTGTGTGGTATAGGACACGCCTATGTAGTCAGGCTGCGTAGGTTCATACGCTCATGTCCCTTACTCGTATAACTCTCTAACTTGTAACTCATAAACAAATTGATATCACGTGGCTAAGGCACACACCCGTGTCACTAGGCCATATGGTTAATTTAATTTTCAAATTTAGGTGCAAGTTTCACATTGTTGTATCACACGCCCGTGTATCCAGACCGTATACTTAACACGGGTAAGGTACACACCCGTGTTGAGCTCGTGTGCTCAATTTTAGCGCATTCTGTTTCTCAATTTTTTAAATGTAGAGGACACACGGCTAGGCTACACGCCCATGTTTCAGACCGTATGTCACACATGGCCTAGACACACGACCATGTGTCTACCCATGTGGACAAAATAAGGCTATTTTCCAAGCCCTATTTCTTATCCAATTCCATCCAAAACCTGCACAAAACATTTCCAATGCCAACCAACCAATTTTAAACATAGTTTCCAACCAATTTCATCATTTAATGTCATATTTTCACATGCGCACTTAGTATAATTCTTACCTCTTTAATTTTGCATGCTTAGTCTCAACAACTCAATATATATCAAGCATACAGGTAAACAATAATTTGCTTTATATCATACCAAAAATTTAAGTTAACACTAGCCATACCAATGGCTCGGTTTACATTTATCCATTTCAATACACATTTTAACCTTAATTGCCTATACATGCCATTATACCAAACTAAGATCCATATTTATACCAAAATGAGCTGGCGGTTAGTGTGATGTTGCTTCAATCGTCTCCAACCTCTACGTGCTTTCGAGCATTATAAAATAGGGAAAATAAAGCAGAGTAAACACTAAGTGCTTAGTAAGTTCACGTAACAAGAGTATAACTTACCAGATGTTTCCATTTAGTTAAATCAAACACATATGCATCCAAGCATTAGAATATTACCCTACCATACACAACATCAACACTTAAGTTAGTAAAGATAATTTCATGCAATTCCAATTCGTAGATGAGCTCATCATTTCAGGATTTTCATATGCTTGCCACTTCCGTGTCACTTATACCTTTCATGATGAGGTCATTCATGTTCCATTAACCATTTCTAAGTCTATCACGTTGAATTTATAGGAATTTTGATGGATACTCGATAGTACATTTAGAGTGTACAATTCCATAATCCGTCAATTCATATCCACCTTTATCAGAGAGTACACTCTCGAGCCTTATTTCATACAGCAGGATTACTAGTCCAGGCTAAATCCTTTGTAACATATGCTCAAAGAGTATTGTCAAGATTACCAGTCCAAGCTAAATCCTTTCAGTGACAAATACTCTAAAGAGCTTAGTCTGGATTACCCCTTCGGGCTAAATCCAATCTATAACATATTTATTGGGAGGACTTATATTAGGATTACCCGTCTGGGCTAAATCCCTTCTGCAACACATGCAGTATCCCTTTTTCATTGATCCTTCGAATCCCTTAATTCAATCAAGATTTTCTCTTTTCCTCAAGTAATTTCAATCATATTTCATCAAATTCATAAATTAGACATTCAATTATCATTCAAATCATATAAACATGCAATTCAAGCATCTCAAGAATCCATATTAAGTTACACGAACTTACCTTGATATTTGTTCATTGATAAAGTCTACTAATCTGAGACTTTTTCCTTGCCTCGTTCTAACCTTGTATTTGAGTCGTACGGATCTATATAAATAAATTTAATCATCAATTTCATTCAATTCATACTCAATTGAGTTCAATTTACTCCTTAGGCAAAATTACTATTTTGCCCCTAAACTTTTCATAAATTTCAATTTCGTCCCTAGGCTCGGAAAATGAAATTCATGCAATTTAATCCCCTTTCTAAGCCTAGCCAAATTTCATATGTATCTATAACAATCCATAGATTCACAAAGATCAGAATTTTTCTTTAAATTTCATAAGTTTACAATTTAATCTCTATTTCACAATTTCACCCAAAATTACTTTGTAAAAGTTATTTATTTATTAACAATCTTTTATTTTCTTCCATAAATTTTCAATTTCCAGCATATTCATCCATGGTATAATTTCCATACTTTGATGACTTTTCAATTTAATACCCAAAATAGAAAGAACAAGTTATCTCGATCTCAAAAATATAAAAATTACTAAAAACAGGACATGAAAACTTACCCAATTAAGCTTGATTAGTTTTCTCCCTCTCTCCTAAGGTTTCCATCAAAATTGGGGAAGAAGATGATAATAAATGATGATATTTCCAATTCAATCCTTTATCATCATTTAATTTTTTTAATTCCAATTTAGTCCTTTTCTTTTTCTCAAATTCCATAGATGATTCACCCAAGATATTTTCCCATCTTTTGATTGATGGTCTAATTACCATATAAGGACCTCTAATTTTGAATTTCATAGCTATTTGATCCTTCTAGCCTCTAGAACTAAATTTCTACATTTTATGCAATTAGGTCATTTCACTAATTAATTACTTAATCGGTAAAATTTTCCTATCAAAATTTTCATACAACTTTCCTATCATATCATAAATCACACAATAATATTAAAATAAATTTTCTCCCTAGCTTGGATTTGTGGTTACGAAACCACTGTTCTGATATCACCGAATTTAGGTCGTTACATGTATAGTGGAGCTCATTAGTACTAGCTACATTATATCGCAAACTTTGTCGAACGACCAAGCATCGTGGACATAGGTGGTTGCCTGGTATTACTACAGTCCTAGACGCTTTACATGATGCTATTCTTGGCATCAATTAAGCACCAAACATATGTCTTCCCACTCATGAATAGGTGATAAAATTTAACCATCACAACAAGAATTTTGCTTTGTCCAATATGGAAATTTGTTCTAACAAGTTTAATTTTTTCGTAGATGTAGTACTTCTCCGGGTATCTAGAGGTCATATACGCTTCCCTTTTACCAATAGATGATCGAGACACACGTCGGGTCTTGGGTAATTTTTTCAAATATTCAATACATGTTATTAATTGTGTTACTACCTTCATGTTATTTGAATCGTGTTACTATTTCAATGATATTAATTATGCAGTTCATCTGGATACCGTACTCATTACCAAACATTACGCAAGTTATTTCCCCATCTGCTCACATCCACTCACACTTGTGGTGCATTAACGTACCTTTGATGAATTTCCAAATGGTCGAGTGGTATAATGTGGATCAAGTATTACAGCAATTCAAGTGCGTCCAACATATTTTAGATCTTCCATAGAGTTTGGGGTTTGTACATGGAATTAACAAAAAGGGGAAGCACGATAAGAATTCGACATTGGAGCATGAAGAATTTATTATATTGTGAAACAATCAAATGAGGTAGAGACCTTGGATGGATTATGCATTGTCTAGTACATAGCATGTGGGAAACCTTTTTTATTTGGTGGGCAAACAATGCCAGTCCCTCCATGCATAGAAAGACTAGGGCACCTCTCCCATCGTATGTCACATCCACTTTCTGCACTCGAACTGAAGCTCACACCTGAACCGAAGCCCGAACTGGACCCTATCTATGACCGGTCTTATTTACATTCTGAGGGTAGTTTTTATCATTTGGACTTAGGGGTGATAATTATTTTCTGAGCTCGTCAGGCTATGCATATCAGTCGGAGATTCTCGGTTCCAATTCAAATCATATGGATCCGAAATCATTAATGATGTTTGATACGTTCAGTTCAAACCCACCCTAGTACTCAACCCCTCCGGCGTAAACCTTCAGGACATACAATTTCTCAAGTATGTTTAGCACACCCCAAGGTTTGTTGACAAATGCCCTGAACGATGACATTTGCGAGCACCCTCAACGTGAATGTCGAACGCTACAATGGTATACACCTAGGACGACACCATCCAATCATCAATTTTAAAACTTGTAATTATATTTACTGCATGCAATTTGTAATTTAAATTTTCAAGATTATGTTAATTAAATCATAGCTAGCAAATGTTTGACTTAATTTTGTAAGTTAAATAATAAAATTTTTATTACAAGCCCAAACATAGAGTACAGTCTGGCCATATTCCAGCCAATCGCAATGATTATCCAATATTGTAGAGTAGATGTGGGTATTTACTCCAGTTATAACCAGCTACTCTACACAAACCACAAATTTTATCTTTGATTTTCTCCCTCATGTCCATTTCATTATGGATCCTGGTGACTTGGGGGCGACCTTTTAGCTTCCTATGTAACCCCTTGTTTGGGAAAAGATCGAAAGTCAATGGAGACACTTTGTATGTAGACAGATCACGCAGGACGGGGAACTTATTTTCCCAGATACGTAATGTGCACTTGAGAGTGTTCACTTGAAACACCTCGTTTTTAGTAAAATCAGAATAGTGATTTTAAAAACACAAATATGAGGTCAAAATATTTATTTTAATATTATTTTGAGGTCTAAAGCATGATAGTAGGATTGCATGAAAGTTCCGTTTAGAAATTTTACCATTTGAGTGCTTAATTTGTGAAAAAGGACTAAATCGTGTAAAGTGTAAAACTTGAGTTCTATAGGTTAAATGCACTGAATGGCTATAGAATTGAAATGTATGAGTACTTTAATGGTAATTAGACCATTTTTATCATGAGTGGACTTTTATAGACAGCATTTAAATGTTTTAAAGGTTAATATATAAGGTTATATTAGTAAATTAATAATTAAAGTTATTAAAATAAAGAATAACAAAATATCATCTTCCAAAAAAGTCTTCATCCACCGAAATTAAAACCTAGAAACTCCATTGAAGAGGTTACAAGGTTCGACCAAGTCTCCTTTGTGCATGTAAGTGTGTTTTCGTCCCGTTTTAAATGATTTTTATGTTTTTAAGGTCGTTGTAGCTTAATCTAGCTAGCCCAGGGACTAATTTACAAAATTGTTAAAGAGTTAAGGTTTTACCATTGATGAATGTGTGAGTATTTCGATGTTTGACGATGGAAAATGAATCCTTGTTGTTAGATAAACAACATTTCTTAAATGATTTTTTAGTGAAAATGTCAATTAGGGGTTAAATTGTTAAATGTAAAAATTTTGTGGTAAAATGAATAAATGAAAAATATGGGCTGTAATAAGCATGGGTAAAATTTGGCTAGCATGGATATATATTGAATTGCATGAATTTGCATTTTTATGAAATAAGGACTAAATTGTAAAGAAGTCAAATGTTTAGGGGTAAAATGGTAATTTTACCATAATATGAAAATTGGATGAAATTGAATAGAATGATGTTTAAAATAGTTAAGTTTGATTATATAGATCAAGAAAAGCAATGTACGGATCTAGATCAGGGAAAAGATAAAGTTTTAGACTAAGTGGTCGTTTTGAGTCATTTGAATTCGAGGTAAGTTCGTATGTTTAATAAGCATTAAATTATGTGTATTTAAATTCTTAATTGATGTAATTGTATTAATATGACACTGCGAAAATTCTTGACAAGGCATCGACAAAGTATAGATCTCGGTTGAACCTTAGGAATAAATAGGATACAAATGACATGTCATTAGGGGTTCATGATTTATGTGATTTGGGTGTTGGTCTTGTATGTCCTACTAGTGGCTAAGTTTTTCAGCATGTGTTGTGGTTACTCGACAGCTTGTGTGAGCAGTACTGTGTAGCTACGTCTTGACCATCAGCTTGTGTGAGCAGGCCCTATGATGGCTCGAGAGTGAGCAATTTGTATGAGATATGTGATAGATGTGGTTTAACCATGTATATGGCACTTAGTGTGCGAGATACCCGAGTATCCAATATTATTCCAAATGGTTCAATGGACAAAGATGATAGTACGAGGATATAAGAGTTGATATGGATCAGTTTAGGTACTCGTGAGAAGTACGACAAGTAAGTTATATTGGATGTATCCTTACATGACTACTATGGTTGAGATAATGTGCTAATTTTAGTTTGATTAAAAATTTATCTTTGTTTACTTATGCTTCTTTAGATTGTGAATGAATTGGTAAATTGAACTTGTTAGCCATACGAGCTTACTAAGCTTCATAGCTTACTTTGTTTTCTTTTTCGTGTTTTATAGTGAATTGGAAGCTCGCTCGGATTGGAAGTCATCGGAGATCTCATCACACTATCCAACAATTGTTTTGGTACTTTTAAACTTAATGTATTTTGGTTATATGGCACGTATAGGTTATTTAGCTGATGAAGCCTATATGTTTTGAATATGTAATTAGCCATGTGATTTGGCTTAATTTGGTCTATGTGTTAGTATGTACATATATATGAGTAGTTGGCTTATTTTGTATGAGGTATAATTGCCTAGAGTATGTTTGATGGTTGCCTTATAAATTTCCTTGGTTGTGAATTGGTAGTTGGCATAATAAGTGAATTTGATGAGTAATAAGCATGTTAAAGTTAGGCAAGAAAATGATTACATGAGAATGACCATTTAGGTAAATTTTGAATCAAGTTTGGTATGTGTTTAAGTGGGCAAATGTATGTGCTTATGGATACTTTATTGTGTACATGGATATTGCATGTTTAGGATTTATTTTGGATTGGTTTGAATGTATATTTTGGTTGTGGTTATATGTTATCGAAATGTGTAGGTTGGCACCAAAATTGGGTGAGAAATATAGCCTATAAAATAGTATTTTTTTGTGCACACGAGCGTGTGTCTCAACTGTATGTGGCACACGGTTAGGTGACACGGTCGCGTGTCTCCTATAGTTTTTAATGAAAGCAATTCAGTGAGTTACACGGGCTAGTCACACGGGCGTGGGGATTTGTGCAAGTCTCAATCACCACCAGATGTATTTGTAAACGAGAACCTAGATTAAGGTTCTTAGACGTAGGTGGAGCAGTAAAATCGATGTCGATACCACATAAAGTCAATCACCTATCAATGTACGCTCTCGGAACCACCGGACAGGGATCTTGAACCCCATGTTCTTCACCTAATAGAGTGGAATCTTCGGCTAGCTCCATGTAAACTGAAAAATATATAGGATTTTTCCTATATAATTCATCCCTTTTTTACTTAAAATATATGAAAATATGAAATTAGAACATAGAAATTATTAAAATAAGATTTTATACTTTATTATATAGTTTTCATACAGAAAATGGCTTCTTTTATATGAATTTGAGCATATTATATTTTTAAGCTATAATGCGGGTCATGCATGATTAAATTAAATAATAAAATATAAAGTTATATTTAATAATTTATTTAAATATATTTCATTAATAAATTAGGTTTTAATTAATTAAGTAAATTGATTAATTAAAGTGGTTAAATTATATTCTTTGGTCCTATAAATTATCTACTATTTTTGGACAGGTCTGAGAGCTTTATTCTAATTACAAAACCATCCAAGTCAACCCAAAATTCGGCTGCACATAGATGTTCATAAAACATTTTTTGGTTTAATTACATAAAGTCCTTGAAGAGTTAAAGAAATCAGAGATTTACCCGGAGATTTGCAATTGACTGAGTCTTGATCCTGATGATGTTGTGGCACTTAAATCAAGCAAAAATCAGCCACACTTCAAAAAATCATAGCCGGCCACCCTTGGAAGAAGTTTCAAATGATGGACACTCCTATTTTTAGCAAACTAGCTCATTTGCCTCACCTATAAATAAGAGCTCATTTCTCACTTTTTCAATCATCTATCTCTCATTCATCATTCTCTCTTCTCTCAACTCTCTTAGCTTTCTTTCCCCCTCACGCCTATCATCATCCTTGCATAAGGATTTTTTGCAAATTAGCCTCTTAAAGAGCCCTTGGTCGGCCACCTCGGAGAGTCTTCAGCAAAGGAGCAAAGGGAAGGAACGAAGGAGCCTTCGTTAGTCAGTGTCTTGGCTGACAGCCACTTTGATTTGGGTTTAATCTTTCCTTTCTTTAATCTAATTCAAGAATGTTTGCTATGTGTTCAGTGTTCTTGTTTACAACAATGATAGCTTAATTTTATTTAAGCTAGGATAATTGTTTTGATTGAATAATAAGTATTTGACTCATGCTTTAATATTTATACCTCAATCGATCATGTTTTCAATTAAAATCAAATCTATATTTCGTTCATACGTGATTGAAATGCATCTGAATTAGCTAAGCGATCCTAACCAGACGATGGCTAATGGACACATAATTGAAATGTGCATGCTTAATTTAGATCCTGACCCGATTAAATTGTATGTTGCATAACAACCCTGACCCGGCTCTGTTATCTGCATAGTTTTTAGATTTGTGTGATTAAATTGTTTCAAACCTGACACGTCCCTGTTACTTCATATGAATGCTAAGAAACCCTTAGTAAATAAGGATCAGTAAAATGCGTATTTACTAAGTAAAGGATTCCGAAAGGACCTAATGTGGTTTCCAAACTCATGAAAGATCGAGTTGCCATGGAATGTTTTTCTGAATATTATTAAGCATGTTGATAATAAATTGAGTTTGATTAAAGTAATTGTCCTAACTTATTTATGTTATAATTGTTGCAAATTGTTTTTAATTTTGCTAAAATCTATTTCATTCATATAGTTGCATGTTAGGATAAATCACATTAAGGGATCATTGCATTTAGATTAATTTTATATAATTTTACCCAACACTTCCAAATCAAATTGTGTTTTTTATTTACCAAACTATTAACATAATTTTATAATTAAGTGACTTAACATGAACACAATCCCTATGGAGACGATAACTCAATACTTACTTATTACTTGATAATGAATATGTACACTTGCACAAACCCCAGCGTTACACTCCACATCAATGAACTTAGCAAACAATTGAATCAAATCAGTTTGGCAACTCTGATCCCGACAATAAAGTGCGACCATTGTCTCCATGTCTTCATCATCTACAAGTTCAATATCGATGAATTTTATGAGATCTATCAAAACTAAAAATTTGTAGAATAGTCTCGAGATCTTTCTCCCACAACATCTAAAATTTTTTGCGTTGATCATTTCTTTCATATCATCAATCGAGACATTTCTATCAAATCTCATTGCTATTTGTTGGCGACATTCAAATATACATCCAACTATTGTTATTAAAATTACACCATCGAAATAAACTCATATGAAAAATTGATTATCCATATTTAATAATAAATCTGTAAAAATAATTAAATTTCTAAATATTTTATTTCAAAAAAAATACTGAAAAAAATCATATATACTAACCTTGAAATCTTCTTTGTTTTCTCTCCTTCTACAACCAAAATTTTCCCCTTCTATTCTTATCCTTCAAAAATGTTAAGAAAACACTGCTTTTAAATAGGTTCAGCAGGGGTGCTGTCTCTCTCTCATCCTCCACTAGTGCCGCCTCTTTCTCACCCTCCACTGGTGTCACCTCTCTCACCTTCCACCAATTAAATCATATTCCTACACCAGAAAATACTAGTGCCACCTATCTCTCTCCCTCCACCCCTTGGTTCTATTGCAAATAAACCATTTTAGTAAATAATGGGATTGGCATACTATTTAAGTATTTAATTTTTATTTTTGTATTATGTAGGTAAAAAAGCATTTTCTGCAATTGCACTATTAGCTGGAAAGCTACCTTACAAGCCATTGTGGCATTATCAACTAAAAAGGCAGAATATATGGCTATCACAGAGGTTGTGAAAGAGGTCATTTGGTTGAGAGGTCTATTCGGGGAGTTGGATGATAAAAACAACAAGACTATTGTTTATTGTGATATTCAAAGTGCCATATATCTCATTAAAGATCAGATGCATCACGAAAGAACAAAACACATAGACATTTGGTATCACTATGTTCGAGAAGTGGTTGTTCAATGAGATGTTCAGATTCACAAAATCGGCACAGAAAACAGTTCGAGAAGTGGTTGTTCAATGAGATGTTCAGATTCACAAAATCGGCACAGAAAACAATCTAAGACGTATGATGACAAAAAGTCTTTCAATTTCCAAGTTCAAGCACTACTTAAACTTGGTAAGTATTTGACAAAGATTGAGTTAGGCCCTTGATAGGGCTCGGCAAAGAAGGCGTTGCAAAAATACGAGTCAAAGTGGAGATTTGTGGAGTGTGCCTCACATTTTGGCCGAAACAGAGTCGACATCGTGATGAGGAAGAGTCGACGTCCTAACAACGCAACACACGACGTCCTGATGAGAAGAAATTGGCATCTCGACGATGCGATGTGTAACATCCCAATGAGCCGATAAACGACATTAGGACATGAACACATGTTCCTTACTAAAGCGTGTTTCTTCTCCTAGTTAAACTTTGTTATCTTTTTCCAGATTAACTTTGATTATTCTATAGATATTTTAATTATATATTCACACGAATTTCAACTTATAAATAGGCCTTTTATCAACCCTAAAAAGTTATATTCAACAACACAATTTAGAGAGAATTTTGTGAGAATTTCGAAAAAAATTATATTTTAAATTTGGCCATACAAAACAGACAAAAGGACAAAAGGAATAAAAGAATAGGAAAAACAGACTTCGGATCTTTAGAGTAAAAAAAAATGAAACAATTTGGCTTAAATTCTTATGGAGGGAGTCATAAATAAGAGCGATAAGTCCTAAAACCTTCCGCTCAGATGCAACACTTCATTTTATTGAGAGAAAATGAAAAGGTTAAAGAGTTAGTTATTAGGCTTTCAAAAAGAAATTATTAATAAAAACAACTCATTAAAGATGAACCTCTATTTAGCCAACATTCACAAGTTCTACAACATATTAAAACTACTTTAAGAAAAACGTATTAAAATATTCCATTAATACAATATGAAAGATTATATAATACACTCAATGAAAAGTTTAGATTTTGCTAATAATGTTAAAGGGATGATAAATATTCCCGTGAAAAATGAAAGGATTAAATCACGATTTGGTTATTGGAAGTATATTCATTTTTTCACTTTAAAATTTAAAATTTTTGAGTTTATTTTGAAACCTAAAATATTTATTTATTATAAGTTATGGTCCATTTTTTAATACTGTTTTTTTAAATAAAAAAAGGCATTTTTTCGATTAAGGAATGTGTCACATGGATTTTTTAAAACTTTTGTGGCTTAATTTTATAGGCTCATTATGATGTACTTCAAATGTCAAAAGAAGTATTTTCATTTTAAGTGTTTTATTGAATTGATGTTATGGATCAACCTAGTATTAACTTAGATTTTCTTTGGATGGATGATGTGTATGTCTTTGATAAAGTTAAAAACAACAACAGCGATGAGATTAGTTAATGTAGATGCGAGATTGGATACTATAATAATGCGACTAAAAATAGTAATGAGGCGTTTGTTTAGATTTAAATGTTGTTGTAACAGTGATGTGAAAATAGAAAATGTTTATTAATGGCATTAGATTAAAAATGATATATAGTAAGATTTTTTAAATTATTTTATTTTTATGAAATTATTAACGTGAATTTGTAATTTTATTTAATAAAATATTAATATGTATTATAATATTTTTTATAAGATTTTAATTCATTATGTTATTATTTTAAATTATTTATTATATAAAATGATAAATATTTTTAATTATTTTTCATAGTTAATTCATTTCTTTATGATAATATGAAGTATTATTTTCACAATTAATATCATACTTAGATAGAAAAAAAGATAAAAACTTTAGGTAAGAGAATATTTCAACTTTTGAAGAAAAAGAAGTAAATCACAGCTAAAAGTATGGAAATTATTCTCAAATTAAAAAAATTTCTTTTTTACTACACTAAATCGAAGGTCTTTTCTCTAGGTTTGAAGTACAAAATGTTTCAAAACTCACCGCAGAGGTAGAGGTAGAACTGGGTTTAATATCCCATCCCATACAAATTCAATTTAAATAATAAAAAGTATTTTTAATTTAAATTTAATTATAAAACATAAAAATATTAATTAAAACTATTTTTTAACAGTTAAATAAATTTTTTGGGTGGGTCAAATTAAGTCAGCCCAAAAATGAGTCACGATATAATTTTTTTCTTAAAATAGAGTCTTAACCCGACTAATAAACATCTCTAAATAGAAAATGAATTAAAATGTCTTAATTATAAAATTATTAAAATACCTCAATATATAAATTAAATTATATTTTTATGGAAATGTTTTTGTCTTTTTTTATATAAAATTATTGTAAGTAATAACCAAAACATAAATTGATTTTTTTTATTTTAAAAAATGTATTTATTAATTTTTTCATAAATCTAGTTACTTAACAGCAAGTACATAAATTTACAATTTTTGATAGTTAAATACACAAATTTATCATTCATCAGCAAATAATAATAATAATAATAATAATAATAATAATAATAATACATAGCAACTTAAAAAAAATTGCTAAAAATTGACCTCACCAACCGTTCCCAGAAGATGCATGGTAATTTCCTCCCACACTCTATTCCTGCCAACCATTCGGCCAAGTCTCCAACGGTACGTCAGCAGAGCCGAGCTGCGTCCCATCAGGTGCACAATAACCAGGACCACCCACATGAGGGGTGAGACCCCATATATTTGACCCTGGTGGAGGAGGTGGGTGGCGGTAATAATAAGGTCCGCCATATGCCGTGGCTGCGGGGGGTGGGGGAGGATATGGCAGCGGCGGCGGCGGCGGCGGCGGTAGCTCATAGTAACCATTTTGTGGCAGAAAATAATTAGTTTCTTGGATCAGATTCAGATCCTGACTTCCAGACGATGTAGAGTGAAGCTGATGAGGTCCCTGCACCAACATATCTTCTAAATCTAGAACTGGATAATGGACTTTCGGCGATTCGCTCTCAACTTCCAATGAAGTCTCAGGCGCAGGGGAGTGATGATAAAATAGGGGATAGCCAGTCATCAGGCTCGCCGGGGTTTCCACCTTTGAACCCTCATCCTTCCCAATATTCACCACCTTAAAAGAGAAATTCAACTCTCCATTTGCTTTGCCATCCGTAGTCCGTACCTGGTAAGTCACAAATCTAACAACTGCATTATTAGACTCTTGGATCAGATCCAGCAAAGGAACCACAACTTCCCCGATTGTTTTGTCCCCAAACATGGCTCCTTCGTGGCGCAGATCAAAGTGAACAAATATTTTATCGTAATCCCGGAACAAGTCGTCGCTGACTTCAAACCGTATCGTATGGTTCCACTCGGGATTTCCATCGCCTTCTCTGTCAGTCGGTGTCCTCTTAAGCTGTTTCCGATCCGTTTTCTTGTCATCATCATCCGCAATGTAAACAAGGGCATAGACTGAGAGCTTCTGGAAGAAGTTGAATGCTTTAAGAGACTTGCAAGAAATTACTCTTAGTTCTATGAAGCCACCGGTGGATTCCATGAAATATAAAGCAAAGAAAAAAATTATTTTGATGTACTTGGGACAACATTTACAAGTTATTCATCATTAAATTGCTGGAAAAGGGGGGGGGGGGGGTGGGGGCCTGAATGTAACGCTTGAATAAAGTGCCTAATAGCTGAAAAATCTTAACGCTTAAGCCAATTTCGCAAAAATACAAATTCTGAAAAGAATGCAATCGACCAGCTCAAGTCTGCTGAGAGAGCTTGGATCTAGGGATGTTATTATCTTTCTTTTTTTTTTTTGTTCTTTTTTTCATGCTTTTAAATTTTGTATTTAATCTAAGGCGTTTCGGAAAATATTTTTATGTTTTGTTTTCATTTTTAATGTTTTTATGTGTTTTTATGCCCGAAAATAAAATAATTATGCGGATAATTATAAATAATTATATTCAATCCAATTACATTATTTAAATTTAAAAAGTTATTTTATACAATAATAATTATATTTCAATTTTAAGACATATATTTATTTTTTAAATAAAATGATATGTTACAGAGAATACTAGAATAATTAAATAAAAGACTTAAAAAGTCAAAAAAGGCTCTTAATAAAAAAAAAATTCAATCAAGCCTTTAATAATAATAATAATAATAATAATAATAATAATAATAAAACCCAATCAACTAAATCCTTCCATTAACAGGAACCATTGTTAACAGGTTTGACTGTTAATGATTTTGACATGACTAATAACAACCACCTAGAGATGATGTCATGTTAGCAAAAATTTTAAAATAAATTAAAAAAATAAAATAATTAATAAAAATATATTAATTAAATGAACCTAGGCACAAGGTTGTAGAGGTGTTCAATCGGTTAACCGACCCGAAACATCATTAATCAAATTAACCGACCCTTCAAAAATTTTAACCGTTAATCAAACTGAATTTTTTTCAAAATAATTAATTGAACCGAAAATTTTTCGGTTAATTTGGTCGGTTAACCGAATTAACTGAAAATTATATTTTTATTATTTTTGGTTAAAATAAGTATAAAATTAACCGAATTACCCGATTTACCCAAATTAACCGAATTGCCCGATTTACCTGAATTAACCGAATTAATCGAATTAATCAAATTAACCGAATTATTTTTATTTTTTTGTTTTTTATTTTTATTTATTAAATTATTTGTAATTTTTATGATTGGGTTGGGTAATTAGTTTTAATTTGATTGGGTTTATGTTGGATTGGGTTTGAGTGAATAGTGGGCTATTTATATATTATAATTTTATTTATTAATTTTCAGTTAAACCGAAAAAATTCGGTTAACCGACCGGTTTTGAATCAAATTAACCTTTAACCGAAAACTCAAAAAATTATTAACCGACCCCCGACCAAAAAAATTCGGTTAACCGACCGATTAACCGAATTCAGTCAGTTAACCGAATTTTTTCAGTTTTACCCGAATTTTGCACACCCCTACGAGGTTGTTCAGGTTAATTTAAATTTAGACAAATAATTGTCTAGATTCATTCCAAACGAGTGCAAAAATATAAAAAATAAGAATTATAAAAATCTAAAAAAGTAAAATATGAAAAATTCAAAAAAAAATGTATTTGTCATTTATAAAAAAGTTAAGAATTAATACAAATGCATATCTAGAATGAATTTGAACAACTATTTATTTTTATTCATTTTGATGAGTGCAAAACTATAAAAACCTTAAATTTTATAAAAATATTAATAATTCTAAAAATATATATAAAAAATCATAAAAATTATAAACTTATTTCACTATTAAATATAGTAAAACTTAAATTATACTTTTATGTCATTATTATCAAGAAATATTTAAAAATATTTTGTATGTGTTTAATTTTTTTTCATATTTAAATTTTTTATGTCAATAAATTTTTTAAGTTTTTTCATACTTATTTTTTAGAATATGTAGATTTTTAAAATAATTATTAATATTTTATAATTTCTAATTTTTTAATAATTTTGTACTCCTCTAGAGTGAATTTAGATACATGGTTGTCCATATTCTAATAAATCTAGACAAACATGTGTCCAAATTCATTTCATATATAACTTTTATTAATTTGTTTTAAATAATATTTTTTTTAATTTTTCTTGACGTGGCATGCCTCATCAACATCCTTCCACGTGGCATGCCACGTATCATTTACTAGTGGATGTCATCAATCATGTTAGTGATGTTAACGATCAAATCAATCAACTGATGATTTTTGTTAACGGGAGGGCCTAGTTGATTGGTTTTTTTTTTAGGGTGCATCTTTTTTTAAAGGCTTAATTAATTTTTTTTTATTTTTTTTACTAAGGGCCTTTTTGACCCTAAAGCTTAGCTAAAATTGCATAAAGTATTTTTTATTTTTTTTTTCTTTTTAGTAAATTTTACTCATAATTGAATTGTAAAAAACTTTATTGAACTAACATATTATATCAATTATTTGATTTTGGGTTTTGTTTAGATAATTTTTTCTCAAGTATTATTGATCATTTTTATAATAATAAATATTTTTTTTCAAAATTTAAAGTTATGTACTTATGTATTTACAATTTATACTATCAAACATAATATATGGAATTACATTGTAATTACAATCTATTAATCAGACATGTTTAGAGAATTAGAATTCTTTATAATTACAAGAGGGTGTAATTACTATCCTCATAGTTACACTTTCATCCAATTACTTTACGGTGTCCAAACACACTCTAATTCTCAAACTTTACCAACATTTAAAGATTGAGATGTTGAGGTGAAGGTCACGCCCTTCTTCCCTTGATGAGTGCTTTTTGGACACCTGCAAAGAAGAGACAACCGTGAGGGGGCATTGGAGGTTGTCCTCTAAGGCACACTCCAATGGTTTAGTCATGTTGTCTGAATAGAGTAAAAAGAGTAATTTATTGTACTCGAAAACCACACTAGGTTCAGTTCCCAAGAAAGATTGGAGGGGTCATTGACGATCCCACTTGAAACCCAACCTTTTAAACAGAATCTCCCTCCAATGTAATTTACTAGCACAATATATCACTACAAATGTACCCTATAAAATGTTGAAAGAAAAACAATAACAACACCCGAGTTTGAACGAGGTTCGACAAATTACACCTACATCTTCAGACACTACCAAATATATTTCACTACAAAAGATACAAGGGGAAATTACAAATAGGAAAACAGAAAGATTGCCTAATAAAGAAAATGGCAAATTTTTGGATGATTTAGAGGAGGAGAGACCATCTCTATTTATAGTAGTACAAGCACTCTACAACCTTATATTTTTTATATGTGGGATTGTGCTATTTCAACAAATATCCACCTTATCAAATTTCCACATCTTCAATCTCCTTGCAAGACAACATTTGATAGTGCCTTCAAAATTCAATCTTCAAGCTTTAACATTGATCAATTCCCAGAATCTCTTGTACAAAATGATACCGAACATCAATGTGCTTCGTCCTTGCATGATAAACTTGATTCTTTGCCAACTGAATAGCACTATGATTATCGCAATGCACTTTAACATACTTCTATTTAAATTCCAATTCACCAAGCAACCCTAGAAGCCAAATTGCCTATTTTACTGCCTCTGTAATTTCCATATACTCTGCTTTTATTGTAGATAAGGAAATTGTTAATTGTAAAGTAAACTTCCAACTAACAGGCGCCTTTGTAAAAGTAAACGCATAATTAGTAGTTGACTGTTGCTTATCCTGATCACTAGCATAGTTTGAATCATAATATCCAACCATACCCTGATTAACTTCCTACTCAAAACAATCCAATATCCATCATATTATGGATATACCGCAAAATCCATTTGACAACTTGTAATTCTCCTTTTCCTGGATCATGCATATACCTGCTCACAACCTTAACTGCTTTTTCAACAACTTTAAATCCTTCTGGCTGAGTAATATAGATTTCCTCTTCCAAGTCTTCATGTAAAAAAGTAATTTTTACATCCAACTGAACTAGTTCCAAATCCAACTATGACACCAAAACCATTAAAATTCTAACGGAAGAATGTTTCACAACTAGAGAAAACACCTCATTGTAATTAATTACCTCCTTTTGGGCATAACCTTTCACCACTAGCGCACCTTATCTTGGCCAAGAAATCCTTCTTTCTTTGCAAACACCCACTTGCACCCAATTGCCTTCTTTCCCTTCACCAGACTAGCTAGCTTCCAAGTTTAATTATTATGAAGGGATCGCATTTCGTAATTCATGGCAATTCTCCACTTTTCTTTTTCAGAACTATGAGTTGCTTAATTAAAAGTAATAGGAATGTCATAAGCTACAATTGGTAATACATAATCCACCGTATTAGCAAAGCGAGCATGCTTTCTAATTATTCTCATTGGTTTATTAGTTACAATTGATTCAAGTTGCTGTGGAAGTTCTTGGGTCTGAACCTCCTCTTCACTAGATCCTCCCTATTAGAGTTTTCTTCTACCATAGGAGAATCATTGACTTTTCCATTTGCTGGAATCATCACTCTTTCAAACTCCACCTACTTATAACTATCATTTGACTCCTCCTTTTGTACCTTTGAAAACATAGTAGATTCATCAAAGGTGACATCCCTGTTGAAGATAATCTTCTTCATTTTTGGACACCATAGGTGAAAACCCTTATGCTAGAAGTGATCCCTAAGAACATTACTTTCTTAGTTCTTGGATCCAACTTCTATTTCATAACAAGATAGTATGCAGTGAAACCAAACACATGTAAGAAATCATAATTTGTAGCAGGTTTCCTAGTCCAATTCTCCAATGGTTTTTCCCCTTAATTGCAGTAGATGGTAGGCGATTAATGAGATTGCATGCATGCGTTATAACCTCAGCCAAAACTCTCTACCCAATCTAGCATTAGATAACATACATCAAGCTTTTTCCAGTAACATTTGATTCATGCGTCCTACCACCCCATTCTGTTGCGGTGTATGTACACCCTATACCCAGCCCGGTCGCTAAACACGGATACTAGGATGCTACACCACTGTCTTGTATCATGTTCATCTCAAATTGTCATGTTGTTACACATCCATCTTTTTTATATATATTTATTAACATAGCATTCACATGAATTGCCAGTCATACATTTACTTTTTATCAATAAAACGTGTCAAGCATTCGTTAAATAAACATTAAATAATTACTAAACTTGTATTAGGACCACTTAGCAAAATTTCCTAAATTTGTTACGTAGATATCGATATTGAAAATAAGGTATCGATAATTCTCTCAAATGGTATCAATACCGCTTGGAAAATTGATACCAAGCTAGCTTTTTGTTTCTTGTTTTAAAAGCCCATCTATCGAAAAATATCGGTACTACTGAACAAGTATTGATAATTTCACCCTGAGTATCAATTCTCATGATAAAATATCAATACCAACTAGCAAAACTGACTTCCTGCACTTTAAAATTTTAGAGGTATCATTTTAAAAACTCGAATATCGATACCTCTGTTCCAGACCTTAAAAACACAATATATATCAGCACATAAATCATAGCAAAATAGCTCTAAACGTCCTGCATCAATTACCTCATAAAATAAACACTAAGATATCCCAAATAGCAATCCCAAACATCATATTCTAAGCCCACAAATCATCAAGATTATCATGCATGCAATCAATTAAAGATCATAGCAAAATCGACATAAAATCTACCACACTGCCTTTTATTCCCAAGAACAAAAAAAAAAAAAAAAAACCAAATAAAACCTACTAATAGCAACTAAAAGTTTTGTAACACCCCAAACCCGGCATAGAAGTTAGGCTCGAGTCCGGTGTGTTACATTGAAGAGTTTTTAGAAAACCGTGTTTTCATTGAAAACCCTTCTTAAAGAAATTTTAAAAAAATCACCATTTCGTCTATCTTTGCTTAATCAGATTTTGAAAAATAGTTTACTTTGGAAAAACATATTGATTGCGGAAGCTTTGTTTTAAATTCTCGTTTGTTGCAAAAACGTGGTTTTTGGAAAACAGTTATCATTTTTGTAAACCGTGCTCTAAAGCTAACAGACTATAAACATGCAGATAAATAAACCCAATATTTAAAAGAAATTAAAGAGCGGCCTTATTACAACCCAAAACAAATACCATAAATAAAATAAATAAAAGTCGAAAGCAATATAAAAGCAGAGTGTAATAGCAAAGTGTGGCCACCTCCAAGTCCATGTAGCACCGAATCGCCTATGCCTCAGAATTACCTGTACAGTTAAAATAATTGGGTGAGTATACGAATACTCAGTGTGTAACCCCGGCAATAACAACATAACACAGTCAGTTTGGGCTAGAGCCCATTACAGTAACATATCACATTCAGTAAACAATATAGCATGCATTCCAGAGTCCATATCACAATCAGTGGCATATAATCAGAAATATCACAGTAACAGTATAGCATGCAATCAGAATCCTACCCATCCATCCGCTATGTCGAAACCATTTTTAGATTTTGAAAAACGGGGTCGAATTTAAAAAATGAAAATGGAGTCGCCACCAATCTTTTTAGGTGTGATTGGATCACCTTTTTAAAACATTGATTTTGGCCTACGAAATTTCAAGAAAATGGGTTCGAGACTCGGTTACTTACGAGGAAGGATTAGCACCCTCATAACGCCCAAAAATTGGTACCAAAATGATTATTAAATGTCCTAGTGTCGAAGATTTGAAAAGATTTTTTAAAGTATGATCCTTTTGAGTTTCAAAAACTTATTATCCCTTTTAAGAGACATTTAATTATTTGGATAAAAAAATGGTCGAATCTCAGTAAGTTAGAGCACGACCCTTCAAATTTCCAAACATTAAATATCTTTCGCTTTTTAGAGACCCCTATCTCGAAATATCAAAACATCACATCCAGTAAGTTAGGACGCAATATCTTAAACTTTCAAAGATAGTTTTTTATTTGAAAATCGTTTGTTTTAATTTGAAAAGGATACCTAACCATTTGGAATTAACGAAAGAAATAGAAGTCCAGTAAGTTAGGGCACGATTCTTTCAAAAATCCCAAATGTCAAATATTGCCTTAATTTTAAAAAAAAAACCAATTTTTGGATAAAAAACCGATAATTAAATGGGATATGTTTTAAAACAATGTTTTGATCAAAAAATGCAGCATAAATATATTACAAAGCATAAATATTAAAGTAATTTGATGTACATTAATATTTCATACATATATAGGAAATTTAAAAATCAACATAAACTAACGGATTATATATATGATAAAATAACTATGCTAAAGCAATTATGAACAAATTCATAACATAAGCAAATAAAAAATCTAAAGTAAATTGTAACAAATTACAAATATAAAATAACTTAGAAATGAGTATAAAAAATGACGAATGGAAAATGAATGAAATATTTTAAACAACAAATTAATATTATAACAAAAAGGTAAGAAAATGACTAATAATATTTTTTAAATATATATATATATATATATATATATATATACATATGAAATAATTAGTGTATTTTAAATAAATAATATAAAACTTAGGATTTAAAAAAAAAGATAAATATATAATATATAACAATTTCAAAAAAAAAAGAATAATATACACATTTAAAAATAAATAATATATATAGAACTTTACACTATTAAATCAATTTAAAATATAATATAATATACGTAGATTTTGAAAGGATTCGTAATATAAAAATATAAAAACTATGTATAACAAAAAAAACTAAGATAATAATAAAAAATAATAAAAAATAAGTCAAAATAAGAATAAAATAAAAAGGATTAAATTTGAATTTTAGCAAAATTTTGGGGGAAAAATAAAAAGGAATAAAACCGAATTTAGGACCTAATTGAAACACGTGTTATATAAGAGGGACTCACTGGGAAAATTTTCCTACTCCCAGAACGACGTCATTCCAAATGTGCCTTTAAATGGCCCAAAGGATTAAATTAAAACAAAAACCAAGATCAGGGCCGAATTAATAATAAAAGAAAATTTGAAATTGGACGTGATTATAATACAAAAATAATAGGAAGGGCTTAGGAGGTAAATATCCCATTTTAATAAAACGTGCGGATCCTCCCCAGGTAAATGGGTCAACACGCGGATCCTGGTTGCTAAATGACGTCGTTTTGGGCTTATTGAATTAAGCCAAAACAGCATTGTTTCTTTATTGCTATATAAGCTAAAATTTGGCTTCAAAAATCATTTTAACACCCCTTTTTAAAAAAAAAACCAGAAACTTCTCTGAAAAACAAAAAAGAAGCCCTCCTTGCTCCAGCCCCGATCTGGCCGAGCTCAGGTCATTGGGCGATGCATGCGCTCACGCGCCGTCGTCTACGCAGTCGTACACGACGGTTAGGGGTTTAAAAAAATTCCCCTTTTCCTCGCGAATCAACAGGTAACCCCCTTTTTTATTGCTTTTTAGCAGTATTTGTATAAAAAATTTAATTTGCGCGTATAGAACACAAGAAAAAAAAATAATAAAAAGAATCACCTTTCTTTCAAAAATAAATTGTTTGTATTTCTGTGTTTTTGTATCTGTATCCGTGTGTAATCCTTTTACAACGATAATATTTGGCTTTTATAGCCACTGTTTTCAGTACAAAAATTTGGTATGTTTCGATTTCTTGCCATATTTGTCATCTCTGCTCCCTTCTTTCCTTGTTTTGTAGGTAACGGTGAAAAATCCGGCGATGGGGCATGTTGATTCTCGCGCCGCAATGGGTTTGTGCTAGGGAACTTGCGGTGCGAGGGTTTGCAGAAAACCTTAGGTCTTCTGATTCTATTAATGGTTTGGGCCTTTTGGGCCGTGTTTATTTGTTGGGTTAGGTCTTAGACTAGGTGGGTCTGTTTAGGTGTTGGGTTTAAGTTTGTATATGGGCTACGGGTGTAACTGGGCTTAGGGGTTTTTGGGTCTGTTTATTAATTTAGGCCTGCAACTATGGCTTGTAAACGGACTGTAAACATTATCTTTTTTTGGTTTTTTTCTATTTTTCTATTTTTGATTATGTATGGGCCCGAGCCAAATTGTGTTATTACAGCTGCCCCTCTTTGCTCATTGCCGAGTAACAGGAATAGAGCAAACACTATAAGAGGACCAATTTTGTCCAGCCTGGCCAAATCTTTGAGATCTTGATCCTCATTTTCAAATTGCCTCTAACCTATCTACAACTTTGGAAGTATTGGTCCATGAATATGACAGCTTCAATTTGCTTCACTGCAACTTCAGAAAGGCAATATTTGCTATTTTCAGCCTGCTCCACTGCAAACTCAGGGACGCTGTGCTGATATCTTCGATCTGCTCCCTGCCAACTCAGGAATTGCCAGATCTGTCTTAAATTTGCTCCTTGCAAAACTCAAGGATGCCAAATCTTCAATCTTCAGTCTACTCCCTTGCTACATCAGGAATATAAAACTACAATTTTTAACCGACTCCCTTGCTACTTCAGGAAGATGAGGCTAATGGCTAAAATCTGCTCTCCTACTACTTCGGAAAGATAAGATCTGCCAACATCAATCTGTCTCACTACTATTTCGAGGAGAGAAAATCTTCATTTTTTAGTCTACTTCCTTGCTACATTAGGAAGATAACACTACAATCTTCAACCGTCTCCCTTGCTACCTCAGGAAGATAAGGCTAGTGGCTAAAATCTGCTCCCCTACTACTTCGAAAAGATAAGATCTGCCAACATCAATCTGTCTCACGACTATCTTGAGGAGACAAGATCTAAAAACACCGATATTGCTACACCGCCCTCTGGGGACATGTCCTGTAGAATCGGTTTTATATGCTTATGTTTATGATTAGGATGCTATGATTAGAATGAAACAAGTGCTCCTAGCCAAATGTGTTATGAATGCTATGAATGCAAAATGTCACGAGGATGATTCCTTTTTAAGATGCCATTGTTCATCAAGAGTTTCATTTTCGTTCTTCTCGAAGTATGCTCTGAATCTTGTCTGTCATATCATTCCCCGAATAACCCACCGGAGATGTTTATGACATGATCCTCTTTTAGGATCGGTATTGCTCAACTTATTAATTTGGATAAAAGAGATAGTCTCAATTTTCTCAAGCATCTCTGACCTTTACACATGTGACTTCTTTAAACAATTGTCCTATTTCAGTTTCTTGTATTATCTAGAATTTTCCAGAGTGATATGCAAAACTTCTTTTGTGAAAATATTATTAGTTCATCAGTCATTATTTTAATGCAACACGTTTTATGAATAATGGCAACAAATAAATTGATCTTTGAGGATAATTAGAGTTTGAACAAATTATCAAAAATACAAAGGAGATTAATCTGGGAACATATCTTTAAGAAGAAAAAGAATCCAAAGATAGTAAATAGGACAAAAACCAGGTGCCCTAGATATCGCAGCTTGGGCTTTTATATACAAGCTCTATGAAGACTGCTTTGAGCTTAACATGTGTTTAGAAGATCCAAAGTACTTTGTTGATGCCCCAACATGTAACATACTTCGTTTCTTGTCGAATCAAGTATAGCAAAATATCCGCATGCCTTTTAAAATTTGAGTCGCCCTTTTAGGTTTTCAACTCAAAACCCCTTTGGTCTCAATGCGCCCTTTGCGGGTTTTCACCCTGGCCTCTCCATTTTTTTTATAGAAATCTCAAGGCGCCTTTTGCGGGTTTTCACCTTGGCTTCTCCTCCCTTTCAGGCAAAATACCTCTTAACAGAATCTGAATTCACAGGATTAGGTAAACTCTTCCCATCCATTTCGGTCAAAATCAATGCACCACCAGAGAAAGCCTTTTTTTACCACATATGGCCCTTCCCAATTCGGCATCCATTTTCCTCCAAAATCCTTTTGTATGGGAAGGATCTTTTTTAGTACAAGGTTTCCTTCATGAAATTCTCTTGGATGAACTTTTTTATCATAAGCTCACATCATTCAGTTCTGGTACATCTGACCATGACGAATGGCCCTTAGCCTCTTTTCTTCAATCAAGTTCAATTGATCATATCGCGATTGAATCCATTCTGCTTCATCCAGTTTTATTTCTGACAAAATTCAAAGAGAAGGTATTTCCACTTCAATGGGTAGAACTACCTCCATCCCATAAGCCAACGAGAAAGGAGTTGCCCCAGTAGAGGTTCTGACAGACGTTCGATAGGCAAAGAGTGCAAATGGCAATTTCTCGTGTAGGCAAATAGTGCAAATGGCAATTTCTCGTACCAATCTCTGTAAGTCTCAGTCATTTTCCCCACTATCCTCTTGATGTTTTTATTGGCCGCTTCCACTGCCCCATTCATTTTTGGGCAATATGGAGATAAGTTGTGACGTTTGATCTTGAACTGACTGCAAACTTCTGCTATCGTGCTATTGTTCAAGTTCAGTATGTTGTCTGATATTATCCTCTCAGGCATTCCATACCAACAAATGATCTCCTTTTTCAAGAATTGACTAACTGCTGACTTAGTAACACTTGTGTACGAAGCAGCTTCCACCCATTTCGTGAAGTAGTCAATAACCACAAAGATAAAACGATGCCCATTCGAAGCTTTCGGTGAGATTGGCCCAATGGCATCCATGCCCCACATAGAAAAAGGCCATGGAGAAGTCATAACATGCAAAGGTGAAGGTGGTACATAAATCTTTTCCTCATAAATCTAGCATTTATGGCATTTCTTGGCATAGTTGATACAATCTCCTTTCATTGTAGACCAATAGTATCCAAACCTCATGATTTGTCTAGCCATCATGAAACCGTTTGCATGTGTCCCACAAACACCTTCATGCACTTCTTCTAAAATTTTTCTGGCTTCCACAGCGTCAACACATCTTAAAAGCACCTGATCTTTCCTTCTTTTATACAGGATATCCCCATCCAAAACATAGTCGCAGGCTAACCTCCTCAATTTTCTTTTGTCATTCTCAGTTGCCTGCTCAGGGTATTCATGATTTCTCACGTATCGTAATATATCTTGATACCAAGGGTGGTCATCCTTTTCCTCTTCTTCGATGTTACAACAATGAGCTGGAACCTCAAAAATACACATTTGAATGGGTCTCACATCCACTTCCTTATTTACTTTAATCATGGAAGCCAGAGTTGTCAAATCATCTGCCATCTAGTTTTCATCTCATGGGAGATAATTGAAAGTGATGTCATCAAACTTTTCAATTAGCCCCAAAACTATCCTTCGATAATTAATCAATTTGGGGTCTATTGTCTCCCATTCTCCCTTGAGCTGGTAAATCAATAATGCGAAGTCTCCATATACTTCCAGTGTTCTAATTTTGCGCTCTATGGCTGCCCAAATTCCCATGATGCATGCTTCATACTCGGCCATATTGTTTGTGCAGTCAAAATCCAGTTTGCATGTAAATGGATAATAATATCCGTTTGGGGATACCAAGACTGCTCCAATTCTATTTCCCACTGCATTTGATGCTCCATCAAAGTTCAACTTCCACGGATACTCTTCAGTGGTTGCCATGTACGTTAGCTCTTCATTGGGAAAGTCAAAACTCAACGGTTCATAATGTTCTAGAACTCTGCTAGCCAAAAATTCTGCAATTGCACTTCCTTTTATAGCCTTCTGTTTCACGTAAACTATATCAAACTCAGAAAGCAGTATTTGCCACCTTGCCATTCTTCCATTTAGAGCAGTCGACTCCATCATGTACTTCAATGGGTCAAGTTTCAAAATCAGCCAGGTTGTATGATATAACATATATTGCCTCAATCTTCTAGTTGTCCAAATCAAGGTACAACACAACTTCTCAATCGATGAATATCTCATCTCACACTCAGTGAATTTCTTACTGAGGTAATATATCACCCTCTTCTTTCTTCTTGACTCATCATGTTGGCCCAGCACACATCCCATAGAGTTACTGAACACTGACAAGTACAGTATTAGCGCTCTATCTGGACTAGGCGGAGATAGTACTAGAGCATTTGACAAATATTACTTTACTTTATCAAAAGCATTTTGGCATTCAGCATCCCAAGTACCTTGGTTGTGCTTCTTAAGAAGGCGAAATATATGATTACATTTCTCAGTTAATTATGAGATAAACCGAGCAATGTAATTTAACCTTCCAAGAAAACCCCGAACTTCTTTCTAAGTGCGCGATGGAGGTAATTCTTGTATGGCTTTAACCTTGTCTGAATCAACCTCTATTCCCTTTTTGCTGACTACAAAGCCCAATAGTTTTCTCGACCTAGCTCCAAAGGTACACTTTGCTGGGTTAAGCTTTAATTGAAATTTCCTCAATCTCAGGAACAATTTCTTCAAGACTTCAATGCATTCCTTCTCTATTCGAGATTTGGCAATCATGTTGTCAACGTACACCTCAATTTCTTTGTGCATCATATCGTGGAATAAGGTTACCATAGCCCTTTGGTACGTTGCCCCTGTATTCTTTAGCCCAAATGGCATTACCTTGTAACAAAAGGTACCCCACAATGTTATGAAGGTGGTTTTATCCATGTCTTCAGGATGCATATTTATTTGATTGTACCCTAAGAAGCCATCCATAAAGGAAAACAACGAGTAACCTGTCGTATTGTCCACAAAGTATCAATATGCGGTAAAGGAAAATTGTCCTTTGGGCTAGCCTTATTCAAATCTCTATAATCAACACACATTCGTACCTTTCCGTCCTTCTTAGGGACAGGTACAATGTTAGCTACCCATTCTGAGTACTTAACCTCTTGCAGGAATCCTGCATCAAACTGCTTCTTAACTTCATCTTTTATTTTCAACACAATATCAGGCCTCATCCTTCGCAGCTTTTGTTGGACTGGCTTACAGTCTTCTCTTATGGGAAGGCGGTGTACTACAATGTCAGTATTCAACCCAAGCATATCTTGATACGACCATGCAAAGACATCTCTGAATTCTCGCAATAACTCAACAAGATCTCGCCTTGTTTCCTTGGCAATATGCGTCTCAATTTTCACTTCTTTCCCTTCCTCCAAGGTTACATTCTCTACTGCCTCTTTCTCATGGGTAAAATTTGCTTCTCTTCTTGCTTTACCATTCTTAATAGATCTGGAGACACGTCACAATCCCTATCACCCTCAAAATCCTGAGATTCCTCTAAACACATGTCTTGCTCAAAAGAGAATTCAGGATTTGTAGTATCATTGCTCATGTCATTGATATCTAGGGACCTGTAGTGGGCACAAAAGAATGAATAAAGAACGAATGAATTTAAGAATGACTATTTACATGTTATGAATGAAATAAAAATTTAGAAAGAAATTAAGAGGTTAAAAGAATATTTATCAGTATAAAAGAAGAATATTTGCTCGAATTGATAACAAATGTGTATTTTATTGAAACAAAAATGTCTAAACATGAGCCTATTTCACAAATGAAATCTTATTACTCTTAGGTTTAGAGCAATAAGAGTGTTCTGAAAATTACTCTGTATAATTTCTAAAGACTACAGGAAGTTCTTCTGCAGTCCAATTGTTTAAGGAGCTTCCCTGTTCGTAAGGACGAATGCCCCCCAATTTCTTTGTTCAGTCTCTTCATCATGTATGGCATTGATGTGATGACTTCTATTTTTAAGCAACCCTTTCTTAGAGTGAATAATCCCTCTTGATACAAAAGTTTGGGATATATGAGGGAATGTCATCGATTCCCACTCAACTTCTCTTCCACTTAATCGCGCCCTTCTTCTCTATTGTCGTTTCTCTAATTCCTTCCTTCTCTGTCTGTGATCTAGCCTGAAACCCAAGCCAAAATGGTCTCTTTTCTCCTTTAACTCCGGAACTTGATCCCTCCTTGGATATATCTTCCCAATCCTTTTCCTGGCAAGGCTCTTTTCTCCACCATCATTTGTAAACCCATTCTTGTGGTTCTGGATATCTTGGGTACCGGAACCTCATTCCCCTCCGAAATGAATGTTGCGTTGACGAATTCTAAGGAGTGGAAAGAGCATTCAATGGCCTCCTCGTTTGCCTCTACATAGGGCGCGTAACTGGTAACTGTCGCTATGATGTCCTCCTCCGCATTTATAGTAACCAGTCGTCCATCTGTTACTAATTTCAATTTTTGGTACAAAGATGAGAGCACCGGTCCTGCCGAATGTATCCAAGGCCTCCCCAACAAGCAATTATAGGAGGGCTTGATATCCATCACTAGAAAATCCACCTCATATGTGTTTGGCCCAATTGACAAAGGTATGCCAATTCTTTCCATCACTTTTCTCTCCGTGCCGTCAAATGCTCTCACTATGTTATGGCATGTTTTCATGTGAGAACTATCTATTGTGTAACACCCCTATCCCGAAACCATCGCCGGAATAGGTAAGGGGCATTACTGGACTTGTAACTTATGTCGAAACAGTAAAATTTTAAACTTTTTAATCATTAATAAACTTGTATCAACAATCATCAAAACATAGATCAATTGAGCATATAAAAATACATATAACACATTTAGCGTCTAATTAAAAACATGCCAAAAGACAGGGAAAAATTCATAAATTTTTCTAGTTAGGGGCACACGGTCGTGTCCCTTACTCGTGCTCTTCTCACACGGTCGTGTCCTACCAGACACGCCTAAACCACACAGCCCGTGGTCGAAACTATCGAAAATCATACGGCTGGTCACACGCCCGTGTACAAAACAGAGCAAACCGTGTGACTATACTGCCAAATTTCACACGGCTACAAGTTACCAGACACGCCCGTGTGTCTAGGCCGTGTACCAAAACTGTCCAAAACATTTAAGGTGTAGGTGACACACTGTCGAAATACACGCCCGTGTTCCCTGGCCGTGTGGCACAATATAGGCTCGGTTTAAGCCAAATTGCCACCCAAAATTTGGGTCATTTCTACTAGCCATAATTATGCAACATCTTATGCCAATTTGTCAACCAAAAACATACCAATTCAAGCATATAATAGACCCAAAATCATCATAAATCTTGTATCAACTAAGCATAACAATTTAATAGCTAAAATAGCCACATTCATGAACTCATCCACACATAAATATACAAAACCATTCCTTACCTTTCATATAGGCTAACAATGCACATAACTTGCACATATAACATAATAAACATATCAACTATGCAAGCTTATAATCTCATCAAGATCACATATCTTTCCATAAGCACATATAGCCAAAGAACAACTCAAAATACTTGATTATATACATATATGACTCAAGCCACATCTCATAGCTTGATCATTTACCAAAATATATCATGTTCATTAAATATCTAGCCTATACATGCCATGACCAAAACGTTTGCAAAATGCTCAAAAGTACCGAAGCTTTATCGATAGTGTGATAGCAATCTCCGACCCGTCTGATATCCGAGCTAGCTTCCGAATCTATAAGAAAAATGAAAGAAATAAACGGAGTAAGCTTCTAAAGCTTAGTAAGCTCGTAAAACTTAGAATTTAACTTACCAATTCATTTAGGTAATCCCTACATATCCAAGTAAGGCCAATTCTATTCATATGCTCTTGTAGCCTATTTCACAAGCTCACACAAGTTAGTTCATATAACTTCATATACCATCTTATACAAGAGTTTACCATATAATTCATATCCATTAGCATATATAAACATCATAATTCATATGACATATAATGCATTCACTTTCATATATCTCACGTAACAGATAAATCCTATGGTTTGGATCATACCTTTCATGTAGTTCATATAACATGTATCATATATACATATATCCATAACATCTTGTAATTCATGTAACTTATATCGGTATTGCCCGTTGAACCTATAAGAATATCGATGATACCCGGGTGGTACACACACAGTGTATATACATATAACCTGAAATCTGTCAATACATCATATATGCTCTTACGAGCCTATATGGTAAGCCCGAAGGCTGAACATGTAATCCCGAAGGATAAACGGTAAGCCCGTAAGCTGAACGGTGAGTCCGAAAACTAAACATATAATCCCGAAGGATAAACCTGTAGCTCATGAGAACGTGGTGAGTCCGCAACAAATGCAGGAGCTCGAACCACCCTGTAGCCCTAATGACATTTCACTTGTATCCTATCGACTTCTACGGTTCTAACGGGGCTTGGTATTCGATTTATCACTTGTAACAATTTAACATTTTCATTCAAATTCATATATTCACATTCAATTAGGCTATTCAATCAACTATCATTCCACATTTTCAATAACAACAAATATGAACATGTACACATTAAATTCGTTATACGAACTTACCTCGTAATCCCGTATCTACTCGTCTATTTTTCGTTTTCCCCGATCAAGTTTCGGGATTCGATCGTCTTTATCTATATTAATTCAAATTCAGCTATTTACTAACTCACATATTCAATTCAATCCAAAAACATATATTTTGATATATTGGCAAATTAGCCCTTATATTTTCAATACTTTACAATATAGTCCTTTATCACAAAAATGACAATTTACACAATTAATCCATAATTTCCCTTAGCCGAATATTCATGTAGTCTCTATAAGTCTATATTTTATCATTTAATCACAAATTTAACCTCAAAAATTCTATCTTTTTGCAAATATATCCTTAAACTCATTTTCATCAAAATTTACTTTAAAATTCTTGTATTTTCTCACATAATATACAATAATTCACCAAAATCTATCAAAATATCAAGGATTCATCAATGGCATTTTTCAAAGATATTCACAAAATCAGAAATTGAGGTACGGGTCGACTAGTATACGAAGCAACGATTACAAAAATATAAAAATTATCGAAAACGGGACAAAAACGAACCTTGAATTTGAGCTCAAAGTGACCGAATGCTTGAAAGTATAAAACCCTTAATGTTTTGATGAAAAATCGGTGGAGAAGAACATAAAATGAATAAAAATTTCATGTTTTATTAAACATATAACATATATTAATCATATACCAATTTTGCCCTTTTGTAAAACCATTTAAAAACATATATCATTAAGGACATAAATGTCCACTAACTTTAGAAAATATAAAATAACCATGTAAGGCCTTCCACTTATAAAGCCATCATCAACTAAGCCATTTATAAAATAGAACTTTAATTTATCGCTTTATGCGATTTAGTCATTTTTCTCAAATTAACTAGTCAAATGATAAAATTTCTAAATGAAACTTTCACACTGTAATTCTATCATGTTGTAAAACATATTAAAGTAATAAAAACGATATTTCGACTCGGTTAAGTGGTCCCAAAACTACCCGTTCCGACTAGGGTATAAAGTGGGCTGTTACATATTGGCAACCTGTTTAATGTGGACAATGGTAGGACATTCAAAGCTGACCCATTGTCAATGAGCACACTAGGCAGTGTATATCTTTTGCAACGAGTAGTGATGTGCAAAGCCTTCGTGGATCCCATGCCACCAGGTGGAATTTTATCATCATTGAAATAGATGAAGTTGTCAGCGCTTATGTTACTAACCAGACGGTCCAACTTGTTGACGGATATGTTATTAGTAACGTAGGTTTCGTTGAGCACTTTCATCAATGCTTCGCGATGTACTTCTGAGCTCAAAAGTAAAGCTAGTACCGATATACGAGCTAATTGTTTGCGCAACTGCTCTACCACACTGTATTCACTATGCTTTAAGAATTTCAAAAACTATTTAGCCTCTTCTTCCTTCACTGGTTCGTTAATAAGTGCTTCGGCCACTTTCTCTTGCTCAACTACCAAGGCCTTCGCCTCCACAGGCTCAGTTTTGGTGCTTACTGAATCATACCGCCTTCCGCTACGCGTGTAAGATCCCTCACTGTTGACCTCCTTAGAAGTACTAGCTATGTTTTCACCTCTTGGTATCGTCACATTGTAATCGTAATTCCAAGGAACCTTCTTGTTATCCTCATAAGGAAAGGAAACAGGTTTCTGAATGATGACTTTTGGCACTATTTGTGTTCCAACCTCATTATTCCTTGGTCGAGAAATGATAATCCTCGGATGGTTGACTTTTTGATTTGTCAGGTCTCCTTTCGATGCGCATACGTTTCTTTCATCCGAGCTTTCAAAAAACTCTATTTCTTTGTTATCCATAAGGTCCTGCACTAAAACCCTGAACTTAACACAGTCCTAAATCTCATGCCCTTCTGTGCCGTGGAACTCACAGTAGTTCCTCATCTTTTTACAACCTCCTTTTGCCTCTAAAATAATTACCCCTCTTTTTACCATCTTCTTCCATACCTATCTTAAAGGAGTTCTTACTTCTACCAGGTTAGTTTTAACTCTTCTTATGTCTTCACCTACCGTATTTACCCCACTATCGGTATGATTGGGTAGCGGGTTCTCTGCATTAGGCTTATCATCGAACTTTACAATGCCCATCTTAATAAATCTTTCGACCAACTTCTTGAAGGCAGTGCAATTTTCTATAGAATGTCCCATTATCCCTGCATGGTACTCACATAGAGCATTTGCATCATACCATTTGAGATATGGAGGTTGTATTGGTTTCAAGTAAAAGGGAGCTACCACGTGTGCATCAAATAAACTCTGATAAAGTTCCCTATATGTCACCGGAATGGGCGTAAACTGAACCTTTTCAGAATTTTGTCTTGTACCAGATTCATGCCTTTGCGAACCTTGTTGCCCCACAGTAGTTGCTCTTGGTTGGCTAATAGTAATGGCCTTCAAGTTGTATGTACTCGCGTTATTCACCTTGTTATCTTTCCTTCTTGGGGCTGACCTTTTGGTAGTCTCCCCTTCAATCTTGCCACCTCTTATGGCATTTTCAATCATTTCACCTGCCATTACTATGTCTGCAAAGCTCTTAGTGGTACTCCCTATCATATGGTTAATGAATGGGGCCTTCAACGTGTTGATAAAGAGCATTGTAGTTTCTTTCTCCAAGAGCGGTGGCTGAACTTGCATGGCAACTTCCCTCCATCTTTGTGCGTATTTCCTGAAGCTTTCATTTGGCTTCTTTTCCATGTTTTGCAAGGTGATTCTGTCAGGCGTCATATCCGTCATATGACTATATTGCTGCATGAAAGCCTGCGCTAGGTCTCTTCAGGAACTAATTCTAGCACGGCTTAGTTGGTTATACCACTTAGACGCTGCCCCAACTAGACTATCTTAGAAACAATAAATCAGCAGCTGATCATTATTAACGTAGCTGGTCATCCTTATACAGAACATGGTGATATGGGCTTCAGGGCAACTGGTCCCATTGTACTTCTCGAATTCTGGCATCTTAAACTTATGAGGAAGTACCAAATCTAGGACCAAGCTCAAATCTTTATCATTAATTCCATGATACTTATCAGCACCTTCTAAAGCCTTAAATTTTTCCTCTAACCATCTGCAACGGTCCTCTAACTGCCTTGAGGATTCCATTCTTATTCCTTCCCTCTCGGCCATGTCTAGATCAGGGAGAATAGGATTAGCCGGGTTTTCTCCTGGGTTAGATCCAGATCCAACCTAGAAATTCATGGGCACTCTGGTATCAGCTTGCCCTTGTTGAGGCTTAATTGTGACAGACGGCCTTCGGGGATGCGCCTCAGGTTGTGCTTGCGTATGTGGTGGGGTAAAGCCTGAAGGATAATCCTCATTATCCTCTCCAGTATTAGTCATGGAACCCTTTCCTTTGTCCATTGCCCCAGTCAGCAGTTGGGATATTTGGGACATCATATTCCTCTAAGCTTCCATCATTTACTCTCTCATATCCTATTGCATTTTTGCTAATTGTTCTTGCAACTGGTCTTGCATGTCCTTTTGGAGTTGTTTAAATCTCTGATCCATGTTTTTTGTTTTGGCACGTGTATCGTAACAGTATGTAGTTTCTAGATTTTTCTTTTCTCTCTCTCTTCTGTAATAACTTCCACTAATTAGGGTCTTTCTATGGATTTAAATGCATATGATGCAATGTAATGCAAATGCAGGAATGCAAAAAGGCATCGATTTCGATTCAATTTCATTTAGAAAACTTTATTAGAAAACAAAATCCTTTACATAAAACGAGCTACATATATGCTTTCGCCCTAATGCCCAAAGTCTTAACTTTACTAAGCAACAAGGCTAACTCTTGACCATGATTGGACTATAGCTCATACTTCGTGCTCAATGTATCGGCTTGTACTGCCAAGGTCTGTAGATGGTCAGCCACTTACCGAATCTGAGCTATGGCTTCTCCCATGAGATAATCCTTGTTTTTGACTTGTTTTTGGAAATGACAAAGCTTTTCCTTCCAATGCCCCTCTCTCGCCTCAAACTGCTCGATGCGGAGCTCACAGTTTTGGAATACCGATTCTAACCTTCCAATCTTGTCCTTCAATTCCTCAATCTGGTTCAGACTTCCCTTTAACTCGGTTGTAGAATTATGGCTTCGATGTTGATGAAGAGACCGTCGCAATTCAGTCACTCTAGCCTTTAATCCACTTTTCTCCTTTTGACTTTCTGCCAAACTTCTTTCTAAGACCTCGTTCCGTGCTTGGATTTCTTGGAATTTCTTCTCTCATTGGTCAGCTCTGGCTCTTTCCTCCTGAATCTCTTACTGCCACTACTCCGAAGTCTTCCTTAATCTCTTTTCATCGACAGTTGTATTTTCTTATATTGTATCTTTAAGTCATCTCGATCTTCTTCAACCTTCCTCTTCTCTTTTCTTAACTTCCCAGCTTCCAGTTTCTGAACATCCGCGTCTAATCTGATATGCATCTTTTCTTCCTCCAACTTTCTATCTATTTTATGAACTCTAAACTCTTCTTTTCAAAATCTTGCTTCATAATCTCTAACTCCGATGAGACCACTCACAAGTACTCTTCAATCGGTCGAGCTCCTTCTAAACTTGGCACTGGGATATTGTCATTCACTCTTCTACTCCACCATTCCGTATATTCTGGGGTCGTCGTTGAGCACACATCAACTATCTTCATACGGCATGTCTGATTCCAAGCATAAGAAATATCCTTAACTAGCTTCTTATAACGATCTCCCTTGTATGAAAACTCACATTGAGCCAACCGATGTGTTGCCGGTATAAACTGCTTTGACCTATACTGCCTCAGCACGAGCAAAGGTACATATCCTATGGCTCCCCAAATTCCAAGTAGTGGGACCCAATCAAAACTCCCACATTGGTATAGAATTTCACCAACAACCAACCAAGGATCTCGCCACTCAACATCGTCTTCTTGGAGATTTTGGAGAAGTGCTATCCAGTTTTCTTCTGAGACGTCATCTCTCCGTGGTGCTGCTATAATCTCTTTTAAAGGAGAGTAATTTTTGAGGAGAACCTGATAGGAGACTTTATCCATCTTTCGGAAATAACTTTAGAACAAACCAATAGCAACTGTGCACATCCTATAAACCTGCCCTCGCCAGCTCACCTACATACGTCTCGACCAAAATTGCAGGAACATGTGTAACCTATTTATCAAGCCGATTAAAAAGATCTGACACGGCTTCATCCATATATCCCAATGCCCTAGGGAAATGTACCAACCCATATATACTTAGAGCAAAAACATCAACTTTCTTCTTCTCATCCGGATGGGTTAGAATTAAATCCTTCAGAACCTTCCATGGGATACACTTGCACTCACCCTTTTGCTTGATTCTAGCTGTGACCCACTGCTCGCTCATCTCCGTGATGTTCATCAATTTCCTTACAAAATTTGGAATACAATTAGCCCTTGAGTAAACCTTATCCACTTGAATCCTGGGACAACACAACAAAGCTGAATACTCTTCCACCGTGGGCACCATATCATCTTTTCCAAAAGTAAAGCAACTATAAGCAGGGTTCCAATATTGAATGATGGCCCGAAACATATATTCATCTACCTTCATATCCAACAAGTACGGCAAATCCTCAAAGTTGTTGTAGAACACTTGCTTGGTCTCGTTACTCCATCGATCCCATATTTCCTTTATCTCCTGAAGATTATTCTACATCACACTAATGCGAGTGTAGTCCCATAATTCTGATGTGTACCCTTCGGCCAAGCTATCTCCTTTTGCTAGTTGTTTTTCCTCTGACCATTTACGGACAGCCACATTGCTTCTCATTTTATCAAGAAATTCGTTCTCCATAACTAGCTTTCTAATTTAGTAACTGACCGTGAATCGATACCTTTTAGAATATGAGATGACATGCACCAAAAATAAAGCACAACAAGTTAGTATCATGGAATAAAACATAAAGCAAAAAAGATAAACACATACCTAGGTGACCACTAAGGTTTAACATAGTTCTACCTAGGGTGGGTACCTATGTCCTCTAGTGCGGTTTAGCTCTAAAGTTAAGGTACCTGAACTAGCAGATTCCTCGATCCTCTCCCATTATAGGCTCATATGGACCGAGTTCAGTTCAGGGGAATACATTTCCCTATGGCTGCACGGAGATGAAAATCTCACGAAGACATAGGTACGGATGTATCCCGGAAGCGATCCACTATCCTACACGGAGGTGAAAACCTCACGAAGGCGTAGTTTCTCACTCCCACTTAAGGGTGTGACCACAACGGTCATGCAAATGTAATGTGTGCGAGAAAAGTAACAAACATATACAACAATCACATGTAAAAGGATTTGTAATTTTTCAAATCAAATTTCCAAACTTTGACAAAAGGACAGAAAATAATCAATTTTTACGGCTTGACTCTCTTATTGGTCCCCAATGGAGTCGCCAAGCTGTCGAAACCATTTTTAGATTTTGGAAAACGAGGTCGACTTTAAAAAATGAAAATGGAGTCGCCACCAATCTTTTTAGGTGTGATTGGATCACCTTTTTAAAACATTGATTTTGGCCTACGAAATTTCAAGAAAACGGGTTCGGGAGTCGGTTACTTACGAGGAAGGGTTAGCACCCTCGTAATGCCCAAAAATTGGTACCAAAATGATTATTAAATGTCCTAGTGTCGAAGATTTGAAAAGATTTTTTTAACGTATGATCCTTTTGAGTTTCAAAAACTTATTATCCCTTTTAAGAGACATTTAATTATTTGGATAAAAAAATGGTCGAATCTCAGTAAGTTAGAGCGCGACCCTTCAAATTTCCAAACATTAAATATCTTTCGCTTTTCAGAAACCCTTATCTCGAAATATCAAAACATCACATCCAGTATGTTAGGACGCAATATCTTAAACTTTCAACGATAGTTTTTTATTTGAAAATCGTTCGTTTTAATTTGAAAATGATACCTAACCATTTGGAATTAACGAAAGAAATCGAAGTCAGTAAGTTAGGGCACGATTCTTTCAAAAATCCCAAATGTCAAATATTGCCTTAATTTTTTAAAAAAACCAATTTTTGAATAAAAAACGATAATTAAATGGGATATGTTTTAAAACAATGTTTTGATCAAAAAATGCAACATAAATATATTACAAAGCATAAATATTAAAGTAATTTGATGTACATTAATATTTCATACATATATAAGCAATTTAAAAATCAACATAAACTAACGGATTATACATATGATAAAATAACTATACTAAAGCAATTATGAACAAATTCATAACATAAGCAAATAAAAGATCTAAAGTAAATTGTAACAAATTATAAAATATAAAATAAGTTAGAAATGAATATAAAAAATGACGAATGGAAAATGAATGAAATATTTTAAACAACAAATTAATATTATAACAAAAAGGTAAGAAAATGACTAATAATATTTTTAAAAATATATATATGTATATACATATGAAATAATTAGTGTATTTTAAATAAATAATATAAAACTTAGGATTTTTTTTAAAAAGAGATAAATATATAATATATAACAATTTCAAAAAAAAAGGATAATATACACATTTAAAAATAAATAATATATATAAAACTTTACACTATTAAATCAATTTAAAATATAATATAATATACGTAGATTTTGAAAGAATTCGTAATATAAAAATATAAAAACTATGTATAACAAAAAAAACTAAGATAATAATAAAAATAATAAAAAATAAGTCAAAATAAGAATAAAATAAAAAGGATTAAATCTGAATTTTAGCAAAATTTCAGGGGAAAAATAAAAAGGAATAAAATCGAATTTAGGACCTAATTGAAACACGTGTTATATAAGAGGGACTCACTGGGAAAATTTCCCTATTCCCAGAACGACGTCGTTCCAAATATGACTTTAAATGGCCCAAAGGATTAAATTAAAACAAAAACCAAGATTAGGGCTGAATTAATAATAAAAGAAAAATTGAAATTGGACGTGATTATAATACAAAAATAATACGAAAGGGCTTAGGAGGTAAATATCCCATTTTAATAAAACGCGCGGATCCTCCCTGGGTAAACGGGTCAACACGCAGATCCTGGTTGCTAAACGACGTCGTTTTGGGCTTATTGAATTTAGCCAAAACGGCGTCGTTTTTTTATTGCTATATAAGCTAAAATTTGGATTCAAAAATCATTTTAACACCTCTTTTTCTTAAAAAAAAAACCAGAAACTTCTCTGAAAAACAAAAAAAGAAGCCCTCCTTGCTCCGACCCCGATCTGGTCGAGCTCAGGTCATCAGGCGATGCACGCGCTCACGCGCCATCGTCTGCGTCGCCGTACACGGCGGTTAGGGGTTAAAAAAAATTCCCCTTTTCCTCGCGAATCAACAGGTAACCCTATTTTTTTTTGCTTTTTAGCAGTATTTGTAAAAAAATTTTGATTTGCGCGTATAGAACACAAGAAAAAATAATAAGAATAATAATAATAAAAAGAATCACCTTTCTTTCAAAAATAAACTATTTGTATTTCTGTGTTTTTGTATCTGTATCTGTGTGTAATCCTTTTACAACGATAATATTTGGCTTTTATAGCCACTGTTTTCAGTGCAAATATTTGGTATGTTTCGATTCCTTGCCATATTTGTTGTCGCTGCTCGCGTTCTTTCCTTGTTTTGTAGGTAACGGCGAAAAATCCGGCGATGGGGCATGCTGATTCGCGCGCCGATTGCGGTGCGACATGGGTTTGTGCTGGGGAACTTGCGGTGCGAGGGTTTGCAGAAAACCCTAGGTCTTCTGATTCTATTCATGGTTTGGGCCTTTTAGGCCGTGTTTATTTGTTGGGTTAGGTCTTAGACTAGGTGGGTCTATTTAGGTGTTGGGTTTAAGTTTGTATATGGGCTAGGGGTGTAACTGGGCTTAGGAGTTTTTGGGTTTGTTTATTAATTTAGGCCTGCAACTATGGCTTGTAAGTGGACTGTAAACATTATATTTTTTTGATTTTATTATATTTTTCTATTTTTGACTATGTATAGGCCCGGGCCAAATTGTGTTATTACACGCTACACTCTATCTCCTTCCAACCCTACACTCCATGTGGGGATATAATATCAACCCACCCAGCCCTACACTCCACAGTATAGTACCGATGCGGCACTATCGATAAATTGCAACAAAGCTGCCAGTATATTAGGCTATAAGCCTCAGAATAATACAGCAGAGCTGCCAGAACAGTACACTTCCTTCAAATACATATATCCCATCCCCCATGCAATGCAACATACTCAATGCCATGAACAGTCATAATACAGAATATACAAACATACATATATATCAGAGCATACATAATAACTCCAACATTATAAAGGGTCAAAACGGTTAATTTACCCACGAGGGGTATTTTGGCCATTTTGCCCGTAGAGGCATTTCAGTCATTTATCAAAGTGGTCCTTCGTATGTAAAGGTCTATTAATAGGCCCATGGTCGTTTAGCGACACATGCAGCCAAACAGTCCAGAGATTCAAAAAACGGTCTAAAGCCCATCTAGCGGGCCCATAGGTCTATTGGCCCGTCTCGGCCCAACTCATGGAATCATTCATGAAAATCGATTTTCGATGTAAGGCCACAATCCGTAGCCTCAATCAATCACATGAGTGTTCGCACGCCCATGTGGCCAACATATGATTCGTTGGCTTTTCGACATTTGCCATTCCGGCATTTCGCCATCGAGATTTAAAGTGTGATTAACACACACCTGAATACGTGCAGCGTAATTAACTCCTTCGCACTGATTCCTACAAATCCAACAATGCCAAATTAAACAGCAGTCCCACAGGCCAAACACCTTCAACCGTTAATCCAAAATTTATACCACCTCACCTTAAGCGCACGAAAGTTCAAGAATCACTTAAATCAATTGACTACAATTGATAACACTACTTGATCGAATACCTGAAGCAACATACATCTCATTAGACCCCATCACTTAAGAAAATATGTCTTACAAACTCCAATATAAATCTATGAAGCAATCGGCCAACAACACTTACCCTCGGCTCGATCGATAAACCATTAACAAGATTCGGTAGGTACAAGATTATTAGGGGTTACTCCTATATCCGGCCCTTGCTCCCTTAATCTGATTATCGCTTGTCTCCATGATTTTATCCAAAAGCCACAATCCAATGCTTAGAAGAAAACAATTAATCACAAAAGGGTACATGTAAACTTCCAAACAACATTAACAACTCTTGTGATAAAAAACTTACCAATATCAACACGGTCACGAATAAGGGAGAATAAGACGTCAAATGAAATCAAAGTTTTGGCTTTAAGAATCAAGAACCTTAAATTCGGCCCCCACAAAAGAAAAGTGAAAAAAGAGGAGAGAAGGCAATAACAAGGTTCGGCCAAGAACTAATCGGCCAACAAAGAAGAAGAGCAAAGAAAGCAAGCATCAATCAGTCACCATTTAAGAATGAAAAAAGAATCAATGATGTATTCGTCTTTGGAAAAAAGAAAAGTGAACGATGCTAATATGAACGGCCACGAGGGGTTATACCAAAATATTTGGCTTCCTATACAAAGGTAATCGGCTTAACAACATGAGACAATCGACTAAGAACAAAAAGGGTTTCGGCTATAGAAATTTAGAATAGAAGAAAGAAGGTTGCGCAAGAGGTCATTTCATTTTTGTTTTAGTTGAAAATGTGGAAATGAAACAAATGAGGAGGTACCAAGCAAAAGAAAAACGAGAAAAAGATTAACCCCACTCCTATATCGGCACTAAAATGCCTCAAGCCGATTCTTACACTCAAGAACACCCATTGTCGGCACACAAAGGCTCCCCCAAACGGTCAAGGCTTCACAAAAGGAAAGAAATTCCAAAATCAAATGTGAGACATCAAAGCCTATCACCTTAATTTGGCAACAAATAAAACCCCTTTGACAGAATGGCACCTCAAGTCCCACATCCAGCCAAAAAAAAACATCCAAATACACTCTCTTAATATGGCAACAAAATCACCAATTTTGGCAACCAAAAACCATTGACCGAAAGCCAGCAATATGGTTCCATATTCAACCGATTCCTTCCTCAATTACACCTTAATATGGCATTAAAAACTTTCCCTCCCATTCGGTCAAAAATTAGAACAAAAAAGGAAGCAATTTAAATCCTTGATTAACTATATCTCTAAGCACCGATTGTCACCAAAATAGTCTTTCATTCGGTCAAAAATTTCCTCAAATACACCTTTAATAGCTACATAAAATCAGCCCTTATCAGTCCAAAATTTAAATCAAATAAAATACCCCCACCGTTTGACTCCTCCACCGACAGCAGCATTTCACCGCTTGACCAAGTCGCACAAGCAGCAAAAATATAACCTTCACGGTGAGGCTCGAACTCCAGACCACATCCCGTCCCTGCACTATCAACCATGCTGCTGGCCACTGCACTAGGTTTTTCTTTACACTACAATAGGGTCGCAATTAAATTTAACCCTTACCTGTTGAAGCCATCGTTTTATTCGAAAATAAAATGAAATTTCGCCTCCTATACAACTCGAACTAGCGACCTCCAAAACATGCCCCTTATACACACAGGCCACGCTACTGTACCGAATCAACTTTCATGTTAGGTAGCTCCACGCAATTAATTTTAAGCCTTCCTTCCCGAATGCCGTGCTGTACTAAAAAAAAGGTGTTTCCCTTAAGCAGACTCGAACCTGCTCCCTCCCAAACATCCAGCACGCTGCTAGCCTCCCTTCCAAAATCTCTTTTTTATGTGACAAATCCCTTCCAAGTATAAATAAGGTTTAAGCGCCAACTACCATGCCCTCATGCGAAAATTAAAAGAATTATGCCATGGCTAGGATTCGAACTTGAACTCCCCCCTTGCCACCAACGCACTTAGCCATCAGACCACTTGCTTGAATATATCAATCTTTAACCAACAAAATATTTATAAGCCTTCTTTCGTGATGCCAACTTCTCACAATGAGAAAAACTAATTTTTTCCTTAAAGTCCCTTTTTAAATCCAGGACTTCCCGAACATCCCCAAACGCTCTAAATTATTTAATTAACAGCCCAAACATAAAATTGCAAAAATTTTTCTTGAACTAAAAATTCCAAAATTCTCCGCTTCACGAATCCCAAGTCTCTTAAGCCCAAAATCAGGGTGTTACAAGTTTAGCTTGGATCACCTCTCAACCACATCACTCACACTGGCACTACTTTTCTGGAATGGTTAAAAAGGAGTGGGTGATGTAACACCCTTAACCCGTATCTATCGCCGAAATAAGGTTACGGAGCATTACTGCGCAAACGAAATAGTAAACCTTTCAATTCATACATCAATGTAAACTTAGTCTAATTACATTCAATTACATTCATAACATCTATTAATTGAGCCCTCGAGGAACTAAAAATACTTTAGAAACAATCCAGGACTAAATTGGAAACATATGGAAAGTTTAAGAAAAAGTTAGAAATTTTTGGATACGGGTAGGGACATAGTCGTGTGTCCCTATTTCAAAGGTCACACGGTTAGGACACACGCCCGTGTCTCAGGCTGTGTAACCTTCGAAATAGGGACACAACCGTGTCCCTACCCGTACCCTCACCCGTGTAATACTCTGAATAAGGCCATGCGGCCAAGCCACACACCCTTGTGCTAGGCCGTGAAACTCTCGAAATAAATGCCCGTGTGTCAGGCCGTGTGTTAGGCCATGTAATTGTTTGACTTGCATGCTTTTAAACATACAAGGGACACACGACCGTGTCGCCAAGCCGTGTGTCACATACGGCAGAGTCACATGCCTGTGTCTCAGGCAGTGTAGACCCAAAATGAACTTTAAACAACAAGTTTACCATTTCAAGCTTACTTAGACCTTAAGAAACTCAAATACCAACCAAAATATCTATTCAAAATGACATTAATCAAGCATAAAACATACCAAAATCAACCTATTAAGTGCCTAACCAATGTACCCTCATTGGTACCACAAGTATATATAATTGTATATCAAAATAAAACCCCAAACACAACTTATCAATTCACCAAATCAACACCTAACCAATGTACCTATCATAGGTACCTTAAATACACATATCATTAACACATACCATTTCTATTTGCATTAAACATCTACCTCATTCACATACATTAGATAAGATGGCAATTTACATATAATATCATACTTATCATTTTACCTATTTCAAAACATTAGTGATAACTACACAAAAGCCTATTACATGCCATATAAAACCAAATCAAACATTCCAAAAACTACCGAAATAAGTTGGATAGTGTGACTTAAGCACTAATCCAATCGTCCAACCTTCCGAGTATCTACAAGAACATCAAACAACACAAGTAAGCTCAATAAAGCTTAGTAAGTTCAACGTATTAAAATGATAAATCTTACCGAAGTAAATACAAAAATTCAAAAAATAACCATTCAAGTAATCTCAACCTATAAATCACACATATATTCAATTTAATACTCAACGTATAGCAAACCCATCAAATTCATTAAACAAAATTACCTTACCGGGATTTTCAATTCAAAGAACGACTTGCAGATAGGAGCACATCGTCAATCCAACCAAAACACACCAGATGCTCACACAAGCCAATCCCTTCGAAACACACCAAAGCTTATAAGAGCTAGTCCAGCAGAAACACACCAATGCTTATAAGAGCTAGTCCCTCCGAAATACACCAAACAAATAGTATACCACGAGAGCTTGCAACAAATGCTAAACCATGATTTACTCGGGTAATATATATACAGATCACTCTATAACCATCTCCACTCCAATCCCCATAACACTCCAATCCCCGATCATCAAATTCAATAACATATCTTAAATAGTCATTCATTTTCAACAATTGAATATATATTATACCATTATACTATTAAAAAATTCACATAGATATTAAATTTTAAACCGTATAATCTTACATGGACTGAATTGTAGTAGTTATAGAAGTTCAGGAACTATTTGCAATTTTTTCCTTTTCTACAAGTATCTATGGGATCTTGATCTAAATATAGAATTTCTAAATTATCAGCTTACATTTCACATTCCAATCCATTATACAATTAATACCCTTTTATTTTTTTAAATTTAGAAAATTACCCCAAACTTTTACAATTTTTGCAATTTAGTCCTTTAACCCGAAATTCATCAAATTAACCATTTTTCTCAAATCAAAATTCTATTCAAATATACTAGGCCTTCAAAAGTCCCTAATTAACATTAAATTAACTATTAAACCCTAAAATTTTGTCATCTTTACAAATTAACCTTAAAATCAAAATCTAACAAAAATCATTTTACAAAATCATCAAAAAACATAATCAAAACTCTAAATACTTGATATTCATAAAAAACATTTAATATTCATCAATGAAAACTTCCAATTTTTTTAACATATTCAAAAACGAAGGTACGAGATAGCTAGACCTAGTTGTAACAATCTCAAAAACATAAAAAGTACAAAAAACAGAATTAAAACGGACTTACATGAAAGGTTCCTATGATGGTCGAATATGAAGCTTAAAAAATGGTGATGATTATTATTATTTTGGTTTTATTTTATTAAACTTTAATTTATTTACTAAATTACATAATCACCCTTAATTAAAACCTTATAAAACCACAATTTAAAAGCCTAGTATGGTCCATTAATATCCAAATGGACTAATTATTATTTAAGTCCCTTTTCATTTCATATTTAAACTATCAAATCAATGGAAATTCAAGATTTACTAAATTTTGCACATTTTTCAGTTTAGTCCCTTTTCCTAAATTAACCATCAAAATGTTAAAGTTTCTTAAACAAAATTTAATACGACTCTAATGATTGTATAAATATTCTAAAAATAATATTTATGAGTCGACGCAACAGGAATTTATGGTCTCAAACCACTATTCTATCACCACTGAAAATCGGGCTGTTACAAGTCTCCCTTAGGAAATTTCATCCTTGAAATTGTTACCTGAAAACAGATTTGGATATTGTAGTTTCATCGATTCCTTTGTTTCCTAGGTATCTTCTTTTGTACCATGATGATGCCACAAGATCTTTACTAACGGTACTCATTTATTCCGCAGTTCTTTTACTCCCCGAGCTAAAATTCTCACTGGTTCCTCCGAATATGTCAAATCTAATTGTAGTTCAATCTCACTATTAGGAATCACATGCTAAGGATCAGATTTGTACCGTCTCAACATTGAAACATGAAACACATTATGGATTTTCTCGAGTTCAGAGGGTAAAGCTAATCTGTAAGCTATATGGCCTATTCTTTCAACAATCTCGTACTATCTAATAAATCTCGAACTCAGCTTTCCTTTCCTACCAAAACATAACACTTTTTTCCATAGGGAGACTTTTAGGAATACTCGATCACCAACAACAAATCCTATATCTTTTCCTTTTAGATTTGAATACGATTTCTGACGATCAGGCGCTGCTTTCAAGCAATCTCCAATAACTCGAACTTTGACTTCAGTTTCTTGGATCAAATCAATTTCCACCATTTTAGATTCACTCAATTCAGACCAATACAATGGTGTTTTACACTTTCTTCCGTAGAGAGCTTCAAACAATGTCATTTTTATACTAGACTAGTAATTGTTATTATAAGCAAATTTAGCTAACAGTAAGTACATTTCCTAGCTACCTTCAAACTCGAGTATACAATATCTCAGCATATCTTCTAGAATTTGAATCACTCGTTCTGATTTCCCGTTAGTCTGAGGATAAAACGTTATGCTGAAATTAACCTTAATGCCCAAAGCTTTGTGAAGTTTGCTCCAAAATCTCGATGTAAATCTCGGATCATGATAAAAAATAATGGATGTTGGAACTACGTGTAATCTCACAATCTCGGATACATATAATTATACTAATCTCTCAAGTGAGGAATTTGTTTGGACTGGAATAAAGTGTGCTGATTTAGTCAATCTATCAATAATCACCCAGATCGAATCTTTCTTTTTCAGAGTTACAGGTAAATCAGATATGAAATCCATTATGACTCTCTCCCACTTCCACTCAAGAATCATAACAGGTTGTAATAAACTCGACGGTACCTAATGCTATGCTTTTACCTGCTGATATATTAAACATTTAGCTACAAATTCACAAATTTTCCATTTCATACTAGGCCACCAGAACATCTGCTTCAGATTTCAATACATTTTTGTGCCTCCCGGATGAATAGAATACGTACTACTGTAAGCTTCAGACAGAATATCATGTTTCAACTCCAAATCATTCGGAACGTAAATTCTATCATGATAACACAACGTACATTTATCACCAACACTGTGCTCAGTACTCATATTATTTTGAACTATCTGTCGTTTTAATATCAAATTTGAATCTTCGTTTTGCAATTCTTGAATTTGTTGTAAAAACAAGGGTTTAGTTCTCAATTTTGCTAATATAGAACCATCTTCCTTCAGAGCTAAATCGGCGTTTAACGCTCGAAGTATAAATAATGATGACTTTTGATTGAGTGCACCCGCAACCACATTAACCATTCCTGGTTGATAATTGATGGGCGTCGAATCCACCAAAAATAATTCCTACTAAATAACTCTAAACAGTAGTAAGAGTGGTTGTAGGGTCAAATCCACAGGGATTGGATCTGTAATCAATTTCTGTGTTCACTTATGAACAGAATGTCGTCATGTTAAGAGGTCGTGGCAAGTGTCGTGACCACGACTCCAAACGTACCTGCTAAAAATAAAATAAACAAGTAAGCGGGGGGTTGAGAATGTTTAGGAAAGTAAATATTCTAAAATAAACTATTAATTAAATGTAAATTCGAGATAAATTCAGAAATGTGCCAACAAAATAAATAGCCTTAGCCTTAGACTCGGTAAATTCCGTGTAAGAACCGATCCTCGAAAATGGATCTTCTCCTCCAAATGATAAGCTGGTTATAGTGATTAAGAATGTCCTAACCACCAATTCTTCCTCTCGTACCTGGTCCCGGTACGTCCTGTAAACTAACCCTTCTTGATTATCTAACCGAGATACATGTGTTCCTGATTGAAGATTCCGGCAACCTTACGTTCTAAAGAACCCAACTTGAATTAACGGCCTCAACCATATGAGTCGTTTAAACTCGATCACTTCTTCCTCGATTTGTTCTCAGAGGATCAAATACAACACAGCCGACTCGTTTTTCCAACTGTCAGCAAACATGACTCCAACCCAATGTGCACTTTGATTTGAAATCGAGTTTAACATTAAGGGATGATTGGGCTATCCTGATACTTAGGAAAAAGTGAATACAAATTGGAAGGATTTTTAGTACGAATACGAATCTCACGATTCTCGATCGTAAAGAACACCAACCTAAAGCTAAGATAATATTTAGTGTAGCATGAAATTATTCATACTTTGTATGTTTTGAAAGGTGATGGAATTTATATGAAAGGTGATGGAAATTGAGAAGGAAAAGTGGAGAGAGAATTAGACAAACTTTGTAAAAGTAAGACAAGGTGATGGAATTTATATGAAAGGTGATGGAAATTGAGAAGGAAAAGTGGGGAGAGAATTAGACAAACTTTGTAAAAGTAAGACAACAGTAATCCAATTCCCAATTGAAGTAGGAAAAAAGAAGATAAACACAACTCCAAAGTGAAGTAGGAATACAAAAACTAATGGATGGTTTTCAAAGAATCAAATACCCTTATTTATATATTTGGGGTTTACTAAAAATAACCTAGCTAATTTAATAAATTAAAATAAATAAATAAATAAATAAATAAATAAATAAAACTAAAACTAAAAATAAAATAAAATATCTTCCTATTTTTAGTCTTTTTACAAAGTCAAAATATATGATGAATCCCTAGCTTCCTCCATATTTTTTATTCAGCCCCATCTCTATGATTGTGTTTCAAATTAGCCCCTTTTTGCTCGTTTTTGATCAATCGTATCCCTGACAAGATTAAATCATAAAAACACCAATTTAGCAGGGATTAATTCAAAAATAAACCAAATTAAACATAAAAAATCATGCAAATTAATATGTTTATCAAATCCCCCTACTTAGCTCATTCTTATCCTCAAGCATGTTGTTCCTTCAAACATTAGAATTCATCATGTAATTTATAAAAAATCGAGCCCCTTTTTCCGCATCCTCAATAAATCCAAACAACATAGGCAAAAATAAATAAATGCTTCAAGACATATAGTTTGATCAACAAATGTCATAAAACTGAAATATGTGAACTAAACAATTTCATTAAATTGAGTTCGATTACAAAAGTTTGCAAGGCATATTTAATTAATTATGCATTAGTAAAGAAATTTTAGACACGATCAAACATTTTTACACGAACTAGGATGACAACCCAAGCACCCCACCCTACCCCGGTTACTCAGTTCAAACAATCTTTATTATTTATTTTATTTTATTTTATTTATTTATTTATATTTTTTCAGCTTTTGAAGGCTTGGTTAGCAGAATGTTTGTAAGTTATCGACTTGTCACTCGAACCTTTTTACGTGAGATAAGATGACAACCCAAGCACCTTATCTCGGTTACTCAATCCGGTCATGTTTTCGAAACTTCACTCATAACTTGAACCTTATTTATTTTATTTTATTTATTTATGCTCAAGCAAATATAATTTTTCCAAATAATCAATTTATACGAAAAATCTAGCTACATATATCAACTTTAAAACACAAATGTTGATCTATTTATATACTTGAACGTTTATAAAAAATTTTGGCCAATTTTCCAAATTGATTAAGTATGAGATTAAAGGCTCAATGTCAAATAAACTATCGAATGAATTTGATGTAAGATTGAACACATGCAAAAGAGAGACATGCAGTAAAAAAATCATGCATATTTACTTACCAATTTAACCTTCCCCCTACTTAATCTATGATTGTCCTCAAGCATATGTTATATGAAATGAAAGTCAGCAGCCCAAACAAAAAAAAAAAAGTTAGGAATACTCCGCATGCGTTTTTGACGCTATTGTTGGTGCTGGGAGTAACGACTTTGCAGGATGTCGAGGATTGTGGAGACTTAGGTTTCCATTGTTCCAAGTTGAGCTTTGATCCGGCTTAAACGTGCTTCCACGGTGAGCGGTTGTTCCTCTTATTCCCTAGTAGTGGAGTGTGGGTGTTGGCGAAAAACCATATTCCCACGAGTAGTCCGTATACCTGGAGGAAAAAAATAACACGCTGTAAGGGTGCTGGCAAGCAAACCCATAGAATCCAAACAATATTTATCTAGGCTGTCCATATTATATGCACATCTCAAGGATGAGAAATCAACTTCAGAGGGAGAGAGTGTAGAGGTTAAGTTCGTAATATATGACCCAAGTATTAATGGACGATTTCATCGCAAAACAGTATGAAAGTTTCGTGCAAACCAATATCCTAAATTAACTTTAAATCTGAAATGCATACACCACAAAAAAAATTCAATTCTAGTTAAGACAGACGACAAATCGTTTCGTCCTAAAAAACTAAAAGCCAAAAATCGGTGAATATATCGCAAAGCAGGTTCATGCACCAATAAGTCTTTTGTGGTTTTCGAATTATAAAGTTGATTAGAATGGGTTAAAGCACA